>CM033469.1:118773544-119973544 GCA_019447015.1 Hymenochirus boettgeri
CAGTATGAAATCCTACTAAACCAACTTGACAAGCAAAAAAACCCACTAAATGTCAATCTCCCACATATCCTGCTTCAAACGGTATGCCATATGTGTGGTGCACACAGAGACGTGGCCACCAACTAGTTAAAATGGGACACATGCACAAGTGTAATTACAAGAAAAAAATCAAAGTTTCTGTAATTTCAAACAGCCCCAAAACTTGGAAATACCCCCACAAATAAACCCCCCCTTAAACATCACTCTCCCACATGTTCTGAATCAACGTTATGCCATATGCGTGGATGCACACAGAGATGTGGCCACCAACTAGCTCAAATGGGACGCATGCAAATGCAATTACAAGAAAGATCAAAGTGCTCTGTAATTTGAACAGCCTACACTTTTTCTAAGGAAACCGTCTCGAAACTGGAAATTCCCCCACAAACTATATATTTTTGGAATCTACACACCTTCAGCTACGTTACGATGCCATGCTTTCATGCATACATGAAGAATTCCAGACCCACTGATCCAAAGAAGTCCGTGTTTTTAGGAGGTTTTGTGAAAAATAAAATAAGATGATTCAAGGGTTGAAATCCTACCTAAACCCTTTTGACAAGCAAAACCCACTAAATGTCATCTCCCACATATCCTGCATCAAACGGTATGCCATATGTGTGGGTGAGACGTGGCCACCAACTAGCTCAAATGGGACACATCGCAATTGCAATTACAAGAAAAAATTAAAAAATCGCCAAAACCCACCCCCAACCCTATCCCCACTCCCCCTTTTAGTGGTATATTAGTGAAAACCAGTTAGTACGGCGAGTCACACAAGTTTTTGCACACTTTACTGATCCTAAAAATTCAATCCGGTCTTTTTTGGTACCTCTGCAAAATTTTCTACTAAAATAGGCTTAGTTTCCCTTGAAATCCAACAAATAAATGATCCGCGTTTAGCTTACCGATATCACCGGGGACATGGGAAGCTTGCAGACAAAGTTTTTTGCTATTTATAGTTCATTATTAGGTGGATGCACACAGAGACGTGGCCACCAACTAGCTCAAATGGGACGCATGCACAAATGCAATTACAAGAAAAAATCAAAGTGCTCTGTAATTTGAACAGCCTACCCTTTTTCTAAGGAAACAGTCCAGAAACATGGAAATTCCCCCCACAAACTATATATTTTTGGAATCTACACACCTTCAGCTATGTTACGATGCCATGCTTTCATACATACATGAAGAATTCCAGACCCAGTGATCCAAAGAACTCTGTGTTTTTAGGAGTTTTTGTGAAAAATAAAATAAGATGATTCAAGGATGAAATCCTACCTAAACCAACTTGACAAGCAAAAAAACCCACTAAATGTCAATCTCCCACATATCCTGCATCAAACGGTATGCCATATGTGTGGGTGCACACAGAGACGTGGCCACCAACTAGTTAAAATGGGACACATGCACAAGTGTAATTACAAGAAAAAAATCAAAGTTGTCTGTAATTTCAAACAGCCCCAAAACTTGGAAATACCCCCACAAATAAACCCCCCCTTAAACATCACTCTCCCACATGTTCTGAATCAAACGTTATGCCATATGCGTGGATGCACACAGAGATGTGGCCACCAACTAGCTCAAATGGGACGCATGCACAAATGCAATTACAAGAAAGAATCAAAGTGCTCTGTAATTTGAACAGCCTACACTTTTTCTAAGGAAACCGTCTCGAAACATGGAAATTCCCCCCACAAACTATATATTTTTGGAATCTACACACCTTCAGCTACGTTACGATGCCATGCTTTCATGCATACATGAAGAATTCCAGACCCACTGATCCAAAGAAGTCCGTGTTTTTAGGAGGTTTTGTGAAAAATAAAATAAGATGATTCAAGGGTTGAAATCCTACCTAAACCCTTTTGACAAGCAAAAAACCCACTAAATGTCAATCTCCCACATATCCTGCATCAAACGGTATGCCATATGTGTGGGTGAGACGTGGCCACCAACTAGCTCAAATGGGACACATGCGCAATTGCAATTACAAGAAAAAATTAAAAAATCGCCAAAACCCACCCCCCAACCCTATCCCCACTCCCCCTTTTAGTGGTATATTAGTGAAAACCAGTTAGTACGGCGAGTCACACAAGTTTTTGCACACTTTACTGATCCTAAAAATTCAATCCGGTCTTTTTTTGGTACCTCTGCAAAATTTTCTACTAAAATAGGCTTAGTTTCCCTTGAAATCCAACAAATAAATGATCCGCGTTTAGCTTACCGATATCACCGGGGACATTGGGAAGCTTGCAGAAGACAAAGTTTTTTGCTAATTTATAGTTTTAGGGTAAAAAAAAAAAAAAAGGTGTGTGTATCATTTTAAGATTTTTTGTGTGTGCATTTCCCCTTTTTTTTTGGATCATTCCCAAAGATGATCACCAAACCATCTTAGGGAATGATACCGAACTTGGAATACAGGCATAAATGCCCGTTTTCCAATTCGAAATCCTATCGGAAAAATCACTTCCCGGAAATCATTTTCCAGGAAGTGATTTTTCATTCATTGGCAAAGATCAATAATTTGGTGGTCAGAAGTGATCACCAAATTTTGATCTCTGTCCCCATTTTTTTTCTAAGTCTTCGCTAAGTAGCAAAGACTTAGAAAAAATCCTATTTGTGAATGGAACTTTGAGTTCCATTCACAAAATGTATAGTAAGGCTGTCAAGCATGACAGCTTGTACTATACAGGTACTGCAGCATGATCTATATGGAGATCACACTGCAGTACCTCCACTAGACCACCAGGGGCAGCATGGTACACTTTTTAGGGAAGTCACCGGGGTCTCCCTTTCCGTTTTTAAAGAGCTCCTCCTCACCTCCTCCTCGTGGGACCGGCTGATGCACCATAAAGGTACTGTTATCTCCCGATCCCCCCCTCGGATTTGGACGAAACCGAGGGGGGATCGAGAGGGCTAGGGGGGCAGTTGAATGCTGCCCCCCAATCGCCCCTAGCGGGGGGCAAATTTTTTTTGGGAGGGGGGAAGCCACAGATCGTGTATTCACGATCTGTGGCAGTTTGTGCATTCATTGCACAGATCGTGAATATATGATCTGTGGCAGTGAAAGGGTTAAAGTTTAGTATTGTTTTACTGCACATAAATCATATAACCATGTTTATTAAGGGTCTATTTGCCAGTTTTAAAAGGTAAGTCCGCTCTAAAAATCATCTTTTAACATATGATAGATCAGTGATGGCAAACCTTTTAGAGACCGAGTGGCCAAACTTTTTTGTTAAAAAAAATTATTAGAACGTTTCTTATAGCCCCTTCGTTCCTTCGGTACACTGATCTGGCTCCCTGCTTACCTGAACTTGCAGGCAGGGAGCCAGACTGACAGCCACTTCTATGATTGGCTAATACACAGCCAATAACAGACGCGGCTGACATCAATAAAGTGCACAGCGGGAACAAAGGGCTGTAAGTACAGTTCTAATTGGTTTTTTTTTTAAAAATGACTAGGTGGAATATACATCACATTAGTAAATACTTTTTACATTACATTTGTTGTGCTGCAACCTATAATCAAGTGTGAGGTGTGTCAGGAAATAGTACTTAAAAAGTGTAACACCAAACACAGTAAAAATATAAAAATTAACTGCGGTTGGGGTTTGATTTGCCATTGTATTTTCACTGGGTCACCCTTTGTGACCGTCAATTTACAGCACATACCTTCTTTGTCTATGCTTTTCTAGGTCTTTTTCCCTACTGCACTTCCCTAGGCAGCTGGTAAACTACAGTATACACAACTAGACAGATAGAGAAGAAAATGCAGAAGATAATTTTACAATGCAAGAAACACTTGTGTTTATATTGTCACGTGCAATATGTTTAGGACCCATGGCTAGCACTGTTGGAGTTAGTAATCTGTGTTTTAAGTGATTGGCTTTTTATTATTTGCCATGGGAACTAAGCTGAGCATATTTGCCATGTGCTGCATCCAAACAAGCCTGTTATAAAACTATGGCATCAGCTTGTCAAATTATACTTTTCTTACTAATGCTGGCCTACACAAGGCAGAAAATTGATAGATTAGACATTTGTCCATAGACGCTTGTCTAATCTAGCTAATTTCTAAAGAACGCATTTTACAGTAAGCAGTTCTTACCCTCGGATGTTCCCGCCTCGCAAGTCGAACACAAAAAAGAACAGGCTAGTCCATTCTTCGGTGGTTGCACGAACATTGGGGTAAACGTTGCAGAAACAGCGAAAGGTACTTTACAGTGTACTTTTAAGGATACCAGATTCTCAGAAGTTTAAAGGCCATAAAGTCAAGTATCTTCTAAATTTAACATCTTAGATGGGAGTAAAATATACAAAAACAAATAAAGCTAGAAAAATTTTCATATCCCACTTTATTTATGTATACAGCACTGTTGACCTCTAGTGGATAGAAAGAAAGTTGCGATCAACTTCCCACAATGATTTCTGTTATCGGGATTTTTTTTTTAAGGTGAAATGAACTAAGGTGCGTACACACGTAAAATTTTCTGCCGAACCTCCGAGCCCTGACTGACCCCCAATCATGACACCCGCTACGAAAGGCCGTTTCAGCCGATAGTCTGTATGCACAAATGAAGGAGGTTTTGTTCCTATTTGCAAGTATTGGGGACTGATGTTCGCTCCTTCTCCTTTTTAGCAGCCTTGCTGGTGTTCGCTCCTTTTTAGCTGCCTTCTTCTAACTTGTCTGGCGGCCACTCACTCCGCACCCTCTGCACTTCTGGATGATGTCACTACTCGGCGCCAGGAAGAGAGAGGTGCCGAGTAGTGACGTCATCTGGAAGCGCTGAGGATGCGGAGCGACCAGCCACCGGACAAGGTAGGAGAAGGGCTTGACTCAAGTTCGCCCTTTTTAAAGCCTGAAAACCTTGGTTTAAAGTAAGTATAAAAGGGTATTAAAGGGTGAACATTCGAGGCAGAGCTGCCAGATCAGTAAAACATGTTGGGATACCTATTAAAGGGCATGCCCACCCCCAAAACTAAAACTTAACCCCATACTGGCCCCACTCTGTAGTTTAATAAAATCCTTACCTTACATTTCTGCTCCAAATGGTTCTCCTGCTATGCCCCTCCAAAGTCCAGGAAACTTTGTTCTTATGGGAAATACAGGGGATTGAGCCGGGATTGCAAACAAGAAGGAAGGCTCCCTCTGTGCTTTGTGAAGAAGTGAGAGCACTGAGTTTACAGGTTCAGGATAAGGACTTGTTATGTTGGGAGCTACCACTGTTGGGAGCTACACTTATGTATTATGTGTTATAATTGTTATGTCACCACTAGATGTCACTGTGTACATTGGGTACATAAGGAGTGGATTTTACTGAACTGTAACACATGACAAAGGCCTGCGTGACGAAACATTGTGTGTGTTTTTGCTGTGTCTGCACCAATAAATGGGAGCACCCCAGATTGCATTCAAAAGGACTGGACAGCCCTCATTTCTTAATCTACTGGATGTGTATACTGGCAATAAGGTGGCCAGGGAGGAGTTGGACGCTTGGTGGGTACCCTAACTTGTGTTTCTATTGGAGGTATAACACCTTAAGGGGAGACAAACCCATCAGGAAAATGTATTTTAGGGATATTAATACCATTACGGATAAAAGTGCGGACACATTTTCATTCTCACAAAGTGAAAAACAGGAGATTCTGGCTGCGGATCGCTGTCACAGCCAGGATGAAGTTGTGAATAAACTGGAGAATCTGTATAAGTACACGAGCCTATCATTACATGTTTCCACACTGGCCGAATATATAAATATCTCTAGAATACCAAGAGGCCTAAGATGTATGTTAACTCCACTATTTTGCAAAGAAGACAAGGAGTTTGTAGCCAAATGGCAAGCTATACTAAATAGATGCTCCCTGGACCTGATGCTACTCACCATCCAAGGAATCAAGTCCTGAAGGAAGTACGACAAGAGATTGATATAAATATAATCTTTAAAAGTATCTTGCTTGCGCTTAAGGGGTATGGGTAGGGGAAGGGTTAAAACAAGAAGTAAAAAAAAAATAAATAGGTTAAGATCAAGATCTCTGTAAAAAAAACAGCTTAAAATGACACTTCCATATATTAAAATTAAAATTCAACCACTCACTTATGTCTATCCACCACTAGGGGTAATGCAGGCTTCACTCTGTGCTGTTCTGATGCTTGCTTGGTCTGTATAGTTCCCAAAAACCTCTGCACACAGGAATAAGGTTGCCAACAAACTTTATTATAGCAATTAAAAACAATAAAAAGCACTAAAAAACCTTGCAGAAAACGTCCATTAGCAGTTTTTTGAAGTTGCACCTCTCTGCTATGGTGTGGCCCCTTTAAGTCGTGGCTTGTGAGGTAGTTTCTTATGCGTTTCGCTGTTTTAATCCTTACAGCTTAAGCATTAAAACAGCGAAACGCGTAGGAACTACCTCACAAACTGAAGGCTGACCTGATTAGGAGCAAGCTTAGAAAGTACAGGCACAACACCCTTGATTACCAATTCGATCGAGTGTATAGCTGGCCGGCAGAGAGGAGGAGACAGAGGCGGGGTAATGGGCGGTATGGACCTGCTAGTGAAGCCACGTCCTCCAGTGACTCAGGAAGCGCTGAGGAGAGCGCGAGAACCGGAAGTGATCAGGCTACAGGACCGGAAGTTCCACTCGCGGAGACCCAGGAAGGGAGCGCAAACAGAGACAGGCTGAGAGGACAGAGCGGAGGAACGTGGCAGCAGGCAGCAGCAAGGACCCGCAGACCCCTCCACCGGCAGCAGGCAATGAAAGACAGCGTGGTGTGTGCACTAGAAATCGGCTGGCTCCAAAAGATATGGCTGGAAGAAGGGGGGGTAGTGATTGTGGGGAGGACAGCACTGGGGGGAGTTGTGAGATAGGGAAAACAGGAATGGAGAATTATAATGAAAGGAGCAAAAGGCATAATGGTGGGGTAGAGACAGAGGTGGATCTTGTATTTAATATCTCAAGTAAAATACTTACCCCAATGGAAAAACATGTTATTAACAAGGGACTTATCCCCACATATGAAGTTTGATTTCCAGGTTAATTTCTTTAAATTTGTGCGGAATATTAGACTTAAAAACTGGTTTAAGCAGAACCATCTATACAGTAATGTGAAAGTGATTGATGTACCACACAAATTAAAAAAGAAAAGTGTATTTGATCCGGAGGTAAAAAGTGAACCCATAGAAATCTTCCAGGAGTTGGAAGTGATTTTAAAGCACTATGGGAAAATGAAGGTAAAAATAAAAAACCTGGTAATTTGAGCAAAAAGGAAAAGTACTAAATGGATTACAAAAAGATGGTTCCATTGTGATTAAAAAGGCGGACAAGGGAGGGGTGATTATTATAATGGACAAGACAAAGTATGTTGCAGAGGCCTTGAGACAACTGGGAAATGAGGAGATAGGACAGGACCCTATGTTTAAAATTAAGAAAGAGGTCGACATTTTACTTAATGAAGCAATGACAAATGGATTAATAAGTAATGAATTTACGGAAGTGATGATATTACCCCCGTGTGCCCATTTTTTATCACCTACCTAAGGTCCATAAGAATCCAGATAACCCCCCGGGAAGACCGATAGTATCGGCATGTGACTCAATATTCCATGCACTGTCCATATATATAAACAGCTATCTCCAACCTATAGTTAATAAGCTACAAACAGTATTAAAGGACACTACTGAATTTTTGAATAGTATAAAGAATATTGACTTTGGTGAATAGGATGTTATATTGTGCACCATGGATGTTACGAGCCTGTATACGAATATACCCCATGAGGAAGTAGTTAGGAGTGTGGAGGAACAACTCTGGAAAGAAGGGGACACACAATTGGTTAAATTTTTGGTGATACTTTTAGAATTTGTACTGTCTAAAAATTATTTTAGGTTCCAGGACATGTTCTATAAACAAATACAAGGCACTAGCATGGGTGCACACATGGCGCCTGCATATGCAAATATTTTTATGTATGGTCTGGAAGAGAAATTGATTTTAAATAATGAGCTGTTTTCTGACAAAATTAGACAATACTTTCGCTTTATTGATGATGTGTTCTTTGTATGGATGGGGCGAGAAGAAGAATTGATGGAATTTAAAGAATATGTAAATAGTGTACATGAAACGATTACGTTTACATTAGAGCATAGCAAAAAAATAATTTTTTCCCTGATGTGGAAGTTAAACTAGAGAAGAGAAAACTGCAGAGTAGCCTCTATAGAAAACCCTACATTCCTGCATCCTCAAAGTTTTCATCCCCCAGGGTGTGTTAAAAGCCTCCCCAAGAGTCAATTCTTCAGATGTAAAAGAATAAACTCATAAGAACAGATGTATGATAAACAGAGTAAAACTATAAAGGAAATGTTCGAAGGGAGAGGATATAATAGACATGGGTTAGAGAGAATTAGGAAGCAAGTGTCAAATATATCAAGGGAGAACTTATTGAGACAGAGAAAGACAGAATGATAAGACAGAGGCAGGCTGGAGGTGGTTTATAAGAAGCCTTGGTGTATATGTCTCATATATTACAATACACATCATATCCTGTGTAGCAGACAGAAACTTTTTTTGGATAACACTTCCTTTTATATGGAGCAGACACAGGGGTGTGGTTTAAGCTGCAATTTGACCATCCCATTTTAAAATAGGGATCTCAGCTCTGTAAGTAAGTTTATGTATTATGTATATTTTGTGTTGTACCTAATATCAGTGCTTATATACCTAAGTCAGTGCTAAATTTTATATACATATACATGTATATAAATTTTATATACATTTACTGATGTTCATTAAAATGGTAACAGTGAGATAGTACACACATACATATTCATTATTTCCTATGTGTAATATCCTATATCCCCCACCATATTGGTAGCTCCTAAAAACTCAATGCAATCTCCTATGGAGATATAAATATATTTATATAATATAAGGGATATATATATATATATATATATATATATATATATATATATATACACACTAGCAAAAGTGTGCCCGTTGGTGCACAGTGGAAATTATGTATGTTTTGCTTGGTAATTATTTTTATTGAAAGCTCGGGGTCATGCTTTCAGTGACCAACACAAAGTGCAGAAACATGCAAGTGATTCGGGATCTGTCTGCCTCTCTCTTATGCATATAGATGTTAAGCTGTGGGGCCAGAGAGAGAGGCTACTTACATCTCTTTAGCTAGTAGGTATCAGGATCCATTCTGAACTTGCTCTCCCTTTCCACTCCCAGCAAGTATCGAGGGGGAGGCTCAAATGGGATAATTCTAAAAGTCCTAAAAAGGACCCAGGCAATCCCACCGCATAATATGATCAAACACATACATACCCTCCCATTTTTATTTGACCTGCCAGCAAGTCCCAGGCAATCCTGCCACAATGTGCAATTCTAACTACAAAGTATGAAAAGGAAGTGGACGCCACGCAGAGGAAACTGCGAACACAGAGTTTTATTTTTCCGACATGTTTCGACCCACAAATGGGTCTTTATCAAGTGTGTGGGTCAAAACATGTCGGAAAAATAAAACTCTGTGTTTGCAGTTTCCTCTGCGTGGCGTCCACTTCCTTTTCATACTTTTGTAATTCCACACTGCGGGGAACGGAGCAGTAGGAAGGAGTGACCCAATAAATTATATCCTGGCAGTGAAGCGTACACTGTTTAACTATATTTCTGCAATTCTAACTAAACAGCACCATAGGACAACCGGATATCCTTTACAGGATCCAGAATAACATACAGAACTACGTACATACTTAGTACGTTTCGGGCACTTTACTCCCCCGAAACGTTGTGTTTTTGTGTAACTTTGAATATTTATTGTCTATAAAGTGGTATTCAGAATTGTTAATTAATTTTTTTTCTATTGCTAAGTCTTGGACTCTCCCTACTGAATTATTCTTGACCTTTACATATTGTGTTTTATCACTTAATTGCCTTATCGCTTCTTTTTTATACATATCCTCTGTTGTAACCACAGCGTTTCCCCATTTATTCGCAATTTTTATCCCAATATCATTTCTCTTACATAGTGTTCCTAGAGCTTCTCTTTCCACTTTTAGTGGGGCATCTTAAGTATCTCTTTCTCGGCCCTATCAACAAACATTTTTATATTAGGGTATTGGGATAGGGGGCAATCTCAATTTAAATTTCAAGTGTGTGAGCCCTATATATCTCTGGTTTGTTTTGTTATCTCCCTCCAGATTTTGCTCTTTTACAAGATTTTCTAATGTAAATAGAGTTCTTTTATCGTGTATACATTTTTTGTAATGTCAGTTTTCTAGCAAAGAGGTGAACATCTTATATGAGTTCAAATTTATCAATTTTACTGTTTGGAGCGAAGGTTTATCCTTTACTAAGAAGTAAAATACTCGTAAAATACACTTAGTTCTTGGCCAGTATGATTGATAACCTGTAGGGCCCTGTGTTTTACCTGTTGGGTTTTTCGTTGGTTGCTCCCCTTCTTGTACCCCCACCTTTCCCTGTCCCTCAGCCAGGGTGGAGCTCCTACTCCATCTGCCACCCTCCTCCTAGCCTTTTTCGGGAACCATTTGTGATGTCTAAAAGGACTCCCTCGTAAGTAATAGGTTGTCACGGTTTCCTTCCCTCCTGTGTAGGGGTACATGTTCAATAATCATGCCTCTTAGTTTGCGTGCTACATGTCCCGCCTACAAAAAGTGGGCTGCCACTTGAGGTATTTTGCTTCTGTCCAGTGGATGTATGTATGTAAAGTGTGTGTATGTATGTATAATGTGTATTTATATATAGTGTGTATCTATGTTATGTTTATATAGTGTGTATGTATGTATATACTTATATAGTGTGTATGTATGTATCGTGTGTATGCATGTATTGTGTGTGTATGTATGTATTGTGTGTATAGTTTGGATGTATGCATTGTGTGTGTATGCATAGAGCGTATATATGTATGTAGGTATTGTTTGTATGTATGTATAGTGTGTATGTATGTATAGTGTGTATGTATGTAGTGTGTATGTACTGTGCATATGTATGCATGTATAGTGTCTACTCTATGTATGTATTGTGCGTATGTATGTATAGTGTATATGTATTTATTGTGTGTATGTATGTATAGTGTATGTGTGTATGTATGTATAGTGAGTATGTATGTATTGTGCGTATGTATGTATAGTTACCCAGCTTTTATCATATACCCAAATTTCCTTGATTTCAGTATTTTAATTTCCTTTTGGATTTTATCCATGTCGCACGGACACCTACACGCAATGTCTGTACCGCGAAGGTCAGATTGAATAGTAGTGGAGTTAGCTGGACAATAAACCGGGATCGGTAACTCCGATGTAAACTGGTATTGTATGTGTGCATTAATTAATGAGAAATTGTTCTGTCATTATGCAAGGAGAATTGCTGTATGTGACTAATGTAACGTAATATACCATTACCCATTACAGTTGTCTATACCGGTGTTTTTAGCACATAGGCACAAATCATCAGCGTACACCAGTCTTATAACATGTGGTGTTTATTCCCACATGTGACGTTTCAGTGTCAAAATGGCACCTTCTTCAGACATAACCAACAAGTGCAAAAACTGTGTTCTTTAAATAGAGGATGTGAAATACATAGACAGCCATCTAGTGGCTGGAAAATGAAACAATGTATCTACAATAAAATAGAACAAGTTCTTAGATACAATGTCCCTAAAAGTTACATAAAACACCTTGATACATAGTAACCACTGCATTATGTCACTAATGTGACATAATATTAAAAAATTAAAAGGCAATACTAAAAGATACAGCTATAATATGGTATAAAAAAACCCTCATCTTACATCAAAGTGCATATCTTTCATATTAATAAAGTGACAGGTGCTTAAGTGCTTCAATAAAGTGCCTAAATGATTCTTCACATAAAGTGCAGTGTAGTATTTACATATAATTACATAATAATCATATTAATAATATTAAAAAGTGCTAAGTGAAATCTCAGTGTTAAAAATGCTTAAAAAGTGCTACTAAAAACCTTCAAAAATACACTTATACTGTAAAATATGTACATAAACAGAGGTATATTAATATTGCAGGACGCACCTCATATATGGCATATCATTTTTATCTTTATCTATCAGACAAAAAGCATTTTAATCCCAGATTGGTGTTTAGTCCTTTGGGTTGTAACCTGCCCATTTTATAAATCCAAAAGGACTCCCTCCTAAATAATAGGTTGTCACGGTTTCCTCCCCTCCTGTGTAGGGGTCCATGTTCAATAATCATGCCTCTTAGTTTGTGTGCTACATGTCCCGCCTACAAAAAGTGGGCTGCCACTGGAGGTATTTTGCTTCGGTCCAGTGGATGTATGTATATAAAGTGTGTGTATGTATGTATAATGTGTATTTATATATAGTGTGTATCTATGTATGTATGTTTATATAGTGTGTATGTATGTATATACTTATATAGTGTGTATGTATGTATGTGTATGCATGTATTGTGTATGTATATATAGTGTGTATGTATTGTGTGTATTTATGTATTTATAGTGTGTATGTATGTAGTTTGTATGTGTATGTATAGTGTGTATGTACTGTGCATATGTATGCATGTATAGTGTCTACTCTATGTATGTATTGTGCATATGTATGTATGTGTAGTGTGATGTATGTTAGAGTATGATGTATTGTGCGTATGTATAGTGTGTATGTATGTATGTGTTGTGTAGTATGTTATAGTGTGTATGTATGTTTGTACAGTGTGTATGCAGGTATAGTGTGTATGTAGGTACAGTGTGTATGTAGCGTATGTAGGTATAGTGTGTATGTATGTATGTATAGTGTATATGTATAGCGCATATGTATTGTGTGTATGTATAGTGCATATGTATGTATGTGTAGTGTATGTATTGCATGTTTGTACAGTGTGAATGTTTGTAGTGTATGTATGTATTATGTGTATGTAGGTCTAGTGTGTATGTAGTGTATGTATGTATGGCATGTATGTATTTTATGTATAAATGTATTGTGCTTATGTATGTATAGTGTGTATGTATAGTGTATGTGTGTATGTATAGTGCGTATGTAAGTGAGTATGTATGTATAGTTATGTATCGTATGAAGGTAAGTGTATGTATCGTTAGGTATAGTGTGTGTATGGATGTACATGTATGTATGTATAGTGTGTGTATGTATGTATAGTGTGTATATATGTATAGTGTATGTGTGTATGTATGTATAGTGTGTATTTATATATTGTGTGTGTATGTATGTATAGTTTATATACTTATATAGTGAGTATGTATGTATTGTGTGTATACATGTATTGTGTGTATGTATAGTTTGTATGTAAGTATTGTGTGTATGTATGTAGGTATTGTGTGTATGTATCTATGCATGTATGTAGAGTGTGTATATGTATGTAGTGTGTATGTATGTATGTAGTGCGGTATGATTATAGTGTGTATGTATGATTGTGTATGATGTGTGTATGTATGTATTGTGCGGTATGTATGTATAGTGTGAAGGTATGTATGTATGTATAGTGCGTATGTATGTATTTGTGTAGTATGTATAGTGTGTATTTATGGTGTGTATGTATGTATTGTGCGTATGCATGTATTGTGTGTAGCTTGTATGTATTGTGCTTAGTGTGTATGATAATGTATGTATACTGTGTATGTATGTATAGTGTAAGTATGTATGTATTGGTGTTATGTATTTATAGTGCGTATGTATGTTTGTACCTTGTTATGCTTGTACATTGTGTATGGCTTGTTACAGTGTGTATGTATGTATTGTGTGTATGTAAGTATAGTGTGTATGTATGGTGTATGTATGTATTGTGTGTATGAATAGTGCATAAGTATGTATCTATGCATAGTGTATGTATTGTATGTTTGTACAGTGTGTATGTATGTATTGTGTGTATGTAGGTAGTGTGTATGTAGTGTATGTATGTATAGTGTGTATGTATGTATGTATTGTGTGTATATATGTATTGTGCTTATGTATGTATAGTGTATGTATAGTGTGTGCATGTTCAGGTTAGAAAATGTTTATAGATTGTTAAATTACAGAGGAGGTTTTAGAAAATTTTCAAAAGATGCAGTGTTCCATATAACACACATTTGAATGGCATAACTGCCATTTACTTCATAATCAGCAAAGAAGGGTACAAAATAAATATAACATGATACCCATAATGGTTTCTTGATCAATTTTCTTTCAAGCAACAGACAAGTGTTTTGTTTAACACATGATCAAAATGTAAATAGAGCAAACATGACTGGCAGTTTTTACACCATGGCTGTAAAATACCACACGGTACCAAGTATTTTGTGGTTAAGGCAGAGTTAGCAAAATAGCAGTACCCACGCCTTTATAAATATGCTTTTAATTGTTGAGAGGAACAATGAAAGGGTAGTCTGAGGAGAGGCCTAAAGAAATTTCTTGTAAGTGTGATAGGGAACAGTGTGAAAAAAGTTTCTTGGGCTGTAGGTTTTAAGAGTACAAAGTGGCTCATCCAATACAAAGCAATAAGGAATGTAGGGATTACCCCAAGGTAGTCAGTAAAGCACATTTAAAAAATTATTACTTTGGTACCATACTAGTTTGTGTCTGTGGTCTTAATACACCAACATGTAATAATGACCTTCAAATATACTCTGGACACAGTCTATAATTCATTGACTGCTATATAAAGGGTCAATTGTGCATTACAGGAAAAGGGTATCCAACACACAGACATATATCAGTGCAAAACTAATGGTCCACAAGAAGCATGCCTATGAAACATGTGGGAACAGTTTGAGAATCCTTGTGTTCGAGTAAGAGCTCAATATATAAATGGGCCTGATGTCATGCCTGGATACAAGGGATCATATGATGTCACAGAGGAGACTGGTGAGTTATTTTGTTTCTTTAGTAAATCTATTATTATATTTAAATATGAGGTTTCCATGAGCTGTGTTAATGTAAATTATTGTTTTGTTTTTAAGTCAAATGCATCAAGATATTTTTTTTTACGTAGTAATATATTTATTATTATAAATATGACTTAAATAGCCATTTTTCCTTATTTAACCAAAACCATTGATTATCTTGCCTAAAGTTCATGGAGCAGGAGTGGATATAATAGTGTTGAACGGGGAGTAGTCTTATTTGAGAATTATTAACACAAATAAAATAATAAATGTAAACATTACCAACACTTTGTCCTCCTGGACCAAATTAAATAGTACAGTGTAAGAAAACTCCAGATGTATTAGTTGTGTACCATATGTGTCTGAACTGTGGAAATGTGGTCTCAGAAAGGGCACACTAAATGATTCCAGGATATGCTTCTAGCTGCAGTCTAGCCAAAGTTACAGCATATAAAGGATGTTTTTTCCTGCTAGCACTGTGAGCTGTGAAATCACCAGCACTTGGGGTCAGCCTCCAAGTTTACTGCCTTGTAACCATTAATGAACACCTTTCATATATATTGCAGCATTTATATCATCAAGTATGCATTACAGTGTATAATACTGCAGCATTACTATAATTTTTCTGTAAATGATGTAAACAAGTGTTTATTTTACAGATGAAAATGGTGGAGAAGTCCCAAGAGATATTACATCACTGCAACAGCTTTATCACTGCAGCAGCAAAGTAAAGACTATGGATTCACTGGGCCACAGAAGGACATCATGTCAATCTATTATGGCTTTTGGCACCAACACACAATTCAGCCCATCAGAAACATTAGGCTGTGCTCTGTATGTGGATGTTGTACCTTACTTGTGTTAAAACTAAGATTAGTGTTTTGACCTGAATTTTTTTACTAATAAATTGAGAAACATGCAATATACAGTAGTAGCCACAGCTACTGGAGTGTAGAGAATTTTCTTTCTTGGGTAAATGCCTTTAATACCCATAAAATGGATGGACAGTTCATTTAAACCATGCTATTTTAGTAAACCTCCTACAAATTGTTATTACTCACAAAATCCTTAGTTTTTACTGGTAAAGTTGATTCAAATGTACTTACAGATTTGCCCAATACATCAAGGCTAAGGGCACTGTTATTGTGGTGTTTTGCTCTTTGCATTTTTTTGAGGAGAAAAGGAATGGAAAAATGCAACAAATTACTTAAAATTACTTTTTATTATGTGAATTGAAACACCATGATAATGTTGCTGTAACATTTCTTGCAACCTAAAAAACAAGATGTATGTGAAGGTGGGGGAAAACATTACTGTTCACAATTTGTGTCATATTATGCAGTCCCCCAAGGGAAAATGTGACAATTAAAATATCAACAGGGAGATTTAATAAAATTTCTTATTGTAAAAATGGTTCTAATTTTGCCCCAACCAATCAGATGTTAGCTTTCAAATGTTAAATAAGATCTGATTGGCTGGGGCAATATTAACACCATTTTAACAATAAGAACTTTTATTGAATCTCCTGCAAATGTTGCTTTAATGGAAACATAGCAATGCACAACATTGGCTCATAATGCTTCCGAGAACAGTTAAAGGAACACTAAACAACAAGAAAGGTTATATAGTATAGTATATTGCATTGGTTTCTATTCACTGGGAGGTGAGAACATTATTCCCACTCCCTGTGGACGCCAATACAAAAGATAGGCGCTTGATCAGGACGGCGCGGCTGTCAATGCAGATGCAGCTGCAAGTGGAGCACCGGTAAGGTAAGTTCGGCAGTGTCCCCTGGACATTCTATTATTCACAGGGAGGTGGGAATAAGCGTTAGTGTTCATTTAAAAGGATTCCTGGATTAACCCAGTTATTAGTAATTCCTATTATCTATACAGTAATCAGACACGATTTATATTTTACAGTTGATTTATTTGAGATTTCTTCTTTCTGCCACATTTTTCCCAAGACAAAACACTACAAGTGGCAGTTTCCTCTTCTAATGGGATCTAAAAACAGTTCTATGTGTATAATATATTTTTGATGATATTCCCTGCACACCTTCCCTTTAAGGTAAATATAGATCTCCCAGGTGCTGCTGAAGTACCACTGCTAGTGGTATCTGAATCCAGAAAAATATGAAATCCACAGCGCACACCAGTCTTAGTGTAATGTGTTGTTATTGCATACACAAGTGACATATCAGTACCAGTATGGCACCTTCTTCAGACAGTATAAAGTATTATATTTTATTTATGTCACCAATAATTAAATAGAATAGGGAGAGAATAAAGTCTTTGAAACACCACTTTCAGCAATATGCAAATAAGGAGCAAAGACTTCTGGGAATTTACAATGTTTCCATGGAAGGTTTTAGTAAGCTTTATCTTTAAAAAGACTTTTACAGCATTCCACAAGCTAAATGCAAAACCAGAGAGCCAACTACAGACCGGTTTCAGCTTTATTGAGCCATTATCTGTGTAGTGCAGGCCTCTGGATTTGCAGTGTGAAGTGCCTATAGACAGACGTCACCAATAAATTAAATAGGATAGGGAGAGAAAAAGGCTTTGAAACTCCCTTTCAGCAATGCCCACAATATTGTTAAGGGCACGGCCACACTGCAACACGAACGCAATCGCACACGGAATCGCATGCGATTTCATGTGCGATTTCGTTGCGTTTGCGCATGCGTTTATTTTGTACATATAGAAAACCGCACACATTGCGATTTAAAATGCGGAACACAAATCGCAAGTGCAATCGCATTTCACCCGAAAACGTGCATTTTCGGTGCGTTGCTGCGATTCCAATGATCGGAAAAAACCCATGCGCAAACGCAAGAAACTCGCGACAGTGGGCCTAGCCCTAAATAAGAAATTTTCACACACAAACCTGTTTTCGATGGTCTGCATCGTATTTTCAGTATTTAGCTGTGTTTATGATATAGAAATTCAATGAAATGTCAAAAATATGTTGAAAACTTGAATACTCCGATCTCGAAAATACAATAAAACCTCAAAAATTCAGAAAATTCCGTCGGAACTTCAATACAAGCATTTCTAACATGGAACTTGTTACTATTTAAACCCCAAACGCATCCCTACTGGGTTAAAAACAGGACCAAATGGAAAATTTTAATACCAAGTAATTGCAAAATTGCATAGGTAATACTCTATGCTGGAATGCCTGATTTATTACTTATTATTCCTAGTATATGCCGTTCCAATTTATTATAATAAAAAAAAAAATGAGTTTGTAGATTGGCATTTGTATTGTGATTACAGTTGTTTGAAAACAACTATGGGGTTGCAACACATACTTTCCATTGTTCTGCTTCCTTTTTATTATGTTTCGATTTTGGAAGCCGCATAAGGTTTGGCCTACATTCTTACTGGTCGCTTTTTCTTACAACTTTGGTTGCCCTGCTGTAGCTATACCTGCAAGTGTCCAAAGGGCTAGGGATTACTTAGGAAATATTTAGATGTTTTTATATTCATTGCTAGTTGATCTGCTGTATAGATAAAGGCAAATATATGTCTGCATCTGCACAAGCGCTAACTTCTAATTGAATGTTCTTGATGATATTTTCAAAATGTTTGCAGAGGAATTTAATACATGTACTACTCACTGAGTACTGGCCAGTTGCCCAATGGGAAAAATCTTTTTGCATCACTAGTGGCGAGCAGTTGGAAGGGCTGAAACATTTGTTGTACCCATCCTTTTGAAAACAGTGGTGTGCGGCTTCACCAGATTTACTATACAGTGTATATTTCTACATACTAGCTAACATTGCTTTGTTACAGCCTATGTATATTTGTGTTTATTATGAAATGTTACCAGGTGTAATATTTGGTGTATTATCTTCAATAAACATATTAGAAATTAAACATATGAAGCATCTTTTTTTACCTTAAAGGGACAGTTCCGTGGAAATAACCACATATTTGTTAAATTGTTAGTTTGTGTAATGGATTCTTAGTTATTCTACATATTCTCTCCCATTTTAAAAAATCACTTTATTTCATACCCTTTGCTGTTCCCTGCTGTTGACATTAGTGAGCTGACATTTCAGGTTCTAACGGTCCTTCTTCTTCCCAGGATGCACCACATCCTTGGAATGTTCCTAACAGTAATTTCTACTGAGTGGCTGTTGGATGGGTCAAAGATGCTCAGATCTCTACTGAGCAACTGAATCAACCCAGTCACTGGGTCAAGGGCAAGACCAAAACGGTCTCTATTAGGGGTCCTGCAAACAGGAAGTTAGTATTTCGGTTGCAGTTATTTATACACAGACAAAATGATGAATTGGCAGATTAAGGTCATTGGGATGAAAAAATACTGCTCTTTTTTCTGGAAAGCATTTGTATTTGCACTGAACTTCCCCTTTAATGCCACAAAAGTACAGATGTGTGGTTTTGCACAAAACCAACGTCAAATGAAAAAACTGATGAATGGCAGTTCCACACGATAATTGTATGTGTATGGTCAGTCATTGTTGGGGGTCTGACCTGGCGGATCAACAACCAATGCCCCTCAGATCGGCCATACATTTATGAATATTGTCCGGTATATTCGGTTGCTCTTTTGTCAGGTACTTACCTGCCGCGGTTCGGGGTCCTCCTCGGCGGGCCGCGACGGGAGCGCGCCGAGGACGCGCGCCGCCCGCTCGCACGCCCGCTCACGTGCCCGCGCGTCCTCAGTGACGCGAGGACGTGGGCGGGGCAGGCTTTTTCCCTGCTTGCAGCCGTTCCCTTCCGGGGCACGGCCAGCAGGGAGGAGGTCACAGGGGCCTATTAGGCTCTCCTGGCAGCTGGCCTCTTGCTGCCAGTTCAGAGTTATGTGCTCTGGACTCCTAGCTCCCTGTTTGCCTGTAGCATTTGTTTCCTGTTGTCGTCTGACTCCTACCTCCGGTCGATATCTACCACAGCTCCTACCTCCAGTTATCTCCGGTCTGCATATCCTCCACAGCTCCTACCTCCGGCCGAATATCTACCACAGCTCTGCCTCCAGTTATCTCGGTCTGATATCCTCCACAGCTCCTACCTCCGGTCCGAATATCTACCACAGCTCCTACCTCCAGTTATCTCCAGTCTGCATATCCTCACAAGCTCCTACCTCCGGTCCGAATATCTACCACAGCTCCTACCTCCAGTTATCTCGGTCTGCATATCCTCCACAGCTCCTACTCCGGTCCGAATATCTACCACAGCTCCTGCCTCCAGTTATCTCCGGTCTGCATATCCTCCACAGCTCCTACCGGTCCGAATATCTACCACAGCTCCTACCTCCAGTTATCTCCAGTCTGCATATCCTCCACAGCTCCTACCTCCGGTCCGAATATCTACCCAGCTCCTACCTCCAGTTATCTCCGGTCTGCATCTCCTCCACAGCTCCTACCTCCGGTTCGAATATCATCCCCAGGTTCGACTTCCTGTTTCACCGTATCTGTTTGCTGCCTCTCCACATTGTGGGATTGGCCTTTGTGGTTCTCTTCTCTGGAGCCGCGACCTGGTATCTGTCCGCCGCAAAACATCCTCACCATTAGAGGCTCTGGTGAAAACCGGCTGGTACTTAGATTCCGCGTCCAGAGGGGGTCTCACGGGGGTCTTTTCCTGAAGATCTCGTAACAGTAACTGGCAGCCAGATGAATCCCACTGGAGATGTCAGTCCAGCAGAAGACCTGTACCGTCAAGTCGCTGAACTTCGTGGAGCTTTGCAAGAAGCTAGGCAGGGATTCTGTCAACTAGACGCTAAACTGAATGCCATGTCCCCTGGCACTCCTCATTACCCTGCTATTGCAGAGCCTAGATCCCGCTCCCTGGCCGGTTTTTCCGGGGATCGTTCCAAATTTGGCCAATTCAAAAGCTCCTGCAATTTGTACTTTTCCCTTCGCCCGAAAAGTTTCACTGAAGAAGGGTGAAAGTAGGGTTCATTATTTCATTGCTTCAGGATGAGCCCCAAGCTTGGGCCCTTCGTTGTTGGATCAGAACAGCCCTGCAGTAGCCTCTGTAGGTACCTTTTCTCTGCCCTAGGAGAAATTACGATGATCCTCGTAGAGCTGTCTCAGCTGAGGCGGCCTTCGTAACCTGTCTCAAGGGAAAAGACAGGTGGAAGATTATGTGGCTGATTTCCGCAGAATCAGTGTTGAGACTCAATGGAACGAAGCGGTCTTATACATCAGTTTCGAACGGACTGTCAGAAAACTCTTAAAGATGAGTTAGCACGCACTGGAGTCCGGGAATGAAGGATCTTATTGATCTAGCGGTCCAATTGATCGCCGACTAAGAGAAAGGAGATTAGAAAGGTTGGGTGCTTCCCGTCTGTCCTGTGATACCTTTACTGCTGCACCTGCTTCAGGATTTCTGGAACCCGTCCCTATGCAATTAGGGTTAACTCGTCCTTCTCTCTCTCTGAAGAAAGGATCCGAAGACGCCGCTTAAACCGTGTCTCTAGGCGAGAGTCTGGTCATTTGCTTCAGGGATGCCCAATCAGGCCCACTAGTAAGGTTCCTACTATGCATTCTAGCCCGTCTCTTCCGGCTTCAGCACCTTACCTATCTGTTGATGTCTCATTACAGGGAACCGGTCCGAGGTTCACCGTCCAAGCCGTTATTGATTCCGGGGCCTGTAGCTGTTTTATTTTGGAATCCCTAACCCAGGAATGGAAGATTCCTACTCGTCCCAAATCTTCTCCTCTTTTCATTCATCTGGCAGACGGGTCTAAAATTTCACTGGTCCTGTACTACGAGAGACTTTCCCAGTATTGATCAATATCAATCATCATTCAGAAGTTATATGTTTTGATGTACTGCTTTTTCTCTTTTTCCCTTATTCTAGGTATGCCGTGGTTGAAAACCCACAAACCTTCAATAAATTGGATTCTGGAGAGGTTTCTTTTCCCTCATCGCATTGTCGGCTGTCATGTATTTCCTCTTCATTGTAAGTATTAATCAAGTCCATTCTGAAGCTTCGTTACCAGTGTCTATCAGAACTTCGCAGATGTTTTTGATAAGAAGGCTGCTAACAATCTTCCACCACCACCGCATTTACGATTGCCAGTTGAACTTGTACCTGGTGCGGAGATTCCTTTTGGGCGGGTATATCCGTTGTCAGAACCTGAGCAAAGGGTTCTTAAGGAATATATAGAAGAGAATCTTCAGAAGGGCTTCATTCGCCATTCTACGTCTCCAGCAGGGGCTGGTATATTTTTCGTGGAGAGAAAAAGACGGTTCGCTTAGACCCTGTATTGACTAACGAGCTCTCAATAATGTCACAATTAAGAATAGATACCCTCTTCCATTATTCCCTGAATTATTTCAACGGTTGAGGACCGCCAAAATTTTTACCAAGTTGGATCTTCGGGGAGCCTATAACTTAATTCGAATAAAGGAAGGGGATGAATGGAAAACGGCATTCCGCTCCAGATATGGTCACTTCGAATATTTGGTCATGCCTTTCGGTCTGTGCAACGCACCTGCCACATTCCAACATTTTGTCAATGACATTTTGTGACTTTGTTGATGATTTCTTGGCCGTGTATCTAGATGATATATGATTTTTTCTTCTAACCTAGAGGATCATCGTACCCAGGTTAAGAAAGTTCTTTCTCGTCTTAGAATTCATGGGTTATACGCCAAAATGGGGAAATGTGAGTTCGAAAAACCTTCATACCGTTCTTGGGGTTCATCATCTCATCCCAAGGGTTAATTATGGATCCTCAAAAGGTTTCCGCTATTCAGGATTGGCCCACTCCAACTACCCGAAAGCAGGTTCAAAAATTCATTGGTTTTGCTAACTTCTACCGTAGATTCATTAAGAATTTTTCTACTATCATACTGCCGTTGACCGCTCTGACCAGAACCCATGTCCCATTTGTTGGACGAAGCCCGCTCAAACAGCTTTTGAGCGTCTGAAATCTGCTTTACTTCAGCTCCCATCCTTATCCATCCAGATCCAACTGTTCCTTTTACATTAGAGGTGGATGCTTCCGAAGTTGCTCTAGGAGCTATACTCTCGCAACGTAACGGACCGAAGGCTTTACTACATCCAGTTGCTTTTTTTTCAAGAAAACTTTCTGACTCTGAGAAGAATTATGATGTAGGAGCCGTGAGTTGTTGGCCATAAAATCGGCCTGGAAGAGTGGCGATATTTACTTGAGGGCGCCAATCATCCTATTACCATCTTCACTGATCATAAGAACCTGGAATATTTGCAAAATGCCAAAAGATTAAAACCCCGTCAAGCTAGATGGGCTCTTTTCTTTACACGATTTAACTTCCATATAACCTTTCGTCCTGGTTCAAAGAATGGCAAGGCCGACGCCTTTCTAGACAATTTTGTGAGGTCAATAAGTCTGACAAACCTAATATGGTTCTTTCCAAATCAAATTTTCTGCTGTTGCATACTAATATAGCCAAAACCATCAAAGAAGCATCTCTCCAGTCTACCTCTCGTTCCCAAGATGGGTTTATATACCAAAATAACAAAATATTTGTTCCGGATCGGGCCAGGTCTGCAGAGTACTTCAGTATTGTCATTCTCATGCTTTGGCCGGTCATTTTGGTGTTCACAAGACGTTGGATTTGGTTAACAGAAATTTTTTTTGGCCAAGTATGTCTAAAGATTGTAAACAGTTTGTGGCTTCTTGTCTTACTTGTGCTAGATTCAAGACTACTAGACAGAGACCATACGGGTTACTGTCTCCTCTGCCGGTTCCTGACCGCCCTTGGGGCATGATTACCATGGACTTCATTGTTGAGTTACCTCGCTCCAGGGGTTTCAACCAATCTTTGTGTTGTTGACGGTTAACGAAGATGGCTCACTTTATTCCGTTAAAAGGAATTCCCTCAGCCTCCATTACGGCAGATGTGTTCATTAGAGAGATTGTGCGTCTTTCATGGAGTTCCCGAGGATATCGTATCAGATAGAGGGGTACAATTCACTTCGAAATTTTGGAAGGAGTTGTGCAAGTGTTTGCATATCCACAATTCTTTTTCCTCCGGATATCATCCACAATCTAATGGACAAACAGAAAGAACAAACCAAACACTTGAACAATATCTCCGGTGTTACTCCTCTGCAACACAAGAAGATTGGTCTTCTCTGTTACCGCTTGCGGAGTTTGCCTATAACAACGCTGTCCATTCCTCCATCAAGTGTTCCCCTTTTATGCAACTATGGGTTTAATCCAACTTTCCTTACCGGTATTCCTTCCAAGATCACTATACCTGACCTTATCACCAGAATACATCGTATGAAGGAGAAGACTGTAGAGTAAAGACCTTCATCGCTGAAGCTCAAGAACAAGCCCGTAAGTCAGCTAATCTTTTGAGAAAAGATTCTTCGGTATTAAGGTTGGAGACTTGGTCTGGTTGTCTAATCGTAATTTGAAATTGAGGATTCCTTTGCTAAGTTGGGTCCCCGGTTCATCGGGCCATTTCGTATTAGGAAAGCTATCAACACGGTCGCCTTTGAACTGGAGCTCCCCAATTCATTAAAGATACATCCAGTTTTTCATGTATCCTGTTTCAAAAGATATGTTCCGAATCTGCGCTGGAGCCTCCTCCGCTGCCTGTTTTGATTGATGGGACGGACGAATACGAGGTTGAAAATATTTAGATGCCAAGATTTCTGCTGGGAAGTTAAGGTATCTGATTAAATGGAAGGGATTGGTCCCGAAGAAAATCTTGGGAGCCGGCAGAACAGATTCACGCTCCTCGTTTGGTCAAGAATTTTCATTCCAAACACCCTGACAACCAAAAACCCAAGGGCACCCGGAGGTTGCCCGTGGGGGGGGGGCAATGTCAGGTACTTACCTTGCCGCGGTTCCGGGGTCCTCCTCGGCGGCCGCGAGCGGGAGCGCGCCGAGGACGCGCGCCGCCCGTCGCACGCCCGTCAGTGCCCGCGCGTCCTCAGTGACGCGAGGACGTGGGCGGGCAGGCTTTTTCCCTGCTTGCAGCCGTTCCCTTCCGGGGCACGGCCAGCAGGGAGGAGGTCACAGGGGCTATTTAGGCTCCTCCTGGCAGCTGGCCTCTTGCTGCCAGTTCAGAGTTATGTGCTCTGGACTCCTAGCTCCCTGTTTGCCTGTAGCATTTGTTTCCTGTTGGTCCTGACTCCTGACCTCCGGTCCGAAATATCTACAACAGCTCTACCTCCAGTTATCTCCGGTTGCATATCCTCCACAGCTCCTACTCCGGTCCGAATATCTACCACAGCTCCTGCTCCAGTTATCTCCGGTCGCATATCCTCCACAGCTCCTACCTCCGGTCCGAAATCTACCAAGCTCCTACCTCAGTATCTCCAGTCTGCTATCCTCCACAGCTCCTACTCCGGTCCGAATATCTACCACAGCTCCTACCTCCATTATCTCGGTCTGCATATCAATCCTCCACAGCTCCTACCTCCGGTCCGAATATCTACCACAGCTCCTGCCTCCAGTTATCTCCGGTCTGCATATCCTCCACAGCTCCTACCTCCGGTCCGAATATCTACCACAGCTCCTACCTCCAGTTATCTCCAGTCTGCATATCCTCCACAGCTCCTACCTCCGGTCCGAATATCTACCACAGCTCCTACCTCCAGTTATCTCCGGTCTGCATCTCCTCCACAGCTCCTACCTCCGGTCCGAATATCATCCCCAGGTTCGACTTCCTGTTTCACCTGTATCTGTTCTGCTGCCTCTCCACATTGTGGGATTGGCCTTTGTGGTTCTCTTCTCTGGAGCCGCGACCTGGTATCTGTCCGCCGCAAAACATCCTCACCATTAGAGGCTCTGGTGAAAACCGGCTGGTACTTAGATTCCGCGTCCAGAGGGGGTCTCACGGGGGTCTTTTCCTGAAGATCTCGTAACATCTTTCTTTGCTGGTCCTCTGCAAAATCACATCTCTGAACCAGCCTTAAGACATGTATCTTGTTAAATTTAGAGGGCAGATTGTGCATTTAATTTTAAAATTAGAAAACAGTCAGAAAACTCTAGGAGCCACTGTCCTTTTTAAGGTAGCCAGTTCCATAGAAATTAGCAGAAATCTCTTAAAATCTTGTATCATTAACTTTTCTGTTATGTATAGTTTTGCTATAGTTAGAATAGTGACAGTTAGTACATAAACTGCATGGTGGGGAATTCCCTCTCCCAATGCTGCTTCATAGGGATTACTGAGCATGCTTGCCCTCACATATAGTCAGATTGTCTGGCAGGGGGATGAGGGCCTAAGCTTGAGCAAAACAAGTGCTGAATTGAACACAAACATATATAAGTACTACTTACATGTATTTGTTTATAAATTGAAATGCGGCAAAGGCATTTTTTATACAATTCCTTAAAGGCAGCTGTTTTAGGAGCTAAGGCATCACCAATATGAAATGTCGTTGTACCAACCATGTTATCAAGAACATTTAATGTGAAGTGTTTTTTTTCCCCAGGGGTTTTCAAAGACAATAAACCAACCAACAATGTAGTTCAAACAACATATAATTACTAAAGTATCTAGAATTTATATCTGCAAAATGGGCTTGCCCAAACATTTTGTGTAAAATTAAAATAGACTATATTTAATGTACTGTTTGCATAAAATAATTTGCAACTATAATACCATCTTTTACTGTTTTCTAATTTTCTTAGATAGTGTGCCACAAAGGAAGCCATCAGATGCAGTGTGTGTCTTTGCAGGGGACATTAGAACTGTAGATTCAATTTGAAGTGCTAGCTTTCCAGGTGAAATAACATTATGATTGCTATGCTTAAGGAACTGTTTAATGCAGTGTTTTTTTTGTTGCTGAACCCTTGAAATAATGTTCATGTCCCAGTGAACCCCCTACATAAAAATATATTACATCATTTTACTTTTTTTTTAGTTATTAATTCATCAGATTACAAATATAACACGCAGATAAATAGATTCACCACAATGGTGGATTCTTAAATTTCCTGTTTCTATGGCCGGAGAAACCTCTTTTAACCCCTGATTATAAATATATGACCGGGTACTGATTGGTACCAGAGGAGTCACTTGGCAGCTGACACAAGCCTATTTAACAGGGGCTGTGTGTACATTAGTATTTAACGCTAAATGATAGCTGGCATTAAATACTTACGTGTTGGTGAGATTCAACCAGAGCAGTGCAGCCTCTGGTAAATCTGCTACAGGAAATGCAGCTAGGGATTATCAAACTTGGAGTTGTATATGGAGAGTGCCAGGTAATGATAAATAGGTTTGCCCTTACCTTCAGTAATCAAATCTATCTCACAAATGCCCAATCTAAAGGTGACACATGATGCATGTTACTAATTGACAACCTCCCTTAAAATTTGGCACAACACTATTGTGCAATTTTGTATTTATTTCGGTAGTAGATCAGGACACAAAGTAGTGGATTGTACAGCTTCTCTCTCCGGTATTAGCATGAAGCATGCAGGTATTATCTGTACCACTTGAAATGGTTTGCTGTTAAATTAAAAAATTTAATGACTTTATAGTTGTATCTTTCTTTAGGAATCACATAGACAGGATTTATTTTAATGAGCAGCTTCTTGGCTATAAGGTAGGAACATTTGGGTTTTTGGACCAATAGATAGACCATTAGATATTAAGGTCATCAATCAGAACATTATTATGCCACCATTTAAAGCCTCTTGTATATGTTAAAAATAACTAAAGGTTGCCAGAGATATCCCTCTAGGAATACAGGCCTATGAAGAGGGAAAATAGATTTTCAGGTCCTGTGGAGGATGTGACACAGTTCTACTCTTTTCATGCAGCGAAACCAGAACACAGTGAATTGTCTGATCTAGCTGCATTAGATGAAAGGGTCTTTGTCAGATTGGCATCAAATCTGTTTAGTCAATACTGAGCAATACGATTACATACAGAAAGATTTTCTTCCTGACCTCACTTCCCAGCATAGCCTGGAAAAATGTAATGGATCATTATACACAAGGCTTCTAACTCCTGAGCAACAAACACTCTAATGCTCGGTGAAGGTTTGCTTTAGTAATTTGTTTGCATTTAATGTCCTTTTTATCCCTTCATAATTTTCTCTTCCCTGAACATATTCAGGGCTTATTTTTGGTTTATTCGAGATGTGCCTAGACAAGATACTGATTGTAGATCATTTTTCTGGTTCAGGATCCATGACACGCAGGCACATTGGTGTGCAGCCTAGATCAATAACACACTTTACAAATTCTGTTTGCGTGGAGTGTTGCTTTGCTTTCCAAAATATATTTTCCCATTCATCTGAATATAGTTTAACTAAATGCATTGGCTCTCAGCTTAGGGACCTGTGGAAATTCTTGAACACTGCTTTATGCTGTCTGGCTGATAATAGGGTTTCTTCTTTTATTATTATTTGACTTTTTAAATGTCATTTATAATGAACGCTTATTAATTTTGCAGCTTTGGTTGGTAATTGTTACTGCTTTCAATGTATAATAAAGATCATTTTGGTAATTACTGTGCTGTATTCTGTTTCAGCTAAAAGCTTCATATTTCTGAAAAGCTTCCAAAAGTCTGCATCTAAATCTGCCCGTCAGTGGTTTTCTAATCATTGCTTCTTCTTATACTTAGCAGTTTACTTTCCATTTAGTAGAAGGCTTAAGCTTGTATTTTAGCTGGAAGAAGACTTTATAATTTTTTGAATAAGGCCCTTTGTAAGTTTTGAATGACTCCGTTTATTATATCTTACAAAATTTGTTAAGGCAACAAAAAATGGTATAAAAAAAGTAAAATATAGTGCCTGTATTTCAAAGGACTTTTTTTTTGCTATTGATGTATAAAACTGTTATCGATAAGAGTTAAGATAATATATAATTAGATACTAGTACTACTGTATACCAACTGCATTTGGAAGATAAAGAAAAGATATTCACTTAATAAGACATCTTTGGGTTTGTCAGCCATGGATAATATCACACAGGAGCTGTGACTAGTTACATACATACATACAGTTGACTAAATTATTGTAGTTTTGGCTTAAGCCAACTATATATTAACCCTTGGGCCATAGCCTTTTCAGTGTTTCCTAAGCGGGGAAGTGAAAATAAAACAATCTTTTAAAATGCAAGTATGTGTTTATTATAAAATAATACAATGCTGAAATGCTTTTTTTGCCTTGCCGTGTTGTTTGACAACTCATCACCTCAAAATGAGTTGTCAAACAGCAGTACAAACCAAAAATAGCAAAACAGTTAATGTATTAAATTTATATTAAAGAAATATAATTTTAAATAATGATTTTTAAATTCTATGAAATTATTTAACTGGGGGACGAGAATGTTTCTTTTATTTGTTTGGAGCTTTTTGTTGTCCTTTAATGTAGTAAGCGGGTTTTGACTTTTGTGAAGGTGCTATACTGTTGGTTCTCATTATCGAATACAGGCTACATTTTAATGCCAGCCAAGTGACTTTGTAAAAACATGTAAATTACAAATTAAGCTGTATCATTGCTCAGGTAAGTAGATAAGTAAACTCTTTGGTCATTTGCTGATGCTCTAAAGTTCTGAAATCTAGCACAAACTTTAAAGGAAGAAACTAAAATTGGGTAACAGGTGACAGAATCTTTGGAACATAGTGAGTCTCTTTTTGCTTCTAGGAACAGTCACCAATCTTACTTTAGGTTAGCAAAATATGTGTTAACATACCATTAAATCTTCCTTAATTAAAAAGCAGGTAAAGCCTTTAAACAAGTATTCAGTAGACTTTATCACTGGACAAGCCCTATTGGAGATTAAAACCCTTCCAAAGCTATATATTCTATAACTCTTTCTGGGTGATGCATGTTCATGGTGCACCTGTGTATTGTGTGCAATTGCAACATTTTCAGTTTTGGGTTTAATTTACATAAAGGGATAATGTGAGTAAACGCTGGACTTTTACCTGTCATAGTGCCTAGGGTTATACTGTAATTTAAATGTATGTATGTAGTTCCCAGAAATCCCCAGGTAAAGTATCCAGGTACAGTGCTAGCAGTCCAATGTCTTAGATGTTTGTCAGAATGAATATCTAATTAGCTTTAACATCTAACTAGTGAATGGCCAGCTTAAGCGTTTCCACATGCTATTTTCGAATTGCCTAATTACATTACATTACATTACTTACTGTATATGCTCAAATGTAAGTTGACCAGAGTATAAGCTGAGGTACTTATTTTTACTTGAAAACTAGTAAAACTGATTGACTTGAGTATAAGCCAATGGTAGAAATTATGACCACTACTGCCTTCTGATTCAGTATTGTTTTTTGCCCTTTAAATGGACCATTACTTATTGGTGCCAATAAAAAAATAAAAAGCCAAATCCACTAACCTCCAATTCCTTGGTCCTCTTATAAAATGCACAATGTTTTGACCTCAAGGTAACCTTGCTTGTAGGGTTGTAATAAGTGGTAAAGCATCACCATGTTCATTGTGTTTTGATATCTACTGCTCAAATTTTTTTTTTTTTGAAGTTTGACCTAAATATAAATCAAAATACATTTTCTAAATGACTTACAGTAAAAAGTCTGTAATATACAATATACTATGGTTTGTCACTGTAGGTGTGATTATTAATAAAGATTGGTTTCAGTTGTTCCATTTTGTTATTTTTTTCTGTGAGATTTAAACCTCAGATGTCTCATTTGTTTATTCATGTCATTGATTTATGGACACGAGTTCCATTACAAGATAGTTCACAGTGTATACATTTCTCTGCTGTTTTTGACTGGTTCTGAAAATGCCTGAAATCTTCTGGATTTTATCAGAATCAAAATAAATTATCTGTAATCTTTTTTTATCCCATTACATATGTTATTTTCTTTACTTTTTAGGACTCTAGATTCAACGCGGAAGTTGACCAAATTACTGGGTACAAGACACAAAGTATCCTTTGTATGCCAATTAAGAACCACAGGGAAGAGGTAAGCCATGTGGATTTAGTCTTAAAGGTTTCCCCTTTAGGACGTATAGGTTAGACCAGTATATGTACAAGGGAGAGGCATACCACTGAGATCTGAGGAACACCACATCTGAGAATGCTTTGAGCTTATTTCAGTTTTTAGCACACAGGAAGATTTGCAGTTCCTACTTGTAGCTCTGTGCAGATGGGTCTTATTGTTTCCTATAGGGACACACCATATTAGAGTGCTTGTTCAAATGAAAACTAAAACATTTATATGTAGCCATCTGCAAGCAGCAATGTAAGTAAAATAGCTAACCTGTTTAACCCTTGTAGTGCTAATGAAAATTGTTTTGCACTTTGGCTTTTTACTTAGGCAGACTTACTTAACAACATAACAACTTAACATCATTCCTATTTCTCAGTAAACTTTCTAAAACATAATGCACACTTTGATATGCTGTGTTGTTGTGTGACTTGGTCATTCAGCTAAATAGTAATAGTTTTGGATTTAAATACATCACTTCTGTGGAAGACCAGTAATACAATGGTCAATATTTTGAGTGTTTAAATGGTATTCCCACTCAATTTTTAACTATTGATTTTTCAGTTTAACTCAAGAATGGTTGATAAAGGAGCTATGTCTTACCTTCCATTCTTAAAGGACAATTATACTCATTTTCCCTCCGCTCCACTTCTTTGGTCAGTACCTTTTACCCAGGGTGAGGACCTGAAACGCTAGGTCCTCACCTCTGGGTTCGCGTAACTTGCAGCATAGCCTTACTAAAAAGCTGCTCTGGTAGGCTCCGCCCCATCCTCCCCATTGGCGACGAGGCCAATAGGAAGGCACGCTCTGCAACGAGCGTGCCTTCCTATTGGCCTCGTCACGCAAGGAGAGGAGGGGGTGGCGGAGCCTACCGGAGCAGCGTGTCAGTAAGGCTATGCTGCAAGTTATGCAAACCCAGAGGTGGGGACCTAGCAGTTCAGGTCCTCGCCCTGGGTAAAAGGTACTGACCAAAGAAGAGGAACGGAGGGAAGGTGAGTATAATTGTCCTTTAAGTAAAACTTGCAGGAGACGGCGCCGGCTTGCTCTGATTGGCTGAGAGGCAGCCATCAATGGAGAGCGCCGGGGGAACGAAGGGCTGTAAGTAGTGTTCTAAATCTAACAAAATGACATGATGGTTGGGATGCCCTACACTACAGAAAAACCTTTTTATACCAGGTCGATGGCCAGCCATGGACGGATCCGCATGGTGGGAGGGCGGGTGGGAAAGGGCTCCCCTGCGCTTGCCACTTTCCTCTCAGAGGACAAGGAGGATGCAGAAACCTTTTGGACAGAAATACAGCTACTGCCCTTAACTTTCCTGGACTATACAGTAGTGGGTTAAATTTTAGTTTGGGGGTGGACATGCACTTTAATGTATTATTTCCAGTAATAATGATGTAATTTATAATATCACTCCTAGTTCTAAAAACAAAATGTGTGGCTTAGTCTGTGTACTGCACTCCTGCACTGTAGAGCGATTAATAAGCACACTAACAAATACCTTTCTGTTTAAAGATATATTAAAAACACAAGGTCAGTATTCATGTTAAAACTGTATATAGTTAAATATAGAATAGGTCACAGACTAAGTCAAGCAAAAAATAACATTTAAAAAGCACTACTTATTTGGTAATACTACATCTAAGATGGCTTTTTACAGGCAGTTTAGAACACGTCAGTAGAAAAAAATTGAACGTCTCCCAAATGACAGTAGAGTTCAATAACAAGACTGCAGATAGCCAATCATAACATTTGTGAAGCCTTCTAGAGCTCTAATTGTGAGCTTGCCTCATTTCATGACTGCAGACAGCCAATAATAGCATTTCCTTATTAGATTCAGATTTGATACTGTGTATTCAGTTACTGTAGATCTACTGGACTCTTGAAGTTAGCTCTTGAAAGATTTTAATATATATATATTATATATATATATATATTATATATATATATAATATATATATATAATATACAACATCAGAACCCAGGGCACTCACGGGACTTCAAAGATTACTCAAACATCATTATCGGAACTGTCCTCAGCCGATGTAGTGGTGTGAAACGCGTCGATCGCAGTTCCGACAATGATGTTTGAGTAATCTTTGAAGTCCCGTGAGTGCCCTGGGTTCTGATGTATATACTAAGTTGTTTTCCGAGTGGCACCTGGGCTATCGACTATATGGAGGAGTGCAAGAGGAGTTTGGCGGCGGTACATATATATATATATATATATATATATATATATATATATATATACAGGCTTTTATTCACGATAGCACTCTCAAGACTTCATTAAAAAACACTTTATTGGCATCACATTAAAAGACTGACGTGTTTCCGCTCACACAGGAGCCGTCATCAGAGTCACACCCCCACAGAGGAATCACCATCCCTTAAAAACCTTCCCAACCCCGCCCCCTTACGTGCACATTAAAAACCAAACAAGTATATCCATAAAAACAAGGCAAATATAGGTGTCACACACCTCCAGATCCCTTAGTACCGGTGCAGCCTTACCTCTCACAAGAGCCACAATCACAAAACAGGAGCGGAATACTCCCAAGTCCCAAAAAGTGGTAAGACACCCCCCCCCCCCATCTTACTTCCTCGAAAAAACGTAGTGACGTGGGAATCCCCTCACGTCACAGAGTTGAGGATATACATCCAATCAGGGTGATGCATAGGATGTAATTAGGAAACCAGCGCACTGCTGAAACTTGCCATACGGGCTCCAACTTACAGACACTGTCAAAGTGATCCGGTATGCTGCACCAATACAAAACAAGGGCAAGAGGATCTGGACAACTGGCTACAGTACACACAAAACATATTTATTTATATATTATTATATACAAGCTTCTCAGTACAGGGGTATGAAAGGGATGTCAAACAGCAATCCCATAGTCCCATAAACCTCCACACAATGACATGCCCGAACCGAGATTTAGATACCAGAACTATAACATGTAAGAGAATATTTTCACAAAAAACACTGCAATGCCCATTGTTCGTTTAGGCCTTTCGGGGACATGGTTTCAAGTTTATGAGTCCATCTTGCCTCTAAACGGAGCAAAGCCATTTCCTTATTCACATGCCCCGGAGTCTCACGTAGTCCATCAATGATCATATATTTTAATGCAGCCATAGTATGTGGCCATGTCCCCATATCTATTGGTGGTGTCATTCTTTCTACCATCGATCAAACTACGAATAGTGGATCGATGGTTGGCCATACCCTCCCCAAATTAGTGGTGGTCATCCCCACATAAAGCAAGCTGCATGGGCAGGTAATAAAGTATATAACATACCTGCTAGTACAAGTGAACTGACTCTTAATAAAGATCAGTTTCCCAGTTTGTGGGTGGGCAAATCTATCGCCTACAATCATGCTCCTGCAAGTGACACAATTAGGGCATCTGAAACATCCACATTTAGTGAAAAGTTTACTTTTCAATGGCCAAGAGTCTGTAGACACAAAACAGGTTTCTCAGGCTCTGCCCCCTCTTGTACACTGGACGTATATAAGTATTGGCAAATGGGAGGTGTTTATCTTTTTTAACAATTTGCCAATGTTTGTCCATTTTTCTCTTTAGCTCTATACTTTTAGGGTGAAATTTAGATACAAAGTTCACCACCTCCCCATAACAATGAATGAATGAATGAGAAATAGGAAGAACTGGGATCTGTCTCTTAAAGGACAACTAAAGACTCAGAACAACATTGAATTAGAAGGCAGATCTTCTTGATATAAAAACAGTAATCAGTGTCTCACCTTTCATTTTAATATGGTTGTTGAAAAATTTAACTTTCTAACATGAGGTTTGTGTCTTATTTCCCAGTGTTACAGTATCGCACAGTGTGGTCACTGACCATTATGTTCTTTACACATGCTTAATCCTAGGATACTGCAGGAACTTTTTGCATTTGATACAGTTGGTCAAACCCACTAGTAGCCTCTAGCCAATCCTTTTACTAGACAGAATAAGCAAAGGAGCATGTGACTGAAATCAGGGGTGTGGCCAGTCACTGTACATACACACAGTTATTTCATCCAGTTTTTCAAAGTGCTAACATTTACTTTAATGCTATTTACTGTATTGCTATTTTACATTTTATTTGGTATTTTTAGAGGGTATATGTTCAGATTCTGCAGTGTAAAAATGTGGGGTTTAGTTCTCCTTTAAGCTAAATTAATGGATTTGTGAAGGATTTAAATAAATAAAAAAATATATATATATATATTTATATATATATTATATATATATATATAAATTAGTCAGTGAATTGATTTATCTTATTACTTATTTCAATACAGTAATAATATAAAGGATACTTGCCTTCCTTCTCTTGCCGGATGGCATTAATGAAATGAGGCCTCTGCCTCTTTAAGGATATGTACAGTGTAAATCAATGTTCAGTCCATTGCAAAGCTGTACCTTAAATCACACATTATGTTAATCTTGTTTTCTAAGCCATTGGCAAAGCTTACAGTACCTTTTCAATTTACTTGCTGGCTCTTCCGCTCTCCTGTAATTTGTTCAATCCACTATCCTGTGAGACTTCCTGGAGGGGAATCTCATTCAGATAGTCCGGACTGCCCAGCTAGCTGCATATTACACACATATTTATAAACAATCGTTATTTTCACCATTTTAGCAGGACATCGCAATGACAAAGTGTGCTATTTTTGCCTTATTTATAAAACCGCACATTTTTCAGAGAAGTAACGCTGCAGCGATGTGTAATGGTAATTCACCTTATTCATTACGTTAAGTTGGTATCGCGGCGAAAATAGAAATACTAGACCAGAGAAGGTGAAATATCAGAGCTATTTTTGTCTTTTATAAATAGGTGAAAATTCTCCTTTTTGCCAGCTTTTTTGCCTTTTGTTGCAGTTTTACAAGAATTATTGCCAAACATCATTACTTACCGGAATGTTCCATTATCATGACTATTTCTTACACAGCACTATGGTATGTTCCCATATTAAAGGACAATCATACTCACCTTCCCTCCGCTCTACATCTTTGTGCGGTAGCTTTTACTCAGGGTGAGGACCTGAACCGCTAGGTCCTCTCCCCTGGATTTGCATAACCTACAGCAGCGTCTTACAGCAATGCTGCTCTGGTAGGCCCCGCCCCCTCCTCCCCGTCGGCGACGAGGCCAATAGGAAGGCACGCTTGTTGCCGAGCGTGCCTTCCTATTGGCCTCGTCGCCGACAGGGAGGAGGGGGCAGAGCCTACCAAAGCAGCGTTGCTCTAAGACGCTGCTTTAGGTTTCGCAAATCACAGGGGTGAGGACCTAGTGGTTCAGGTCCTCACCCTGAGTAAAAGCTACTGCACAAAGATGTGGAACGGAGGGAAGGTGAGTATAATTGGCTTTAATGTACGGTTGAAATTATCTGCAGTTTGCTGAAAATAAGCAATACTAAAAATGTTGTCCTATTAATAAAAAAGAGAAAATTCGCATGGGTAAGTTTTACACTATTTAGCATATTTTTTTGCTGAAAAAACCCACCAAATGTGCTCAGTGTGTATTAACCAATATGATACTATTTTGAAAATCCACCAAGGAGTATTACCTATTTGCCATCATTTGTGCTGAATTTTACTTTTTTTTTGCCATACTTTCAGCATTATTAGTGCTACTTTTTGCTACATAATTTTTGCCTTTTATGAAAATTCGTCTTTTTAATAGTTTAAAGTTTAAAACGTGTGGTGAAGTCTGGTGGCAAAATGCAAAAATAATGCCCCTTTATAAATATTCACTTAGACCCCCATTTGACTTTATTGGTAAATAAATTAAATCAGAACCTTAAAATGTACACCCACCCTCGCCCCCCACAGTGTAGACCACCCGCTGCACATCCACTTCCCAGCAGCCCCCTGCCCGGTACGCTTGCGGGGAGGGGAAGGGAGTGGCCCTCTGGGGCTCGAACAGGAAGCCCCCTTCCCCGGCCCTTGGAAGGGCCTTTGCGGCACTTACACATGCCCTTGTGGTCCTTGGAAGGGCCTTTTGGGGCTAAAAGGGTCCCGCAGTTCAAACCAGGACCCCCTTCCCCAGCACTTATAATTGCCTTTGCGGCCCTGACAAGGGCCTTTGGGGCTTAAGGGGTCCTGCAGCTCGAACCAGGACCCCCCCTCCCCAGCCCTTACAAGTGCCATTGCAGCCCTGACAAGGGTCCTTTGGGGCATAAGGGGTCCCGCAGCTCTCCGGCACTGACAAGTGCTGTTACGGCACTGAGAAGTGCCTCTATTGGGGGGCCTGCAGCTCTAATTTATTGGGGACCATGGGCACACATGAATGTGTGTGTGAGGTGTCTTAATAGCTCGAAAAGTGCTTGTATTTACATGAGTCCATAGGTTTAGAGGGGACATTTATTAAAACATGATCACGCAATCACAAAAAAAGGATATCCAAACAAACACCAAGCCACCCTCCTTCAATTAAATATACCCAGGAAGAGGACATAAACCTGTATCAGCTTGAAATCTTTAGCTAAAGCTACCATTGACAGCCCATTTGTCCAATGGGAAAAACATCTTGTAGAGTGCATCTATCCATTTGTTAGGCCCAGGGGCGCTTCTAAGGTTTTCGGCACCTGCGTGAAACTTTGTAAAAAGGTGTCTCAATTCTGCATTAGGCAGCGTGTGTATTGTGCTGCCGTGGTGAGGTAAGTGTGGCTTTTGATTGTGGCCGTGGCTTCTGGTTGTGAGTGTGGCTTCCGGTCGTGGCCATGGCTAAACATTTGGTGAATTCAAATTTTACAAGGGGGTGGGGGCACAGGTAGGCAAATAGATAGGGAGAAAGAGATATATATAGAATAGATATCTAGATAGATAGATAATGCCATTGATAGATATGTTGGTAGAAAGCAGATAACTGGGAAGCTGGAGGTTAACAGTCAAAGGAACAGAAGAATAACTGGGATAGAGACACTGGTGGTTAATGGGGAAAGCAAAGAAGACAATTGTAACAGAAATGGCCCCACACAAATAACTATAATATAAGTTCCCCTACACATAAAATGGTAAAATAAGTGCCCAGGTTAAGTTTACTTACTTAAAGGGTAACTGTGGTCTCCAATTCTTCCAAACCAGTAAGGATTATATAAAAAGCCTTCCATCACACCTTCAAAATAAAACCGAAATCACATCTCTAGATAAAATCTGAGACGTTATTGCTGGAAAGGTTCAGCAATATTACTTCCTGCTTGAACTCTTCCTGTTTTCAGCCATGTGACCAGCTTGAAGTCATGTTACCAGCTTGTCTGCATTAATTCTGTAAAAGGATTGGCTAGAGGCTTTTAGTGGTTGTGACTCTAGAGATGGTCGGTTCCCGCATGCAAACCTGAATCAGCGTCGGATTTCCGAGAAACGCTAATCGCGGATCTCGTAGATATTCCAGAATTCCGCTTTACAAATTTTTTCCAAACTGCATTCAGAAATTTAAAAAAATTCAAGAAATCTCGAAAATTCGAGTTTCCAAGGAATTTTTGATAATTTGGTAAAAATGATACAGTAACTCACTGTAAATGGCTCTGGGACCTGGGAAATGGTCTAGGGAACAGACAATCAGATTCTTTCTGAAAGACTCTGATTGTAACCAATTCTGATTAGTTAGAATCAGAATTTTCAGAAAGAATCTGATTGGTATACTAACCTATTACATTCTTTTTCTGTCGGAATTGGTTACAATCAGATTCTTCCAGAAAGCATACCAATCAGATTCTTTTTGAAAGAATCTTATTGTAACCAGTTCTGATTGGATACAATCAGATTCTTTCAGAAATAGTCTGATTGGCATTCTAACTAGAGATGGACCGGATTGCGGATACCAAACCCGGTTCTTCTTATTCAATTTTGTTCTGAGGCTTTAGTAGTCCTTTAATTTAAAATATTTTAGATGTGGTGCGAAGGAGGAATGGCAATATCTACTTTACGCAAAAAACTCCAGTACTCAACTACACATATAGCTATGACTGAAATATGTATAAGAGATTAGCATACATGCATGTATACCTATTTTACTTTTAGCTATAAATGTAGTTACAGGAGTCTTTTGTGTACTATATATAGTTCTTAAGGCTGCTTCCCAAAATGTTTGTTTTAATATTATGCTTGGTCTAAACTTAATTTATGGTTTGACTTTAAGCATTCACAGACTTTCTGCTTTTAACAAAAGTAGGTGGGCTATAAGCTGGAGGCAATGCCTTGGGACTTTTTTTTAAATCCTTCAAGGTATGCACACATGCTTTACCATCTGTCATTTCACCTGAGAACACATGCTGGTCTCTGGTGTAAAACACACAGTGTGCTCAATAATTTGCCCCTGGCAAGTGTATTGTTTTCTTTGAGGTCTGTAAGGTATGACAGCATACATTAATATTTAAATCTTAGTACACATATCACTGTATGCCAAATCCTATTTTTTTCCCTAAATGCCAGTATATGATGCATACATTTCAAGCCTATGTGAATACAGTACATTTGTAAATGCCTGGCAATTTATGGTCCAAACACAAATGCCTATTAAAGGGTATCTATAAAATTTGTACCTTAAGATACAGCAAGATCCCTCTACTTCAAAACTGTAGATCCTGAGAATAATAATTTTAATCACAGAATTTACAGGGATAGACCTGTCACTCTAGAAGCAGAAATTTTAATATATGCCCTATTTCTGACCTTCTAGGATTTTTGGCTGCCTGCCAGCACACTTTCTGCAACAATTAAGAGAATCATCAGAGAAACGAAGGCAGGGGGAGGGAGATGTGTAAGCCGAGCAGGGTCTATGGTGAGGCTGTGCAGGACTTATAAGTGTCCAGACACTACAAGGAGGCAGTGAGTAAGGGAGGGAGGGGGCAATTTGGAGCACTCACCAAACATTTTAATAACAAAGCAAGCACAGATAAATATGTGAGTACCACCATTTTACTTCTCTCAAATTGTAGTTTCAGATAATGTTAAGTTTTTTGAGTGAGTATAGTGACCCTTTAATACATAAAAGTTCCTCTTCTTGTCCCTTTCACTTATATTGTTTGGTGTATACATCTTATTATAGGATTGTTTCTTGAAAAAAAGATGTTAGGGGCTAGGCCACACTACTGCACTTTTAAGTGCAATCGGATCGCGGTTGTGATCCGATTATGCCTTTAAAAGTGCACAATAGTGTTGGGCTATGGGGTGGCCAGATCATGTCTGTTGGTGTCCGCTGCTATGTGTTCTGCTTATCTGAGCGAATATGATCACCTTTTTTCATGTGATTGGCATGCGCTCCGATAATGGAAAATTGCCGAAATCGCACCTGCAGGCATTGAAAACAAGTTAAAGGATACAAATCAAGGCTTATTTACAAATTATCATTGTTTGGGCCACATTACCCCAGATGGCAACACACATAAAAGTTTTCCTGCACAATACCGTCCAAATGCGCAGTGATACCCGCAATGTTGCATAATTGGAGTACATGCAATCCATTAAAAAATGGTGATCACATGCGCTCTGAAAAGCGGATCTCAACAAAGCGCATCACACCTAGCTAAACCAGACCAATTGGCCAACACTAGTGTACTCTTTTTACCGTTCTTTCTTCAGAATTGGTCAATTGTCGGGTTTCCGCACACAACATTTGAGGGTAATGACCAATTCCAAGGTTACAGAACGATACATTCGAGGGTTACTGAATTTGAACGCTGCATTTGAGGGTTATTGAAAGTCGAAGCTTAAATTCGAGGGTTATGAAATTTGAATGCTTCATTCGGAGGTTTTTGAATTCAAACAAAGCAATCGAGGGTTATGGAAAGTCGAAGTCTAAATTCGAGGGTTACCGTAACCAAACATTAGATTCGAGGGTTACCAAAGGATATATTAGAGGGTTACGGAAAATGGAATATTATATTTGAGGGTTACTGAAACCGATCGCTACATTCAAGGGTTACTGATAACGAAAATTACGTTTCGAGTGATACTGAAACCAATGCTACATTCGAGAGTTACAGAAAAGAAATGCTACATTCGAGGGTTACGGAACGATACATTTGAGGGTTACGGAAAATCGAACATTACATTCGAGGGTTAGTGAATGGCCTGTAAATTCGATAATTACAGAACAAGTTTGAACCCACACAATAACTATAATATAAGTTCCCCTACACATAAAACGGCAAAATAAGTGCCCAGGTTAAGTTTACTTACTTAAAGGGTAACTGTGGTCTCCAATTCTTCCAAACCAGTAAGGATTATATAAAAAGCCTTCCATCGAACCTTCAAAATAAAACCGAAATCACATCTCTAGATAAAATTTGTGAGACGTTATTGCTGGAAAGGTTCAGCAATATTACTTCCTGCTTAAACTCTTCCTGTTTTCAGCCATGTGACCAGCTTGAAGTCATGTGACCAGCCTGTCTGCATTAATAGGCTCCCCTTCTCAACTGTCAATTTTCCCGCCAGGTACTTCCTGTTTTCCCCAGCATTAAGTCTTTACTGAGTATGCTTCTCCCGCAGGGCAGAGTGGCTAGCAGAGGTAAGGTAATGTCACTCAACCTACTGGAAGCAGGAAGTTTAAACATTTACCTATATATCATTTGTCACAGGGTGAAGCTAGAGATGCGATTGTCGGCTCATTATAAAGAAAATACTGCAGGCTTTCATTTAACCCTAACTTGTTTGGAGACCACAGTTGCTCTTTAATGTAATATCATAGTGTGAAATTGATTTGCACAGCAAAAAAAAATGTGATTCCTCACACAAACACACAATCCTTCACTAAACATTTTGGTTTTTCTGAGAATTTTTTACCCTGCATTTTTATCAGATGAAATGTGAAGTGAGGCTCAGTTTCCCTTGAAATTGGTGGATGTCTTAATTGCATTTACTTTACTTGATTATTACCTGAGGAGTTTTTTGCAGCATGTTCAGTTTTTATGCAGCTTGGAAAAGGGCAGTTTTGATAATTTTATTGCAAAAACAAAAAGTGTGTTTCACTTGAATTTTTTTTAGCATTCCTAAAGATGATCTGATGATCCTCTTTGGAAATGATAACGAAGTTGGAATACGGGCATCAGTGCCCATTTTCGAAGTCAAAATCTGATCAGAAAAATCACTTGCTGGAAAGCGTTTTCCAGACAAGTGTTTTTTGTTCTCCATTAGCAAAGATTAATACTTAGGTGATAACTGATCACCTGATATTGATCTGTGCCTTTAATTTTTTTGTAAGTCTTTCACTAGCAAAGATTTAGAAAAAAAAATCTCTATTTGTGAATGGATCTATATAATACATACAAAAAACAGAATTCTAGTGCACAAACAATTCTAATTGAATATTGGCAACCTCCATAAGGTTGCTACTACAAACAGTCTGCTAAACCCTGGATAAATAAAAGCAATTAGTTCAATAAGTTGGCCAAATTATTTTAAGCCCAGTCACCACACCAAGGTTGCTTTCTTTAACTGGGTCCTTACCTACTGGTACTTGTCTTTTTGGCTACATGAGCTGACAGCTTCTCCTGTGTGGCCTGGATGCTTGAAGCTGACTCTCTAGTTTAAAGTACTTTGCTCAAACGAGCACATGACCTAACTCTGGGTGGAGTACAATTTCCCAGAAGGCTTGGTCAAACCTTCAATGTAACTCACAATATATATCGGGGGTCGTGGATCAGTGTCAAAATCGTATGTGTGTATGAAGCTTAAGAAGAATGAAAGATTATGCAGTCAATCGTTCTGTGACCATTCTAGCAAATCTCTGTTAGAGCTGATTAGCCAGGTGCAGGGTTTTGTTAAAGAGGGTTTCTTTAAAGGTGATTTTTTTGAACCATTCCTTAACAAGCAGTTCTGTAACCACACTTTTAAAACAATTATGAGCTGTGTTGAATCTGTTTAATCTTTGGCCAATCAGGTTATCTTTACTTGGGACTAAGGATAAATAAAAGCAATTAGTTCAACAATTTGGCCAAATTATTTTAATCCCAGTCACCACATCAAGGTTGCTTTCTTGAACTGGGTCCTACCCTACTGGTACTTGTCTTTTTGGCTACATGAGCTGACAGCTTCTCCTGTGTGGCCTGGATGCTTGAAACTGACTCTAGTCTAAAGTACTTTGCTCAAACTAGCACATGACCTAACTCTGGGTGAAGTACAATTTCCCAGAAGGGTTGGTCAAACCTTCAATGTAACACACAATATATAGAAAATTGGGCTGTTGTACATCCATATTAAAGTGCAACTAGAGACCAAAAATATAATACATACAAAAAACTGAATTCTAGTGCACACACGATTCTAATTGTATATTGGCTACCTCCATAAGGTTGCGACTACAAACAGTCTGCTAAACCCTGGATAAATAAAAGCAATTAGTCCAATAAGTTGGCCAAATTATTTTATTTTTGTAGTAGCAACCTTATGGAGGTAGCCAATATGCAATTAGAATTGTTTGTGCACTAGAATTCTGTTTTTTGTATGTATTATATTTTTGGTCTCTAGTTGCACTTTAATATGGATGTACAACAGCCCAATTTTCTATATATTGTATCTTTACTTGGGAACAGGTTGACCTTTTACTTGTATCTGGGTATCAGGGTATCTGTACTTGGGAACAGGTTGAACATTCCTGCTAAACCCGGATAAATAAAAGCAATTAGTTCAATAAGTTGGCCAAATTATTTTAAGCCCAGTCACCACACCAAGGTTGCTTCTTTAACTGGGTCCTTACCTACTGGTACTTTCTTTTTGGCTACATGAGCTGACAGCTTCTCCTGTGTGGCCTGGATGCTTGAAGCTGACTCTCTAGTTTAAAGTACTTTGCTCAACGAGCACAGACCTAACTCTGGGTGGAGTACAATTTCCCAGAAGCTTGGTCAAACCTTCAATGTAACTCACAATATATAGAAAATTAGGCTGTTGTACATCCATATTAAAGGGACACTAAACTCCCCTAAACCCAAAAAATAACTATTTGCCATTCGTTTGTATTATTCACAGAGAGGTGAGAACGCTTATTCTCACCTCCTGTAAATAATATTACGCTCGGGGGACCTGGAACTTACCTTACCGCCGCTCTACTCGCAGCCGCTTCTTCACTGAACAGCTGTTCTCTCCCAATCGCGCGCCCTATCTTTTGTATTGGCGCGCATGCGCCTAAGATAGGGCGCGCGGTCGGGACCGAGCGGCTGTCAGTGAAGGAGCGGCTGTGAGTGGAGCGGTGGTAAGGTAAGTTCCAGGTCCCCCGAGCGTAATTTTAGATACACAGTGGATGGGCTGATCCTGGATACCTAGTGAATACACAGGATGGACTGATTCTGGATACCTAGTGAATACACAGGGTAGGCTGATTCTAGATACATAGTGGATACACAGGATGGGCTGCTTTCAGATACAGATGGATACACTGTTTATGCTTGATTCTAGATACATAGGTTGATACAACAGGGTGGGTTTGATTCAGATACATAAGGGGAGACACCGATGGGCTGGTTCATCAAGATACGTAGTGGATCCCGGACTGGCTGATTCAGATACAACTGTATACAATGCTGGGCAGATTCTAGATATGTGGAAGAAACACAGAATGGGTGATTCCTCTAGATACATGTGGATACACAGGATGGGCTGGTTCTAGATACATCGTGGATACACAGGATGGGCTGGTTCTATATTAATAGTGGATACACAGGACGGGTCTGGTTCATATACACTCGTTGATACCATATGGGCTATTCGGATACATAGTTGATACACCGGATGGGTTGATTCTAGATACATCGTGATACACAGGATAGGCTGATTCTAGATACATAGTTGGTACACAGGATGGGTTGATTCTAGATATATAGTGGATACACGGGATGGGCTGGTTCTGATACATTTAGGAATACCTGGGTTATGCTTGATTCTAGATACATAGTTGATACACAGGGGTGGGTTTTATCTAGAACATTGGATACACCAATGGGCTGGTTTCTCTAGATATGTCTTGAATCACAGGATGGGCTGATTCCTAGATACATCGTTGATACACAGATGGGCTGGTTTCTAATACCTAGTGGATACACATGGTAGGCCTGATTCTAGAGCATAGTTTATACACGGTGTTGACTCTAGAAGTACATAGTGTGATACCCAGGGTTTGGGGCTGATTCTATTATCAGTCGTGGATCACAGATGGCTGGTCTAGAGACATAGTGATACCAGGATGGGCTGATTCTAGATAAAGTGGATACACGGGTGGGTTGATCTAGATACATAGTGGATACACCCATGATGGGCTGGTGTCTAGACATTGTAGTGAATCCACGGATGGGCTGATTCTAGAATACATCGTTGATACACAGGATGGCTGGTTTCTAGATACATAGTGATCACTTTAGGCTGATCTAGATACAATTGATACACTGGTGGGTTTGATTTCTAGATACATATGGATACACAGGGTGGGCTGGTTCTAGATCATCGTGATACAACCAGGATGGATTGATTTCTAGATACATATTGATTACTCAGGACGTGGCTGGTTCTAGATAATAGTGGATACACAGCGGAGCTGGTTCTGATACATCGTGGAATACACATGATGGGCTGATTCTGATACATAGTTGATACCCCCCGATGGGGTGATTCTAGATACCTATTGGATCACCGGATAGGCTGATTCTAGACTACATAGTTGGGGTACCAGGAATGTTGATTCTAGATACATAGTGATCCGCGATGGGGCTGGTTTCTAGATACGTAGTGGATACACAGGACGGGCTGATTCTGATACATCGTTGATACACAGGATGGCCGGTTCTAGATACATAGTGGATACACTGGGTAGGCTGCTCTAGATACATAGTTGATACACCAGGTGGGTTGATTCTAGATACATAGTGGATACACCAGATGGGCTGGTTCTAGATATGTATTGAATCCAGGGATGGGCTGATTCTAGATACATCGTTGATACACAGGATGTCTAAATTCTAGATACACGTGGATACTCCGGATGGTTGATTCTAGATACATATGGATACACAGGATGGGCTGTGTTCTAGATAACATCTGGATACACAGGACGGGCTATTCTATATACATAGTTGATCCACAGGATGGGTTTGATTCTAGATACATAGTGGGATACCCGGATGGCTGGTTCTAGATACATAGTACGGATCCCAGGATGGGCTTGTTCTATATACATAGTGTACACGGATGGGCTGGTTCTAAGATAGTAGTGGATCACATATGGGGCTGGTTCTAGATACATAGTGGATACACTGATTGGCTGATTTTGGATACATAGTGATACACCGGAAATGGCTGTCTCGATACGTTAGTGGATACACAGGATGGGCTGGTTCTAGATACATAGTGGATACACAGGATGGGCTGGTTCTAGATACATAGTGGATACACTGATGGGCTGATTTTGGATACATAGTGGATACACAGGATGGGCTGGTTCTAGATACGTAGTGGGATACACAGTATGGGCTGGTTCTAGATACATATGCAAGAATAAGGGGCCTTAAATCTCAGCCTTGTCCGGGGCCCAATTTGATATCAATCCCTCTTTGGTGTCATTCATTGATCTGGTAGATGGACAGACGCTGCCCACAATCATCATTGTTGCGTCTGTAGATCTTGCATTGTACTAAGCTAAGTATTCCCCTTTTCTTATTGAAAATCGCTGGCTGTTTCCATTCGGTTTCTGTTATTTCTGAAATTTCCCCCCCTCCCCCTCCTCTTCCCCTTTGGTTTTCATCGCTGCAGCTAAAGAATTTACTTCCACTTTCTATAGTTTGTATAACACCCACTGTGTGCAGAAAACAAGATCCAACTGTGCGCAGCCCATCCACAGCATGAATGAAGGCGCATTCATCCCTGGTCCCCTCTCCCAATCCCTCCACACTCTCCCTTTTATCCTACGAGAGATGGGCCTGTCGGACACATGGAAAGTGGTTTAATTTACCCTTAATAAATAGTGTGTACTGCCCATGCAGGGGCATAACTACCAGGGGAGCAGGGGGGGTCCGTGAGCCAAGGGTGCCCATATTCTTATGTTTCCTATGATGTTTAGGGGCCCCATCATAGTTTTGCAGGGGGCCCAGTGATTTCTAGTTACGCCACTGTGCCCATGTGCAGTGCCAGTTTTACATACAGGTTGGTCTAGGTGTAAGGTGGGTAAGGTTAATGGGTTTGGTAACATAATGAAGGGCCAGTTTCGTAATGCAAAGCGTTTCCTCCTATAGGACCCATATTTACTGCTGGGGGGAAAAATTGCTTTAATTTCCCCTTGTCTTTAATAAAGCGATCCATTGAGGAAGATAGTAAAAAGTAGAGTACTGAGATCTCCTGATCTGACCCACAATGCCACAGGTCAGTAGCCCCTCATATCACAATCTGATTTTGTCAGTCCAGGTATTTAATCAAGTTCCTGTATTACTGTCCCGAATTCTCTTGCATCCCCAAAGGAAAAAGCCCCAGGACAGTTATGTGTATAAATATGAGATCAGAACAACAGAGAATACATCATTGGTCAAGGGGTGAATATTTCATTTTGGGGTTTAGTGTGTAGACACTAGCTAACACAATGTTACCATTACGAGCCTACACAGAGCCCATATGAACACACCAGGCTACAGCCTTACACAGGGCTCAACACGCATGTACCTCAACCCTATTGCCTTACAGTGATGTAAACAAATGTAACTACCAATGGGAAAATGGCAAGCCAGATCTGGGTGTATGGAAGGGAATATAAAACTGAGCAAAAAACACGGGATGTTTTTAAACGACATTCATACTGGAACATGTGGGTTGGGAAAAAAAATATGCAGTGTAGAACACAACCACAGATACACCACACAACATACACACCACAGGACGCTGTATATATCTTTGCATATGCAAATACCTAACTCTATTTTAAAGGCAGAACATATAATATTCATATTGTGTTTATAAACCTACCCTGTGCTGGATTTCTATGGGAGAAACTGTAATCTTATAGCCTTATAATTGTCCGCCCATATGGGAGACACTATCGTTTTAGCGCATGCCTGGGTCATTGATTTGCTGTTTTTTTTTTAATTTTTACTTTTTGGTGGGGTTGCCATAGTGTTTTCCATTGTATAGTCCTGCCTTGTGCAACATTTAAATCCACGCAGAGTACATTTCTGTGTGTACAGAGAATATTCGAGGAAACACTGCAGATATTCTATATACAGTGACCCTAATAAGGGATAATGTACCCCTTTCACTGTAATTAAAAGATATTAAAGGGTAACTATGACTAAAAATGTAGGGAATGCCTATTTCTCCATCTTATTAGGATGGTTTTGTTTATCCTTTGTCCATCTGTTTTGAAGCTCGACTACTCGCTTTAAAGTGTACAAAGCCCCTAAAAGGACAACTATATCTAACTCTGGGTGTCTACTCCTTTATTATGAGGGATAAGGTATGTCCCTACTGTAAATTTATACGAATATTAGAAGTCACCTGAGGAGTGCTGTGTCTAATATAAGGTACAATGACAAACAGACTGAGTTTACAGGAACTCTGGGTACCCCTCATGTAATTATAGTGATATGTATCCCCTACTGTAATATACGGAGATATAAGAGATCACTGAGGATTTCTGTGTCTAAATAAAAGGTAAGGACACAGCTGAGTTATACCGGGACTATGGGTAACCACTTCCGTATTATAAGGATATTATCCCCTATGTAAATTATAAGGGATATATAAGAAGTCACTGAAGGATTTCTGTGTCCCCTATATAAAGGGACAAGGACCACAGACTGAGTTATACAGGGAACTCTGGTACCACTCATGTTTATAAGGGATATGTAATCCCCTACTGTTAATTATACGGATTTAGAAGGTACTGAGAGTTCTGGGTGTCTATATAAAGGTCAAGGACACAGACGGGTTTATACCAGGGACACTATTGGTACCACTCATGTATTATAAGGGATAATGGTATCCCTTACTGTAAATTATAAGGTATTGAAGTCACTGAGGCGTTATGTGTCCTCTATAAGGTACAAGGACACAACTGAGTTATACAGGGACTCTGGTACCACTCATGATTATAAGGGATAATGTATCCCCCTACTGTAAATTATAGGGATATTAGAAGTCACCTGAGGAGTTCTGGGTCTATATCAAAGGTGACAAGGCACAGACTGATTTTACATGGAACTCTGCTGGTACCACTCCGTATCTTAGGGATAATGTATCCCTGCTGTAACTTATGAAGGATTGAGAAGTCCACTTAGGAGTTCTGTGTCTATATAAAGGTCCCAGGAACGGCTGAGTTATACAGGGAACTCTGGGTACCACCATGTCTTATAAAGGGATAATGGCCCCTACGGTAAATTATAAGGATATTAGAAGTCCACTTGAGGAGTTCGTGTCCTATAATAATCGGTACACGGACACAGACTGGAGTTATAAAACAGGGAACTCTGGTACCACTCATTTAATTATAAGGGATAATGTATCCCCCTTACTGTAATTATAAGGATATTAGAAGTCACTGAGGCAGTTATGTGTCGATATAAAGGTACAAAGGACACAGACTGAGTTATACAGGGAACTCTGGGTCACTCATAGTATTATAAGGGATATGTATCCCCTAACTTTAATTATAGGATATTAGAAGTCAACTGAGGAGTTCTGTGTCTATATAAGGTTACAGGGACACAGACTGAGTTATACAGGGAACTCGGGGTACACCACTCATGTATTATTAGGGGATAATGTATCCCCTGCCTGTTAAATTATAAGGATATAAGAAGTCCCCACTGAGTAAAGTTCTGTGTCTATAAAAAGGTACCTCATTACACAGTCGAGTTATACAGGACTCGGGGTACCACTCCTTTATTAATAAGGAATCATGTTTAACTTATAAGGATATTAGATTGGTCACTGAGGGGGAGTTTCTGTGGTCGATAATAAAGGGTAACAAGACACAAGACTGTAGTTATACAGGGAACTCTGGGTCCACTCATGTATTTATAAGGGATACATGATATCCCTACCTTAAATTTATCCGGATATTAGAAGTCACTGAGAGGTCTGTTGGTCCTATATAAGATACAAGGACCATACTGAGTTATACAGGGAACTCGGGTACCACTCATGTATTATAAGGGATAATGTTCCCTGCTGTAAATTATAAATGATATTAGAAGTCACTTAGGAGTTTCTGTGTCTATATAAGGTACAAGGACACAGAATTGTTATACCGGGAACACTGGGTACCACCCATGTATTATAAGGGATATGTAATCCCCTACTGTACTTATAATATATTAGAAGTCACGAGGAGTTCTGTGTCTATATAAGGGTACAAAGGACACCGACGAGTTATACAAGGAACTCTGGGTACCACTCATGTATTATAAAGGGATCATGTATCCCCTAACTGAGAAATTATAAGGATATTAGAGTACTGAAGGATTTCTGTGTCACATATAACGTTACAACCAAGGACACAGACGAGTTAGTACAGGGACCTCTGGTACCATCGTGTATTATAATCGATAATGTATCCCCTTCTGTAACCTTAATAAGGATCTATACGTCACTGGAGGAGTCTTTCTATAAAGTAACAGGACACAGACTGATTTATACAGGTTAGCTCTGGGTACCATCGTGTATTTAAGGTATAATGTATCCCCCTACTGTAAATTATAGGATATTAGAAGTCACTGAGGAATTCTGTGGTCTATATAAGGTACAAGGACACAGACTGGAGTTTATCAGGGAACCTGGGTACCACTCATGTAATTATAAGGAACCGTATCCAGCCCTACTGTAAATTAATAAGGATCTTAGAGTTCACTAGACGGAGTTCTGTGTCTATATACAGGGTACATATGACACAGACTGAGTATACAGGGCACTCTGGGTACCACTCATGTTTATAAGGGATAACGTTCCCCGTACTGTAATTTAAGGATATTAGAAGTCCACGGAGATTTCTGTGTCACACTAATATAAAGGTACAGAAGGACACGACTGAGTTTATACAGGGAGCTCTGGGTACCAGCGGTATATAAGGGGATAAGTTATCCCCCTCTGTAAATTATAAGGATATTAGATTCCTGAGGATTCTGTTTCTATTAAAGGTACAACGACACAGACTGAGTTATACAGGGACTCTGGGTACCACTCATGTATTATAAGGGATAAACGTATCGCCCTACTGTAAAATTATAAGGATATTAGAGGTCACGGAGGATTCTGTGTCTATATAAAGGTACAATAGACACAGACTGAGTTATCAGGGACTCTGGTACCACTCATGTTTAAAAGATAATGTATCCCTACTGTAAATTATAACAGGAGATTAGAAGTCCTGAGGAGTTCTGTGTCCCTTTATAAAGGTACAAGGACAACATACTGAGTTTACATGTGAACTCTGGGTACCACTCATGATATTTTAAGGGATAATTGTAACCCCTACTGTACATTAATAAGGCTATTAGAAGTCACTGATGAGTTCTGTGTCCCTATAGAGGTACAAGGACACAGACTTGAGTTTATACAGGGAACTCTGGGGTACCACTCATGTATTATAAGGCTAATGTATCCCCCTACTGTAAATTATAGGATATTAGAAGTCCTGGTCTTTGACCATCTAAGGTACAAGGACACGACTGCGCTATAACAAGGAACTCTGGGTCCACTCATATTATAAGTGATAATGTAACCCCTACTTGTAAATTATAAGGTTATTAGAAGTCACGCAGGAGTTCTGTGGCTTATATAAAGGTACAGGACACAGACTGATTAATCCAGGGACTCTGTTTCCCACTCAATGTTTATAAGGGATAATGTATCCCCTATGTTAATTATAAGGATATTAAAGTCACTGGGGTCTGTGGACATATAAGTACAAGGACACAGAACTGAGTTATAACAGGGACTCTGGGGTACCACTCAAATGTATTTTCAAAGGATAATGTATCCCCTACTGTAATTATAAGGATCTTCGAAGCACTGGGTCTGTGACCATAAAGGGGACACGGGACACAGACTGAGTTATAATACAGGGAACTCTGGGTACCACTCATGTATTTTAAGGATAATGTATCCCCTACTGGTAACATTATAGGTATAGAAAGTCAACTACTGGGTCTGTGACGCATATAAAGGTCCTTATAGGAATCATTTCTACAGTTCGTTTTTATCGGTATTGACCATAGCATCTTTTTAAAAAACCAACAAAAGCCCCCTAGTAATCAGTGCAGTGTTAACCACCGAGACCAGTAATTATAGTAAAATACCAGTATTGCCCGGTATCATACATTTTGTAATCCTTGTGTGGTTACCAATATTAAACTGGGTCCGGTGTTTCCTGTAACTAGTAGAACAGTTGAGGGGCCCAGTATAGAGACCTTGTCAGGGTTCCGTAAATAGAAACTGTCCCAGACCATAGACATTGTGTCAGGTTATCACATTATCTGGATAGTTGGATGTCAGGAAAGACTCCCTGAATTGGACGTACCACCATATGTCCTCGATGGCCTGGGGAGACAGAGACACAACCAGGGGGCCTGTGGGAATTAGGTAGGGAACGGATACAAAACAGGGCCTGTGGATTAGGTGGGGACGGAGACAAACAGGGGGGCCCTTTGTATTAAGTAGGGGACAGAGACATAACGAGGGCACCTGTGGATTAGTTTAGGGATCGGAACAACAGGGCCTGTGGATTAAAGTAGGGGACAGAGACATACGGGCAACCTGTGGTTAAGGTGGGGACAGGAGACATACATGGGGCCTGTGTAATTAGGTAGGGACGGAGACATACAGGGCCCTGTGGATTAGTAGGGACGTAGACACACCTGGGCCTGTGGCTTAAGTAGGGGACAGAGACACAGGGCCCCTTTGATTAAGGTAGGGGACGGAGACATACAGGTGGCGTGGATTCAGGTATGGGACGGAGACAAACAGTCACCTGTGGATTAGGTAGGGGACGAGACAAACAGGCACCTGGGGATTAGGTAGGGGACGGAGACAAACAGGGGGCCTGTGGATTAGGTAGGGGACGAGACAAACAGGGCACCTGTGGATTAGGTCGGGGACGGAGACACACAAGGCACCTGTGGAATTAGGTCGGGGACGAGACAAACAGGGGGCCTGTGAATTAGGTAAGGGAAGGAGACAAACAGGGGCACCTGTGGATTAGGTAGGGGCCGGAGACAACAAGGGGGTCCTGTGGATTAGGTAGGGAACGGTAGACAACCGGCCTTGGATTAGGTAAGATAACGGAGACAAACAGGGCACCTGTGGATTAAGGTAGGGGACGGAGACAAACAGGGGCCTGTGGAGTAGGTAGGGGACGGAGACAACAGGTCCCTGGGCACCTGTGGGATAGGTGGGGACGGAGACAAACAGGGGGCCTGTGGGCTTAGGTAGGGGCACGGAGACAAACAGGGGGCCTGTGGATTAGGTAGGGGACGGAGACAACAGCACCTGTGGATTAGGTAGGGGACGGAGACACAGGGGGCCTGTTGGGATTAGGTAGGGGACGAACAAACAGTGGGCATGTGGATTATGTATGGGACGGAGACAAACCGGGAGCCTGTGGATTAGGCGTAGGACGGAACATACAGGGGGCCTGTGGTTAGGTTGGGGACGGAGACAAACAGGGGGCCTGTGATTAGTAGGTGACCGAGACAAACAGGGGGCCTGTGGATTAGGTAGGGGACGAGACAACCAGGGGGGCCTGTGGAATTAAGTAGGGAACGGCAGACACGGGCACCTGTGGATTCAGGTAGGATACTAACAGCGACAAACATGGGCCATGTCGCGATTATTAGGGGACGGAGCACAAACAGTCGGGGGCCTGTGATTAGGTATGGACGGCGACAACGGGGGGCCTGTGTGATAATAAGGTAGGACGGGAACAAACAGGAGGGGCCTGTGATTAAGTGGGGACGGAGACAAACATGGTGCCTGTGGATTAGTAGGGGACGGTAGACAACAGGGGGCCACTGTGGATTAAGTAGGCAGGCCGGAGACAAACCAGGCACCTGTTGATTAGTAGGGGACGGAGAACATACCGGGGGCCTGTGGATTAGGTAGGGCGGAGACACAGAGGGGCCTGTGGATTTAGCGTATGGGTACGGAGACAAACAGGGCACCTGTGATTAGGTAGGGGGAAGGAGACACAGGGGGGCCTTGTGGATTATGTAGGGGAACGGAGACAAACAGGGGGCCTGTGGGCTTAAGTAGGGGAACGGAGACAAACAGGCGGCCTGGTAGGTATGGGGACGGAGGGGGGGGAGCGGGGGGGGGGAACAGGGGCTTGTGTATTGAGTATGGGACAGGAACAAACAGGGGGCCTGTGGATTAGGTAGGGACGGAGACCAAACGGGTCAAAACCTGTGCTTGTAAAGGGACGGATATCATACAGGGCCTGTGGGATTAGGTAGGGGACGGAGACATACAGGTGGGCCTGTGGATTAGGTAGGGACGGAGACCACAGGGGGCCTGTGTATTAGGTAAGGGGTACGGCAGACAACATGGGCTTGTGGATTAGGTAGGGGACGGAGACAAACAGGGGCCTGTGGATAAAGGTAGGGGACGGAGACAAACAGGCACCCCGTGGATTAGGTCGGGGACGGAGACCATCAGGGGGCTGTGGATTGATGTAGGGACGGAGAACAAAAACATGGGCCTGTGGGATTAAGTATGGGACTGAGACAAACATGGGGCCTGTGATTAAGTAGGGGACGGAGACAAACCGGGGCCTGTTGATTAAGTAGGGGACAAAAGAGACAAGTATGTACATAACAGGCTTACAGATATGGGAACGTCTGAGATCGGTCAGCCAAAAACAAAAGAGTGCCTGCAGACGCAGAAGTACTGTGTTGAGCGGGTCCAACATGTGGATTAGGGTAGGTGGGGGGACGGAGAGCAATACAGGCGGGCCCCACGAACTATTTGGTGATTAGGTAGGGACGGGGGTAGGAAGGCGCCGGGGTTGCCTTGTGGATTAGGTAGTGGAACGAGTAGACACAACAGGGTTCCTTATGTAGGATTAAGGGTAGGGGGGACTGTGGACATGGGACAGTAGAGCATGGTGCCTGTTGGATTATAGGTCGGGGGGGGGTCGATGGGTTGAGTAAGGGGAGCGAGACCGACGGTGAGGCAGCCAAATGCAAGGGGGAAGGCGGATGTTTTTTGAGTAGTTAAGTATCGGGAGACGGAGACATAACAGGTGGGGACCTGTGCTTAGGTAGGGGACGGGAGAACTCAACTGGGGCGCACCTTTGGATTGAGGGGTTTTCTAGGAGCTCGAGTGACGGAGAAGAAGGGAGTCCGTCTCACGTCCATACCGTTTTTCACGTATTGGCTTTCTGTCTGGTCGGAGACACTACAGGGGTGCCTGGTGGTTGATTACGGTATTGCGACTGGACAAACAGGTGGACCCCTGTTGGATTAGTATGGAAACTGAGACAACACATGCGTGGCCTTTGGTTATAGGTAGGGGAGGTGCCGGAGACAACATAGTTCGGTAGGTGTTGACTCTTAGTACTAACCATGGGCGTTGTGGATTTAGTATGGACGAGACAAACATGGTGCCTTTGGATTATGTAGTGTACGGAGAACAACAGGGCACCTGTGTGATATGTAGGGAACGGAGACATACAGTGGGCTGTGGCTTAGGTAGGGGACGGGACAAACGGGGCCTGTTGATTAAGTAGGACGACAGAGACAAAGACCGGGGGCCCCTGTGGATTAGGAGGGGACCGAGACCATACACGGGCCTGGGTGGATAGTGGGGAAATAAAGATCCGCGGGCTCGATTAGCCCCTAACGACACAGAGCGTAGGGGACGAAAGACAACAGGGGATAGGTCGACTGTGGGGGAGATGTAAGAGGGCTACTCGGACGGAGACAAACGGGGACAGTCTTGTGGGCATTGAGGTGAGGTAGAAGGAAGGAGACATACGGGGGCTGTGGATTAAAGTAGGCAGGACCCACGAACCAACGGAGGGGGTCCTGTGGATAATAGGTAGAGGAAGGAGCATACAGGCGGTGGCGCTTCTACTTCGTGGCATTCAAGTATAGGCGACGGAGACCCACGGCTAGGCGGCCGAGGTGTGAGCCCCGGCCGACGCTTGTGGTGGACCTTTAAAGGTATGCTACTATATGTAGGCCCCCTCGATTCCTGTACGGAGCCACAACAGGGGGCGCCTGTTTGTATTCAGTGTACGTATTTTACGGAGCGAAAACACCGGGGGGACCTTCGTGGATTAGCTAGGGGACGATAACTAGGGTGGCCTGTGGATTAAGTAGCGATTTGGAACGGAGACGAAACATAGGAGTGGCGGACAGGGAGTGAATACCGTAACCAGGGGGCCGTGCATGAGTCTTTACGGTTAGATGGCGTCTGAAAGTGCAGTAGCTGCCAGGTCGGGCCTGGTAGTTGCATACTCTAATATTCGTGTCAAATTCTGTCAGAGCGAGGTAAGGGTGACCATTAGATCCCACCTACGACCATAGGGATGAGGCTGGTCCCTGCGTTGACGGCAGTCTTTTGAAGTACTAAGAATCAGTCGGTGGAGGGGGATGCAAAGCTGTCGAATGTAATCAAGATTCGGCGTGTAGGGGGCAGGCTTATCTATGTGTGACGAGTAAACACAACGTGATCGGACTACGCGGGAAGAGCGCTTGCTGGAGACACGCCAGGCAAGTGCATGGCGAGGGCGGTAGTTAAGTGAGTCCATCGTCGCGCGTGAGTACACGCATTATCTGGAACTGTTAAAGTCATCCAATGCGCGGGAGGTGTGTGTCGCATGTGGCCTGTGTAAGTCCATGAATTAGAGGGGCCTTAAGCACCGAGCACTGTGACACAGAACATAGGGCGCGTGGTCCTCTCCCATGGTTATGTTGCCCCCCTGTGTGTCTTGACCCGTACAACTCGTCACACACTTTATCTTTGATCCGTGGGGATTCGCCGTGTGTCGCTCTACGTGTGATTTGTCTACTGGTCGTACATGCAGTGGTATACCACGCGCCCGCTAAGATGCCAGGTTCTACTTAACACGGGGGTGTCTCCTGTGCATACTTAGTCCTATGGGCGCGCGTTACGGTGAAGACTACTGTCGGCACTTCTAGCTGATCGAGTGGCCCGCGTACGTCTGTGTCCAGTCTCTTTTGTTCGACTGGCACTGGCTGTATGCCGTGCACTACTGAGCGCGGGGGTCGGTGGTATGAAACCCGTGGTGTGTACGAAGAAGGGTGATGTGTTGGTCCAGGCTGTGAACGGGGGGGGGTGTGGTCATGGGAGTGTGTGTCAGCACATAGGAATAGGACTGTCTCAACAGTGGTGTGTACACACCGTGAAAGACTGCGAGTGTTGTCACGATAGAAAAGGAAGAAAAAGGACGGCAACAACACGGGGGGGGGGGGTGCGGTGGGGGGAGAGTAAGGAGGACGGAAGAGTGGCGGGGAGGGGGCGAACGTGAGGGGGTAGTGTGGGCGGGCGGATAGGTACGGGGAGAGTGTGGGAGGGGGGGGAGAGTGAGGGAAGTGAGACAGAGAAGCAGAAGGTAAGGGTGTGTGTGAGATAGGAGAAAAAGGAAGGTAGGGGAAGAGCAGAAGACACGAAGAGAAGGATGGAGGTAAGGAAAAGGAGGGAACGGGGTTAGAACTGTATCGGAGAGGAAATGATGAAAAAGTGAGGAGAGTTGGAAAGACAGAATATCCATCACCGAAAAAATTTGCGCAAAGTTCAGTGTGTAACATAGGAACAGACAAACAGCCTGAGTTAGTAACGAACAAACGCCAGTTAGGAGGATGGAGAACTACAGGCCGGTGGAGAAGAGTAAAAGACAAACAGGCCTTGATGAGGTAAGACGAACAACAGGACTGTGAGATCTCGACACGTTCACAAACCAGGACACTGACTTAGTAGGACAGAACAAACAGGCCTGAGATTGAGACCGACAACAGCACCTTGTTTATAGTGGAACACTACACAGGCCTGTGAATTAGGTAGGGAACAACATAGCCGTGGATTATATGGAGAGACAATAAGCAAGGCCTGTGGCTATTATGTCGGTACGGTAGACAAACAAGCCGTGGATTATTAGGGGAACAGACAAACGGGCCTTGATCAGTAGGACATATACAAAAAGGGGGCCTTTGATTAGTTAGGGGACACGAGACCAAACGTTGGCCTTCTGTAGTTAATTAGGGGACTGGAGACAGTACAGGTACGGGGCCTTTGGTTCGTAGGGGACTATAGACCTAACAGGGGGGCCTGTGTGATTTAAGTAGGGGACAAGACACACATGTTTGCCTGTGGATTAAGTAGCTGGACGGAGACAAACAGGGCCTGGTGGACTGTAAGTAGGGAAGGGGACAGAGACAACAGGGGCCTGTGGTATAAGTAACGGGGAGCAGAGACAAACAGGGGGCCTGTGATTAGGTAGGGATCGACTCAGACAAACAGTGGGGCCTTAGTGGATTAGGTACGGTGCGTGGATGGGAGTACTACACTGGGGCCTGTGGATTAAGTAGGGACAGAGACACACAGGGGGCCTGTGGATTATGTAGGGCGGAGGACAACGGGGGTCCTTTGGATTAAGGTAAGGGACGGAAGACAAACAGGGGGCCTGTTGATTAGGTAGTGGACGGAGACAAACAGGGGGCCTGTGGATTAGGTAGGGGACGGAGACAAACAGGGCACCTGTGGATTAGGTAGGGGACGGAGACATACAGGGGGCCTGTGGATTAGGTAGGAGACGGAGACATAGAGGGGGCCTGTGGATTAGGTAGGGGACGGGAACATAGCTAGGGGGCCTGTCTGATTAGGTATGGGACGGAGACAACATGGGGCCTGTGGATAGTTAGGGGACAGGACAAACAGGGGGCCCTTGGTCTGGTTCGTATCGGGCGACGACAAACAGGGGGCCTGTGGATTAGGTAGGGGACGCTGTAGACGAAACTGGGGGACGCTGTGGATTAGGTCTTGCAGGAAGGAGACATACAGGGGGCCTGGTGGATTAGGTAGGGGGGGGACGGAGACAAAACTCGTGGGGTGCCTGTGGATTCGGTGAGCGGGCATCGGAGGACAAACAGGCGGCAGGGTTGGTGTCCTTGTCGTGATTTACTGGTAGGAGACGGAGACAAACAGGGGGCCTGTGGGACTTAGGTAGGCGGGACTGGCGACAATACAGGGGCCTGTGGATTACCGGTGTTCAAGGGGCAGATATACGGATACAAACCGTGTGAGGGGCTCTGTGGGAGCCGCCATGTCTGAATCGTATGGGGACTGCTCGGCCCTACTTGACGCTGTTATGCCTCCCTCGCATATATCACTTCCGAACACGTCTGGTGGCTGGTCGGGATAGGTAGTGGGGAACAGAGACAACCAGGGGGCCTCGTGGATTAGCGTATGGGGAACGGGATACAACACAGGTGGGCCCTGGTGGGATTATGACTAGTTTCATCCCGGGCCACCCAAGAAGCACTCAGGGTGGCCTGTTGCAATTAGGGTACGCGGTACAGGACACACCAGGGGGCCATGTCGATTAGGTAGAGGGGACGGAGACAAACATGGGGGCTTGTGATGGCCATCTAGAGTTAGGTGGGGGGCCCCCTCAGACGAGACCGAAACCCGTTGCCTGCCTGGATTGAGGCTAGCCGGGAGAACGGTATGCCGACTCCCCAAACAGGTGGGAGGCCTGTGGATTAGGTAGGGGTGGAGACAAACAGTGGGGTCCTCTCCGAATTATGCATGTTATGGAGAGGCGAGTCTGACGAGTGCCGAGCCCGCGTACAGTAGAATATGGGCTGTTTGTGGCACCGGGTGTTTCGAATTATAGGTTAGGGGACGGGAGACAAACAGAGGGTACCCTTGTGGATTACGAGTGAGGACAGATACAAACAGGGGGCCTGTGGATTAAGTAGGGGGACGAGACATGAAACGTGGGCCCTGTGGAATTAGGTGGGACATAGAAAACGGGGGCCTGTGGATTAATTAGGGGACGGAGCATACAATGGGGGCCTGTGGATTAGTAGGGGACGAGACAACAGGCACCTGTGATTAGGTAGGGGACGGAGACTAAACAGGGGGCCTGTGGATAGGTAGGGGAACGGGAGACAAACAGGGGGCCTGTGGATTAGTAGGGGACGGAGGACCAAACGGGGCCTGTGGGGAATTAATAGGGGACAGAGACAAACAGGGGGTCCGGGTGGATAAGTAGGGACAGAGACAAACGGGGGCCTGTGGATTAAGTAGGGACAGAGACAACAGGGGGCCTGTGGGATTAATTAGGTGACAGAGAACACCGTGGCCTGTGGATTAATTAGGGGAACGGAGAACATACAGGGGCCTGTGGATTATAGGGGTAACAGAGACAACAGGGGGCTGTGGAAATTAAGTAGGGACAGAGACAAACAGGGGCCTGTGATTAGGTGAGGAGGGGACGGAGACAACAGGGGGCCATGGATTAGGTAGGGGATGGAGACATACAGGGAGCCCTGTGGATTAAGTAGGGGACAGAGAACACACCGATCCCTGCCATATGCTAGGGGTGCCTGTGGATTAAAGTAGGGGGGCAGAGACAAACAGGGGCCTGTGGATTAGGTTAGGGGACGGAGGACAAACAGGGGGCCTGTGGATTAGGGTAGGGGACGGAGACAAACAAAACCGGGGCCTGTGGGATTAGGAGGGGACGGAGACAAACAGGGGGCCTGTGGATTAGGCGGGGACGGAGACAAACCGGGCCCTTGGAATTGGTTAGGGGAACTGAGACATAGCAGGGGGCCTGTGTGATTAGGTAGAGACGAGACCTAGAGGGGGCCTGTGGATTAGGTAGGGACGGAGACATCAGGGGGCCTGTGGATTTTAAAGGTAGGGACGGAGACAACAGGAGGGCCTGTGGATTAGTGTAGGGGACTGGAGCAAACAGGGGGCCTGTGGATTAAGTAGGGGCAGAGACAAACAGGGGGCCTGTGATTATGTGGGGACGGAGAACAAACAGGGGGGCCTGTGGATTTAAGTAGGGGACCTGAGACATCAGGGAGGCCTGTCTGATGCGCTTGCTTACAGTACGGGATTTCCATGCTAGACGAAACAGGGTGGGCCTGTGGACTTAAGTAGGGGGACAGAGACAAACAGGGGGCGTGGATTAAGTAGGGGACGGAAGACATACATGGGTCCTGTGGATTTAAGTAGGGGACCGAGAACAAACGCGTGAACTGTTCGTTAATAAGCCTCGATGGGAGGTTGAGATTACGAGGTGACAGAAGACCAACAGGGGCCTTTGGATTAGGTTAGGGGAATTGGAGGACAACCAGGGGGCCGTGGATTAGGTAGGGGATGGAGACATACATGGGGCCTGTGGATTAAGTAGGAAGTTAGGGAGAGACAACAGGGGGCCGTGGATTAGGTATGGGACGGCGCAACAAACATTGGGCCTGTGGATTGTAGGGACGTAGGACAAACAGTGGCCTTGGACTTAGGTATGGACGGAGACAAACAGGGGGCTGGTGGATTAGGTAGGGTAGCGGAGACAAAACAGGCACCTTGTGGATTAGGGTAGGGACGGAGACGATACAGGGGTGGCCTGTGGATTAGGTAGGAGACGGAGAAATAGATGGGGCCTGTGGATTGGTAGGGGACGCGAGACAGACGGGGCCTGTGGATTATAGGTAGGGGAACGGAGACAAACAAAAGGGGGGCCTGTGGATTAGTTTAGGGGACAAGACAAACAGGGGGCCTGTGGATTAAGTAGGGGCAGAGACAAACAGGGGGCCTGTGGATTAGTTCGGGGACGTATGACAAACTGGGGGGCTGTGGATTAGGTAAGTGTACGGAGAATACAGAAGGGCCTGTGGATTAGGTAGGGGACGGAGACAAAACAGGGGGGCCTGTGGATAGGTAGAGGGCCGGAGACAAACAGGGGGCCCTGTGATTAGGTAGGGAGACGGAGACAAACAGGGGGCCTGTGAATTAGGTAGGGGACGGAGACATAAAGGGGGCCTGTGGATTAGGTCGGGGACGGAGACAACATGGGCCTGTGGATTAAGTATGGGCCGAGACAAACGGGGCCTGTGGATTAGGGTAGGGGCAGAGACAAACGGGGGGGCTGTGGATTAGGTAGGGAACGGAGACAAACAGGGGGCCTGTGGATTAAGTGGGGACAGAGACAAACGGGTGGCCTGTGTATTAGGTAGGGGAAGAGGACCAACAGGGGCCTGTGGATTTAGGTAGCGGGAACGGATGACTACAACAGGTTTGTCCGTTGTGCGATCCATATTAGGAGACTCGGCGGCCCTGAGACGGAGACAAACCATGTCTGGGCTCTTTGGCCGTTAGGTAAACGTGCTTGACCGAACATGGCCGGGTGAGACACTCACCCATGTTGGGGGGGTTAAGGTGTGCTCTGCGGTCTCCTTCCCATGTGATCTGCTGTTTAATTTTCCCTCGTGTGCACGTGACACGGCGCTTACTGCCTCTGGTCGCCGGCTACCTGGCCCGCACTTGATTAGAGGTGTAATTCAAGGGGAGGATCATGAGGGTGTAGAGGAGAGTGGAAATAGGAGGGGTGCGGAAGAGAAGGGAAGAGAATATGAAGGCGTCAACAAATAATCTCCCAGGCTCTACGGCTAGGGCCAGGCTTAGACAACTACGATGGGGAAGGGGCCTGTTGGCTGGTAGGAGACGGAGACAAAACAGAGGTGGCCCTGTGGTAAGTAGGGGACGGAGACAAACAGGGGGGGGGCCTGTTGGATTAAAGTAGGGTACAGGCCCAACAGGGGGCCTGTGGATTAAGTAGGGGACGAGACAAACAGGGGCCTGGTGGATTAGGTAGGGGACAGAGACAACAAGGGGGCCTGTGGATTAAGTAGGGGGACTGAACTAAGGGGGCCTGTGGATTAGTATGGTACAGAGACAAACATGGCCACCTGTGGATTAGTAGGGGACGGAGCCAAAAGGGGGCCTGTGGCATTAGTAAGGGAGACGGAGACAAACGATGGGTCCGTGGATTAAGTAGGGGACGGAGACAAAACCGGGGCCTTGGATTAGTAGGGGGACGAGGACAAACAGGGGGCCTGTGGTTACAGTAGGGGACAGGAGACAAACAAGGGGGCCTGTGGATTAAGTAAGGGCGGAGAATACAGGGGTCCGGTGGATTTAAGTAGGGGACAGAGAAACAAACAGGGGGCACTGTGTATTAATGTAGGTGGGACGAGACAAACAGGGGGTCTTTGGATAGGAGGGAGACGGAAGACAAACAGGGGGCCATAGTGGGTTAGGTAGGGATGGAGAACATACATGGGGCCTGGTGGGATTAAGTAGGGGAAAGCCTGTGGATTAAGTAGGGGACCAGAGACAACAGTGGCCTGTGGATTAGGTGGGGACGGGAGACAAACAGGGGGCCTGTGGCTTAGTAGGGGACGGCGGACAACAGGGGGCCTGTGGAATGGTAGGGACGGAGACAAACAGGCCTGTGGATTAGGTAAGTGACGGAGAGACAAAGCAGGGCGCCTGTGATTGGTAGGGGAGAGACATACAGGGGCCGGGATTAGGTAGGGAAGACGGAGGACATAAGGGGGGCCTGTGGATTAGGTAGGGGATGGAGACATACAGGGGGGCCTGGTGGGATAAGGTGGAGGGAGAAGAAGTGTGACGAAGGAGACAAACAGGGGGCCTGTGGGATTAGTAGGGACGGATAACAAACAGGGGCTGTGGAATTAAGTAGGGGACAGAGAACAAAACAGGGGGCCTGTTGCTTATGTTGATGCGGAGACAACTGGGGGCCTGTGGATTAGTAGGAGGAACGGAGAATCAGGGGACCTGTGGATTGGTAGGGGACGGAGACAACGGAGGGGCCTGTGGGATTAGGTAGGGGACGGAGACAAACAAGGGGCCTGTGGATTAGGTAGGAGACGGAGACAACAGGGGGCCTGTTGATTAGTTAGGGGACGGAGACATCACAGGGTGCCTGTTGATTGAGGTAGGGACACGTAGACAAACAGGGGCCTGTGGATGCAGTAGGGGACAGAGACACACGGGTGGCCTGTGGAGTTGGTTAGGGGACAGAGAACAAACGAGGGGGAGCCCCCCTGTGGATTAGGTAGGGGACTGAGACAAACATGGGCCTGTGGATTTAGTAGGGAACAGAGACAACAGGGGCCTGTGGATTAGGTAGGGGACCCGTAGACAAACATGGGGCCTGTGGATTAGGTAGGGGACGGAGACACAACAGGGGCCTGTGGATTAGGTAGGAGTAACGGAGAACAAACAGGGGGGCCTGTGGATGAGGTAAGGAGACGGACAACAGGGTGCTGTGGATTAGGTAGGGGATGGAGACACAAACGAGGGGCCTGTGGATTAGGTAGGAGACCGGAGACAAGAACAGGGGGGCCTGTATGATAGGTAGGAGACGGAGACCTCCAGGGGCCTGTGGATTAGTTAGGAGACGGAGACACCAGGGGGCCTGTTGGATTTAGGTAGGGGACTGAGACTACAGGGGGCGCTGTGGGATAGGTAGGGGGGACGGAGACAAACGGGGCCTGTGGATTAGGTAGGGGTACGGAGAGCAAACACGGCCTGGTGGATAGGGTAGGAGACGTAGACAAACATGGTGGGCCTGTGGATTAGGTAGGGGAACGGAGACATACAGGGGGCCTGTTTATTAGTTAGGGACGGAACAAACAGGGGTCCTTGGATTAATAGGGGACGAGACAACAGGGGCCTTTTGATTAGGTAGGAGGACGGACATACCGGGGCCGGTGGATTAGGTAGGGGAAAACGAGCAAACAGGGGGGGGGGGGCCCTGTGGATTAAGTAGGGGACAGAGACAAACAGGGTCCTTTGGATAGGTAGGGGACGGAGCAAACAGGGGGCCTGTGGATTAAGTAGGGGACAGATACAAACAGGTGGCCTGTGGAATTGGTTAGGACGGAACATCAGGGGGCGGGATAGGTAGGGGACGGAGACAAACAGGGGGCTGTGGATTAGGTAGGGGACGGATACAAACAAATGAAGGGGGGGGGCCTGTGGTTAGGTAAGAGACGGAGACAAACAGGGCCTGTGGATTTAGGTAGGGGACAGAGCCTACCTGGGGGCCTGTGGATTAGTAGAGAACGGAGACAAGACAGGGGGCCTGTGGATTAGGTATGGGGACGTAACGATCGCTAACATAAAGTTGGCCAACAAGTTTACTAGTCTGATTATACAGCTCGTTACCAGAGGACAGCATAGTCATTTATTCCGGTCCGTGTCGGGGAACGACGGAGGAATAAAACACGGGGACATGGATGCCGTTAGTTGGTAAAAAATGACTATAGGAGTACGGTACGTATAGTTAGGAAGAACACATAGGAAGATAAGTCAGGGTAACACACGGAGGTCAACTTGCTCTGTCAATGCAACCTGTCACCTGACGCGAAGTAACAGTGCGACAAGAAGAAAAAAAAACACAGGAGCCTAGAAGGTGTCACAGAACCACGAGTGGGGTGATAGAAAAAAATCTATAATTAAGGCTGTAACAAGAGGGAACGGGAAATCGCTCCACGGGGGGGAGAAAAAAGGGGAGGCAAACACATGAATGAACTGGGTGGTGTTCCGTCCCCGCTCCCATCCTCTGCACGCCGCTCAAAGCTTTAATAAGTTTCGTTGAGCCGAGTGAGGAGCGATCCCTAAGTGCTATAATGAAGAGACTTATCCTTAAATATCTGGAATGGTACAAACCCAATGTAAATAAAAATACTGTTGGGTATTGCTAGGGGCAAGAAAATACAAAAAAATGTGGTAACTACACAACAAAGCCAAGGGTGTTTGTTTTAAGGTTAAACCTTACCTTTATAACCATAGTTCTTCGCTTTAAATTCACTCCTCATTGAAGGTATAGCAATATTTACCTTACGTGCCACTTTCCTATCTTCCCTCATAACTGGGTGTTACGAAAACAATAACGATGCATTTTCAGGAAAATGTGTAGTGGACTTGGCAAGAATGGGTTTAACTATTGGTATTATTTTCTTGCCAAGAACCATAAAAAATACCATTCCACCCTGGAACAGTCCTATTGTTTATATTATATATATTAGTGAATCAATAACCAGATCTCCTTTTCTAGACCTGTGGGGGCAGAACGTGTATCCTGAATTCTCCTTCGCTAGGGTTCTGGTGGGTACCATAAGACGTCTTTTAAGGACATTCATACATGTAAAATAAATGTATTTCGGTATTGGAATAATGTAAGACAGAACCAATATTGTACTTTCTGAATGGGAATAGTAGGGCCCATTAAAAGGATACCCCAACATGGAGCCTTATTACCCGTGCCAAGGTGAGTATTAATATCTGGGGAAAATGGATTACCACAGGTCATGTTTTGGTATTGGAGGACTTGATAATTAAACAGGATAGGAATAGTGGTCCATAATCCCAATACGATATTGTACAATATCTAATTTAGATGGCCATCTGCCTAACTTGAGGGGGAATAAATGCTTTTAAGCTAGTTTTGTAAATCTGGCCATCTTTCCTATACCACTGTGGTTGCGACGTCGATAGCCCGGAAAAACAGGTAAAAGAGGGGGCGGGGGGGGGAACAGGGGGGGCTCTCCATGCATAGACTCAAGGCAAGGGGGGTGGTCACACATCAGACGGGGTTAAAAAGGGGGGGTGCTCGTGTGTCACCCTCCATAGCTCTGTGTTCATACGGGTGGGGGGGGTAGGAGAGAAACTGCTAAACACTCATGTGTACATGGACCCCTAATGTTAATCTTGTCCCGCCCCGGGAATACAGGACTAATAACTCTAGTGGAGTAGGGTCCTGAATATTTTTTATTTATCCTTTTTATTTATATACGGGGGGGGGGTAAAAGAGGGGGGAAGGGGGGGGGGGAAAAAAAAAAAAAAACCCACTCATCATGATAGGTACTAGGGAGAGTTTATTCGAAGGCGACGGTGCAAATAAGACAAAATTGACGGAGAAATAGAACGCTAGATCGGGAATACAAGGGATATGTGAGCCTTCTCCCAATCTCTCCGGTGGGTAAAAAGGGACACATGATGTGATCTACCCGCGTCGCATGAGCCGGCCCGCCCCCTCCCCTGTTCTAATGTCCTTTTCTTATCCCACCTTTATTTTCTCAAACTCATGCGGATTAGTACATGTACAGATCTGTTCGCACTGTCCCCTTTTTGGAATTTAATTCAAAATAAATTAATAAGTTATTGTCTTTGATGCTCGTAAAGAACTCATACCCCTCTGATCAGTTTATTATTGGTTGGATGTAGTGGGTGCCGTGTAAGGGCGAATTAACAGGTCTAAGTGAACTGCTTGTTGACACGACTGGCTGAGAGATAGCTAATATCAAGTCGCGCATTATGAAGTTGGGGCGTGGGTAAGTCACTAGGGTTGATAGGTTAATGTATTGATAATATAACACCATAGGAAATATGCTGAGGCGGCGGGGGACAGTGAGAAGACGCGTGGTGACCATAGTCCCCGTGACAGTCAAGAGAGTGGTGGGGGGGTGGTTATGTAAGAATTATAAGGCCGATAAACACGTGATCTGAAGGGGGGCAGCGATACCGATTGAGTGGCAAAACGCACGGGCCCCACAAGGACTGGCATATATACAGCTTTGGACAAAATAAGAAATTGTTCAGGTGTCGCTGTTCCATAATTTGCATATGAAGTGAGCCAAATCGATGGACACAGCGACGAAACCATATCAAAACACCAAAAAGACTCCCGCCTAAAAAATTTACAATTTAATTATTGATTAAATTCTGGCAAGGAACCTGGAGGGATCAGAATGGCATCTCCTGTGGCGAAAATAACAGGGTTGTTCTCAGTGATCGGTATTTAGATCTAACTCCTGATCAGAGAGCAAAGGAGAATCCGTGGTTAATGTGTGATAAAATAATTACAGATGACGCAAGACCCGGTTAAGGGTGCAGGAACAATGGGGGGGTGGGGGCTCAATGCGTGCAAATGGTGGGGGAGGGTGCATTGGGTTTCATCATAGGCTACCTTCAGCCTTCAAGAACAGAGCATAATACTTCCCCGCGAAGCGAACGTGACTACATTGTCTTGGCCAACCATTTGCGCAAGATGGTTTAAGATGACATTCATAATGGAGTGGCGAGTACAACAACAGCAAGTCAGCTGTGAATAGGATTCAAACGTGTAAGGGACCACAGACCGTGTGGAGTATGTGGTCAAAAGTAGGGCTCATGGCCCAAAGATCATAAACACGGAAATAACAGATCCATACAACAGACTGAGTTGAGTTTTTCATACAAGGTCAGAAATGAAAACAGAGATTGGATATGTTAAAGGTGGTGATCATAGTATGAAACGGGGCGACACATGTGTCAACTTTCACTGAGTGACCAAACAAATGTAGGGGAATCTTTTAGTAGAGAGTCAAACCGCTTGAGAAACCGACCGTGGCAGCCATTATTAGCTCATCAAAAAAATACATGAAGAGGATAATAAGTCCAACCAACGCGGACGAGAGTGTGAAACAGAGTGGAGAACCACCGTTAATTAAGATGGAGAAAATATCCAATTGACACTTAGGGGAATGGTGACAATGTAGCAACATAAAGAGGATCTGTAGGTAGGATCATGGAGATTCTTGGCTTAGTTCATTGTCAATTTACTAGGATTGCTAAGGAACATGAGAGCTAAAAATTCATGCTTATCATTAGAATTCCTGTAGAGAAAAGTCGCATATGAACTAAGAGCTTAAATACTTTAGCTGGAGCTTTTCTCATTTGGGCATAGAGTATTCATAATAAATGTAGTTCTGGTTCGAGTCTCAGATAATCTTTTCGTTCACTTTTCTCTTTCCTTCTTTCGTGTTGCATTAAAGTCGCCTTTCATTTTTCTTTTGACTTTCGTTGACACATCCTCGAGAAAGTCCTCTTCTTTCTTTTCTGATCCTTCTCTTGTTCTTTTATTTCTTCTCTGTCTCTTTGTCTTATGGCTACTTGATCTTTCTTTTCTTGGCCTTCTAAGATGGGGTTCGTCTTGGCTCAAAAAAGTGGTGAAAAGAGCCATTGAGGAAAGGAACGAATGCAGCTGGTACGAGGCTGTGCGGAAAAAAGCCATAAGAGAAAAGCCGGACGGAATTCAACGGGCCTTAGGAGGGAGGGGAAGAGGGGGTACTCGAAAAAAAATTAGTTCTTTTTCTTCTCTTTCTCTTTCTTTTTACCTTCCTCTTTCTTTCTTCCTTCTTCTCTCTTCTCTCTTTCTTTTCTTTCTTTCTTCTTTTCTTCCTTTCTTCTTTCTTTTCTCTTTCTCTTCTTTGCTTTCTCTTTCTCTTTCTTCTCTTGCTTCTTTCTTCTTTCTCTCTTTCTTCTTCTTTCTTTCTTTTCTTTCTTTTCTCTTCTTATCTTTCTTTTCCTTTTACTTCTTACTTTCACAAAAAAGGGCTTTCACCTCAACATTAAAATTTGGTAGGTGTCAGCAGCAGGTCCAAAATTCCTTTCATTCCCTTAATGAGAGCTTGCGAGCAGATGGGGGCTTACTGGAACATCTTTCAGTCTGGCTTTGACAATCACCCCAAGCCACCTGTGAGCTGGTACCTGACTTCATAGAGGAGCAGAGAAGCAGCTAGAGAGAAGAGATTTTGAGACCAATGTCAGACAAAACAAGTGGATTGGGGAGGCAAGAAATTTTGTGTTGGGGTGAACTTGCCCGTTAAAAGAAGTCCATTTCGTCGGTTCGGCCGATAATCGCAAGTGTAGGGTTGATCATGTGGCCATCCATTCGCCTGGTGGGTTGGGCTTTGCCAATCCTATCGGACGTGTGTTCAGAACCTTCGCAGTGCTTGACCCACTAGCGCGGTTTTGGAGCGTTTACGGTTTTTCATAGAATGTAAACCGCAGGAATTACAAAAAATTCTCAAATTTCGATGAGTTTTCATCATTTTTAACACGCATCCCTTTTGGTTTTTGTAACGCATACTATAACGTTTTGCGCAAACTCGCAGCATTACCATCCGCACAAAGTAGCCAAATCGCCAACCGGAATCACGCAGGTTACCGCACGCAGCGCTCAGTTTGATTACATAATGAGTCACAACAATCTCAAGACCATAAGCGAGTCAGTCCCACTAATTTAAAGGTCCAGAATGGGAAACATCCTGGTCCCTGGACCAGTCCAGGAATCATGGATGTTTGGGTTGCTTCTCCCACGTGGTCATCTGTCCAATTTGTTTGATGTTTACGGTCTCCAGGTGTATATAACGTTTGGATTTCTTTCTCAGTTTCCTTTGTAACATCAGCCTGATTAAGGGGGCTCAGGACATCGCTTCTACTTCTCTTACTTGGCTTATCCACGGCACAAACCTCAAATAAAAGCAAGGGAAACAAATCACTTTAGACACAGAGTCAAGGGAAATAAGTTAATAAATATAAAAAGTTGGGAGTAAAAAAAGATTAATGATAGGTTGTCTTAACTCTAACAAATTTACATTATCTGAATCTACACTTTGAGAGGAAGTAAAAGGATACATATTTATCTGTGCTTGCTTAAATTATTAAAGGGTATGTCCACCCGAAAAAATATTTTTTTTATATGTTACTACCCCCCCCTTTCCCCCCCCAGCCCCAACCGCTCTATTTTACCTTAGAAAGTTCCCCAAACATTACTTACCTCCCTCTTTCCTCGCCACTCTGCCGGCCCTCCTGCTTGCGAGAAAAATGCAAGCAGAGTGGGCGGGACCGCAGTCGCGTCTGTGATTGGGCTGAGCGGCAGCCAATCACGGACGCGGCTGCCCGGGAGTTCATTTCGTTGGAGGAAAAGGGAGGTAAGTAAAGTTTGGGGACTGTTCACAGTAAAATAAATAGAGCGGTTGGGGCTGTGGGGACAGGGGGAATGTTTACATATAAGGGATTAACACTATGGGGAGGGAATGCTAATCGGAGGGGCAGGGCAGGGGGAGAAGGGCTGCAGTGCGCATGCCAAACTTCTCCCGGAGCCAGGTAGAGGCCGATGTCCTATATGGACTCTGCTATCCTCCTGGTGGGGCAGTTTTTTGGTACTTTCTTGGGGGGGGGGACTACAGGAGAACCAATGAGCTGGGATTGAGTAAGGATTAAACTACACTACACAATGGGCCGTAGTGGGGGTGGGGGTTATAGTTTTGGGGTGCTACATGCCCTTTAATGTTTATGTGAGTGCCAAATTCTCCCTTACTTCACTGCCTTCTTGTTGTGTCTGCGACACTAAGTTTCTTGGCACAGTCTCACCATAAGACACTGCCTCTGCTTACACTCTCCCCCTCCCTCCCCGGCTTTCTTTTCCTCTGCCGATTCTCACGTTGCGAAATTGTGCTGGCAGACAAAGATACTAGTAGGTGCAGGTGGGACATCATTTCCTTGCTGCTTCAGGAGTGACAAGGTCCCTTTCCCTGTAAATGCTGTGATTTCAAATGATGTCTTAAAATCTACAGCGCGATTAAAAATCCAAGTAAGGATCTTGCTGTATATATAGTTATATTTAAAATGTCGTTTTTTTTTTTTTTAATAGATAAAAAACCCTTAAACCCCTGGCCATAAATTACCTGGTTAGCTCCTAAACTACCGTCTGACAACCAACTTACCATGATTATGTACCAGTACAATCACTGCTAACCAGACTAGTCGCACTGTCATGGCCCTATAACCAGTCACAATGTATGGGGCCCCTAACCCCCAGTGGCACTGTATGGGCCCTACACACTCAGATTCGCTATAGGGGCCCTATAACCAACCAGTGGGCACTGGTTGGGGCCTACCCAACTCAGATTCGCTATTGGGGGGCCCTATAACAACCAGTTGCACTGGCCTGGCCCTATAACCAGTCAAAAAACAAAAACCAACAATGTATAGGGGCCCTACACGACTCAGATTCCATATATGGGGGCCCCTATACAAACCAGTGTGCACTGTGGCAGGGCTCAGTTTTTTTGTCCTTGCACAAATTAAATTGTGCAGGATCCTGTCCTTTCAGTTAATACCACCACTAGGTGCACTCTTGGTAGGCGGCAGGTGAACTTATCTTTAGTGACTTGTACTCCAGAGTTTCACCTCCAAGTGGAAATCCGTTATGTACGCAATAAAATCAGCCATTTTTGTATACGTAGGGAGACTGTATCTCCGTGCACACAGCCAGTTTGAAATTCGAGGAACATGCTACAGAAGCCTTACTGGGAGGCAATTCCCATCATCTGGAGAGGGGATTTCATTCAGCTGCATTTTGGGAGGCTTTGGAATAATATTTGATTCAAACCAAATCAAAGTTTTGGGCCTTCTGGCTGATTTAATTCAAGGGCAAGTCCACATTTACACCAAAAATTGAAATACAAGTAAAAATATAATGGTAAACTTACATGTACAATGGCTGTGGGACAACCTGGAATGGTCCTGGGGAACATGTTCCAATATCCAGGACGTCGAAAACTCGATTTTACTACTCAACAAACAGCGCGCTACTTTCAGCTTTCTCGGCGTTCGAACATTCGATGTTCGTGCCTAGGTACCATTACTTTTACTTGCGGATTTGATGCTCGCGTATAGGCCTTTAATGGACACTTTACTCTGTGGATTTCGCATGTTCGTAGCCTAGAATACCATGGACATTTTAAGCTCACAGAATATCGATGCTCCAACGTATAGGTTTTAATGGACATTTTTACTCGATATTTAACGGTCGAACATCGATATTTATCGAAGTCCACAAAATAATTGAAACTTCCGGGTCCGGATAGTTTCGAGAAGTCCGAATTCGAATAGTTTTTCCGGCTGAACTCGGTTTCGAGTTTTCCTTAGTCCATCGCTACCCCAACCTCATAAAACTTCCGGGGTCAAATTTTTTTTTTTGCCCCTTAAAACCAAATGAAATACAGCGCATTTACATTCTTAAGCCATTAATGCTCAGTACGTGACCGAAATAAAATAGACATAAATGGAAAGCAAATTTCAAACTTTTTTTACAACTGACAACTGACAAACTGTCACAGTGACAAAGGTAGATTGAAAAAAAAAAAAGAAAATAGAGAGCTAGCTTATCCCCTGACCGCAAATTACAGAATAGAATATGTATATATACATCAATACAACAGATTACTGGAGTGCCTTTTTACGCTTGATACTTTGTAACAACTTTTATATATAACCTCAACCAAGATGCAGACAAAGTTTAGACTTGCAGGTATGAGAGACGACGTGAATTTTTTTTACAGTCCATTCCTAATAATAGCACAAACAACGGTCAAAAAAAATCTCACCTGTCTAATTTCTTAAATCAGTAAGAGTTCTCCTTCCACTGAAACGCACATTAACTCGTGCCGAATAGAGATGCCACAAACCGCCCGAAGTGTGTGTCCACCAATTTACATTCACACTCCCCATTTGCCGACACATGGTTCACAGCTGTAGCAAAAAAAAACAATGGCAAGAGACTTTAGTTGTAGACAGCATAAGACTTTTTTAGATCCAGACACGATGTATAAACATTCCACAATTCTGGTTTAAGATTACCGCATTTAGAAACGTTACATGTTTGTGTTGACGATCAAAGCACAACCAATTTATTGCTATCTTTTGAATTTAATGAAAAATGAACTAGACAGACCTACAAAAAACGTGGATCACTTGTGTGTGGCCAAAGCAAACTTTCCTTCATAGCCCTAAGAATTATTTTATAACTCCGAGTATTTTTCTCCCCCTATTAAATGTGTCCTGTAAAAGGGAGTGCAATCAGTTGGCATTTGGACTATAGTAAAGGCAAATAGCAAAGGGTATAAAAAAATTAAATTAAGATGTGTCTAATGAAAGGATCTCCTCCACTCCCCCAATACTTGTGATAAATCCAACAGTGTCATAAAATATTTTTAAAAACTATGGTGTTTAGACTATGAATTGGCTGTGCAGCTATGGCTCAACGTTTGCGAAAATTGAATCCACAGATTCTATCGGGGAACTTCGTCAATGAGATTTCACACATGATTTCCCAGGTTTGGAATTAAGGATAAATAGAAATTTGGCATGTAGAATTCCACACCTCGTATTCAAGCCTCCCACTATAAATTTTATTTTAAGGTCCGACGTGTACGAACCATGGTTTTAAATAGAGAAAAATCTTCCGTTTGCCTACAAGAGATACAGTTTCAGGCTGCGAAATAACTGAAACGATATCTAATTAGCACATTCTTGCAATCATCACACTAGGGAAATAAACTAAAGGGGGGAAAAAACAAAAAAGGATGTCCATATGGAATTTGTCTCAGTACAAAGACCCTTCTCTCTTCTACCTTTCGAAAGCTTTGGAACGGCAAGTTACAGTGTGATCGCTGCTTCTGATGCGTTTATATAACGTACTTTAAATGTTTTACGGTTGCTTCTAGTCCCGCTGAAAAAGACCTCAAGATAATCACTAAACATTCTTAAACTCCTGCCCCCTCACCTCATCATCATTGAAGGCTGCATTAACTTCTCATAACTTCTCACGAGAAAACAAAAAACAAGTCCTTGCAGGTGCAATCTGATTTGTCCTCTAACAATAAAATCCTAACCAAGTCTTTTAGATACATCATCTGTTTGTACCTCTCTTGTTCCAAATGACAATAGGGTTATCATCGACGACAGCTCCGGCCCAGTAACGTTTCACCTTCTTTCTTTGTTTGAGGCCTGCGTCCTTGAATTCTCTTCCTCAACCACAAAGTCCTCCTGGTGGCCACCTAAGTTCTAACTCCACTCTCCACATCTCCTTCTGTTGGCTCAACTAACTATCGAGGGGCAGTCTGGTCCTTTTGCAGCAACGGTCAAAATCTGAAGGATCTGGAAAAATATAGTGACAAAAAAAGTAAAATGATTTAAAAGCAGGAAATAATCTTTGGCAATTAACATTCACTGAGGCAACGCATACATGCAATATTAGCCATGTACTGGCGCATACTCTACTGGACAGATTCCTCATTTGATCAGGTTCTCTAAAAACAGCTGATGTTCTCATCTGTGGGATTGAAAGTAGATTGCAAAATGATTGGCCCAGGGCTGTTCTGTTGGAAGGAACATTGCCACATGCAATCTCTCATTAGTGCTTTCACAATTTTTAACCTGGGACAGGAAGGTAGGTATTAGTATTCCACCTCCCGATATCATTAGAATATTATTTTTAATAGTCACACGCTGCAAATTTTTGTGGCAACATTATTGCTCTGCCGAAGATAAAGTACGCATCGTGTAAATACCAGATTCACAATTTAACACCCAGATGTTTTTAAACTGCAAACTCGCAACATTAGCAGTGTAGTTTTCTACAGAAAGGACAATCAAATGCCAAGGGGGGGCGAGGTTAGGTGGATTGTTATAAGCAGTGAAAGCAGGAACCAAATCACTAGGGACCACAAAAGTCTCTTTCTTCCTATCAGGACTCTGTTGGTTCGCAATCCTCTTGTTAAGTGTCATTTCTCATCGTTTCGATTGACTGGTTATTCTTATGCAATTGCCATTGCATCCTGCCCCTTTTTTAATACCTCCATAGGGGGCACTCCTCTTGGCAGAGCATACAGTTTCCTTGGTAGTAACTTGCACCTCAAGTGTTCACGTCCAAGTGAAACTGTTGTATGTAGCGAATTAATCTCATCCTTGTTGCGACAGAAGATTACTCCCGCACACACGGCCAATTTTGAATTAGAGGGACCATTGCATTTACTATCACCACAAGGACCTCACGTATGTTTTTCCCAAGCTATTAGAATATAAAGGGAACCTTCTGAGAATTGGTGCCACGAGCACATCACGCACCAAGCGAGCAGTGGCTGGAGGGGAAGAATCCCGATCCATTCTATATTAACTCCTGCCATTTATTTAGGATGCCCTGGTGGGCTGAGCTGTGGGGGGGGGCATAGCCTCCACTTCGCTATCTAAAAGGTTACTATTGCCATAGAAATATTAAATAAGCTCCAAGCCAATGAACATACAGAGTTGACAGTTTTGCAAATGGAAGGACATAAAATCGATTAACTAGTCCTCAGTACAAACTTACACTAAAATAAGTGTTGAGTTCTATAAACTACCAGCTCCCCGATGCACTTCTAGACCATTTAAATTTAACAAAACTATTATAAGGTCTGACTAGGACCTCCTGTCAGAAATGAACACCCATTTAAACGGGTATATGGTGTCGTCCCCTACACGCCCTTGCCAGCATAACGATGGAGTTTACGAGTGGTATCCTTTACAATAAGGTCTTTGTCCTCCGAACACCAATGGCACCCCGTTCCCACACATCCAAGAAGGACACGATTTTTAGTCATTGCCTGCCAGGCGTATGGATTCTGTACATACCTGATAGGAATCTTTTGCGAGGAGCTTAATCCAATTTACATCCATGGTTTGAGGCTCATTATTACTCGGGCGTCATCCTCGACTGAATCGCAGATAATCAGTGCTTGAAAGCACAGATCAGTTGTTAAAGTTGCAGCTGGGGAGCTCAGTAACTAAGTTACGTCAACTAAGGCGACAAAGGAAAACATGTCCCTGTCCTATATACGGTCGATTGGGGTTCGTCCGTGTCATTTAAAATACTTTCTTCGAGGGGAGATTTACCCAGAGCCACATCCTGAATTTAATTCTGGTTTGTGTGTGGGTAAATCCAGAACATTCCTGCACAACATGGCATTGTCCTTATTAATCCTAAACTGCATAAAGCCAGACATTGACCATCTTGTCTAAGTTATCCCTAAACAAAGACTCAGTAAATCTTACAGCACAGAGTCCTGCAGCGACTGCCCCTGTTATTTAGCTCAGTGATCTGCACACAACGCTCCAGTGAGATGCACCCACGCAGATACTGTATCTCTGTACATGTAAAGGGGTTGGGGTTTTCAGTAAGTAAAGGTTCTTGGACTCACACCAAGTACTTTAACTAGGTAATCAATGAAAAGAAAAAACATTTTACACTGCAGTTCAACCTTTAAGGCCCTGTACAAAATATTGATACACTTGGTTTGGTGTGATATCCCAAACCACGGTTTATCTAATGACCCCCAGACTGGCCGTGTTACCTTACAATGCCTCCTGGACAATGAATCCGCAGAACTGATTTCAAAATGCCTCCACAACACTATCTTATGCCATGAAATTATCTCATTTAGATTGACTTCTTTAAAAAAGTTCATGCATTCAGCTAAATATTCCATTGATAAAATTCAATGTGTCTAAATTGATTGCCTGAACCCCAAGCTCAAGTGAACGTCTCACCATTCATTCTGATCAAATTCCTACCCTTTCACATCCATGTGGGATTATAGGTTTTGTTTATTACTTAACACGCTAGACTATTCTTTAAATGAACATTTACAATCCACTAACAGGTGGTAAACAGAGTACAGTCTAACAAGAATTGCTACTTCAATGCTAGACCAGGCTGGTCATAGTTTCCATCAAGCCTGGCCGTTTGTTCTGTTTCCATTGCAGCCATACAGCCTGTATTATATAGAACCGGCACTTACCCTTGAGCATACGGTTTATTACCCTAATCTATAGAAATCCTCTCGTTTACACAATGAGTTCCCCCAGTTTTGGGGGTTTAAAATACCCATAGGATTCGCAATTATATAGCGCCATAAACCGACGGGGTTCCCCATGGTTAAAAGTAATAACAATAAAATGCAGAAAGTAAAGACGCAAAGCAAAACCTAGTCACTTGCAATAGATCAGTCACAATACCCCAACATACCACACCGGCAGAAACTTTAAAAAAACCCCACTTGAAAAAGAACTTTTCTGTCTGACTAACCCCTCTCACCATTGTAGATACCCTAAAGACAACTTCTGACTCGGGGTATGTTATTGGCTCTGAAAAACCACATCCATTGAACTATTTTAGAGCGATTCCCAACAAGGGTTAAAACCGTTTATCCTAAATCCACGCCTCTCCAGCCCAATGCGGTTATCTCCTACGTGCATGTAATTAATCAGATTTATTTATTTTTAACCTACCAGCTTTTCGCTGCACGCGTTCCCGTGCGCTGGGTCCCCCCCTGGGGGGATATTAAATGATGGACGTGATTAACCCATAAATTAAAGTGATTAGTCTCTGCTGTTCAGAGGATTTTAATGTTTGGTGAGGCTAAGAATGGATTTCAAAGCAAACGTCTATAAATAGCTTTTCCCTATATCCCGTGCTGCTTTGGATCTTGTGGTGAACTTGGAGTATAAGGACTGTTGGCTTATTGATTGGCGCAACGCCTTGACCTGGGTTAATTCCCATGTTTTGTATGGCCATAATGATACAAGGATAAGGATGTGAATAGGTTTAATTAGATTTGCAAAGCTCTTCATGGCTAGCCCAATGTGACCATACAAACCAATAGGACTTTGTATTTTGCATATATCATGGGTCCCTGCAGGACAGCCATTTTGTTTGCATATTCCTCCTCCACATTTGGGGCCCCTCTGCATTCCCAGGGCCACATTTTAATTGGTAAAAAAAAGCGCAGACCTACAGAGCAACCCCATAAAAATCCATCAGCCAAACAGGTCACTGGTCCAATTCCACACTAACTGGGGAGCCCAATGTCAGACAGGAAACATCCCCCTGCGATATTTAGACAATGGAACTTGACACACTAGGTCCAAAGAACACTGACAAACCTAAGTAATTAGAGAAAAACAATTTCACTTGACACGAGATCCAAACTGTAAGCAATTTATTATTATATAAACCTTACTACATAGGGGATTGCCCTGCAGCCACTCACAGGCAGATCACTGGCTGCAACCTGCAGATCTATATGGTGTTTCACTGCTGATCCCATTCATGATTAATTTTTTTGTGAATGAAATCTAACGTGGGCGGAACAATCTCTCCAGGTACCTGTGATGGGCTGATTCCACAACCCAGAATTACACTGCATCAGCACCCCTGTCAGACCACCCCACCCATGGGAACTCAGCTCCATTAACCCTCCACACATTCAGGGGGGAAACTTTTCCAACTGGTACCAAACTGCACGAGAGACTACATTTCCCAGCAATCCCTAGCTCGATTGCAAAAAAACCAATGCATAAAAAACAGGAGGTAAGTGTCCCCAGCTAGGGGACCGTCCCACCACACAACTGCCCCATCACCATGGGCGCCACTGGTCACGTCCCCCGACCTTACTCACCAGTGATAGGGTAACTACAGACATGAAGTCCAAGGGAGCTTCCAAACTGCTCGGTTACAGAGAGTCCTCCAGAAGGCCCAAGGCGAGTTGGAAAGACCAGTTTAATCCCGGACAGGGGAGATGTTCAATCGCGGGTCCAGTTCAGCACAATAAGAAGATTCAAATCCGAAAATGACTGCAAGCTCAGATCCCGGGTGCGCACCAAGCGCTGTACTGGAAGAACCGCGCTCCCCGCTTATATAACGTAGGGGGCGTGGCCTCTGGCTGAGCTCCGCCCACTGTTTGACGTCCAATAGAATCATGAATGGGAAGAATGTGAGCGGCTTCATCCCTGGATACAAAGTTACATCAGAGTTAGCCGCGTCCTAGCCATCAACGCGCAGAGCCGCGTCCCAGCCCAATCAGAGACTCCGAACACCTGCAGAATATTCTGCTGTCTGCTGTCTCTTCTGCTTCTCTCCTCTGCTCCGCTCCGCTCCGCTTCTCCCCACCCCCACTACCTTCTCCTTCCTTCACCCAAATACCTTCCCCCCCCCTGGGTATCTCATCACCCCCAGGTACCTTCTCCCCCCCATCACCCCTTGGGTACCCCTTCCTTCCCCACACCCCCAGGTACCTTCCCCCCCATCACCCCCCTGGGTACCTCCTTTCCCCATCACCCCCAGGTACCTTCTCCCCCATCAACCCCCCCTGGGTAACCTCCTCCCGCATCACCACCCCCAGGTGAACCGATTCTCCCCCCCCCTTATCAGCCCCTTGGGTAGTGTCTGTCTCCCCCATCACCCCCTGTACCTTCTCCCCCCCCCCCCGTACCTTCTCCCCCCCCCCGTTATCAGGCGCTCCTGGGTAACTTCTCCCCCAGCACCCCCAGGTACCTTCTTCCCCCCCCCCCCCCCCCCCCCCCCCCGTACCTTCTCCCCCCTCACCCCCCCTGGGTACTTCTCCATTCTCCCCCCCTTATCAGCCCCCTGGGTATTCTTCTCCCCCCATCACCCCCCAGGTACCTTCTCCCCCGTACCTTCTTCCCCCCATCACCTCCCCCCCCTGGGTACCATTCTCCTCCCGCCCCCCCTTATCAGCCCCCCTGGGTATCTTCTCCCCCCCACCCCCCAGGTACCTTCTCCTCCCCCCCGTACCTCTCCCCCCCACACCCCCCTGGGTACCTTCTCCCCCCCTTATCAGCCCCCTGGTGCTTCTTCTTCTCCCCCCATCACCCCCCAGGTAACCTTCTCCCCCCGTACTTCTCCCCCCATCACCCACACGCCCCTGGGTACCTTCCCCCCCCTTACTTCAACCCCCTGGGAATCTTCCTCCCCCCATCACCCCCCAGGTACCTTCTCCCCCCGTACCTTCTCCCCCCCATCACCACCCCCCTGGGTACCTTCTCCCCCCCCCTTATCAGCCCCCTGGGTATCTTCTCCCCCCATCACCCCCCCCAGCAGGCCGTTATCTAGGGTCTAAGAAGATCAGTGGGCCCACTTCTGGGCACTCCATGTGCCATGCGGGGAAAAATTAGGCCACGCCCCTTTCTCCGCCCCAATTAAGCCACACCCACTATGTACTTATAGAATTACCAAAAAGATCCAGACAGATAGACAACCACAAACATAGACACACAGCCCCTGATAGTGATAACAGAACAGAACAGACAGTGATAGACAGACGAGATAGTAGGATCAGAGGTTTGGACACAATTAATGACAACAGACACGTAAACTGCATTTCATTATAATACTGGTAGCCAATTTGGTCATTTTAAAAACTTACTGCTGTTTCAGTTTTGTCAGATGCTTGCCCACACCTTTTGGCCAGGGAGACCTTCTTGTACCTTTTACATGGATCTCTACCCCTATCTCTCTTCGTCCCTCTCTCTCTTATATCATCTCTATCTGTCCCTCTCTCTCTCTCTCTGTATATCTATCTCTGTCTGTCTCTCTCTCTCTCTCTCTCTGTATACTATCTCTGTCTGTCCTCTCTCTCTCTCTCTCTCTGTATATCTATCTCTATCTGTCCCTCTCTCTCTCTCTCTGTATATCTATCTCTGTCCCTCTCTCTCTCTGTATATCTATCTCTATCTGTCCCTCTCTCTCTCTCTCTTATTCTATCTCTGTCGTCTCTCTCTCTCTCTCTCTCTCTGTATATCTATCTCTGTCTGTCTCTCTCTCTCTCTCTCTCTTATATTCTATCTCTATCTGTCCCTCTCCCTCTCCTGTATATCTATCTCTATCTGTCCCTCTCTCTCTGCTATATCTATCTCTATCTCTATCTGTCCCTCTCCTCTCTCCTGTATATCTTCTCTTCGTCCCTCTCTCTCTTTGTATATCTATCTCTTCTGTCCCTCTCCTCCTGTATATCTCTCTATCTGTCCCTCTCCTCTCTCCTCTGTATTCTATCTCTATCTGTCACCTCTCTCTTCTCTTATATCTATCTCTTCTTGTCCCTCTCTCTCTCTCTCTGTATATCTATCTTCTCTGTCTGTCCCCTCTCTCTCTCTCTGTATATCTTTCTCTATCTGTCCCCTCTCTCTCCTCTCTCGTATATCTATCTCTATGCTTCCCTCCCTCATCGTCTCTCTCTGTATTCTCTCTATCTGTCCCTCCTCTCTCCTCTCTGTATCTATCTCTATCTGTCCTCTTCTCTCTCTCTCTATATCTCTGTCTGTCCCTCTCTCTCTCCTCTTTATATCTATCTCTTCTGTCCCTCCTTCTCTCTCTGTTATCTATCTCTTCTGTCCCTCTCTCTCTCTCTGTATATCTATCTCTCTCTGTCCCCCTCTCTCTCTCTCTCTCTGTATATCTATCTCTATCTGTCCCCTCTCTCTCCTCTCGTATCTATCTCTAATCTGTCGCCTCTCTCTCTCTCTCTGTATATCTTCTCTATCTGTCCCTCTCTCTCCTCTCTCGTATATCTATCTCTCTGTTGTTCCCTCTCTCTCTCTGTATACTCTATCTCTATCTGTCCCCTCTCTCTCTCTCTCTTGTATATCTATCTCTCTGTCCCTCTCTCTCTCTTGTATATATCTCATCTTCTGTCTGTCACTCTCTCTCTCTCTCTGTATATCTATCTCTGTCCTTGTCCCTACTCTTCTCTCTCTCTGTATATCTATCTCTATCTGTCCCTCTCTCTCTCTCTCCTCTGTATACTCTATCTCTTCTGTCCCTCTTCCTCTCTCTCCTCTGTGATAATCTATCTCTGTCTGTCCTCTCTCTCCCTCTCTATGTATATCTATCTCTGTCCTGGTCCACTCTCTCTCTCGTCTCTCTGTATATCTATCTCTGTCTGTCCCTCTCTCTCTCTGTTATATCTATTCCGTACTCGCTTCGCCCTCTCTCTCTGTATTCTATCTCTGTCTGTCCCTCTCTCTCTGTATATCTATCTCGTCTGTCCCTCTCTTCTCTCGTATAACTATCTCTGTCTGTCCCTCTCTCTCTCTCTCTTGTTATCTATCTCTTCGTCCCTCTCTCTCTCGTATACTACTTATCTGTCCCCTCTCTTCTGTAACTCTCTATCTGTCTTTCTCCTCGTATATCTATCTCTGTCTTCCCTCCTCTCTCTGTATATCTATCTCTCATCTGTCCCCTCTCTCTCTCTGTATATCTTATCTCTCCTCTCCCCCTCTCTCTCTCTGTATATGTCTATCTCGTCTATCTGCTCCTCTCTCGTCTCTTCTATCTATCTCTCTTATCTGATATCATCTCTATCTGTCCCTCTCTCTCTCTGTATAGCTCTCTATCTGTCCCTCTCTCTTCTGTAAGCTATCTTATCTGTCCCTCATCCTCTCGCTGTAAATCTATCTCTATCTGTCCTCCTCTCTCTCTCTGTATATCTATCTCTCCCCCTCTCCTCTCTGCTAGTATCTATCTCTATCTGGTCCCGTCTCTCTCTCTAGTATATCTCTACTTCCTATCTATCTGTCCCCTCTCTCATCTCTGTATATCTATCATCTATCGTCCCTCTCTCTCTGTATATCTATCTCTATCTGTCCCTCTCTCTCTCTGTATCATCTCTCTCCTATCTGTCCCTCTCTCTCTCTGTATATCTATCTCTCCCCCTCTCTCTCTCTGTATATCTATCTCTATCTGTCCCTCTCTCTCTCTGTATATCTCTCTCTCTGTCCCTCTCCTCTCTCTGTATATCTAGTCTCTATATCTGTCCCTCTCTCTCTCTCTGTATATCTATCTCTCCTCCTCCCCCTCTCTCTCCTCTGTATATCTATCTCTATCTGTCCCTCTCTCTCTCCTGTATATCTATCTCTATCCTGTCCCTCTCTCTCTCTGTAATCTATCTCTAATCTGTCCCTTCTCTCTCTCTGTATATCTGTCTATCTGCCTCTTGTTTATCTATTTACCTATGTCTATCTGCTTTCTTGTTCTATCTCTCTCTGTCTCTATCAATCTATCTATCTAACTGCTATCTATCTATCTATCTAGTATATCCTATCTATCTATCTATCTATCTATCTATCTATGCTATCTTGTAATGCTATCTATCTCTAATCATCTATCTATCTACTGCTATCTATCTATCTATCTGCTTCTTGTCTATCTCTCTGTCTCTATCAATCTATCATCTACTGCTTCTATCTATCATATCTATCTATCTAAACTGCTATCATCTATCTAACTCTATCTTCTATCTATCTATCTATCTATCTATCTAACGACCTATCTATCTAGTCTATCTAGTCTATCTATATAGCTATCTAACGCATCGTACCTCACGCTAGCTATCTAGCTAACTGCTAGTCTATGCTATCTAACTGCTATCTATCTATCTACCTGCTATCTATCTATCTACTATCATAGCTGCTAATCTATCTATCTGATCTATCTATCATTATCTATCTATCTAGCTATACTATCTACTAACGTGTGATCTAGTCGATCTAACTGCTATCTCTATCTATCTATCTATCTATCTAATCAACTGCTTCTATACTATCTATCTAACTGCTATCTATCTATCTACTAACTGCTATGTAGCAGTTAATAGATAGAATAGCAGTTAGTTTAGTAATAGATAGAATATAGATAGATAGATAGGCAGTTAGATAGATAAATAGGTAGCATGCTATCTATCTATCTATCTATCTGCTATCTATCTATATATCTATCATACCTGACTATAGATAGCATGTAGATAGATAGTTATAGATAATGCTAACTAGATGATATAGCAGTTAGTTTAGATAGATAGATGATAAGAAGTTAGATAGTATGATAGAAAGATGCTATATGTAGATATTAGATAGATAAGCAGTTAGATAGATAGACATTAGATAGATAGCAGTTGATGATAGATAGATAGATAGATAGATAATAGCAGTTAGATATAATAGCAGTGCTATCTATCTTCTATCCATGCTATCTATCCATCTAACTCTATCTATCTATCTATCTATCTATCTATCTAACTGCATATCTTCATCTATCTATCTATCTATCTAACTGCTATCTATCTATCTATCTATCTATCTATCTATCTATCTATCTATCTATCTATCTATCTATCTATCTAACTGCTATCTATCTATTCTATTCTAATCTGCTTGGCTCTCACGGCACTGCTACATACCATGGGATAGATATACAGAGAGAGAGAGGGACAGATAGAGATAGATATACAGAGAGAGAGAGAGGGACAGATATAGATAGATATACAGAGAGAGAGAGAGGGACAGATATAGATATACAGATAGAGAGAGAGGGACAGATAGAGATAGATATACAGAGATGTACCTTCTCCCCCCATCACCACCTTCTCCCCCCATCCCCCCACCCCTAGGTACCTCCTTCCCCACCACCCCCAGGTACTTCTCCCCCCATCACCCCCTGGGTACCTCCTTCCCCATCACCCCCAGGTACCTTCTCCCCCCATCACCCCCCGGGTACCTCCTTCCCCATCACCCCCCAGGTACCTTCTCCCCCCCCTATCACCCCTTGGGTATCTTCTCCCCCATCACCCCCAGGTACCTTCTCCCTCCATCACCCCCCTGGGTACCTCCTTCCCTCACCCCCCAGGTACCTTCTCCCCCCCCTATCAGCCCCTTGGGTATCTCCCCCTCCCCCCATCCCCCCGTACCTTCTCCCCCCCCCCCCCCCCCCGTACCTTCTCCCCCCCCCCCTTATCACCCCCCCTGGGTACTTCTCTCCCCCATCACCCCCCAGGTACCTTCTCCCCCCCCCCCCCCCCCTACCTTCTCCCCCCATCACCCCCCTGGGTACCTTCTCTCCCCCCTTATCAGCCCCCTGGTATCTTCTCCCCCCCATCACACCCCCCAGGTACCTTCTCCCCCCCGTACCTTCTCCCCCCATCACCCCCCTGGGTACCTTCTCCCCCCCCCTTATCAGCCCCCTGGGTATCTTCTCCCCCCATCACCCCCCAGGTACCTTCTCCCCCCGTACCTTCTCCCCCCATCACCCCCCTGGGTACCTTCTCCCCCCCCCTTATCAGCCCCCTGGGTATCTCTCTCTCCCCCATCACCCCCCAGGTACCCTCTCTCCCCCCGTACCTTCTCCCCCCATCACCCCCCTGGGTACCTTCTCCCCCCCCCCTTATCAGCCCCCTGGGTATCTTCTCCCCCCATCACCCCCCAGCAGGGGCGTATCTAGGGTCTAAGAAGATCAGGGGCACTTCTGGGCACTCCATGTGCCATGCGGGAAAAAATTTAGGCCACGCCCCTTTCTCCGCCCCCAATTAAGCCACACCCACTATGTACTTATAGAGATTACCAAAAAGATACAGACAGATAGAACCACAAACATGACACACAGCCCGAAGTGATAAACAGACAGAAAGACAGTGAAATAGACAGACAGAGATAGAGATCAGAGAGTTGGACACAAATTAATGACACAAAGACACAGTAAACTGGCATTCATTATAATACTGGTAGCAATTTTGTCATTTTAAACTTACTGTTGTGTTCAGTTTGTAGTCAGACGCTTGGCCCACACCTTTGGCCAGGGAGACCTTCTTGTACCTTCTACATGGACCTCTCCCCTCTCTATCTGTCCCCTCTCTCTCTGTATATCTATCTCTATCTCTCCCTCTCTCTGTATATCTATCTCTATCCTGTCTCTCTCTCTCTCTGTATATCTATCTCTATCTGTCCCTCTCTCTCTCTGTATATCTATCTCTATCTGTCCTCTCTCCTCTCTGTATATCTATCTCTATCTGTCCCTCTCTCTATCTGTATATCTATCTCTATCTGTCCCTCTCTCCTCTCTCGTGTATATCTACTCTCTATCTGTCCCTCTCTCTCTCTACTGTATATCTATCTCTATCTGTCCCTCTCTCTCTCTGTATATCTATCTATATCTGTCCCTCTCTCTCTCTCTGTATATCTATCTCTATCTGTCCCTCTCTCTCTCTGTATATCTATCTCTATCTGTCCCTCCCTCTCTATCTATATATCTATCTCTATCTGTCCCTCTCTCTGTATATCTACTCTCTATCTCTCCCTCTCTCTGTATATCTATCTCTATCTGTCCCTCTCTCTCTCTGTATATCTATCTCTATCTGTCCCCTCTCCCTCTCTCTGTATATCTAATCTCTATCTCTCCCTCTCTCTGTATATCTATCTCTATCTGTCCCTCTCTCTCTCTGTTATCTATCTCTATCTGTCCCTCTCCTCTCTCTCTGTATATCTATCTCTATCTGTCCCTCTCTCTCTCTCTGTATATCTATCTCTATCTGTCCCTCTCTTTCTATATATCTATCTCTATCTGTCCCTCTCCTCTATCTGTCCCTCTCTCTCTGTATATCTATCTCTATCTGTCCCCCTCTCTCTCTCTGTATATCTATCTCTATCTGTCCCTCTCTCTCTCTCTGTATCTATCTCTATCTGTCCCTCCCTCTCTCTCTCTCTGTATATCTATCTCTATCTGTCCCTCTCTCGCTCTGTATATCTATCTCTATCTGTCCCTCTCTCCTCTGTATATCTATCTCTATCTGTCCCTCTCTCTCTCTCTGGTATATCTATCTCTATCGGTCCCTCTCTCCTCTCTTCTCTGTATATCTATCTCTATCTGTCCCTCTCTCTCTCTGTATATCTATCTCTATCTGTCCCCCTCTTCTCCTCTCTGTATATCTATCTCTATCTGTCCCTCTCTCTCTCTCTGTATATCTATCTCTATCTGTCCCTCTCTCTCTCTCTCTGTATATCTATCCTTTCTTCCTGTCCCTCTCTCTCTCTTTCTTATATTATCTCATCTGTCCTCTCTCTCGTATATCTAGTCTTCCTCTGTCCCTCTCTCTCTTCTGTATATCTATCTCTATTCTGTCCCTCTCTCTCTGTATATCTACGTCAATATGAACGTTCTGTACTTAGGAAACAGTTAACCACGTTTATCCTTGTATCTGGGTTCAAGGGTTCTGTACTGGGAACATGTTGACCTTTACTTGTATCTGGGTATCAGGGGGGGGGGGTATCTGTACTTAGGGTATCAGGGATCTGTACTTATGAACAAGGTTCACTCCCTTTTACTTGTATATCTGACGCCAAAGCGACAAGAGTGAATACAGGTATCTGTAAATTGGGGGGTTTTTTTTATTTTTCTTTTTTTATCAGGGTATCTGTATTCATAACTTTTCTGTTTCTGCTGATTCTACTTGAGTAGTTGCTTGTGTGAAAGTATTCATCATTCAAGCCATTCATAAATTATATGTGACAAAATAAGAACCAGCCTAAATAGAGGTGGGGGGTTCGACAGAACCACTGTCTGCCATGTACAAATGCTGTAGTTTAAACAACAACCTACTCTGGTCGTTTCCTATAACACTCCTTAGCCACTATCAGTAATCCACTTAAACACCTGGCTGTGTTTGCTCATTGGGATTCTCCAGGGTTAATAACTTGCCACAGATCTGTACAGTCATTCTGAATTGAATTCACAGGGAGGTGAGAATAAGCTTTCTCACCTCCCTGTGAATAATACAAAGGAATGGCAAATAGTTATTTTTTTGGGTTTAGTGTTCCTTTAAAGTGCAGCTAGAGACCAAAAATACTACTACTGTATACTAACTGATCAAACAGCTGATACAAGTGCAGTATCTCCACTCCACCACCAGGGTTCTCCTGCTCTATTTGTAAATGGAGCTCTTTGATCCATCCACAAATACTTTAGTAAGCTGTCACAATGACAGCAGGGGTGTTCCTAGGGTTTATGACACCTGAAACAAATTTTAAATGCCGCCTATTGGCAGACGGGTGGTAGCATATGAAGTGGGCGTGGCTTCATCCGGGAACATAGGCGTGGCTTGTGGTGGTGGGCTGACTAACACTGACTGGTGGACTTGAGGGCTGATTTAACACTGATTGGTGGGCTGGTGCTGAAATGCACTATTGCAGGAAGGAAGATTTTTTTTAACTGCCGCCTTTTAAGTGTTACCCGGGGTGCGCCCTGAGCAAATGTTTCAGTTTGCCTCATGGTAGGGGCACCCCTGAATGACAGCTTACTATAGCAGGTACTGAACTGCAATCTGAATGAAGAGTACCTTACACTGGACCACCAGGGAAGTTCTATTTGGGAACAGATCTCTTTGATTCATTCACAAATACAATAGTGAGCCAGTGTTCAGTTTAACACTAGTTCAGATAGTTTGGATAGTAAGAGTTCGTCCAAACTCATAAAGTTCTGCCCGAACCTGGTTTTGGGATCAAGTGTACACTAGTGCTGGAAAAGTTTGGGATATTATATATGTATTATTTATACAACTAGATAAATAAAAAGTTATGCATTTTTTTGCACACTGGAGACACTTTATTTCAATACAATATTGGAGTGCAGTATATTCCTTATATATTATAATATATATTGCACAAAGGTAATGTTTGGGCACCAAACAGTTAATATGGGTGACCACATGGGGAAAAAAAATCTAGAATGCCTGTGCAGCCAAATATGGTTTCTCTTACCTGGGCTGCCTGCTTCACAATGATTGTTAGTCCAGTGAATCTTTATGGCTGTGGCATGCTCTCATATGACTGGCTTTCCTTCACTCCCTCCCACCCATTTATTTATGATGATATATTCATTAAAAAAATGCTGTTACAGCATTTGGGCATTTTTCATTTTGGTGAATATAAGCATGTAGGCTTTGGGTTTCATTTATTGGGAAGGCTTTTTTTAAATTTGTGCTGAGGATTGGAAACATTTGTGTAAAGCAGACGTATATGCTTAAATTTAAGTTATGATATTAAATACAATTGCCCACATTCGCGTGCCGCCATTTTTAAGTGGGTGTGGCTTTGTCCATGGCCATGGCTTCACTGGTGGGTGTGGCTAAAAATGTTTCGATTATGAACTTCCTATAACATAAGTATTTAAACAGTTCCTCAGATCGTCAATTACCAATAATGTAAATTACTAGAAACAGATATTAAATCCTTTTCTCAAACAACTTGTATTGCTTCAACTGTTACAATACATTAGAAATGCCATATTTTCTATAGTATAATAGATTTTAGACAAAGGATTTGTAAGCCTTCCACCATGTCAAGGTAGAGTAACTAGACTAACCTAACTTAACAAACTAACTAAAGCTAAGCTAACCAAATCCTCTACACAAATAAAATGCCTTTTAACAACATCACATCTGTTACTAGGGAAAATTTATTTACAGTTTCTTGGTGTACATTGGGGGTGCTTTCAGACTATGGAGTATAACAATTTCAGTTTAGTTCTCCTTTAAACTTTAACATTCTGTGCATCTGATAGGGGTGAAGACAGCAAGCAGGTAAATGTCATGAGGCAATATTTTGGACAAATCAACTGATCGCAGCATTTGACAGTCGAAGTAGCATCTCATGTGTATGTTGGCTCTTACCTCCCTTAGATACATAGAAAGTTATTATTTTAAAGGGCATTAAAACACTTTGTAACATATGTTCTGGGATGGAAAATATAGGCCCCCAACAAGGCCTAGGCCACCCAGCAAAGCTTAGCACCCAACCCCAAAGGCTCCCAAAAACTCACTGACACACAAAAAAGGCACTTTCTGTGGTCACAGAAGAAACTCACAGTCTGTCATAGTATCACTGTCACAGTTGTAGGCAAAGGGAAAGGCAACAGATGCTGAGAATATCCACTTCGCTGCAGCTGCTCATCCTGCTCTCTCTGTAATATCCGCACTATCACTGTGCTACATCAGCCCCTCCCCCCCTTTCTCCGTTGGCTGCTGCTGCTAAACTGTTAGTCACCTACCGACCCAAGAGAGGAGCCTCAGAGGAACAATAGGCAGCAAGAAATGAATAGTAATGAGCACTATGGGAGCGTTTTGATTGGTTCCACTAACTCACTTCCTTGATTAGGAGCCATACATTATGCTGAGCAGCAGGGTGTATGCTGACTCCTGACTCTTAAAAAGCAGAAGTGGAGTTAAAGCAACTTCAAGGTACCTGTGAGTGGCTCTCACACTACTTGTGGTGGCACGTTTGCCACTTAAGGGAATTTTCTTTCCACCACTACCAGCTGCCTTTCTTTTTCAGTGCAGGGGTGCAGCCTGGGACAAATGTCTCAGTCTGCCTAATGTTAGATGTGGCCCTGAGTACTGTAATCAGTTACTATCCTAGTGGATACTATACAAGTGGCATCTAGTATGGCTAGACATAACAGTATAAACTTATACTCATCTGTCCCTGCATGTGGCTTAACACTTTAGACAAGGTAACCCATGGAGGCTGAAGTATTGGCACTGCTCTATCCTCTGTAGTTGCTTCACTGCTGAAGCGTATGTCCCCTTACAGGTTTTGCCCGTTTTCCAGGCTTTGTCAAAGGTATGGCATAAGAGGATCGCCATGCTGTCTTTATAGGCCGCAAATGCCACGGGATGCACGTAGTGCGAGTTCCTCGACGTCAAGTGACGTGCGAGGCGCGCATACCACGTATCGCACCAACGTCACCGCTCTTCCTCTATTCCTATTGGATCCCAGCACCATATGCACATAGTGGTGTATCTAGAGGTTTAAAGTGACAATGTTCTTAGGTGGCTATAATGAGTTTTCTGCCTGCAATCCATCTAATGCCTAAAGCTAAGACCTAAGCTCCTATAAAACAATAGTCTGCACAATGTCCCTATTGCAAATCCTTGCACAGTTAACATATGTCAGAAAAAAGAGAGGTTAAGCTAAACAGTTTAGAAATAAAATCATGGTATACTTAATTATAGCTAATAGGTCATAAATCACTCAGGAATATCATAAATAGCCATTATTAGGTACCCAAAATAAACAAGTTGACTCAAAAATACTGGATAGAGCTCACGCCAATATACATTATTCATAAATGTACTTATGTGAAAAAATCATGATGATATATTGAATACTTTATAGGGGGGGGCCTGTTTGCAAAGTTACAAATTGACTCCGAGAAAACCTCTTCCAAGGTGAGGGAGTTATACACATAAAAATATGTGCCAGAGGGACAGGAAAAAAAAACCAAAGGTAAAGGTAAGTATTTGTCAGTATCCCAGTGAGTATATATTATCCTTATGCTTTTTATGATAAAGGGATTCCACGGGTATTTAATAGCCCGTCCATGTGAACCCTATTCCAATCCAGTTCCAATCACAGGTTTAGACCAGAGTCTCTTTAGGTGGCGCATCCAATAATCAAAAGTATAAAACATAGAGCAGATAGAGCACATGAAGGTAAAGCCCTTGATCCAGAGGGCAAGCATGGACTAAGCCTTTGATCCAAGGGAAGGTATGGACTAAGACGGTGTATCTTCCATGAAACCTTTTTTAAAGGGCTATACATCAGAAACAGGAGGGGAATTCCTGCCGAAATCCTCACAACTTTATCAGAAAAAGGGGGTCATGTCTAGGTCCTCATTTATGCCTAAGGGTGCTAAACAGGAGAGCTGGAAGATCCATCTGGCTTCTGATCTTAGTAGCAAGTTGTCCACGTCTCCTCCTCCCAGGTTATTTTTAATCTGTTGTAATACAAAACATGAGAGGCCATTAACCTTACCTCCAAGGAAAAGCAAAAAATGCTGAGCCACACTAGAGATGGATTTACCATCTTTACTGTCCCTATCTGCTAACCTAATGTTCGATAGGTGATTAGACAGGCGATCTTTAAATTTCTGCATTGTTTTACCTACATATAGTTTATTGCAGGAACACTGCAAAGCATAAATCACATTAGGGGTAGAGTAGTTATAATATCCGTGTAGTTTAAAAAGTGGTAACACAGTCTTTACTTGGACAGAAGAGGCATTTGTCACAAGGGTAAGTACCCTGCATTTTTTTGCCTCTGCCTACACTTACAGATGTTTTCTTGAAATGACTTTTTGTCAATAAATCCCCCAGATTTCTGTCCCTTCTGGTTGTAATTGAGGGTCTATGTGAAATTAAAGTGGACAGAGTCTGGTGATTTATTAAAATGTGCCATGTTCTTTCCAATGCCCATTTCACTTGATTATATCCTGTGTTGTATGTAGTAATAAACCTGATATTATTGTCGCTCACCTTGTCCTTAGGTTTTAATGAAAGAGCTGCAGTGCTCTTTCCTTCCTTTTTTTCATTGGTTCGGAGGGGGGATACTGCTCCTAAACATAATCTGTGCTGGATTGAAGGCATGCAGCAACACATGCAAATCCGAGTGCTACTTACATGTATTAAATTCAATTTCAATTATATATAAAATTATAGATTAAAATGAGGCAAAATAATTTTTTCAGTATAGTGTCCATTTAAGAGAAAGTTTCTGGTTCACCCCCATGCAGTGGAGCAAGAAATATAATTCTGAAGACTTTTGTAGATTAACGTGTTTATCTTTATTATTTTTATATAGCTATAGTTTACAGAAATCATAAATTCCATGTTTAGCGCATTGCCATGTAATACACATCTGGAAGCATGTGGAAAAGAACATTTTGGAATGAAACCCATAATAGACAGTTTTACTATAACAGGTTTTCATCACCATAAATGTGTTTTTGACACTTTTCTGGATCTCGGCTGTTTTTTTTGTGAAGTGGCCGCTAACTTTCCATCTGCATTCAGCTGTCAAGTGCCTATCACAATTAAATTCAAAACATGAACTGAATTAACCTACACAATGTCGTACCTAGGGATATCTGTGATGATCCAAGAATCAATATCCCATCATTACCAAAGATGACAGTTAAAGGATAAGTGCACTATAAAATCAAGTTATGTTCAGCTTTAAAAATACTATTGCCATATTTTTTTTTTACCTATGCCCCTCCAGAACCTACCTTTGTGCCTTGAAAGTTACTGATATCTTGTAACTGGGTTTCTGAATGTTAAACTCCACCCCTCTGAGATTTCCTCTGCTTTCTCCTGCTTGAGCCTCAAACAGTAATGCCTGTGAGTTCCGTGCACTCCCCTGCTTGAGCCTCAAACAGTAATGCCTGTGAGTTCCGTACACATGCGAAAGACGTCACAGCGCGTTCCCCTTTAAACATTAGATTTAAACACATTTCCAGTCTTACTTCTTCATATAGGAGTCTCCCAAACACTATATTTTATCCAGCTCTCTCTAAAGATGTCACAAATTCACCTGCTAGATTGGAATATTACTAAAATATGGAGCTAGAACTGAGATTTCAGTGTATTTGCATTCTTGACCTGACAATAATAAATGTCTTTGTTTTAAAGGGGAACTGTGGTCTCCAAACAAGTTTAATGAAAGACCAGTTTCCTACCTTTAAAACAAGCCATCAACCACCTCTCTACGTGCTCCACAGCCCAAGATATACAGAAATGACTGACCAGAAAGTTAATGGGTGGGAGGCTGACTTGTGACATTCCTGAGGCTTCTCCTGCACAGTGTCACCGGCGAGCACAGCCTCAAACTTCCTCAGTGTGTGAGGGAGACAGGAAGTTCCTCCTCCTCTCTGCTGTGTGAAGTCCTGACAGAGAAGGTAGGGGGGTCTGAGTAACCCACGGCACCCGCGAGTGGGCGGGGCTTAGGCACCCGCGAGTGGGTGGGGCTTAGGCACCCGCGAGTGGGCGGGGCTTAGGCACCCACGAGAGGGCGGCGCCACATGGGTCATGGAGGGCCTGCAACTGGAGAAACCATGGGGTCCATGAGTGGGAGGAACCAGGGGGGCTGCAAAAATAGTTGCAAAACTATGCAAAATAAAAATGGAAATAAATTGTAAAAATTCTCAGGGAAGCAATTCCTATCAATTTACCTAAAGTCATTTTTGGACCACAGTTCCCCTTTAAACAAGAAAAATACTCTTTTCAGTTTATTTCTTAGCCATCATGGGTGTAAAAAAAAAAAATGAAAATTTTCAGTAAAAATGTTCATATTAACTAAATGGAAAAGGAGTAAAATCATGCTGGCTGGAAAATTAACTGCAAGAAATTTCATATTGGTGTAAAGACACCTGTATAGAAAATACTGGGTTTAGAGACAGTGAATACTGGGGACAGGAGCCTTGGCCAATAGGTGCGTATGCTTACAAGGCTCTTGGATGACTACATGGGCTGTGAGTTGTACTGGCAATAGCATGGATATACTTCCTACATGTATGTAAAGGCAAATTACTTGAGAAGTATCTTTTGATTTATAGGTGTTCTAGGGGAGAAAAGTTTTCACATTAGTATTAAGTTTAGTTCTCCTTTAATTACATGATGTATGGCAACACTGAAAGCAATATAGCCTGCATCATTCTTCTAATTTAATGCGTTCAAAACGTAAGGCCTGTACAGACGTAAGATGTGCTTAGCTGCACCTCTATACCAGGTTGCCACCTCCTCCTAAAGCTCTGCATGCTGTTAAGAGCTCCAGGAATAGCAGTCAGTCATTATTTGTGATGTCACCAGTCACAGCCATGACAGCTGTAGGTGGAAGGACTGGCAAGCGAAGAGGAAGGGTTGGTTAGCATTGGGAACCATGTAAATGTTGTGGTCTTGAGGGTTGAGGGGAGGGGGAAGCCTACAGTATACTACATGTAAGTTTTATGTTGGGGGTGTACTTGCCATTTAAGTGCTATCTTAATAACATTTTTATTACAATTAGGCAAAGTCTGGCCAAAGCCTATGTAAGTGACATTGCCAGACTGCTGGTACTGGATTGGAGTAAGAGTCAAAAATATGCAGTGGAAGTATTGAAATTAGTATTATCATGTCATGATCCAATTAGAATATCCCCGGATTTAACGAAAACCCCCTCATTTTTTGCAAGGTCCAATGGTTCTGGTTAAGCACCAATTTTACCCACACATTTATTCAATTTTTGCTGAATCACAAGGTAACTAATGTGTGCTTCAATAGATTTTGCCAATTTAACTCACGTGTAAGAGAAAAATCTGCTATCTATCTATCTATCTATCTATCTATCTATCTAACTCTGCTATCTATCTATGTCTATCTATCTATCTATCTATCTATCTATCTATCTATCTATCTACCAACATCTTCTGTAGCGCTTTACAATTACATGTATTCATTCACATCAGGCCCTGCCCTGAAGAGCTTACAATCTAAGCACATTTATTTATTTGACACTTACAATCAGTATGTCCTAATGATTGTGGGGGACTGCCCGGATGAAACCCACTTAAGCACAGGGAAGATCTAGAAAATCCTTGCAGATGTGTCCAAGGGTGAATTTGAACTCAGGACTTTAGCACTACAAGGCATCAGGGGAATAGTTGCCACAGATTTTGTGGGAAAATGCATCAAGAAATCTCCACATGTGACATTGGCTTCAGTATGAGAGCACTGGCTAGGTTTCAAAGCGTGACTTTAAGCAAAGATAAGCACAGTGAGACAGCTAAGGCTCCAGTGAGAGCTATGCTTTGTTTTGGGGAATTTTGAGATGGCAGATTGCCTTGTATATTATTAAGTAAAATCACACTGTCCTGCAAGGAATGTTTCTTGATTTCTCCCTAAGCAACAACTCTTATGTAAAGACTCTTGTAGTATTTTTCTATTAATTTGGTAAATTGTACCCCATATAAGGGATAATGTGCCCCTTACAGTGTAATATAAGGATATTACACCACCAAGGAGTTCCCTAACTATATGCAGCTAAATGCTTTTCTTTTATACAGGGCAGGGAACTTGGGGGTGTGGTAATATCCTTATATTATAAGGATGTAAAGGGGCGCATTACTTCTTATGATACGTAAGTTTCTGATTCCTTTTCCTCTCAGTTGCATTTAAAATCTAGCCTTGTCCCTTTTCCCACCTAATTTTAACCCCCCCCCTAAACTACCTACTGTAACTTAAACCCAGTACAAAGGAACATCCCAGCATGGCAACTATCCAGTTAAACAAATATTTGGAGAAGAGGAGAGAGACATTGGTTATGAAGTGACAGGGAGCAGCTTCAGCAGGTTCTGTTAGTGAAGTTAAACACTGCAAAAAAACAAGCCATTGTTCAGGCATGAACACTGGAATGGGAGGGGCAGTGGGATAAAAGAAATATAAGAAATTAGTCACTTAGTGACATAGCTGAGATATTTTTATAAGGATATATACCACTGCACCTCCCATTATAAAATATCACACTTACTTATAATAAGGATAGTATGTCATAGAAAAATTCCCTCACCATATAAAGCTTTCATACAGGGTAGGGAACTCCTAGGTGTGCATTATTTATTAAAATGCCTAAGATAAAAATAAAAATTAAGTGTATCTTAAACTTCGACTGCTGCTTTCACTTGAGGGAGGGAAGCAGTATTGTATTATAAAGCTTTATTAACTCCTGCCACTGCAGTGAGGAGTTCTGTTGGCCTTCATGGGTTTCTTGCATATCAGGTAAGTGAGGCTATGTATAGCAGAAGGCCGTAAGTTAGGCTTTTAGTATGGCAAACTGCCACATTTTTTACTGTTTGCACCTGGTACTTTTTTCCCAGCATTCCCGGTGTTTCTGCCAGTGTCTCCTGCATTCTCCATAGATAGTGGTGCAGTAAGGTTGATTGGGAGTTGGAAGTGAGGAGCTCATATTACATGAGGTTGCTTGAGATCCACTACACCCCTGGATACAGCATTGTTTTTTTAATAGGGAGTAACTGTAGCTTTGACTTTTAAAAGTCATTCAGCTACGTAGCTAAATAACTATTAAAGAATATAAACCACTGTTAATCCGATTATAAAATTTGTTGTCTATTTTGTGAGTATTTAATTATTTTCATGATTGTTAGATTTTCCGAGAATGTAAATCTCACAACTCCTAATTGCTAGGTCATTGTTTGAAGAGCTTTCTATCAAATCTAGCACTATTTACTACAAAGGAAGAAAACATGAATAAATATGCCTAAGGTCTCAAATAGTTCCATTTCATATTAACATAATATACAGTATATGACCATGTAAGAGCTTAAGGTCAAATCTGTGTCCTTGATGATAAATATTAATTTATTTAAATAATATTCAAGTATTTATTTTGGAGTAAAATTTCTGTTTTGCTAACTAGCTTTTTTTTTAATCAAGGTTCACAAAAAAAAAAAGCAAAAGTGAGAATTATTTGTATAGATATTTAATTTTGTAATTACATAAACACAAATAATTATCATTTATACTTCCTGACTAAAATAACTGGCGAAATAACATGAAGGCCACACTAAGATGGATAGCAACGCACGCTACTGCCTGCGATACGTGCAATGTTGCATGCAATTCACAAAAAAGTGCCCTTTGAAAATGGATTGCAGCGCCAATGTATGACCACCCACATTGGTATGCAATGCTCTGTGTTTCTCATGACCAAATGGATCGCAAAACGTGTTTGGAAGCGCTCTAATGTGGCCCAGCCTTTAGTATGCTCTATTATGTTTTTGACCTGTTAAATAACTCCACGGCTCCTAGTGGGAACTCATAGTAAAATGTCTGCAATAAAACTGCATGATTGGGAGCATTATGCAACAACATCAGAAAAGGCACTAATGTGTAGTGGACCAAAGTGGGGTGATGTCATATATATTAATGCACCCAGAGCAGGGATATGCAACCAGTAGATCTCCAGATCTTTGAAAACTACAACTCCCAGCCTTACCTAACTATTGAGTTCATGTAAAGAAATGCTGGAGATCTACTGGTTGCCTTTGTCTGACCTAGAGTTGCCTCTTTACCTTGTAAGGTGCTCTTTACACCCTTTATTTCCTGTGTTGATTTTGTTTATGATACTCCAGGGTAAGAAATTTGTCTTTGGTATGAGGCTGTGTATGTATGTGTATTAGGCTTTAGTATTATCAATGGAAAAAAAGATGGATACAGACATACTATATGTGAATTTTGGAGAATTATTTCTGGTTTTACATTCCTGCGGGCAAGAAACATAGTTTCTTTTATAAAGGGATGTAGTACTGGAAAAATATGCAGTGAACTATTGGAATGTTTATCTGAGATTGCTCAACAGATACAATGGATGGGAAAAGAAAATTTGCTTCCCTTTTCACAATATTTTCATTGTTTGGTAAGAGAATAATTCATGCTAGTTTCTAAGTATAGCCATAACTTGCCTGAAGTTATAGCAATGTTTTCCTTAGAATTGACTGAAATGAAAAAAGAAAGGGCACATGTCCCATTTTTGTTTTGTTGCAGAATTGTGCTTTCTAGAAAAGAAACACCAAAAGAACACTTTTTGATGTGTCTGTTTTTAGCGACAATGGTTTTGCAGCACTGAAAAAGGGTCAGAGGCATATTCTATAGGACAGGTGAAAGTTATATATTGGAGTATAGATAGAATAATGTATTAAATTAGAATTGTGGTCTCTAAACATGTTAGGTTTAAGTTAAAGGCTGATGTGAAATCCTGGTTCACTGCTGTAAGTGCAGGCAGTCAGAAGTTATGATTTTGGTGCCACATGAGCTTGAGTGGCACCAACCCTTTACCAGCAGCAGTGTAAGCCTGTATGTCATCAGTTTCTGTCCTTTTTTGGTTTTGGAAAGGCAGAATCAGGCAATAAGGGGTTGGCAACTTACTGCGTTCCACCTGTTTACAGTCAAAATGGTCATAAATAAAAAAGAAAAATGTATTTTGAGCCCATCTGTTTTTTTAATAACCAGATTCTGACACTTTTAGTAGAAGACCTTGATGTTCAGAGTGTGTCAAAGTGCTGCCTTACTAATATAAGGTTTTTTAAATGTCTATTTCCTTTAATATTTTTGTAATGAAAGCAGGAACATTAAAGCTGGTACATGTTCATCTATTTATGGCCTCATTAATTTAGCTTGAAAGAGCCAAATTGTAGTTATTTCTATTTCTTCTGTTTTATTCCACCCATTATTTGGACTTTATCTGCTCGCACAGTTTAGTTTTTTAACTAAAGAAACACGAAATTTGGCATAAATGTGTGAGCCATATCGGAAAAGTGTGCCGTCTACTACATAAAGAATCTGTGAAAGTGTCTCAGGGGTATCGTCACGGACTGTGCATAGACTAGACTTGTGTCACATGCTTAGTCAATAGCGAATACCTTCCGCTTAATTGCGTTCAGCTATGTTGCAGACCTAATCAGTGCTGATTACCTGTCTCTGGATTACATTCAGCTGTGTCACAGGAGCAGGTTTTAAAACTCACAGCACACGCAGTAACTCAGGGCTAGGCCACACCACAACGTTTAACACGCAATCCGATCGCATGCTACAAAGTGCACACTTGGGTTGGCCTATTCATCGTGCACTGGTGCACTGTGCTGCATTGTGATCCGCTTATTGGGGCACATGCGCTTTGATTGAGCAACATTGCACGGCTCACAGCATAAACAGAGGACATTGCATGGGAAAACACCTCACCCTCACTGTAATAGAACTTTGTGTAGCCTTTCAAGCCAAATTTATACTTAAACTTTCTCTTTCTAGCTAACTTTTGTAATGCAGCACAATACGTTGCAAATGCTATTGTGTTTCCCTGGCCTAAAGCAAAGTTAAAAGGAGAACTAAAAGGAGAGCTATAGTTTTTTTTTTTTTTCAAGAACAGCTGAAATGACCTTGGGCAGGAAGGTAGGATTGGTACTTTCTACCTCCCAATATCATTTCTATGAGGAGTGGCAGCACAAAGAAAACTGCTTCTGACAGTCTTCATGAGTGCTTCAGCACTATCTTTATTACAGGAAAGCCCAGGGCACTAACCTGGCAGAAGAAAACTGTATAGGCTGTAGTTACTCAACAAAGCAATTTTAAGATTAAATATTCCTACCTCCCATCTCCCTGCCCCAGGTACCTTTCATTTTTTAACAGTTAATTCTTACAGTATAGGTGTCCCCCACTTGCAGACCAGATTGGTTCTGTATTGTAAAAATTCAGTATTGGTTTGAAATTATTTTAGAAACTTGCAAATGATTTTTTTTTTCCTGCCTTCCATTCCTCCTGTTTCTCAGTGGAATTGTCAAAAGAAGCACATGTGGTCATTCTGATGATATGCACATGCTGAGAATTTGCGTTTTTTTCAGTGACCCCCATTCTTCTTCTATTCATAAACTAAAGGCTTGTACACACGTCCAATGTTGAACTCGATGAACGCCCCCTGACCACAACGCGCATGGGCGACTAACAGCTGATAATTGCACGTGTCCACTATAACACCCAACTGACTGTTCGTTGCACGTGTGCACACGCTTTGGGGGTCTTTCTTCAGGTTCAACATTGCGCGTGTGTACGAGGCTTAAGGTGAACATTTGCCAGTTTCAAAAATTCTATTGTGCATCAGGAGGTGCAGAAAAAGAGGAACGAAGAGCAGTTTATTTCATTCTACTGTATGCAATTAGGTTTGCAGGTATGGGGGACATTTTATCAGAAGGAAGCATCACACTCAGCATACCTACTTGAATAAACTACATGGAAAACCTCTTAGCTAAAGGGTGTCCTGTTCCTTTTCACTAACACATGTTTATTAATATTCTAGCAAAAGTTAAACTAAGCTGAACATTTAGTAACCATGCCCTAGAAGATCTAAGAAGGTACAGTAGAAATGCAGTCGTTAGTGCACAAAGCGCGTGTCCAGGAGGAGTGTAGAATGCTGCGAGAAGATCCACATCTTAGTGGGATGAACAATGTTAAAAACAGATGCTTCCTGTCTGATCTCTATGTGAGTTATTAAACTTTCCTAAGGGAATGGCTGAGGTCTGGTTTTGTAGCTAGTGATTTAGGAAAAGTTACAGAATGTTACAAATATAAAGTGAGGGATGGTGTGGACTATTAATCATTATGCATGCAGGCAGTGGTTTAACTAGAAAACACCTGCCCACCCCCCAGAAAAACTATAATTGGACCCCCTCCTTGCTTCATAAGCAACAGTTTTCTATGACGGGGGGATTTATCTGTGGTTTTAAAATTAGAAATGTGTGGACCCTCTGTGGGAAGGGCTTCCTCTGCTTGCAAAGGGAAAACTACATTATTCTACATGTTATCAGTGATAGAAAAATGTTGTAACCTTCACATCAGGGGCTTGTAACAGTGTGTCTCCAGATGCTGTACAATTACATTTCCCTCCAGCCTGCAGCTTTATGGAGATGAATTACTTTAGAAATACACACACACACATTACACGATTATACTGTAAATTACATTCCTTTTAACAGCTTTTTCATCAGTTAAAATTTGTGCTTAGCTGTGTCATCCTTGTCTCATGAATGATTTAACCCTGTGTATTTTAGTAAGTAATCTATTGGAACCTGACAGTAATATGCGTTGGTACGCACAAACACTCACCTGACCAACCTCAAATACTGTGTACAGGGATCAATGGGCTGAATCAGCTTACTTAATTTTCCATGTAGACCAACTGACCACAGTACTAACAGCTGTAGCTTGTCAGCATTGTGATCTGTTGTTTTTATACGCACCACTTCTTGATATCATGAAAATGCTGACCACTGGTTTGTGCTTGATCAGCAAGGTGTCTAGGCACCTTTGGTCTATGTGAAAACTCCAAAAAAATAGTTTTCACATTGCACTTTTTGCTCGGGAACTCTGTTGAAAAAGCTCAGCAACACACACTTAAAGGATAAGTACACTCCAAAAACAAATAAAGTTTAAATAGAAGCTGTATCCCTAACTAACCTTTTCCCTGTTTTTTTTTTTAGGTCCCTTCAGAGCCTACCTGTTCCCTTGTAAAGTGCTGGCCATCTTGGAATATGTGTGCAGTCAATATCCAGTGTGTCCAAAAATCCAGTGGCAGTTCCCTCCGTGCGAACGCACGCCACCCGGCCACCCAGGTGGTGCGCGCTCACACGGAGGTAACTGCCACTGGATATTTGGACACAGGCAGAAATGAGGTCCAGCAAGTCTCGGGAGGCGAAGCTTACCTAACTGCACACATATTCCAAGATGGCCAGCACTTGGTAACAGGTAGGCTCTGAAGGGACCTAAAAAAATAGGGAAAAAGGTTAGTTAGGGATACAGCTTTTATTTAAACTTTATTTGTTTTTGGAGTGTACTTATCCTTAACCTGAGTAAAACATTACATTACAGTAGACCATGCAGTATCAAATTGAAGAGCTTTAGGTCCTCATGGCTTATTAGTTCTGGCAGTTACAGTGTTTTTCTTTACACTGCAGAAAAAGTATTTATAATACTAATATTTGACGGTAATACTTTTCTAGTAATTCCTTATTTTTACTCTTAATCTGAAATGTCATGTTATCCCTTGTACTAAAGCAGTAGAAAGCAGAAAACCTTTCAGGTTTACAATCCCCACTGAGTGCAAGAAATAACTTACGAGCATTTTTTTTCTTGAGTGATGATTGTGTTAAATTATGCCCCAGAGTAATAAATCATTTAAGCTAAACCAGCATCATTTCAGATTTTATAAAAGGTATAATGTAGTGATGGCTTAAATACGTTACAGTATGGTAGCTCTCAATTAAACTCAAATGTTGTTTGGCAGATTTGCCTTTGAAAATATATTTTACATGATATATACAGTAAAGGTCAGTATCATAAAGGTATATAATACATAATTGTGATACAGTATTTTATAATGGGAGCTGCAGAGCTATATATCCTTATAAAAATCACTCAGCTATGTCACTAAGGGGCATATTTATAAACACAGGCATTAACTTTTCGTGTACGAGTTTAATGCCGTTTTCTCTAAAATCGATATTAATGCCATTTATTAAATGCGAAAAGTTAACACCTCGTTAACATTGCATCAGTTACCGCTCGCTCGAAGGTGGAGAAAATGGGCGAGATCGATGGGGGTCGGGTTGGGGGGTTACGCCCAACCCATGGCGGGTGGTCGCAGCCGCCACAGGAGGCAGGATCGATAATGCCATCTCTACTGAACACCTATCTTTGTTATTTAAAAATAGCCTAACACATTTGGTGTTTTTTTTCAGCCAAATATATAATAAATAGTGCAAAAATCAAAAGGGGAATTTTCTCTGTTTTATTAATAGGATATGATAAATAGTGTAAATCTCAAAAGGTGAATTTTCTCTATTTTATGAATAGGAAACATTTTTTAGTATTGCTTATTTTCAGCAAACTGCAGCTAATTACCAAACCAGTTCCATTAATATTGGAACATACCATAGTGCTGTGTAAGAAATAGTCATGTTAATGGAACATTCCAGTAAGTAATGATGTTTGGCGAAAATTCTGGTAAAACTGCAAAACATTCAACAAAAGGCTTTAAAAGGTGGCAAAAAGGCGAAATTTCACCTATTATTAATAGCTTTAAATAAAAAATGACAAAAATAGCTCTGAAATTACACGAGAGCAATCTCTCCTTTTGCGCAATACCACAATTAATGCAATGAATAAGGCGAAAACTATCGCCACACATCGCCGCAGCAATACTTTTCTGCAAAGTAAATAAGGCGAAAATAGCCCTATTTGTCATTGAAAATAGTGATCATTTATAAAAATGCCCCTAAGTCCAACATTAAGAACACAGATGTGAAAATGTTGCACTGCCAAGTGTGCCACAGTCTGGAAAAGGTCTATTGAACATGCGACATCAGTTGCGTGTTCTAAAGCTAAAATACTACATACCATTGCCATGAAAGTATTATCCTGGATTTACAATCAGTTTTACTCCTTATTATTTTTTTATTTTCGTAATAAAATCATTGAGATAAAATCTAAATAGTGGAGTCGAATTTGAAATTACTTGTTTATGTGGTCATAATATATAATAATTTATTTCTAAGATACATAGATCATGTTTTTCTCTTCCTTGATCCAATCAGGTTGTTGGCGTAGCCCAAGCAATCAATAAGAAATCAGGAAGCAATGGGACATTTACTGAGCAAGACGAAAAGGTAAATTGTATTATGTGTATAATTGTGGTTATATTTATGCTTTCCCTATCCTGTATTAGTTATATGGTGGGGAATAAGGCTTTGTAGAGTAAAATACATTAAAAAAAGGCCTTTCTTGCATTTTATAGCACATCTACCGTATATACTCGAGTATAAACCGAGTTTTTCAGGCTGAAAAATGAGCCTGAAAACTTGGACTCGGTTTATACTCGAGTCAGTAGCTTACCTGAGCATTCCGGAGCTGCACGATCTTTCTGTGTACTGGCGCGCCGGCCTGATGTCACTGCCCGGCGCCGGGCAGTGACGTCAGCCGGCGCGCCAGTATGGAATGAGCGCGCGGCTGCCAGAATGCTCAGGATACTGCACCTGCCAGGAAGCCCTTGGATGTATAATTGTAAAGATGTATAATTGTGGTTATATTTATGCTTTCCCTATCCTGTATTAGTTATATGGTGGGGAATAAGGCTTTGTAGTGTAAAATACATTAAAAAAAAGGCCTTTCTTGCATATAGCAAAAATCTACCGTAATACTCGAGTATAAACCGAGTTTTTCAGGCTGAAAAATCAGCCTGAAAACGTGACTCGGTTTATACTCGAGTCAGTAGCTTACCTGAGCATTCCGGCAGCCGCACAATCTTTCTGTGTACTGGCGCGCCGGCCTGACGTCAACTGCCTGGCGCCGGGCAGTGACGACAGCCGGCGCGCCAGTACTGGAATGAGCGCGCGGCTGCCGGAATGCTCAGGATACTGCACCTGCCAGGAAGCCCTTGGATGTAGCAGAGCCCTGGATGTAGCAGAGCCCTTGGATGGAGGAGAGGGGAGAAGAGCCCACAGGTAAAAACTGAACTGGGTGGAGGGGGCATTCAAGATGTTTGAGAACTACAACTCCCAGCATACTTTATTAGCTGGGAGTTGTAGTTTCCAAACATCTTGAATGCCAAGTGAGGGTGGCATTCAAGATGTTTGGAAACTACAACTCCCAGCTAATAAAGCATGCTGGGAGTTGTAGTTTCCAAACATCTTGAATGCCACCCTCACTTGGCATTCAAGATGTTTGGAAACTACAACTCCAGCATGCTTTATTAGCTGGGAGTTGTAGTTCCAAACATCGTGAATGCCAAGTTTCTACCCTCGGTTTATACTCGGGTCAACAACTTTTATTAGGATTTTTAACTGAAATTGGGTACCTCGGTTTATACTCGGGTCGGTTTATACTCGAGTATATACGGTAACTCCTTTAGATAACCAATTGTGGAATTTTTATGGAATTTGAGTTGTTGAACACAATCTACTGCCCTCTTTATGTAATCAAAATACTACACAAAGAATCAAGAATCCCTCTGACTTTATAAGTACATTGTATGCAATTGGAATGCATTTTTAGTATTAACTTTTAAAATGAACATTAGAGAGTTAAAAGGGGAAAATGCTTAAAATCCGTTTAAAATGCATTAATAGAATTTTTATCTTTGATTTACTGAATTTCTAAAATAATACATACCGTAACACAATACAGGTTGGATGTATCTGGCAATTTATTTAACAGTCTGCATCCAAGGCTGTTAGATGATTTGTTTAAATAATCTTGTCTTGTGTGGCTGTACAAGCTTAACCAAATATGAGAAAAGTTAGGAAAGCAAGATAAAAAATGCAAATTGACAAGAGGATGAAAAGGAACATCCACCTATATTACAACAAGTTATTCAATTGTCTCCACACGCGATGTACAATGTGTATGAATGTTAGTTTCAGGCAACGACCATGCCATGTATGGGTGCTTTGTTGGTCATAGCAGATGTGAGGCCGGACCATGCACGTGTGTATAAGGCTTTACCGTGTTCTTTAAACAACAGAAACTTCTGGTGCATTGCCCCTATAATCTCTTGTGGAGATTTTACTATATCTAACCTGTACTGTTCTATAACAGGATTGGCTATTGATCTGTAAGATGCTGCAGTAGCTTAGGACACTAGTGAGAAACATAACATTCATTTAGAGAAATTTATTAAGAGCCACAATCAATAAAATCCCACCCTAGTTTTCCACCAGAATTTAGTGAGGATTCAAGTCTGGTTTTGCGGTGACTGCAGCTGAATCCTTCCTTATATATATGTTATACCTGTAAGAAACAGTAAGCTTTAATTGTAGACTTTACGTTTCTTCTTATTTTGAATATTGCTGTTATGTGAAAGTATCCATGTAGGACAGTGTAGCATGGCGTTTTGTAACATGAAACTAGTTTATACAGGGAATCAAAGGATGTTCCAAACCCTCCATCTGTTTACCTTAGTGTGACAGTTTGGAATCTGTAGCAAAGTACTAATAAACAGCTTTAGCTGTTCAGTTTAATGACATTTCAATTTAAACTAGCAATAACCTAACACTCTCAGGGGGAATGTTTTGTTTACTGATTTTTTGTAGCCCTTATTGAAGTGGTAAACCTGTTAAAGGGCATGTCCACCCCCAAAACTAAAATTTCCCCCACTACTGTCCCCACTCTGTAGTGTATAAATATCCTTACCATACATCCCAGCTCCAAATGGTTCTCCTGTAATGCCCTTCCAAAGTCCAGAAAACTGACCACCAGGAGCCTGGCCACCAGGGAAATTGTTTCCGCCTCTGAGATGTCCTCTCAGAGGTTTTTTGGCTTGCTCAGAGCAGCCCTTCACTCACCCCCCCCCCCCTCCCTCCCCCTCCTGTTTTCCTTTCCCCCCCCCTAGTGTAAAAACCCTTTGCCATATATTAGAGTTAGTTCCCCCAGCCCCAACCACTATAATACATTTTCCAGAAACTCCCCCGATCTTTACTTACCTTCCCTCTCTCCTCCGGCGTTCTGAACTGCTGGGAGCCGTGTCCGTGTTTGGCTGCCTCTCAGCCAATCATGGACATGGCTGCAGGTCCCGCCTCCTGCTTGCAGTTTCATGCAAGCAGAGGGCCGGGCAGTGTGGCAGAGGAAAGGTAAGTAAAGATTTTTTACAAAATACAGATGATGCTATCTATATGCTTAAAGGGGAACTTTGGTCTCCATACAAGAGCTCTCTCATGTAGGAAAAGTCTCTATTCTTACTTTGCACTGTTTTTGTGTCTCAGTGACAGGCATGTGTCATAAGCTCTGTCAAAAGCCCCACCCCCAAACATTGATCTTTTCTGAAGTTAGTTACAGGCTTACAATCGATATTTGTGTTTTTCTCTGCCTATGGATTGCTTAGGGAGATAATTATTTCCCTTTTCAGGCTAGCTTTAAAAATTATTTTAAATATTGGGGGTGGGGCTTATAATGTCCCAGCAATGGGATACAAGTGGGCATGCTCAAGCCAGGGGCTTGCTGGTGCTGGTGATGTTCAGTTCACTGCTAAGCAGGAAGCACCCCCCTTTATACTGCTGTTAGGATAGACCACAGCTCAAAGCATGATCCTTGAGTCATTTTAAAAGTAGAAACATGCTCTTTTTACTTTACTACTAATAAAAATTACAAAACATTTCATCCCTTTTTAGAACTTTTTCTTAAATTTTACCGTTTTAAGTGACTATCTACATCATTTTCTCCTTCGTTGTGCTGGTTTCGGTTAGAGGTTTTGACACAAAATATCTTTGAAGGAGAAGTCAACTTTAAGAACTGTGTGAATACATGAAATTTAATAAGCTGTAAGAAATTAAATAAGTAAGATAATTATTAGAAATTGCTGCTCTATACTGTATTATGCTGTTTTTATTTCACTTGAACCTGATATGAAGCTTTCAACATTTTATGTCTGTATATAGAAACAGCAAGAATTCCTAAACATTTTTTGGCTTTATGTTTTAGGACTTTGCTGCTTACCTTGCATTCTGTGGGATTGTTCTTCACAATGCAAAACTGTATGAGACTTCACTTATTGAGAACAGAAGGAACCAGGTATAATTTCATGTGAAAACATGGCCTTACCACCACAGATAAATGTAAGACATGCAGGATATCTGGTTAGTCCTTAGAGGACAGTAAACATTCACTAGCATATCATATATTTTGCACCTGTTTATAATTAGGGCTGTTGCACTCTTATACTGTATGTAATTCTATGTAGATTATACTTTGTCCGTTTATTTTTTCCCATGGATGGCCTGCTTTAACTATTATTGTAACTCACAAGAAAAAAATCTTTATTGGTTAAAATGTGTTAGCAGGCAATGCCAATACTTTGAATTATTGACCAAAATAGTCATATTTATTAAAGGGCATCTTCACCCTCCATAGAAACTTTTCTCTGTATTGCAGGGCATAGCCTCCCACCCCAACCGCTATGTTAGAAGTTCAAAAATAGATTCCAAACTCTACTTACAGCTCCTCGTTCCAGCGTCGTTCTGATCTGGCTCCCCTGCCTGCCAGAACTACAAGCAGGGGGCCGGACTGGCAGCCACGGCTGTGATTGGCTGAGAGGCAGCCAATCACAGCCATGGCTGCCAGCAATAGAGAAGACTCTGGAACGAGGATCTGTAAGTACAGTTTGGATTAAACCTCTAACATAGCGGTTGGGGGTGGAAGGGTTTGCCCTGCAATATAATTAAAATTTTTACGCAAGGTTAGAGATTACAAGAGAGGGGTGGGGAGGGGTGTGTGTGATGGGCTCCTCTGCGCATGTCACCCTTACTCCCGGAGGCAAGACAGGAGGCAGAGACATTTGGACAGGAAGACAGCCACTACTCCTCAGTTTCCTGGACTTTGGACATGGACTACAGGGGAACCATATGGAGAAGGAATGTAAGGTATGGATTTTTTAAACTGGGGCCAGTAGTGGGTTAAATTTTAGTTTTGGGAGTGGACATGCTCTTTAAGCAAAAACTTTTGTAGTACACAATATATGTAAAATAGGGCTGTTGTACATCCATATTAAAGTGCAACTAGAGACCAAAAATATAATACATACTAGGGAGGTTCTTTGAAGCAGCAACCTTAGAGAGATATAGCCAATATGCAATTAGAATTGTTTGTTCTCTAGAAAGCTTGTTTGTACATACTTTAGTAGTAGATTTATAGTTCAATGCCTTTTATAAGATGAAGAATGTGTAATGTTTCAGCCCAATACAATTCAAGTAAGACATGGTAATTCTAGAGAGACCTACTGTAGGAGAGGTCTCTCCTACAATGCTGGTTGCGTACACTTGGAAACAGAGCGAATCGTATGCAGTGTATCTGCCCACGTTGACATGCACTGCGATTCTCATACAGAATGCAAGCTAGTAAGAAAGGGCTAATGTGGCCTAGCCTTAAGGGTACATTATCCAGAATCGAAAAATTTTCAAAAAAGTCTAGTAATATAGTCTGTATTAGATCTTAAGGTACCTGGGCAAGTGGCTGGTATAAGAAAACAGTAAAATGTACAAGTGGGTACAATAATTAAATAGGAAAATCTATTTGGTTTATGAAGGAATGGTGTTAGCCACTTCAAAAGACTCTTTTAGGATTTCACAAAAAACACAAAATGCAAAAAAACCTTCTTAATGCAGAAGGCACTTTACACATTGCCCCAAAATCCAAGAAATGAACCCTCATTCCAAGAAATGCCAGAAGATAAATGCAAAGTTGCTCCTTTATGTCCTATAGGCAAATAAATGTGTTCGAAACTTTTGCCACTATAAACAAGTATTCCAGCCCAAATGTGTAAAGCCATTTATCTAACTTGCAGACATGACATAGTTCAATCCTGTTAGATCTCATCAATGCAAAAACCACATCATCACCCACTTGTACCTTCAGCCTAATACATAATTATAGGTTGTGGTAATAGATTTTATTTTGTGTATGTGTTTTTAAAAGGTGGTGGTGAGCAAGGATGTATTATGCATTTTCTGAACTCTTGGATACACTGCACAGTATCCTCATTCACATTGACCAATATTATTCTTTTAGGTGTTGCTTGACCTTGCAACCTTGATATTTGAAGAACAGCAATCGTTAGAAGTCATTTTGAAGAAAATAGCAGCAACTATTCTGTCATTTATGCAAGCACAGAAATGTACAATATTCATAGTGGATGAAGATTGTCCTGTGAGTAAAAAAAGTCTATTACAGTATACACTCGAGTATAAGCCGATCCAAGTATAAGCCGAGGTACCTATTTTTACCTGAAAAATTTGTAAAAACTTATTGACTCGAGTATAAGCTGAGGGTAGAAATTATGACCACTACTGCCTTCTGATTCAGTATTGTCTTGTGGCTTAAGTTGCCCTTTAAATGGACAGCAGAATTCCCATACATTAATCCCATACAGTAATAGCCAAATCTAGTACCAGTAACCCCTAATTCCTTTGCACTTCAGATGTTTGGAAACTACAACTCCCAGCATGCTTTGGTTGCTGGGATTTTTGGTTTCTAAACATGTGGAGTGGCAAGGTTCAATACATTTTTAATTTAAGCTTACCATGATTTACAATTCTCCTGACCCCCTTATAGTAAAGGGCACCCTGACCCCCATATAGTAAAGGGCTCTCTGGCCCCTATATAGTAAAGGGTACTCTGGCCCCCATATTGTAAAGGGCACTCTGACCCCCATATAGTAAAGTGCACTCTGACCCCCATATAGTAAAGGCCACTCTGACCCCCATATAGTAAAGGGCAATCTGGTCCCCATATAGTAAAGGGCACTCTGACCCCAATAGTTAAAAGTGTCACCTGAGAGTTGTAGTTTCAAGCTGTCATTTGCACTGAACTAGCAGCTATTTGCCACAAACTGAAAAGACCCATCAGATTTACAGCATCCAGATGAGCAGTGACAGTGCTGAGTGAGTCCAGCAGCCAGTCTACAGGAAGCAGGTAGGAGTGTAAAGGCAGATCAGCTCCTGTAACTTTCTATGCAGGTGAAGGATTTTTTTTAACACAACGCCACCTACAATCCGCAATATAGATCTAAATTAGGACTTGACCATATATAAGGCGAATGAGAATCTCGGCTTATACTCGAGTATATACGGTATGTTATAAAATAAATATAATGATGTGTTTTTATTGTAATTGTCTTCCAACATTGAAACACTTATATAAAACATTATTAAAATTGTAAAGAATAATCCTAATTCTAAACTGCATGGACTAAAGGTGCACATGGTAACCTTGGTTACAATGGTAACTGCAGAAAACACAGGTTTCAGATTTCCATTAATGTGTATTTGTGGTAATTTCAAAACTATTAATATAAAAATTCAAGATATTGACAAAAAAATGTCACATATATTTGTTTTTAGTTATGTCCCCGAAATGATAAATAAGTCAAAAGGGATCATCAGTACTTGTGAAGCAGTGGAATGAAGCAAACCCTACTGATGCATTTTCCTCAATTTATTTTGTTTACTTGGGTCTTATTCATTTGCACCCATAAACTTAAAAAAAACCAAAAAACACACACTTTAAAGTGAAATATTGCGTAAAATCACCTCCCCCCTTAAACTCTACCCAGGGTGAGGACCTATAATGTTAGGGGTTACAGCTGGTACTTATCGTAAAAGTGCCCTGGCTGCTTCTCTCCAAACCTGCCCCCTCCTTTTCGCTACCAGTTCCAGTTCAACCAGTATATGCCACCAATGGGCACTCTTTATTCCGAGGGTGTCCTCATGGTGGATGAAATGCTTGTTTATGAAGGGCCCGGGGCCTGCCCAGAACTGATCAGAGTATCATGGGCACCTAGAAGGTAAATTTTGTAATTTCCAAAAGGGGAAAGGACCTAGCATTTACGTTCTCACTCTGACTACAGTTCTAAAGAGGGGGTTGATTTTGCTTTCCATCTGCTTTAAACTTTTAGTACATACATAATGCATAAGGTGCTTCCTTAATCTGTACATGCATTAAAACATCTGGGGCCACATTAACACGCCTGGGGATGAATTTCTTAAAACACTGTTTACGGACACAGTTGTACATCTATACCAATATCGCAAAGTATTGTACTACCTCTCGGTATCGCCCAAAGCGATATTGTACTGCAACTGTCATAAATGAACGATCGTAGGTATCCTAAATACCGCAGTTTTAAAAATAGAGCTCCTGAACGGTGTGGTGTTCACCCATTTACTTTATATCAAAGACACAGTGAGAACAAACCCAGATAGATCTCAGCCAATGCAAAGTTTCCTTTATCTTTTAGATTCAGCCAGAGTCTCTCCTTAACTTATTTAACACACATTTTCCAGCATTTTAATCATTAAAACTGTAGTTCTGATACAACTAAATGTTCTTACTTGTAGGATACATTTTCCAGTGTATTTCATATGGAGTCTGATGAATTAGAAGAGCCCACAGACACTATAAAAAGGTAAAAGAAACTTAATTGAATAATGAGAGTTCTGTTTTGTAAGGAACCAAAATATTTCGTATGCATTGTAAATCTACCTGTGTTCAGTTTGTGAAGTGTATGTTATGTAGATAAGAATGTTAATTCTTCTTCTGTTAAGTTTTGCGCTATGAAGTAGCGATAGGGGTTTTGGATCGTTAGCACAGCGCTATTTCCAAAAACATTTGGAAATGGCGCTGTGCTCTAAAATCCTTTTAAAACCCATGTTAACCCTAAATTTCTTCGGGTTAACGTGGGTTTTAGAAGGATTTGGGCTATATTGAATCTCCCCCAAAGTTTTCACCTTAATTTAACTTTTTAACAGCTATCGATTGTCTTTTTAGCTTTATAGGAAGCTTTTTATCCAGTCATAGAATGTAAGGAAATATGATACAATATCCTGTGCTAATGGGAAAAAAAGTGCAAAGCCCACGCTAACCAGTGTACAATTGGGTTAGCAAGGGATTTGCTTTGCATGCACCATTTCGCAAGATGTTCAGAATTGGTGCAGGGCAAGTGGTGCAATAAATTTTAAGATGATTTTTGTGCTAGCTTTTAGCACAAAAACTACAGACTTTTCAATTGTTTCAATTAAAAGCCACAACTTACCACAGATGTTTCTGCAACGTATCAACGGTGGTTTATACATTGCGGTAACAAGTGCATGCCGGTTGTGATGGGAACATTTATTGTCTCTCCTCCATAGGGTTGTAGATGTAATCACAAAACAGGGATACTTGATTCTTCATCCTTGATTCCCTTTACACAGGACATGCCCACCCTTAAAACAAAAAAAAACTGGTGACTCAGTTAGCTGCTGGAAACCCCAACTGCTATTTTTTTTAGCCAATTTATTACTTGCATTTTTTACCAAAACTCTATTTTTTTCTGGCAAAGGTACCTTCTCTCTCTGCTCAATGAGCTTTTATATGCCTGAGCATGTGCAAGAGGAGGAAGCAGGTGAGACAACAATCAATCATTGGCTGTGATGTCAGTGTCACATCCTTGATTGACTGCATGGAGGAAGGGGCCAGCTTACAATAATTATCTTGGTTATTATTGCAGGTAATAAAGTGCAAAATAAATCAGTTAGGGTTGGGGACAGGTAACTAATAACTTAACTTTTTTTTTTGGTTTAAGGGTGGACATGCCCTTTAATGCAATATACTGTACCCAGTGTTCCCAAGAATTATGTTATGGAAAAGAAAAATTACATTTAAAGGGACATGTTATATTATATAGCCCAAACTGATCCACTTTTATATTCCAAACCTTTTTCTGTAACATGCACCTGCACACCACAGTCCTGATTTCTCTGCCCAACCTTCTGTTAATCATGGGCATTACACTGATGTCACAGCCAATGTTTGACTGGACAAGCTGAGCAAGCTGACCTGCACATACTCCAGCTCATACCAAGCTCCAGCACAACACAGTGCACATGCTTGTGGTGCAAGGGTGGCGGAAGCAATGTTTTTAGAAAGACAGATGATTTAGAAATATCTCTGTGAATAAATAAATGCTTCCAAACCACTAATTTGTGGTTTGCAGGGCCCCTGATGGTGTATGTTAGACACTCAGTTGGATTTAGTGGTTTCAGTTGCTCAGTAATATCTCAGCACGTTTGACCCATCCAACAGCCAATCAGTAGAAACTCTAAGGAAGTGCGCATCCTGGAAAGAAGAAGGGCCGCTGCCAGTGGCGTAACTAGGAACCACTGTGAAGGCTATATCTGTCATAGAAAAATAAGAATATATGCGCCCCCCCATGTGATTGCAGGGTCTTCTCCCATGGTAGTTATGCCCCAGGCCACTGCATAAATTGCAGTACTACTGTCCACAACAAACAATAGCAAAGGGTAAGAAATCAATTGTTTTTTCAAAAATAATTACATAAGTGTGTGTAATATGCATTAATAATGATTTTTTTTCACTGAATCTTAATGTATAAATAAATATATGTAAGTAACCCTAAATCTAAGCACACATGCAATCTTCTCTCCTTACCGACCGTTCGAGGCTTCCCACCAGTCGGCCAGGAGGAAGGACTGTCAGTCGTGGCGAAAGCAGCCGCGTCCAATAGTTAGCCATGACCGAGCATGCGGTCCATAGAGGGACCCACGATCGGCCATGATTTTCTGACCCGTCCGGTAGTGCGTTCCTCCGCCCTTTAAGTATCTGTCTGCAAATACAAGTAATAAACACCTAAAAGTAGCAGTTGGAGTTGCAGGCATATAACTGAGTTTTTGTTTTAAGGGTGGACATGCCCTTCAAGTAAGTGGTGCATTTAGAATCAAGTCACCTAGCAAACAATGTGAATGAATAATAACTGATGACTGTGTTGTACCAGTAGCTCTATTCTTGTATTCTTACAATATCACCATCACAGAAAACAGAATAGTTCATAGCTTGTGAAATAAAAATTGCTATTGGTGGAATATTTTACAGCATATTTTACATAATAGGAAATCATTTATTGTGCAAACCAGCTTTCCTTATTACCAGCTGCATAGGATATTGAAAGTTTCCCTTTCAAAGACATGATTCAGTTTTTCATCAGACAACTCATTATCCACAATAAAAGTACTTGCCTTCTCAAACAGTCCTAACTTGCAAGCACACTTCTTTTTTGCTGAGGCAAGGTGATTGTCAGTTTTAAGCCATTTATCCACCTTGTCAGACTATTCAGTGGAGGTTCATTAAGAACAGCAAACTAAGCAAAAAGTGCCAGAAGTGCTAAAACAAATTGTATAGGACAGGGTAAATTTCTCTGCAGCACTCTGGGTTTAAAAGGGAAAGCTACTCTTGAGAGGGGGCAAAATGACTTGTATATCTGTTTAATGACAAAACAAATTACAATGACTGTCTAGTTATTCCAAGGGCAAGAGCCCAGTAAGATTTGTTTTCTACTGGAAAATGCTTTTGTGGGTGACATTTATACAAAAACTAAATCTTAGTCTGAAGCTGTATTTAGATTTACTGTCTTTAAAATAATGCCACATACAGAATACACCCCTGAAACCTGTATAAAAAAAACCTATTACTAAGCAAGGAAATGTACTTTTTACTAAGCACAGTTGAGAAATATTGGATCCATATTTATAAAGGAGCACTATTATCATTGTTGGTTTTTTTTCTGAACATTTTTAAAAATGTTTCTTTCTGTATTTATAAAAAGACAAATTTCTGACATTAACATTGCCAACAATGAGTATTGAGGTGTAATGAGGCTAACACGTGTTATGGCCTTTTCTAAAAAGAGAAAAAAAAAAATGTTTAAAGAAAAAAATCAAGGACAATTTTCTTTAAACTGAAGTTAATAAGGAACCATACCACGGGTAATTTTAAAACAAAGATTGATTTTTAAAAACTGCTAACAGCTACTAACCAAAAGAACCAGGAACCAGAAAGAGGGGTTAAAGGGAAACTATAGTGCGTATTAAGTGTTTTTAAAAACAGTTAAAATAAAAAGTACCTTGGGCAGGTAGGTAGGATAGGTACTTTTTACCTCCCAATATCATTTCTATGAGGAGCAGCAGGACAAAGAAAACTGTTTCTGACAGTCTTCCTGTGCCTTATATTTTGTCAGTATGTGACCTTTTTATAAATTGTTTTAATTTGTCGTTGTCAAAAATATTTCTGAAAAATCAAGATTGACGCTTTTTATTTTTCTTCTACCTTAACAATTATTTTTGGGAAAAGAAAGATTCTGATGTAGATTAAGAATATCCAGGTATATTCCAACATTCTTAAAGGTCATGTTCATCCCTTTAATGAAGATTTAAATATAGGTACATCACCTCTAAAACCATAAAACCACAACAGTTAGAAAGCTGACAAATGTAGGACTAATGTGCTAAATGTAGGACTAATGTGCTAAATTTAGGACTAATGTTCTAAATGTAGGACTAATGTGCAATGCAGCAAAATATTATTCTCCCCTTACTTCTGCTCCCCAAATGTTTCTGCCTGTCCAAAATCTTTTACAACTCACACATGCTCAGAGGAGGCACTTAGGGGAATAGCATGGCTGTTATGACCCCTGTCACATCTATGACTGAAAGCTACTAACCAAAAGAACCAGGAAGTGTTTTTAAAAACAGTTAAAATAAAAAGTACCTTGGGCAGGGAGGTAGCATAGGTACTTTTTACCTCCCAATATCATTTCTATGAGGAGCAGCAGGACAAAGAAAACTGTTTCTACCAGTCTTCCTGTATGCTTCAGCACTATCTTTAATATAGAATGGCCCAGGACCATAACCTGGCAGATGAAAATTGTATGTGCTGTAGCTCCTCAACAAAACAATATTGGGAGATGAGAATAATCAATCCTATCTTATTGCCCCAGGTGCTTTTCATTTTTAAAAAGTACATTTTTACAGTATACTGTAGTTGCTCTTTAAAGACCAACAGGCAGTATTTCAGGTTCGTCTTATCTTTCAGCCGTTTAAAGGAGAACTAAACCCAATTCTTTGTACTCTAGAATCTGAAAACAACCCCCCTAAAAACACCAATAAGCTATAAAATCCCACTACAGTAAACTGTATTAAAGTAAATGTAAGCCTGTTAAGAACTGGATGAAGTTTCTGTGTGTATGTGCAGTGACTAACAAGTTTCTGCCATAAATAAGGACTGAGCATGTGCATAACATTATGGTCATTGACCAAACTGTGTGATACTAGAATGCTGTTAAGTAAAGCACAAACCATATTTTATTTAGGTAAATTTAGGTAAATTTCCCAGCGTCCTTGGGTCTTTGGGTGATTTACATATATACAATTTTCCATTCTAGGGGTGGACTTGCCCTTTAAAGACCTTTAAAGAAACTTCAGTAACTCTTAAATATAATACATTTTTTCATGATTTAGAATCCATAAATTTCAAGTTCATTTTAATCGCATGCGATTCCGTTGCAGTGTGGCCGTGCCCTCACTGTCTGAAAACTTTATAGTGAGCCTAGTGCTCACTGAGTGCTTTTTCTTTAAACAACAACGTAATGTGCTGTTCCTATGTGTGGGTCCCTGAAACACACATATTTAGAGACACTATACATACTGTATTCAGTTCAAGTCTACTTAGAAGACTTATGGAATTGAAAGTGAGAGCATTTGTCTTGTTTGTCAGAAATGTAAATATATTTAGATTATTGAATTTTTGTTAAACATATGCAATATAATTAAAATGCAGCAATATTATTATTTTATGGTGTTATGGATTTAATTAGATGTCTACTTTATACAATCCAAAATTTGGGGTCTCATACAAATCTATGGCATTTTAAATGTTTCTTAAAATTCAACTTTAAATATCGTTGAAATATATCCCCCTATTTTTTACTATTTAAAAAAAGAGAAAAATTGCTTGGTAAAAATGGATTACTACATTTGCAATGGATTAAATAATTGTAAAGTGCTGCGGAATATGTAGCGCTATATGAGAAATAAAATACATATATCCATACATACCTGTGTGAAGTCATTAATGTTTTTTATATTAGCAAGCCGTTCAGTTACTTCCTATACTATATAGTATTGACTCACTGATTGACTATGGGTAAAATTGTTTCCACATTCTCAATGAGAAAATAAGACTGAAGACTAGAAGAATAGATAACATGAATCAGAGGGATCAAATAATATAAAGGCTTTAGTGGAAAAGGGCAGGGTATATGGTCTATGGATCTGGAACCTTTAATTAATAAAGTTATACCTGACAACACAGTTACAATTTATCTTTCTGGTTTGACACTATTTCCCTTTTCAAGCATATACTCAAATCCATAAACATTAAATTGTCCTGTGTGTTTCCAATCTTAAGGAGTATTGAGGGTTTGTTTTTTTCTCTAAATAATACCAAATTGTGGATTCATAATACTTCAAGAATTCTGTTTTTCTTCTATACTAATCATCACAGTGCATAGGCACTAAGTTTAAACTGTGTTCTTTTTTCAACTATAGGGAATATAATGTCAACAAAATTAATTATATGTATGCTCAGTATGTAGCAAGCACTATGGAACCAATTAACATCCCTGATGTCTGTAAAGATGCAAGATTTTCATGGACAGTAAGTAAATTCATGATCTGCATTATGCTGGTGTATAAACTGTTATCAATCTATATAGATATATATAGCTATAGAGCACTGTGATATTTATCACTACATACAAAAAATAATACAGTGTAAATTTCTAGATTTGCAGATCTGGCTATAGATATTAAAAATAATTCTGTTTTAGCAAATGGTACCATGTGAGCTTAATAAAGATCATTTAAAATGACAGTAATTAAGTCATGCTGTTAACTAGCAGGTTTGATGTTAGAACATCAGTTCAACACTAAGGTGTGTTTGACACATATTTTGTCACTGTTCCTGTTATAATCAGCTACTACTTAAATGTTAACTCTGAATGCAGTGTCTACAGGTGCTATTAAAAGAAAGTCTTTCATACAGTGTTTAAAAATATTGTTCTGTTTGTTAAAATTAGTAGCACTGAAATAATTTTCTTCGTATAATGAGCAGATGTTACTAAATATTGATAGTGGGCAACAGATGCACATTCTGTACACAAGGCCTGCTATCTATTTAAGGACTAAAATGGAATTTTTTAATTTTCAAGCTGCCTGAATCCCTTGCCTTATTTTTCCTTAAGCCACATAGCAAGAAACTCGCCCTCTAAAATTGCCAAAAGGGAAATAGATCTAGTCTGCACATGCTTTAGCTCCTATAGTGAGCAATGCTCCTGTAGTGAAGATGTACCTGTGATGCCAGTTTTCATGCACCTTTAAAGCTACTGATGAAATCTAACAGGAACATTTCTATAATAAACTTAGGGGCATATTTATAAAGGAGTACTATTTTTTGCCATTTATTTATTGCAGGACTTGACAATGGCGATTTGTATTATTCTTGCCGTATTTATCAAAACTCATTTTTGCTGTGGTCATCTGCAACAGTAATATTGCCATATTCATTGTGTTTAGTCTAATAATGTGGCAAAATAGAGAAATATCACCAGAATATCACCAATACCAGACCAGGGCTGTAACTGATAATAAGGTAACATAGCAGGGGGGTCTTTAGCAGTTAAAACATGCAGGGGTCAATTCTGTATATGTTAAAATAAGACTCAGTCAACTTTATTGTAAAATAGGAAATTTGAAATTCGCTGATTGTTTTTCAGTAAATCTACCATGGGGAATCGTAATTGTACTGACACCTTCCAGTGAGTAATAGAAACTAGTTCCAGGCTAGAAATGTGCACACTGATGTATTATTGCCACCTTAGAATTTTGTAGGCCTAACTTAACGCCAAAAAACAATTTGCGCCACTTTATAAATACAACAATAACAGGGAGATTCAATAAAAGTTCTTATGGTTTAAAATGGTGCCAATCAGATCTTATTTAACATTTCAAAGCTAGCATCTGATTGATTGGGAACCCTGTAAATATATTTTAAAAAACTTCTCCTTTTTGCTACTCTATAGATTGAAAAAGAGAAGAAGGATAACGAGAAGGTTAAAAGCCTTCTTTGCACTCCAATCAAGAATGGAAAGAAAAATAAAGTTATAGGTATGTTGATAATATAGATCAGTTCTTGTTGATGCTGCAGAAGTGGAGAGTTCCTGTCATTTAAAAAAACCAAACACATTTCAAGCTGTTCACATTGATATTTAAAAAAAACAACAAAAAACATCAGTAGCATGAAGCAGACATATGTTTTGGTTTGGGAGTGGATATATGAAATAGACCTTGGAAGCAGGGCACTGTTGGTTCGACATCTGTTTTTGCATGAATATGTAATGCCAGCTATGTGCTGACCGCATTAGTCCACAAGTGTGACACTAAAGGGCAGTGCTTGCAGTTTATAGGCTCTTTTTTACTGGCATTGTTAGCTGGTGTTAAACAATCATGCAGAAAAGGCTGTAACTGCGATATTGAATGGTAGCCTAAGAAATTCGGTCACTGCTCTTAAAGTCACACTAACTTGTGCTAAAAAGGTTAGTGTGACTTAAAACCACAACCGCTGCACACATTCATGTCAATTTCGATTGTAAACATGGTGAATACAAAAAGTTAAATAGCATTGCATGCCTGGCTGTTTATTACCCATTGATTTGGTGCTATACCTACACCTTGCTGTAGACACCACATCAGAACAAATAACATGTAAGTTAACAGAAATTCTGTATATGCCATAGTACATAAACACCTATAAAATCTAACAATGTTTGGTCACAGCCACAAGAACGGACCAGGTAGTGGGGAATGGAATGGAACACTGGAACAAATTGTTAGACAATTGTTGTTTTGATCTTCTATGCAGAATAGAGGATGAGTAAAAGTACAATGTACATTCAGATTCCCAGCAACACAGGGAGATGAATTATAGAAGTTGACCAATAGTACTGGCAGGTTAATTAAATAAGTCAACAGCCCCAGCAAAGTGAGAGGTGAGACAGCTTGTTTCATTGTGAATGGGTTTGGTAACTTTAGTTACCAAAAAATGCTTTTATATATACTACTAAAACAATTCATTATTTTTTAGCAAACAGACAACATTTTTAATGAAACAATATTCTTCAATATTAATAAAATACAAATAAAACCATTTTCATTTTAATAAAACTGTTTTTATCAGGAGTCTGCCAGCTTGTAAACAAGGTGGAGGAAAACTCTCGAAAAATTAAGACTTTTAACAGAAACGATGAACAATTTCTTGAAGCCTTTGCCATATTTTGCGGCTTGGGGATCCAGAACACCCAGATGTATGAGGTTGTGGAACGTGCAATGGCCAAACAGATGGTGACATTAGAGGTGAGTGAACAGTGAAGGGATTGTTCTTGGCAGTTCTACTCTTGTACAGCAAATGTGAACCACTGTTGTTCAGATCCCCCATCAATGATAACATATATTTTATTTTGGATTAAGTTCTCCAAAATAACTCCAGACCCCATCTGTTGTTTACACACTTACTTATATTCTTAGTATTCCACAGAACACTGTCGTAATTAATGGGTGGGGATAAAAGTTAATCTGGAAGTGAATGTTCAGTTTCCTGGAATGATTTTATGGTTAAATTCACTTTCCAGATTACTAGGAATAGAGAAATGAGTATAGAGCTGTTAGTGAAGTTCTAAAATAATGTTACGTTGCTGAGCACAAAGAAGATGATGCCTCAATACAGATTTTTATCTGTGCTGTTTCAGAAATGCAAAATGAACTGTAATTGCTAAACTTTCTATAAAAACAAATGTTACCTCTAACAGTCCTTTATTTTGATGTAGATTCTTTCATATCATGCATCTGCTGCAGAAGAAGAAACAATGGAGCTGCAGGTAACAGCGGTAAAAACACTTTTATTTCCCTTATACATAACTGGATGTCTGATGTATTGTACCATATGCATAGGGGTGATGGAAGATAAATTCATATTTAATAAATATAATATTTATATAAGAAAACAGAAAATCACAAAATATTCATAATACATTTTAACAGATGTTAGTATATAAGATATAAGATAGCCTGGAACCAGCAGAAGGGTGAATAGTGAATACTGTTTCAGAGGAGCCTGCAGTACAGAGCAATATATGGGTTTTGTGCAGTGCAAAAAATGGCCTTTGTCTATAATATCCACATAGAGATTTGTGTAGACAATTTCCAGTGTTATAGCTTGTGATTTTCCCTACAGTACTTACAAGAAGAAGGGGGAAAAAAAGGACAAATTGTTGTTATTGCATTTTGCCTTTGTGCAGAATTGCGGAGGATTTCTTCACATCTGTATAGATAGGTACATAAAAGTCGACATTTTAGCTCAGCCAACCACCTAAACATATTTCAGTTAGTTAGATTTACCTTGTAACTCCTTCCCTACTACATGGGAGCAATCAATTCTAGCAAAGTGAGCTTTCTGATTGGCCAAGCCCCAGGCTGAAGCTGGACAGCAGGACCAGTGGCATAACTAGGAATCACTGTGCCCCCCAGCAAAACTATGATAGGGCCCCTATCCGAGCTTCATAGTGGCTTTCTGGGAGGAGGCTAAATCTGTCATAGGAGAAATAAGAAGATTCCCTTGGCTCCCGGGGCCCCCTGCAGTTGCTCCCTCTGCTACCTTGGTAGTTACACCCCTGAGCAGAATTAAGAATGCCGTGTTCAAGTGTTACAAGGTAAACCCAGGGGAGAGGACTAAGCTTTTTAGGTCCCTATCATGGATACTTTCACATGCGCTCCATTTACGGGATATCGGTGGAAATGCAGCACAAATGTAAGGTAATTTCTATGAAACATGTGGCCACAGCCTAACAGTTTTTCATTTTCTGTTTAGGACTGTAATCAAATAATAAATGTTGTTTTGCATAGGTATTTGCTTATTTGTGTCATACTGTCAGTACATCCCTCTGGAGGTTAATCAATCGGTAGGTTTTTTTTTGCTGTCAGCTAACCTACTTTTTTAATCTTAACCAAAGATATTCAATAAGACACGCTCCATGAGACTCAGTCATGCTTACATTTTTAGATACCATTTCCTGTGTTAAAAATGTTCAAAATAAGCCTTTCCTTAAATCCAAAGCCCTACCTGCAAGCAACAAATTTACAAAAATATTTAATTCAAGGTAAACACTCTTAGGGAGATTCAATAAAAGTTCTCATTGTTTAAAATGGTGCTAATTTTGCCCCAACCAATCAGATCTTATTATAACATTTGAAAGCTAACATCTGATTGGTTGGGGCAAAATTAGCACCATTTTAAACAATAAGAATTTTTATTGAATAACCCTGTTTTTTGTCCTATATCGCTTTATATTAGTAATTCAGAAGAAAACGTATTAGGAGTCCAAATATTTTCAGGATTCCCAAAAATGTATTTAAGCCTCTTAATGTTGCAACAATTTGATTTGAAATATTGTGATAGAGCACTTAAAAGGACAATTATACTCACCTTCCCTCTGCTCCTCTCCTGTGTTCATTAGCTTTTACCCAGGGTGAGGACCTGAACCGGCTGTTCCTCACCCCTGGGTTCGCGTAACTTACACCATGATTATTTATTGATCAAAATTTGCTTTTGTTTTTTGTGACTTTAGTTACTATTTAACGTATGGCTTCCACAGTAATGGATAAGTAGCTCAGTAGGGTGTGTTGTGTATGTAACCTGGGGCTGGTTGAGGGCGTTATGTCATTTTTGTGTTCACAACCATTAAAACTATTTTTTATTGAGGAGAAATCTAAATTTAGTTTTTTACTTTAGTTACCCTTTAAGTATGGGCCTGCCACTTGTAATGGATAAGTAGATCAGTAGTATGGGTGCTTTGCTACCTGGCTAGGTATGCGTGATGGGGGCTTATGTCTTTTTGTTGCTTTACCAACCATAAAACTATCTTTTATTGGAGGATAAATATAAATTAGCTTTTTTGACCTTTAGTTACCCTTTAATATTGGCTTCCGTGGAATGGAAATGGTAGGTCAGTAGGCTGGTGCTACCTGAGGTCTGTGCTGGGGGTATCACATGTGTATTTATGATCCATGAAAAAAACTGTTTTGAAATATCCACATTGAGGGATTGTTACCAGTATAGTCTATGGAAAAATGCTCCGGAAATTCGCAGCTAAACGCCTCGTTTAGTTAATGCCTATACCGCCGGATTCCTTAGCACCTAGAGATAGCCACACTTCTACTATATGCCCCGCACAATCTTTCATGTCTTCTAGCTCCAAAAACTGTGCGGAGCCGAGATACGCGATCCAAAAAGAAGAAGAATAAAAGGAAGAAGAAAAGAAGAAGAAATAGCAAGCAACAGTAATTTGGCCATTTTTCAAGCCAGAATTAAATATACAAAATTAATGCTGCAGTGCGGTGCAGATTTTCATGCTAAAAGTGAATCATTTTCTGCAGGTTAGGTAACTCATAAACCATAAATAATAGATGAGATATGGTTTTATAGGCCTCGTTGATAATAAACAATTTGTGATGTAAAATAGGATTTAGATGATTTTTGGCACGTGAACATTGCCTTTTAGAAGGAAAAAATATCTGAGGAAAAGGAAGTAAGCATGCGTTGAAACACACACGGACGTTCTGCAGTCACTCAGTGTGGTAAATATGTCACATCTCCGTTGCACTCCCAGTTGGCCCCCAACGAGAATATGGCTAGCGGGCCACATCGTTGGGACAGACTGGAGATTTAACAAGTCAGCTTTCACAAGTAACAGCTATTATGTATAACTCGTGAGCTCGTGGCCTTACCTTCATTAACTCTACCTACAGCTATGCACTGGGTACGGTGATCGTTGCGTGAGGCCCTGATTCTGCACCGCATGATAATTGCAGGATTGATAAAGCTTTAATAGTTAGAACTAGAATGGAGATACAGTATAGTCACCTTGGTCATAGCCGATATACGTATAATCTTATTCGAGCTATATTAATTTAACGCGAACTTGCCTCGAATGGAGTCCTGACAAAAGTACTGATCTCGGTGATTCAAGACTCCCATAGGCAAGAGAACTCTGTTGTTCACCCTCAGTGCCTTTGATCAAGGCTAACACATATAATCACTGGTTTCCGTGGCCGTACTGACCCTTATACCCCTTTTTTTGTCAGATGTAGTTTTCCGCATTTCTCTCAATAAAAGTCTTTCAACGGGTGCTTATCGTGCCCGATTAATATACTAGACTTTCTTACATCCGGGTCAGTGTGCAGAAAAGTTGCAACAGTCAACAACTATGATTAGTCTGGCATACCCTCATACTAACCAGAGTACCTGCACTGCATAATGATGCTCACACACAACCATTGGAAGTAAGACTCGTTTAACTAGCGATGGACACAGTGTATTCGTGTATATGCTGCGGATCAGCTATGCACGGGGTGTCTCGCATCGACGAGATTACCGACGGAGCATAATTGGCGTTTATGGATAAACAGCGTCACCCATCATTTGCCCGCAACGTTTCGGGTAGTCTGAACTAACATCCGGACTGACTTCATGATACCCGAGTTATCTAAAAATTAAAAAACCTATCATCTCAGTATATTGGCTAGATTAGCGTTACATTTCGCCTGATTAATTAGTAAAGATGCGAAAAAATATTTAGATGGCTTGGTTATATGTGCTCCTAGTACACGCTATAGCTCAAACTGCTTAAAAATAATTGTACTGCCTCACTGAATCTAGCCTTAGGTAGGCGGGTGGTGTGGATAATGAACTGAACTCATAGCTCAAGAATTATAGAGACCTCCGAACTTTGTAGTGCAAGTACATATGAGCCTGTCACTAGCCTCTAATTCTAATGCTATCTCTACATGAAAATAGCCATTTATGAGGGCAATACTTCCCCCTGTTAGATATTGCTTATTCAGTCAATGAAAGAGGCAATTGGCGAGGACTACTGATTTCTAAAGTCTGCTACTATCTCTGGTAAAAAAGCCCCTTTTCCCCAGCCTCATCCCCCCTTCCTCATTAGTCAACTAAGTATAAACCTGTATAAGTATATCAGTAGAGCTAACGTAAAAGATGTACGTTTAAAGCAACGTAGCTATTCTCAATTCAGTGAGCTAAAGACTTGTACAAGAATATGTTCGGCAATATAGAATACCTGCGATCCCAGAAAGTTACTCAATTAGGAATATAACGTACAGCCAGTTGCTTAGCAGGACGACTAATAAAAAACATATGAATAGGCAAGAAGGATGTCGAGATCTGCAAGTGAAAGTGCATAAGGGAGGCTGCTTGTTATCACAACTAAAAGACCCAGCTAGACCCACCGTTCTCAAATACAGCCATTGCCCCTACATTGAGCCCAGACAGTATGGCATCTGTAATGATATGATACTCCACCACCTCTATTCATAGCATGGTTTCCTCATTTTCAGCATAAATGGCCTCCTTAGAACACCCTCTCATACATGAAACCATCTCCCATGCTTACCTTATGATCAAAACAAATGTTAACATCCTACATCTCAAAGGACATCATGCCAAGTTTTTATCCTTATAGCGATAGCCAGCGCAACAGCCGCACATGACAGTCCTGTCGAATCAACCAAGGATGATCCGCGCCTTTTGTGCCCTGGAAGCCCCATAAAGTTTGCATAATGAGTTGCTCGCTTTCAAAGCTATTCAACCCACAATGCTGCATGTCAAGAGAGTTGAGATTATTTTACAGGAATTCAGTTGATAAACTATTTTGTAAGTAGGTGTAGAGATGATTTAACAGCAATAGAAATTGCTTCCACAAGTCGACTTTTTAAAGAAACCAATTGCAACTAAAATGACATAATTAAGTTTTTGCCTTAAATACAGTATAATTAATGTTTTTTTGAATGTGATATCTTCATTGACACGAATTATTTAAACCCACTTTAAAGATGCCCACTCTTAAGAACAGGAGGTTCATTACAAGTGTTTTCGATCAAGGTTATTGACTCGAAAACAATTGCATGGATCGTCATCTGAAGCAGCAATCAAAGCCTAATAAGCACCAATTAGCGAGAATAATTTAACCCTTCCGGCGGCCACAGCATAGTATATTCACGATTTGTGAGCAAGATGACTTTAATAGCCACGATCGGAATAGAATATACGATCAGTTGGACTTACCCCCCTCCACAAAATCTTTTTACTCACCACCATTGCTAGGGCCGAATGGACCCGGGATGGAGGCAGCATATCAACATGACACCCCCTAGTCCCCTAGATCCCCCTCGGTTCTCGCCAAATCCGACGGCAGGCGAGGGATCAGACAGACCTATCCTACATTGAGTTATGGCTCCCTACTTGAAGCCTAGCCGGTACGGCATTCGGGAAGCTGAATGCCGCCGAAGACCCGGTGATCATCACAGCAAAACTTCCAATCCTCTTTCACCGGCAAGGTCTTCCCATTGCGATGGTACAGCTGCTCCCCCGGTCGTGGTACCTAGTAGACGAGGCTACTGCCAGCCTTAGTGAAAAAAGGACTATGGAGCATCATGCTGCAGTCCCTAAGCTATAAAAAAGCTGGTCAAAGCTAACAGCTCTTACATATACATATTGGTGATGAAACTGCAATAGAATTCCATCACAAATAGGATTATTTTCTAGTCTTGCTAACTTCTGTCAGCCCCGAATTGATTCTTAGCAAAAAAAAATGGGACAGAGATCAAAATTTCTGGTGATAAGCTTCTGATCACCAAATTATGTATTTTAACCAATGCATTATGAAAAAAAAACACTCCTGGAAAATGATATATACCGCAGGAATAGTGATTTTTCTGATCGCGATTTTCGCAAGTTGGGAAAAACGGCACTTCCTATTCGCATATAATTCACCAACCAAAATTCTAAAAAAGTTCGGCTTATCATTACCCTAAGATGATCTGATGCAATCATCGTTCTGGGACGATTGATCGCGTGCGAAAAAATGCGGGGAAATACCACACAAAAAAATTCTTAAAGATGATCGATTACACAGCACCCTCTATATTTTTTTTTACCCTAAATCTAAAACTATAATTGAGAAAAAAAAAATTTGTACTTCTCCCAAGCTCCCAATGTCCCAGTGATAATCTGCTAATAAAGTAACGCGGATTACGATATTTGTACGGAATTCAAGGCGAAAACTTAAGCCTATGTTTATTAGGAAGGAAATTCTCGCGAATGGTTACCAAGAATAGAAGACCGCTATACGATAGTTTTTAGGAACATCAGGAAGTGCTCAAAAACGGAGTGACTCTCCATAACTAACCGTTTTCACTCAAAGACCAAAGTAGAGCAGAGCGTGGGATGAGTGCGGGGGGGGGTACGCTAAGTAATTTTGACTGGCGTTTTTAAATATTTTTGCTTGTCAAATTGCACTTCATGAAATGCGTCCCATTTGAGTAGTTGGTGGCATCGTACTCGTTTGACACCCACGCCAATGGCATCACGATTCCCGTTTGATTCAGGACATAGTCGGACATGATTAGCTATTTAGCTGGGTATTTTTGCTTGTCATAGTGGGTTTAAGGTTCAGGAATTTCTAACCCGTGATTGAATCATACTTATTTATTTTTCACAAAATCTCAGTAAAAAACAGAGGCTCTGAGACCCTGGGAGTTCGTAATGTTGATCTTACTGGTAACCGCGTGGGTCTGGAATTCTTTCATCGCATGTAGAAAAGCATTGGCACGTACGTAACCGTACTGCAAGTGTAGCTGTAGATTCCAAAAATATATAAGTTTATGTGGGACGGTAATTTCCATGTTTAGCGACTGTTTCCTCTAGAGAAAAGGGTAAGCTGTCATAATACCTTTTAACCCATTGGGGTTGCTAAGGCCTGCAATTACAGAGCACTTTGATTTTTTCTTGTAATTGCATTTGAGCATGCGTCCCATATTTGAGCTACTGTTGGTGGCACGCTACATGTGTGCATCCACGCATATAGGCAACCGTTGATTCAGAACATGTGGGAGATTGATATTTAGTTGGGGGGTTTTATTTGTGGGCGGGGCATTTCAAAGTTTTGGGCGCTGTGTATATGAAATTACAGAGCACTTTGATATTTTTCTTGTAATTACACTGTGCATGGTCCCATTTGAGCTAGTTGGTGGTCACGCCCTGTGTGCATCCACGGCATATGGCATTACCGTTTGATTCAGGGCATTTGGCAGATTGATAATGACAGTTTTTTTATACATGACATGGAAATTTGCCATGATTTTTAACTCTGATGATCTGTATTTTATATTTTATAAATTTTCCTGAAAATCTGGTAAGAAAGCCGAAAATTGTACACAAAACTGCACCCACACCATTGGTGGTATGCATTAAAAGAATCACACCATTGTGTAGCTGCAGGTGATGAGTCGTAGGAAGAATATATAGTTTTGGGGGGTATTTCTAATATAGAGGCGTGTTTATTGTCTAAAATTGAAAAAATCTGAAAGTGCTGTAATTGAGGCCACTGTTCATTAGCCTCACTTTGTGGCTAGTTGATTCAACGTCTGCGGCGTTGGAACCATACAAGGGCATACCGTTTGATTCAGGACATTTGGCGAGATTGATATTTGGTAATTTTTTTACATTACTTGGGATTTGGATCATGATTTCACCTTTGAGAGTTGTTTTTTTCAAATTTTTTAGAAAATCTGCTTAAAACTGTGAACTTTAAGAAGAACTGCGCCCACCCATTGATGGGTACGACGAATGAAACAAACTACAGAATTTCGTAAGATAATAGGTGTAAAGGTGTGTGTGTGGATTCGAGAAATATATGGTTTGTGGGGGTTGTTTTGTGGGGAAAAATTGCAGACTGTTCAAATTCAGATTGACTGAAGATTTTTGCTGTTTCGAGCCATTGTGCATTGTTTCACTTTGTGTCTTTTGGCCTCCACGTCCACGTGTGTAACCACACATATGGCATACCGTTTGATTCAGGACATTTGGGAGATGATATTTAGTAGCTTTTTTTACATTCCATGGGGTTTGGCATGATTCTACCTTTGAAGTTGTTTTGTCTTATTTTTCAGACAAATGCGAATTTCTACGAAGAACTGCGCACCACCATTCATCGTGGTATGAATGAACAAACTACAGTGTTACGTAGCTGAAGGTATGTAGATTCTGAGAATATATAGTTTGTGGGGGTATTCCAAGTTAGAGGGTGTTTCAGTTGAAAAATCTGGGAAAATGCTGTTATTGGCTCACTGCGCTATGTTTTACATTTTGACTAGTCGCTTCCACGTCCGTGTGTGTAACCAACATCAATGGCATACCATTGATCAGACATTTGATTGATTGAGATATTTTGATAAGTTTTTTTTACATTAATGTTTTGGGTTTTGTGTTATTGTGTATTTGTTAGTATTTGAAATGTATTTTTCTCTATTTTTCCAGAAAATATGTATGAGAAATGCGAAATTCTATGAGAGAACTGCGCCCACACCATTGATGGTTAATGAAACGAACTACAGTGCTACATAGCTGAAGGTGTTTAGATTTCAGGAATATATAGTTTGTGGGGGGTATTTCTGAGTTATCAGGGTGTTTGTGGAAAAAACTGCAGACTGTCCAATTGCGAGTTGGCTAATATTTTCGGTTTTCTCAACCATCATACATTGTCTCACATCGTGGCTTTTCGCTTCCACGTCCGCATGTGTACCACACTTGGCTTAACCGTTTGATTCAGGACATTTGGGAGATTGATATTTAGTAACTTTTTTTACATTCCGTCAGGTTTGGCATTGATTTCTACCTTTTGAAGTTGTTTTTGTTCATTTTTTCAGAAAGTGCGAACTTCTACGAAGAACTGCGCCCACACCATTGATGGTATATGAATGAACGAACTACAGTGCTACATAGCAATGAAGGTGTTTAGATTCAGGAATATATAGTTGTGGTGTTGGTTTGGTTGATTACGGGGGTGTTTTGTGGAAAAAACTGCAGACTGTCCAATTCGGAGTTGGCTAAATATTTTCGCTGTTTCTGAGCCATCGTGCATTGTCTCACTTTGTGGCTTTCGCTTCCACGTCCACATGTGTAACCAACATATGGCAATACCGTTTGATCAGACATTTGGGAGATTGATATTTAGTACTTTTTTTAGATTCATAGGGTTTTGGCATGATTTTACCTTTTGAAGTGTTTTATGTTCGTTTTTTCAGACAAATGCGAACTCTACAAAGAACTGCGCCCACACCATTGATGGTATGAATAGAACAAACTACAGCGTTACATAGCTGAAGGTGTGTATGTAATTTTCAGATGGAATATACGTTGTGGGGGTTATTTCTAAGTTACGGGGGTTTGTTTTGTGGAAAAAACTGCAGACTGTCCAAATTCGGAGTTGTCTAAATATCGCCGTTTTGAGCCATCGTGCATGTCTCACTTTGTGGCTTTTCGCTTCCACGTCTGGTGTGTTACCACACATATGGCATACCGTTTGATTCAGGACATTTGGGAGATTGATATTTAGTAACTTTTTTTTACATTCCATGGGGTTTGGCATGATTTCGACCTTTTTGAACGCTGTTTGATGTTCATTTTTTTGAAAATCTGTAAAAGTGCAAATTTCTACGAAGAACTGCGCCCACACCATTGATGATATGAATGAACGAACTACGGCGTTACATAGCTGAAGGTGTATAGATTCAGGAGTATATGTGTTGTGGGGGGTATTTTGAGTTGGGGGGGTGTTTGTGGAAAACTGCAGACTGTTCAAATACAAAACTGGTAATTTTTTTTTGTGCTACTGACATTGGCACTGGTCAAGCTCTGGGTTAGTTGGTAGCCATGTCTCTGGGTACACCCATGAATGTGGCATACCGTTTTATTCGGGAGGGGTTAGGCTTTCATATTTGAGATGCGTTTGAACTTTCCTCCACAGTTTTAGCTGAAATTCGCATTTGATTTTGTCTCTGATTTTACAGTTGAGGAAAAAAGGAAAATGTGAGAAAGTAACTTACAATTTGACGAAGAGCTGCGTCCGGGTACCTGCATTTTGATCGAAACTAACCTCACTCGTAAAATCCTGCGAGTGTGTAGTTCTAAAAATATCTCACTTGTGGGATATTTTAGATAATTGGTAGATATTCTATGTTAACTGTTAGTAGTGGTTACACATTTTAATTTGGTGTAATATTCTAGGAGGTGCAGTTTTAGTTTGGGGGTTCTCCTGTACAGGAAAGTCGGATACCTACTATATATGGTATCGTTGTACTCGGGAGTATCTGAGCTTTTAGAAACAGTAAGATTTTTGTGCGTAACCTTAAGATAACTATAAGTAAAAATGGGAAAATCCATGAAAATTGCAAATTTTTCATTTTTTTTACATATTTTACCCATAATTCCAGTAAAATTTCCAGAAAAGGTTACAAAATTCTGTTACCATGTTAAAGTAGACTTTGTGCTGAAAAAAACAATGGATATATTCTCGATTACTGCAAGGTTTCCTACTGTAAAATTAGTCTAAAGCGATTAAGGGCAAATCCTGAAAATTCTTCTGGCAGTTAACGCAAAAAAAAATGAAAATCTCCTGGCAGTGAAGGGTTAAAATGACTGTGATACTTAGCTCCTTCTAGACATTTACTGGTGTGTTTACAAACATGGTGAAGTCAAGAGAATGGTCCAGGAAGACAGAGAAGTGGTGATTATTCTTCACAGGAAGGGCAATGGCTATAAGAAGATTGCAAAGATGTTAACATACCAAAAGACCCCATAGGAAGCATCATTTGCAAATTCAAGGCAAAGGGCACTGTTGAAACGCTACACTGGTCATGGCAGAAAGAAGATGCTGACTTCGACTGCTGCGCGCTACCTGAAGCGCAAATTGGAGAAAAGTCCCTGTGTGACTGCTGAGGAACTGAAAAAAGATTTGTCAGATACGGTACTGAAGTTTCAGCTCAGACAATAGGTCACACTGCGTAATGAAGGCCTCCATGCCAGATCTCCCAGGCGCACCCCCTTGCTGTCTCCAAAGTATAAGAAGAGTCGACTGCAGTATGACAAAAGTCATGTGGACAAACCACAAAAGTGTTCTGTGGACTGAAAACAAAATTAGAACTGTTTGGGCCCATGGATCAACGCTATGTTTGGAGGAGGAAGAACAAGGCCTATAAGAAAAGAACACCTTGCCTACTGTGAAGCATGGCGGGGGGTCAATCATGCTTTGGGGCTGTCTTGCTGCGAGTACAGGGAAGCTTCAGCATGTACAAGGTACCTGAATTCTCTTCAGTACCAGGAGATATTGAAAAAAAACACGATGCAGTCCGTCACAAACCTGAGGTTTGGGGGACTTGGACCTTTCAACAGGACAATGATCCCAAGCATTCCTCCAAGTCCACTAGAGCATGGTTGCAGATTAAAGGCTGGAACATTTTGGAGTGGCCATCGCAGTCACCAGAACTTAAATCCGTGAGAAACTCTGGTGGACTTAAAGAAAGCAGTTGCAGCGCCAAGCCTAAGAATGTGACTGAACTGGAGGGTTTGCCCATGTTGCCCTTTGAACATTGATTATTGACCTAGAATTGTCATTTTCATCTTTCACCCACTAACATTGTTTAGTGAAATAGTAGAACTGTCATCCTAACATCACTTGGTGACCATAACATCACATTGAATGATAATTTTCACCCACTAACATTATTTAGTGAGCTACAATTGTAATTTTTTTCCATTTCACCCCTTATACAGTATATTTTGTGCTTGTCTTAAAAGATTTCTAAATAATGTTAAAGTTTACACACATGCGATCGCGGGTTCCGACTCACGACGCACAATGTGTACGAATGAACGTTGGGCAAAACGGTCATTCTTTCGGGATCCGCCAGGTCTGTCGGGCAACAATTACCGAACGGACGGCCGTTTTGGCCAATAAAGATGCCTACACACAGGCTGATTATGGCCGAAACATTCGTTCGTACACATTGTGTGCGCGGGTCGGGACCTGCGATTGCACATGTGTACGAACCTTAAGGAACCTTTCAGGGAGATGCAATATCCTTCACTAATGAGAAAATATGCTCTAAAATCGCGCTAACCTATGTACTAACTGTTAGCGAAGGTTTGCACTGCCTGCACCACGTCGCTAATTTTTTTCTTTGTGCACCGCAAAGCGATGCAATAAATTTTGCGCCGGTTTTTGCGATAGTTTTTTGCGCGACAGTTAACGCCTCTTCAATGGTGTCTTTAAAATATGCGCAAAAGGTCACAACTTACCGCTAGCGTTTCGCAATGTATTAACAGTGCAAAGTGATTAATACATTGCGGAAACGAGTGCACATGCGATAGCGAAAAATATCGCATTTCCCTCTTTGTCCTTGGATACTCCCCATTGAGCAGAATATGTTGAGCAGTCTGTCTGTGGAGATCATCTATATATTTTTGTTGGAACAATCATCTAATAGTTGTTTCAAACAATATTTCTCTGTTTCCATCAAATTTAAAAGAAAAAGACAACTTAACAGTTTTAATGATAATGTAAATCTTGTCACCACATTATAATGTGGTAAAATGATCTATTTCGGTTTAGCATAGATGCTTTTTGCTAGTAGCCACAGCAAACACAAATGCCCTAAATGTTACATATTTAGTTTACATGAATGTTTTCAAACCTGCAAAATCCATTAAGATTTTCAGAGGACAAGGATAATCATTTCCCTTGCCTCCCAAAGCCAAAACATTTTCTGGGTAGGCTTCTGTAAGGATACATAATACTGCCAACTGCAGAAATTATTCAAGAGACAAAACAGAACTTTACACCATGTAATGCCACTAAAACATTTAGGGAGATTTAAAAACGCAAATCGTGCATCTTACCATTTCGCGATCCCCCAATGCAATTCCAGTCATAAACACCATTACAGGATCGCGGTAAGGTAAGACGCACAGCTTTGCACTAGTTTAAAGTCCACAAAACATGAAAAATGGAGCATGCCCAAAAGTAAGTGGGTTTTACACTTATTTAACTATATATGTCTGTTTAGTCTGTTTTGTGCACTCATGGAATGGAACACTGATTTAATTTTTTAAAAACTAAATATCCTTGCTATTTTTAAAGGCTGTTTATGCTGGCCTTGATAGATATTAGATAAATTTGATGTTCAATGGTCGACTATATCTAATAAGATAAAATTCCTGTAATTCTCTCATTTGCTATTCATTTTGCAATCAACAGGGACCACATAAAAATCAATTTGGTGGTTGTCCAAATGAAGTGGGAAGTCTTGAACTTTGTGGGTATGGCCAGAATTACAAAAACTAAAGTATATGCATGTAGTTCTTCTGTTATCTCAGATTATCCCTAGTCCGGTAGCCATCTGAGATAGATTTTGTCCATTTAAATCTGTCATTAACTGAGTTTTACATTTCAATTTAGTTTTCTAATCACAGTTTTTGTTTTAGTGCCATCTAAAATATAAGGAGTGTACACTGGGAAATTTGATTTTGTTAAATTCTTAGCAAAATCACTGTACCGTTTTTTTTTTTATTGATGTGTTCCTTATTTTTTTAGATATTCAATCTCAAACATTTACATTTCAGCTGTGAATCAAGTGTCTTAGTTTCATAATCTTTTGTTATGTATAGTTTTACTTAGCTGGAATGGTGACAGTTGAGAACTGCATGGTGGGAACTTCTCTCTCCCAATGCTGCCTCTTAGGGATTACTGAGCATGCTTGCCTCACAGAGAGTCAGATAGTCTGGCAGGGAGCTGGGGGACTGAGCTTGAGACAACAAGTACTGGATTATAATCATGCAGCAACACAAACACATCAAAGTACTGCTTATAGTTGAATGAGGCAAAGTCATTTATTCCAAGTACAATTCCTTTAAATCATGAATAGCATTTTAACTTACCTTGTATAAAAGAATTGTTAACTCCTCTGTGATCTAAGTCGTGACTCAGAGTGGCTATCATCAATGCAAGAATCTCTAGATCATTCAGCTGACTCTTGAAAAAAAGCAATACAGAAATGTTACGATTTGCATTTTATATGATTGAAAGACAATTGCCAACTCTGTTTTGTATAAAAATAATGTTATGAAACGTATTATCTTATGTCAAAAAAATATTACTAATTAAGGATGTGTTTTTGTTTGCGTCTCCATAAATTAATGCAGAGCACTCTTACACTGCACACATTGGCTTACAGACTTTGGTGCTTTGTGGATAAAGGTGAAATTTGAATGTTGTTAATAAAGTTAATTAAACAAAAAAATGAGAATCACCTGAATATTAATACCTTATTTTTCATGACTTTCAGAATGAGGAGACAGATATGCAAAAAGGGTCAGAACCTCTCCAAATATACAACTATACTGAACAAAGGCAACAGTCTATCACATTTAAAAAGTGCAGTGTTGCATCTTGGGCACTTTATCAGCTTTTAGAGGGCTCAATGAGGCACACTGGTAAGTACTTAGGAGGTATGTCCCTGTTTAAGGGACTCGTTTGATTCATTCTTATCATTGTCTATATTTTGATTTAACATCCAGGTTGAGAATCTAAACTAACATTAAATATGGAGTAATTTAGAAAAGTGTCAGCTCTATACCTGGATCTTGCCAGTTCTAAGGGCTGCAAACATACACTGAGCGTATTAAAGGCATGTCTCCAGTTGTGATATGCAACATTCTTTCGATAGTTCTTCTTCACGCTAAGGATCATCGGCAAGGGTCTTAAAAACATTGGAAATAATTGTAATTTACTGAAGTAGCCATTTTTTTAACAATCAGAGGTCATTATTGAAAAACACACACACAAAATGTCCACCAGGATGGGTGTTGGTTGCTAGGTACACTTACTTTGTCTTTGTAAGGACTGAGCTCTCTCTCTTAGTAGTACCCGAAATACAGAGATAATGTAGTATTAATAAATGTATCCCTTTAAAAATCTAATACATTAAAGGGCATCTCCATCCTAAATTAAAACTATTGATATTGCACCTCTCCCTTGCCCACCCTCAACTGCCGAGTTAGATATCTATTAAAACTCTTAGAGTTAGATCTCTATTAAACGCTTCTGAATCAGCCCTTCGCTCCCACGGCTGTCTTCTTCGGTCCCTGCTAACCAGAAGCAACAGAGAGGGACCAGACCAGCCGAACATGTCTATGACTGGCGCTAGTCAGTCAATCACAGACGCACCTGCTGGCTGTAAGTATGATCAGAAGCTTTATTAGAGATCTAAACTAGTCCTACTTGTTTGTCCCCTTTTCTGTGTGGTGGTTTAAAACTACTGTAAAATGTAAATGTTTATCTTTAAATACATTGCACTTTTTGAAATTATTAGTGATTTTTTTGTCTGCCCTACACAGTGTTTTCCCATGCACATTTAATGAAATAGATAGACATTTGTGGAGTTGCAGGTTAAAATGGTTAATTTACATTTTTCATTTGTATTAAAATTTTGAATATTTGCAAACCATACACTGTCACAACCAAAGAAACAAAGAAACCATTCATCTGGCAGATAAGGTTGTGAGTTGTGAGTTTTTTGTTTTTTTGGGGGGGGGGGGGTGACTAGGTTCACTTTCTGAATGATGTAAGTATCTTCTAAATACATTACCAAGACTGGATGTTAATGAAAATGGACCCCAAAAGCATTGAAGGACTTTTAAGGATTGAAATTTGTTAATCCCTGAAACTCTAGATGTTGAACAAGGTGGACTGCTTCAGTGAGGCATACATTTAATTTGCACTGTGTTTTCACTTAAATAAAGGACAAAAGGATGAGAATATAATGTAAGTGTCTTTTTATGTTTTTTTAATATATGGTTTTATGTATTAGTTTGTGATAAGTTATTAATACTATATTATTTCTGGGTACTACTATTGAGAGCAGAGCGCTCAGTCCTTACAAAGACAAAACAATTATAAAATCAAAACATATGCAAGTGACAGAATATATGCATGTGAAGTTGAAATGGAGTACAGTATTTGTCACTTAACTTGGCCAGAACAGACAAGACCTTCATAGCTGGTCTTGTGCCCTTATAACAAGACTGTTGTGTAGGGTTGGCTAGCATAAACAGAACATTTGCAGTCACAAACTGTTTTAAAATCCCAGAGCTAAGATTCATTCAGGAGCATATTTTTTTCAGTGTCCCTACCTCATATTTCATTTGGAAGGTCTGCACAGGTTGAGGTCTGTGAACATTCGACTTGTGGCTAATGTGGTTTCCATGTCAGAAAGCTCAAAATCGCTGAAGTAGAAGTCTGTCAGTTTAAGTGATTGTGCAGATGGTACAATGGCACCCTTTAAGAAACAAGACATTTAATCAGTGGAAACCATAACACAAAATTAATACATTATAAATCTCATGAAGAATAACAAAGTAATCAGTGGGCAAAAGATACGTAAAGTGCACAATTTTAAATACATACAAAGGCAGGGAAATGCACAAAATACACATTTAGTGTGAACAAAGCCTATGGTGTTTAAAAATTAAAGGATCTAATTTCTAATATTAACGAATTAAAGGACAATTATACTCACCTTCCCTCCGCTCCTCTTTTTGTTCATTAGCTTTTACCCATGTGAGGACCTGAACCGGCTGTTCCTCACCCTGGGTTTTCCTAACTTACAACCAGAGTCTTAGAGCAACGCTGCTCTGGTAGGCTCCGCCCCTCCTCCCATTGGCGATGAGGCAATAGGAAGGCACGCTTGTTACAGAGCATGCCTTCCTATCGGCTCATCGCCGACGGGGAGGAGGGGGCGGAGCCTACCAGGCAGGGTTGCTCTAAGTCTCGTTTTACGTGGATTTTAGGGCACAGTGCCATTTCCAAATGCTTTTGGAAAAAGCACTGTGCAACTGATACAAAAAACCTGTTGGTTAAGTTTAGCGCAAAACTTAATGGTGTATGTCACTTTAAAGGAGACAAATATCGCAGAATAGGGAGTAAAAAGCCACAATGGGAGCATCCATCCTTCCTATTGGCCTCATCGCCAATGGGGAGGAGGGGGCGGAGCCTACCAGAGCAGCGTTGCTCTAAGACTCTGGTGTAAGTTAGGAAAACCCAGGGGTGAGGAACAGCCGGTTCAGGTCCTCACACTGGGTAAAAGCTAATGAACACAGAAGAGGAGCGGAGGGAAGGTGAGTATAATTGTCCTTTAATTCTGTTAATATTTAGAAATTAGATCTCTTTAATTTTTAAACACCATAAGGCTTTGTTCACACTAAATGTGTATTTTGTGCATTTCCCGTGCCTTTGTATGTATTTAAAATTGTGCACTTTACGTATCTTTTGCCCACTGATTACTTTGTTATTCTTACATGAGATTTATAATGTATTAATTTTGTGTTATGGTTTCCACTGATTAAAATGTCTTGTTTCTTAAAGGGTGCCATTGTACCATCTGCACAATCACTTAAACTGACAGACTTCTACTTCAGCGATTTTGAGCTTTCTGACATGGAAACCACATTAGCCACAAGTCGAATGTTCACAGACCTCAACCTTGTGCAGACCTTCCAAATGAAATATGAGGTAGGGACACTGAAAAAAAATATGCTCCTGAATGAATCTTAGCTCTGGGGATTTAAAACAGTTTGTGACTGCAAATGTTCTGTTTATGCTAGCCAACCCTACACAACAGTCTTGTTATTAAGGGCACAAGACCAGCTATGAAAGGTCTTGTCTGTTCTGGCCAAGTTAAGTGACAAATACTGTACTCAGCATTTCAACTTCACATGCATATATTCTGTCACTTGCATATGTTTTGATTTTTATAATTGTTTTGTCTTTGTAAGGACTGAGCGCTCTGCTCTCAATAGTAGTACCCAGAAATAATATAGTATTAATAAACTTATCACAAATCTAATACATAAAACCATATATTAAAAAAACATAAAAAGACACTTACATTATATTCTCATCCTTTTGTGTCCTTTATTTAAGTGAAAACACAGTGCAAATTAAATGTATGCCTCACTGAAGCAGTCAACCTTTGTTCAACATCTAGAGTTTCAGGGATTAACAAAATTTCAATCCTTAAAAGTCCTTCAATGCTTTTGGGGTCCATTTTCATTAACATCCAGTCTTGGTAATGTATTTAGAAGATACTTACACTTCAGAAAGTGAACCTAGTCACCCCCCTCCCCCCCCAAAAAAACAAAAAAACTCACAACTCACAACCTTATCTGCCAGATGAATGGTTTCTTTGTTTCTTTGGTTGTGGACAGTGTATGGTTTGCAAATATTCAAAATTTTAATACAAATGAAAAAATGTAAAATTAACCATTTTATAACCTGCAACTCCACAAATGTCTATCTATTTCATTAAATGTGCATGAGGAAAACACTGTGTAGGGCAGACAAAGAAAAATCACTAATAATTTCAAAAAGTGCAATGTATTTAAAGATAAAACATTTACATTTTACAGTATGTTTATAAACCACCACAGAGAAAAGGGGACAAACAAGTAGGACTAGTTAGATCTCTAATAAAGCTTCTGAATCATACTTACAGCCAGCAGGTGCGTCTGTGATTGACTGACTAGCAGCCAGTCATAGACATGTCGGCTGGTCTGGTCCCTCTCTGTTGCTTCTGGTTAGCAGGGAGCCGAAGAAGACAGCCGTGGGAGCGAAGGGCTGATTCAGAAGCGTTTAATAGAGATCTAACTCTAAGAGTTTAATAGATATCTAACTCGGCAGTTGAGGGTGGGCAAGGGAGAGGTGCAAGATATCAATAGTTTTAATTTTAGGATGGAGATGCCCTTTAATGTATTAGATTTTTAAAGGGATACATTTATTAATACTACATTATCTCTGTATTTCGGGGTACTACTAAGAGAAGAGAGCTCAGTCCTTACAAAGACAAAGTAAGTGTACCTAGCAACACACCCATCCTGGTGGACATTTTGTGTGTGTGTTTTCAATAATGACCTCTGATTGTTAAAAAAGAATGGCTACTTCAGTAAATTACAATTATTTCCAATGTTTTTAAGACCCTTTGCCGATGGATCCTTAGCGTGAAGAAGAACTATCGAAAGAATGTTGCATATCACAACTGGAGACATGCCTTTAATACTGCTCAGTGTATGTTTGCAGCCCTTAGAACTGGCAAGATCCAGGTATAGAGCTGACACTTTTCTAAATTACTCCATATTCTAATGTTAGTTTAGATTCTCAACCTGGATGTTAAATCAAAATTATTAGACAATGATAAGAATGAATCAAACGAGTCCCTTAAACAGGGACATACCTCTCTAAGTACTTACCAGTGTGCCTCATTGAGACCCTCTAAAAGCTGATAAAGTGCCCAAAGATGCACACACTGCACTTTTTAAAATGTGATAGACTGTTGCCTTTGTTCAGTATAGTTGTATATTTGGAGAGGTTCTGACCCTTTTTGCATATCTGTCTCTCATTCTGAAAGTCATGAAAAAATAAGGTATTAATATTCAGGTGATTCTCATTTTTTTGTTTAATTAACTTTATTAACAACATTCAAATTTCACCTTTATCCACAAAGCACCAAAGTCTGTAAGCCAATGTGTGCAGTGTAAGAGTGCTCTGCATTAATTTATGGAGACGCAAACAAATAACACATCCTTAATTAGTAATATTTTTTTGACATAAGATAATACGTTTCATAACATTATTTTTATACAAAACAGAGTTGGCAATTGTCTTTCAATCATATAAAATGCAAATCGTAACATTTCTGTATTGCTTTTTTTCAAGAGTCAGCTGAATGATCTAGAGATTCTTGCATTGATGATAGCCACTCTGAGTCACGACTTAGATCACAGAGGAGTTAACAATTCTTTTATACAGAGGTAAGTTAAAATGCTATTCATGATTTAAAGGAATTGTACTTGGAATAAATGACTTTGCCTCATTCAATCTATAAGCAGTACTTTGATGTGTTTGTGTTGCTGCATGAATTTAATCCAGTACTTGTTGTGCTCAAGCTCAGTCCCCCAGCTCCCTGCCAGACTATCTGACTCTCTGTGAGGGCAAGCATGCTCAGTAATCCCTAAGAGGCAGCATTGGGAGAGAGAAGTTCCCACCATGCAGTTCTCAACTGTCACCATTCCAGCTATAGTAAAACTATACATAACAGAAAAGATTATGAAACTAAGACACTTGATTCACAGCTGAAATGTAAGATGTTTGAGATTGAATATCTAAAAAAATAAGGAACACATCAATAAAAAAAAAAACGGTACAGTGATATTTGCTAAGAATTTAACAAAATCAAATTTCCCAGTGTACAAATCCTTTAATATTTTAGATGGCACTAAAACAAAAACTGTGATTAGAAAACTAAATTGAAATGTAAAACTCAGTTAATGACAGATTTTAAATGGACAAAATCTATCTCAGATGGCTACCGGACTAGGGATAATCTAGAGATAACAGAAGAACTACATGCATATACTTTAGTTTTTGTAATTCTGGCCATACCCAACAAAGTTCAAGACATTCCCACTTCATTTGGACAACCACCAAATTGATTTTTATGTGGTCCCTGTTTGATTGCAAAATGAATAGCAAATGAGAGGAATTACAGGAATTTTATCTTATTAGATATTAGTCGACCATTGAACATCAAATTTATCTAATATCTATCAAGGCCAGCATAAACAGCCTTTTAAAAATAGCAAGGATATTTAGTTTTTAAAAAATTAAATCAGTGTTCCATTCCATGAGTGCACAAAACAGACATAAACAGACATAATATAGTTAAAATAAGTGTAAAACCCACTTACTTTTGGGCAGTGCTCCATTTTTCAAATGTTTTGTGGACTTTAAACTAGTGCAAAGCTGTGCGTCTTACCTTACCGCGATCCTGTAATGGTGTTTATGACTGGAATTGCATTGGGGGATCGCGAAATGGTAAGATGCACGGATTTGCGTTTTTAAATCTCCCTAAATGTGTTAGTGGCATTACATGGTGTAGAAGTTCTGTTTTGTCTCTTGAATAATTTCTGCAGTTATTGGCAGTATTATGTATCCTTACAGAAGGCCTACACAGAAAATGTTTTGGCTTTGGGAGGCAAGGGAAATGATTATCCTTGTCCTCTGAAAATCTTAATGGATTTTGCAGGTTTGAAAACATTACATAGTAAACTAAATATGTAACATTTAGGGCATTTGTGTTTGCTGTGGCTACTAGCAAAAAAAGCATCTATGCTAAACCGAAATAGATCATTTTACCACATTATAATGTGGTGACAAGATTTACATTATCATTAGAAACTGTTAAGTATGTCTTTTTCTTTTAAATTTGATGGAAACAGAGAAATATTGTTTGAAACAACTATTAGATGATTGTTCCAACAAAAATATATAGATGATCTCCAAACAGACAGACTGCTCAACATATTCTGCTCAATGGGGAGTATCCAAGGACAAAGAGGGAAATGCGATATATTTCGCTATCGCATGTGCACTCGTTTCCGCAATGTATTAATCACTTTGCGACTGTTAATACATTGCGAAACGCTAGCGGTAAGTTGTGACCTTTTGCGCATATTTTAAAGACACCATTGAAGAGGCGTTAACTGTCGCGCAAAAAACTATCGCAAAAACCGGCGCAAAATTTATTGCATCGCTTTGCGGTGCACAAAGAAAAAAAATTAGCGACGTGGTGCAGGCAGTGCGAAACCTTCGCTAACAAGTTAGTACATAGGTTAGCGCGATTTTAGAGCATATTTTCTCATTAGTGCAGGATATTGCATCTCCCTGAAAGGTTCCTTAAGGTTCGTACACATGTGCGATCGCAGGTCCCGACCCGCGACACACAATGTGTACGAACGAATGTTTCGGCCAATAATCAGCCTGTGTGTAGGCACTTTATTGGCCAAAACGGCCGTCCGGTCGGTAATTGTTGCCCGACAGACCTGGCGGATCTCCGAAAGAATGACCGTTTTGCCCAACGTTCATTCGTACACATTGTGCGTCGTGAGTCGGAACCCGCGATCGCATGTGTGTACGAACCTTTAACATTATTTAGAAATCTTTTAAGACAAGCACAAAAATATACTGTATAAGGGGTGAAATGGAAAAAAATTACAATTGTAGCTCACTAAATAATGTTAGTGGGTGAAAAATTATCATTCAAGTGATGTTATGGTCACCAAGTGATGTTAGGAGATGACAGTTCTACTATTTCACTAAACAATGTTAGTGGGTGAAAGATGAAAATGACAATTCTAGGTCAATAATCAATGTTGCAAAGGGCAACATGGGCAAAAGCCTCCAGTTCAGTCACATTCTTAGGCTTGCGCGCTGCAACTGCTTTCTTTAAGTCCCACCAGAGTTTCTCAATCGGATTTAAGTCTGGTGACTGCGATGGCCACTCCAAAATGTTCCAGCCTTTAATCTGCAACCATGCTCTAGTGGACTTGGAGGAATGCTTGGGATCATTGTCCTGTTGAAAGGTCCAAAGTCTCCCAAACCTCAGGTTTGTGACGGACTGCATCGTGTTTTTTTTCAATATCTCCTGGTACTGAAGAGAATTCATGGTACCTTGTACATGCTGAAGCTTCCCTGTACCTGCAGAAGCAAGACAGCCCCAAAGCATGATTGACCCCCCGCCATGCTTCACAGTAGGCAAGGTGTTCTTTTCTTTATAGGCCTTGTTCTTCCTCCTCCAAACATAGCGTTGATCCATGGGCCCAAACAGTTCTAATTTTGTTTTATCAGTCCACAGAACACTTTTGTGGTTTGTCCACATGACTTTTGTCATACTGCAGTCGACTCTTCTTATACTTTGGAGACAGCAAGGGGGTGCGCCTGGGAGATCTGGCATGGAGGCCTTCATTACGCAGTGTGTACCTTATTGTCTGAGCTGAAACTTCAGTACCCGTATCTGACAAATCTTTTTTCAGTTCCTCAGCAGTCACACAGGGACTTTTCTCCAATTTGCGCTTCAGGTAGCGCGCAGCAGTCGAAGTCAGCATCTTCTTTCTGCCATGACCAGGTAGCGTTTCAACAGTGCCCTTTGCCTTGAATTTGCAAATGATGCTTCCTATGGGGTCTTTTGGTATGTTTAACATCTTTGCAATCTTCTTATAGCCATTGCCCTTCCTGTGAAGATAAATCACCACTTCTCTTGTCTTCCTGGACCATTCTCTTGACTTCACCATGTTTGTAAACACACCAGTAAATGTCTAGAAGGAGCTAAGTATCACAGTCATTTTAACCCTTTCACTGCCAGGAGATTTTCATTTTTTTTTGCGTTAACTGCCAGAAGAATTTTCAGGATTTTGCCCTTAATCGCTTTAGACTAATTTTACAGTAGGAAACCTTGCAGTAAATCAGGAATATTATACATTGTTTTTTTCAGCACAAAGTCTACTTTAACATGGTAACAGAATTTTGTAACTTTTCTGGAAATTTTACTGGAATTATGGGTAAAATATGTAAAAAAAATGAAAAATTTGCAAATTTTCATGGATTTTTCCCATTTTTACTTATAGTTATCTTAAGGTTACGCACAAAAATCTTACTGTTTCTAAAAGCTCAGATACTCCCGAGTACAACGATACCAGATATATGTAGGTATCCGACTTTTCCTGTACAGGAGAACCCCCCAAACTAAAACTGCACCTCCTAGAATATTACACCAAATTAAAATGTGTAACCACTACTAACAGTTAACATAGAATATCTACCAAATTATCTAAAATATCCCCACAAGTGAGATATTTTTAGAAACTACACACTCGCAGGATTTTACGAGTGAGGTTAGTTTCGATCAAAATGCAGGTACCCGGACGCAGCTCTTCGTCAAATTGTAAGTTACTTTCTCACATTTTCCTTTTTTTCCTCAACTGTAAAATCAGAGACAAAATCAAATGCGAATTTCAGCTAAAAACTGTGGAGGAAAGTTCAAACGCATCTCAAATATGAAAGCCTAACCCCTCCCGAATAAAACGGTATGCCACATTCATGGGTGTACCCAGAGACATGGCTACCAACTAACCCAGAGCGTGACCAGTGCCAAATGTCAGTAGCAGCAAAAAAAAATTAGCCAGTTTTGTATTTGAACAGTCTGCAGTTTTTCCACGAAACACCCCCCCAACTCAAAAATACCCCCCACAAACTATATACTCCTGAAATCTATACACCTTCAGCTATGTAACGCCGTAGTTCGTTCATTCATATCATCAATGGTGTGGGCGCAGTTCTTCGTAGAAATTTGCACTTTTACCAGATTTTCAAAAAAAATGAACATCAAACAGCGTTCAAAAAGGTCGAAATCATGCCAAAACCCCATGGAATGTAAAAAAAAGTTACTAAATATCAATCTCCCAAATGTCCTGAATCAAACGGTATGCCATATGTGTGGTAACAACACGCAGACGTGGAAGCGAAAAGCCACAAGTGAGACAATGCACGATGGCTCAGAAACGGCGAAAATATTTAGCCAACTCCGAATTTGGACAGTCTGCAGTTTTTCACAAAACACCCCCGTAACTTAGAAAATAACCCCCACAAACGATATATTCCGAAATCTAACCACCTTCAGCTATGTAACGCTGTAGTTTGTTCATTCATACCATCAATGGTGTGGGCGCAGTTCTTTGTAGAAGTTCGCATTTGTCTGAAAAAACGAACATAAAACAACTTCAAAGGTAAAAATCATGCCAAAACCTCATGGAATCTAAAAAAAGTTACTAATATCAATCTCCCAAATGTCCTGAATCAAACGGTATGCCATATGTGTGGTTACACATGTTGGACGTAAGCGAAAAGCCACAAAGTGAGACAATGCACGATGGCTCAGAAACGGCGAAAATATTTAGCCAACTCCGAATTTGGACAGTCTGCAGTTTTTCCACAAAACACCCCCGTAACTTAGAAATAACCCCCACAAACGATATATTCCTGAAATCTACACACCTTCAGCTATGTAACGCTGTAGTTTGTTCATTCATACCATCAATGGTGTGGGCGCAGTTCTTTGTAGAAGTTCGCATTTGTCTGAAAAAACGAACATAAAACAACTTCAAAAGGTAAAAATCATGCCAAAACCTCATGGAATCTAAAAAAAAGTTACTAAATATCAATCTCCCAAATGTCCTGAATCAAACGGTATGCCATATGTGTGGTTACACATGTGGACGTGAAGCGAAAAGCCACAAAGTGAGACAATGCACGATGCGCAGAAACAGCGAAAATATTTAGCCAACTCCGAATTTGGACAGTCTGCAGTTTTTTCCACAAAACCCCCCCGTAACTCAGAAATATCCCCAACAAACTATATATTCCTGAAATCTAACACCTTCAGCTATGTAGCACTGTAGTTCGTTCATTCATACCATCAATGGTGGGGCAGTTCTTCGTAGAAGTTCGCACTTTCTGAAAAATGACAACAAAAACAACTCAAAAGTTAGAAATCATGCCAAAACCTGACGGAATGTAAAAAAAAGTTACTAATATACAATCTCCCAAATGTCCTGAATCAAACGGTATGCATATGTGTGGTTACACATCGGACGTGGAAGCGAAAAGCCACGATGTGAGACAATGTAGATGGTTGAGAAACAGCGAATATTTAGCCAACTCCGAATTTGGACAGTCTGCAGTTTTTCCACAAAACACCCTGATAACTCAGAAATACCCCCACAAAACTATATATTCCTGAAATCTAAACACCTTCAGCTATGTAGCACTGTAGTTCGTTCATTCATACCATCATGGTGTGGGCCGCAGTTCTTCATAGAATTTCGCATTTCTACATAATTTTCTGGAAAAATAGAGAAAAATACATTTCAAAGTTACAAAATCACACCAAAACCCCATGTAATGTAAAAAAAACTTACCAAATATCAATCTCCTAAATGTCCTGAATCAAATGGTATGCCATATGTGTGGTTACACACACGGACGTGGAAGCGACTAGTCAAAATGTAAAACAATGCGCAGTGAGCCAATAACAGCATTTTCCCAGATTTTTCAAACTGAACACCCCTCTAACTTGGAAATACCCCCACAAAACTATATATTCTCAGAATCTACATACCTTCAGCTACGTAACACTGTAGTTTGTTCATTCATACCATGAATGGTGTGGGCGCAGTTCTTCGTAGAAATTCGCATTTGTCTGAAAAAATGAACAAAAACAACTTCAAAAGGTAGAAATCATGCCAAAACCCCATGGAATGTAAAAAAAAGCTACTAAATATCAATCTCCCAAATGTCCTGAATCAAACGGTATGCCATATGTGTGGTTACACACGTGGACGTGGAAGCCAAAAGACACAAAGTGAAACAATGCACAATGGCTCAGAAACAGCAAAAATATTCAGTCAAATCTGAATTTGAACAGTCTGCAATTTTTCCCCACAAAACAACCCCCACAAACCATATATTTCTCGAATCCACACACCTTTATCTACGAAATTCTGTAGTTTGTTCATTCGTACCATCAATGGTGTGGGCGCAGTTCTTCGTAGAAGTTCACAGTTTTAGCAGATTTTCTAAAAAATTTGAAAAAAAACACTCTCAAAGGTAGAAATCATGCCAAAATCCCAAGTAATGTAAAAAAAATTACCAAATATCAATCTCCCAAATGTCCTGAATCAAACGGTATGCCCTATGTATGGTTCCACACGCAGACGTGGAATCAACTAGCCACAAAGTGAGCCAATGAACAGTGGCCCAATTACAGCAACTTTTCAGATTTGTCAGACTAAACACCCCTCTATATTAGAAATACCCCCCAAAACTATATATTCTTGGACTCTACACACCTTCAGCTACACAATGGTGTGATTCTTTTATGCATACCACCAATGGTGTGGGTGCAGTTTTGTGTACAATTTCGCTTTCTTACCAGATTTTCAGGAAAAATTTATAAAAATACAATTCAAAGTTAAAAATCATGGCAAATTTCCATGTCATGTAAAAAAAACTTGTCAATTATCAATCTTCCAAATGCCCTGAATCAAACGGTATGCCATATGCGTGGATGCACACAGGGGCGTGACCACCAACTAGCTCAAATGGGACGCATGCACCAGTGTAATTACAAGAAAAATATCAAAGTGCTCTGTAATTTCAAACAGCCCCAAAACTTTGAAATGCCCCCCACAAATAAAACCCCCAACTAAATATCAATCTCCCACATGTTCTGAATCAAACGGTATGCCATATGCGTGGATGCACACAGAGACGTGGCCACCAACTAGCTCAAATGGGACGCATGCACAAATGCAATTACAAGAAAAAATCAAAGTGCTCTGTAATTTGAACAGCTTACCCTTTTTCTAAGGAAACAGTCCCGAAACATGGAAATTCCCCCCACAAACTATATATTTTTGGAATCTACACACCTTCAGCTACGTTACGGTGCCATGCTTTCATACATGCATGAAGAATTCCAGACCCAGCGATCCAAAGAACTCTGTGTTTTTACGAGATTTTGTGAAAAATAAAATAAGATGATTCAAGGGTTGAAATCCTACCTAAACCCACTTGACAAGCAAAAAAACCCACTAAATAGCAATCTCCCACATGTCCTGAATCAAACGGTGTGCCATTTGCGTGGGTGCAAACAGAGACGAGGCCACCAACTAGCTCAAATGGGACGCATTTAGAAGTGCAGTTACAAGAAAAAATTTTAAAAACGCCACAACCCACCCCCCACACACACACTCTCCCCCTTTTAGTGGTATTTTAGTGAAATCGGTTAGTATGGAGAGTCACACACGTTTTTGCACACTTTACTGATCCTAAAAATTCAATACGGTCTTTATTTGGTACCTCTGCAAAATTTCCTTCTAAAAAATAGGCTTAGTTTCCCTTGAAATCGTACAAATAAGTATCCGCGTTTACTTTACCGATATCACTGGGGACATTGGGGAGCTTGGAGAAGACAACTTTTTTTCTAATTTATAGTTTTAGGGTAAAAAAAAAAAAAGGGTGTGTGTATCACTTTAAGAATTTTTTTGTGTGTATTTCCCCATTTTTTCCCCGATCATTCCCAAAGATGATCATCAGATCATCTTAGGGAATGATACCGAACTTGGAATACGGGCATAAATGCCCGTTTTCCAATTCGAAATCCGATCAGAAAAATCACTTCCCGGAAATCATTTTCCAGGAAGTGATTTTTCATTCATTGGCAAAGATCAATAATTTGGTGATCAGAAGTGATCACCAAATTTTGATCTCTGTCCCCATTTTTTTTCTAAGTCTTCGCTAAGTAGCAAAGACTTAGAAAAAATCCTATTTGTGAATGGAACTTTGAGTTCCATTCACAAAATGTATAGAAAAGCTGTTAGCTTGACAGCTTTTTCTATACTTAGGGACTGCAGCATGATCTCCATAGATCATGCTGCAGTACCTCCACTGGACCACCGGGGGCAGCAGTGTACCTCCATATGGGAAGACCCCGGTGAAGGAGGAAGTTCTGTGATGTCACCGGGGTCTCCCATTCAGCTTCCTCATCCGGACCGGCAGCTTCAAGGTAGGGAAAACTTCAATGTAGGATATCTTCTGATCCCCCCCTCGGATTTGGACGAAACCGAGGGGGGATCGAGGGGACTAGGGGGGCAGTTGAATGCTGCCCCCCGATCGGCCCTAGCAGGGGGGAAAAAAATTTTTGGAGGGGGGAAGCCACAGATCGTATATTCACGATCTGTGGCAGTTAAAGCATTCTCTGCACAGATCGTGAATATACGATCTGTGGCAGGGAAAGGGTTAAATCTGCCTAATTGGTGCTTATTATGCTTGATTGCTGCTCGATGACATCCACAATTGTTTTCAATACCTGATCGAAAACACTTGAATGAACCTCTGTTCTTAAGAGTGGCAGTCTTTAAGGGGTTAAATAATTGTGTCAATGAAGATATCACATAAAAAACATTTAATACTGTATTACAAAAACAATTAATGTCATTTTAGTTGCAATTGGTTCTTTAAAAAGTCCTTGTAAGATTTCATTCTGAACACTATTACAAATGTACACTGAATTCCTGTAAAACCCTTTACAGCATTGGGGGTTGAATAATTTTGAACACAACTTTATGGCCCAGCACAAAAGTGCCGATTCCTTGGGTCAGGACTCAGCCATGTACCTGCATCTTAAGGAAAAAAGGCATACCTTTGAAGATTGTAATGTTAACATTTTGTCAAAGGAACATGAGTGGTTCAAGAGAGGTGTCAAGGAGGCCATTTATGTGAAAATGAGGAAACCAAGCATGAATAGAGGTGGGGAGTTCAACACCAACTGTCTGCCATGTACAATGCTGTTTTGAAACCTTACCTGGGCAGTTTCGATAACACCCCTTATCCTCAATGCATCCACACCTTGCATTCAGAAGGTCCCTAACAACTGGCTGTGATATTCTAATTGGAACTTTCCAGGGTATTTATATTGCCAACAGATTCTTGTACAAGTCATTCTGAATTGAGAAAGCTACGTCTTTAAGAACTAAACTTTACGTTACAGATATACAACAGATATGTATTTTAAAGAGAAGAGCAGACTTTGAAAATCAGTAACTGCCATTGCTTCTTCTGAATGAAATCACTGAAGATCCATCAAAGCATTTATGTAAGAAAGATTTAGAAAGAAGGCATGAAGCCAAACTGCCACAGTGGACTATAATTTGAGTATGAGACAAACCTTGTGTGGGGAGAAAATTATTTTAGCAATAGGAACTGGGAGCACAATAACAAGCAACATTTTTTTCCATTACTAATAAACAATCTAAGTACTATAGTGATGGGTTTTTATTTTTATAAAATGGAATAAAGTCTGTGTTGTTTCACAACTAATGCAAATATTTTTCTGTTCTACTCCATTAGTCCCGTCTGTCTCTCCCAAGTCATTTCACTTTGTTCGAACAGTACAAAATGGGACAACGGTTACATTCTACCATTCGCACTGGCTTAGACTGAAAGCACATTTGTGTGCCTTGCATTAACATTTTATTCTCAATCCCTATGCTTTTTCCAGCATCAGCACTTAAAATATAACAAAATTATACTATGACGCACAAAGATCTTCTAGTTCTATTAAACTTTATATGCAATTTTCTCCAATGAAAGGATCTACATTTTACTTGATTTAAGTTTTAACTAGTTGCATGCAACAGTGTTTATTTATATTGTGTGTGTTTCACGCATGCTTACTTCCTTTTCCAATATTTTTTCTTCTAAAAGGCAATGTTCACCCAAAAATCATCTTAAATCCTATTTTTACATCACAAATTGTTTATTATAAAAGAGCCATATCTCATCTATTATGTTATGGTTTATGAGTTACCTGCAGAAAAATGAATGCTGTTTATCATGAAAATCTTGCCAACCACACTGCAGCATTAATTTGTATATTTAATTTGGCTTGAAAAAGCCAAATTACTGTTCTTTCTATTTCTTCTTCTTTTTCTTCTTCCGTTTTATTCTTCTGCTTTTTGGACCGTATCTCCTCCCACAGTTTTTGAGCTAGAGACATGAAAGATGTGCGGGGCATATAGGAGAAGTGTGCTATCTTCTAGCTAAGGAATCCGCGGAAGCATTACGGCGTTAGCTGCGAATTTCCGGACATTTTTTCCCATAGACTATAATGGTAACAATCCTCAAATGTGGATATTTCAAAACAGTTTTTTTCATGGTCATAAATACAATGGTGATACCCCCTACACAGACCCAGGTACACCCACCTACTGACCTACCTTTCCATTCCCACGGAAGCCATATTTAAAGGGTAACTAAAGTCAAAAAAGCTAATTTAGATTTATCCTCAATAAAAGATAGTTTTATGGTTGTAAACACAAAAAAGACATACCCCCTCAACCAGACCCAGGTACACACACATACTGATCTACTTATCCATTACAGTGGCAGCCATACTTAAAGGGTAACTAAAGTAAAAAAACTAATTTAGATTTATCCTCAATAAAAAATAGTTTTATGGTTGTGAACACAAAAATGACATACCCCTCAACCAGACCCAGGTACACACACCTACTGATCTACTTATCCATTACTGTGGAAGCCATACTTTAAAGAGTAACTAAAGTCAAAAAAGCAAATTTTGATCAATAATCAAAAAACTTTGTTTTTTTAACCCCCAACATGATACAGGTATACACAGCTACTGACCTACCCCTCCATTACTGTTGCAGCCATACTTAAAGTGTAACTAAAGTCAAAAAACTAATTTTGACCAATCATCAAAAAAGTTTTTTTTTTAACTCTCAACACGACACGGGTACACACACCTACTGATCTACTTATCCATTACTATGGCAGCCATACGTAAAGGGTAACTAAAGTAAAAAAAAATCATTTTGACCAATCATCAAAAAAGTTAGTATTTTATCCCCCAACCTGATATGAATACACACACACCAACTGACCTACCTTTAATGCATGTGACATATTTAAAGGGTAAATAAAAAACAACAATGTCCTCTTCATTGACATTATTGAGTTTTAAAATCTGCAGCACAAACACACAAATTCCCTTCCAAAATGCAGTCTTTCAAGCCAAATTTAAAGTTTATATTTAAACCTTCCCTTTCTAGTTTATTAATGAAATAGTAGAGCAAGAAAATTGATCTTTGGGAATCTATCAGTAAATTACCCTGCAAACCTCAATTTGTACCAGCATCCCTACCAGGCTGTCATATTTACTCAGCTTTACAATGTTTTTAACTGCTAGTGGGGGGAAAAGCAGCGGGCCCGTTAGGCAAAAAGGGGCATTATTCTCAAACTCAAACAAAACCCAGAAATGTCTGCAAATATTTTAGGAACTAGTTGACAAAAACATGAGAGATAACTCAATTTAATTAATTAGCTCTTTGTGGTGTATAAGCAGGATTAAAGTTGTTTTTTTGGTATGCCTTTCTTTAGCATGGTTATATAGGGATAGTGTCATTGGTCACAGGTAGGTTAAAAAATTGTAAATGGTCTCTAATGCTTTAGTGCTAAGGCAGGTCTAGGCCATTTATGGTTGAAATGCACTGGAAGTTCACTGCCTGTCTGTAAATATTACTTGAAGCCTATTTGTATATCAAACAGGCAGTCTTACAGTCTTTTTTTGCGGGGGTGTTCTACAGATACACTGACTGTGTCTGTGTTAAACATTGGTAGAGGTTAGGGAATGCTTAGTTGTAAGCAACACACAATTTTAGGTTTGTATTTTGTTTGTAAATCTGTAGATGTTTGTCATAGGATTTAAAGGGACACTAAATTGGCATATACATGTACTTTGCAAATGTATCTTTTATTCACAGTGAGGGGAGATTGCTTATTCCCAACTCCCTGTGAATTATAGAATGCCCGGGTTACAAAGATAAACCTACCCACCGGCGCTCCACTTTTTGGCACACTCTTTCGACCAGTCGAGACTGTATGCCATCTGCTAGAGAGAAGCCACGAGTGCAGCGATGGTAGGTAAGTTTATCTGTGGAACCTGGGCATTCTTTAATTCACAGGGAGTTGGAAATAAGTTTTCTCCCTGTGAATAATAGATACATTTGCAAAGTACATGTTTAGGATGGTTTAGTGTCACTTTAAAGCAAATTTTACTGAAGTTACTCCCACTTGTTAAGCTAGTAAGGTTTTTATGAACCCTCCTTTAAGGTCTATAACTCTTAAAAGAAGAATTATTTTTTGTTAATTTTAATGAGTCCTTTCAGCTTCTGCCTGGTACACACAGGTCAATCAGGACAGTATGTTCCCTTCAGACAGAATATCAATCAATAAACTAATTGGTAGTGTGTAGGATTAGAATTTAAGTAGTACCACAGATATTTCAGCTCAACTTATAATGTGACCTATTGGTCAAAAATTATCAGCATGACCTGAAACAATTTTTGATGATTTTGGTGAAAACAATTCAGAGCTTTAGAAACTTCAAATGATGTGCAAGTGCTGCAAGCAGACCTAGATAGATTATCAAAATGGGCAGCAGAATGGCAGATGGGATTCAATGTTGATAAATGTAAGGTGATGCATTTAGGGTTTAACAATCCTGGTGCCACCTACACCATAAATAACTCTATGATAAGTGAATCTCTAATGGAAAAAGATTTGGGGGTTCTGGTAGATAACAGACTTAGCTGTAGCAAACAATGCCAGACCGCAAAAGCTTGAGCTAGCAAGATATTCTCTTGTATAAAGAGGGGAATAGATTCAAGAGAAAAAAATATTATTCTCCCTCTTTACAAGTAAAATAATAAAGAGAATGGAGGGACTTGACTATGCAGGCAGATTAGACAAGTTAGGGCTGTTTACAGAAGTGACGTTTGTCTGGTACATCGTCCACTAAGAGGACACGTGGACGTCTTTTAAGATTGGAAGAAAAGAAGTTTCATCTTCAGGTTAGGAAAGGTTTCTTAACAGTGAGAACTGTGGAACTGTCTTCCAGCAGATGTGGTAAACTGAATACCTTTAAAAGTTCGCTAGATAGGTTTCTAAAACTAAAAAATATTACTGGTATTAATACATATACTGCAGTTCTGGTTAATCCAGGGATACTTTCTGATTGCCATTTGGAGTAAGGAAGGAATTCCCCCCCCCCCCCCTTTTTTTTTTAGCTTTTTTTTTTTTTTGCCTTCCTCTGGATCAACTGTTAGGTAGGGTTAAAAAGGAGGGTGAAAAGGTGAGACTATGTTACATACTGTATATCACAATATACTTAGTACTATTTATAAAGACTGTTCACATATCCAAATATGTACACTAATTCAGAATTCACACCATGTATGTGTCAGGAGTGGGATCAGAATCTCGGTGGCAAAAGTGGTGTGCACTTGCTTCTCCTGACTGAAGAAACAATCAATGAGTTGGCACAGCATTAGAGCAGATGGATTGGCACAGCAGAACAACAAGATAGCACGGTAATGCAACAGATGAAGTGGCATAGCTGCACAGAAAATGAATAGGCACAGTTGCACAGCTGATGAAATGGCACAGTTGCACAGCAGAATGAACAGGCACAGTTGCAGAGCAGATGGATAGGCACAGTTGCATAGCAGAATGGATTGGCACAGTTGCACAGCAGAATGGATTGGCACAGATGCAAAGCAGAATGTATTAGCCACAGTTGCACAGCAGAATGGATGGGCACAGATGCACAGCAGAATGAATTGGCAAAGTTAAATAGCAGAGCAAGACAAAATAACAGAAGCCAAGGCACAAAGTACGATCAGCACTTACCCTATAGCATGACCAGCACTTATAGCGTGTCTTCCAGGTGTGACGTCACGATGCACGCACATTTTTGTGTGACATCATTGCTGATGCAACCCGTCCTAGGCCACTTCCTATAGGCCAGGGGACTCGTCCAGCCCGAAGATCCGGAAGCTCCTCCCCATCCCTTCTTACTGGCTGAGGAGGAAGACCGGGGAGGAGCTTAATACCGATCCTGACAGTATGCTTATATCTTTTAATGGTGTTATATGCTATAACGGAACAATAAACTTCCTTAAAAGTTTTTTCTTTGTTTTCATTTAAATATTTCTATAATTCGCTAGGACATGGTGTTGTAAAATGTTGTGTTGGAGGCACGACCTGGAAGGACACAGTGAAAGTACAATAAAAAAGTTTGAGTTGTAAGACAAGTTTAAATAACTATTAGTACAGGCAACCAAGTACTGTGTACATAAATAGCCCTATGCCCCCCTCACACACATCCAAATATCTCTGTCCATATGTAAATATCTTTGGTGATAGTGTTATAAAATTTCCCATATATTACAGAGGGTGCCAAGTATAATAACATTTTGTGTTGTGCAACTATAAGAGGTTACCAGTTCAGTAATGTAACCAAGATTAAGACTTTTTTTGAACAGATAGTAATTTAACAATAAAGGTAGAACAATTTCTGATAGGATTTGCCTTTCTTTTTTCATCATTATTAAATAAAACCCATTTAGGTGCATTTGTTCTAAAATAAAATAAAAAGTTGTGAATATTTCTTGTTGAAATAGCGTGCATATTGTTAAAGGAGGCTAAACTCAATTACCTTTCCCTTGCTGTGCTTATTAGAAGAGATTACAAGTTCGTGTTCACCCACAGCTCTACAACAATTCTCTGTGCACTGAAAAGGCAAACTTATTGGATTATTGGATTGTTCCTTCTAACCCTGCTTGTCGATTTGACAGGCTATGTATTTGTGACTTGTTTTCTTATGCCATTAGCGGTCATGATATAACACACATATAAGTAGTAATTCATAAAAAGACAATTTCAGCTACATTCCTTTTAAATTATCATGCTACCTATGTGGCAATATTCACAGACTAAAATACAGTAGCATTTAATGTGTGTGTACCTAACTGGTATGAATAAAAGATTGCACTTAGTTACTAACTTGGTTATAAAGGAAATTACCACAATTCACAAAATAAAATATTTTTTACGATAAGACTGGATGGTTATGTGAAGCTAATTACTGATACTGATAACATAGCTCATCTCTTTTAAAACTGACAATTAACACCCCAGTTTGCACATGAAGCTGATATTTTGCCTTTTTGCCAAAGATACTAAGAAGCAGATGAACTGAGCTTGTCTATGGGTGGAAACTCCCAGCAGACAACTCAACTTGCCACTTTCCTGGGCCCCTGGTGATCCAAATGATGTAGGGGTATACTCTTAAACTCTGGGTACTAAATCTTCATAAGGTCATTTCATTAGTTTCTCACGTCCTTTTGAGCCAAAAATAAAAAATTTAAAAATGTTATCACACACGTGAAATTTGTGATAGGAAATTTTTTAAAAATCCGGTTCAACTGGGTTTCAATTCAGATTTTCAGACCAGAAAGAAGCGGAGAAGCGGTGAGGGGCCTGGTCAGGTAAGTCCTTCAGAGACAAATATACAAATATGTATATTGCAAAAATGGGGTTTGGGGTGCTCTACATGACTGTAAAATTTTTTCTTTATGCTGGACTTGCCCTTTAAAGCAACCTCATAAGGGTGCTTTACATTTATGGTGGATCTTAACAGTTTATTAAACTCCTTACTGACAGATATTGAATTGATTTTGTGGTCTTTTTACAATGGTGCCCTAATTAATAAATTAATAAGCCGCAGTTACTATCCCATGTAAGTTGCGCTCATTTTGCATCTCATGTAGAAACTTAATGTTTGTGAATTGTGCCACAATTAGCAGATTTTCTGTTATTATAGCCAAATTTCCCAGTATATGTATTGTAAATCTTTTTCAGCCTTTTGACAGGTGGAACTCCTCCATTAACATTACAGGTGGACAGACAAGACTGGATAATAGCACAAACTGAAGTTTGTATTGATGTCTCCCATTAGTTTGATATATGGGTACATATAATAGGAATCAATTCTGATATTTCTAGAAAGCTAAAGTAGAAGAAATAAATTGTCAGTGATATATGTTGTTGATTTAATATAATGAATAAACTAAATGCATTTTACTCTTGGTTCAATTCCTTTATTTTTCAGATCCCCTGATTTAACAGATTGACATCAGGGTTATTTACGGAGATCTGCAACACAAGACTCCCATCTTAAAGTGACGCTAACAATTAATAAAGCGTTAGCATGACTTTTACATGGTGTTTGCAGAGGCTGCGTGGGTCTCTGAAACAGTTACTCACTCAGCAATCGCAATGATATTCAATATAGTGATTACAGCACTATTTTATGCGCATTTAACGCCTACCAAATAGCAGACACAGCTGCTATGAAGCAAGAACTGTGGGGGAGATCCATTGCAGCTTTCTGTAAATAGCCCTAAATATTTTTTTTTTATTAAATGAATTGTAAATATGGAAATGTGTTCTGGGTTTGCTTTAAAGGCTAGATAAGGCTGAATTTGTAATTCATTTATTCTTCCAGAAGCGAACATCCTTTAGCACAGCTATATTGCCATTCCATTATGGAAAACCATCACTTTGACCAGTGTCTGATGATATTAAACAGTCAAGTAAGTTCTGAAATCCTTGTATCTGTAGCACATTTCTTAAGCACTGGGCAATTTTTTTGGAAACATTAATATTGTAATACCAAATAGGTGTTTGCTTGCATGTGTATACTTATAGAGGTTAATTGACATTCAATTAAAAAAACTTGCATTTCTATACATATGGAAATGAGTCAACCACTCCACTTAAAGGTGAAATAAACTTATTTTTTCTTTTTAATTCTAATGTGAAAGCTTTTCTCGCCAGAACACCATACAGTGTAAGATTTTTCTAGAATTGCACTTCTAAGAAGGCTTCTGTATTGTTGCCAGTACAGCCCATGTAGCTTACATTGAGCATGTGTACCTATTGGTCACCTCCCCTGACCCCAGTATTAACTGTCTCTATGCACAGTTTTTTCTATACAGACATCTCCACACCAATATGGATGTCCCTGATAAGACTTTTGAAAGCTGCTTGTTAAGGTGGCCATACATATACCTGATATTAATTACCCGACCGAGCGCTCACGCAACGTTCAATCGAGTCTGCTGGAACAGCCTCTCCCGTTTTTCTATGCGACTGACATGCAATTGCAAAATGAATGGGATTTTTTGATCGCATGTCGGTCGCATAGAAGAACGGGAGAGGTGGTTCCGGCAGGATTGATCAAACGTCACGTGAGCGCTCAGTCGGGTAAGTAATATCGGGTATATGTATGGCCACCTTTATCCTGCAATTCGTTTACCAGTCAGCATGAATTGCATGCAGCCTTCCTGAGGCAATACAAAAATTTTAAATAGTCAGTTAATTTTACTTTACTTTTTTTTATTCTGCTCCTAGCAAAAGATAAAGCTTCTAAATTTAAACTGATTTTTTTACAAATGCAGTGGTGACTCATCAGTCTAAATGCATGTTTTAAATGCCTGGTCTGTGTCAGGGAAAGGGAGGATCTCTGTGCATGTTATATAATTGGCTGTCAGCTTCTAGGAAGCAAGGCTACATCAGATTTCTTGTTTTGATCTGTTAAGCACTACAGAGCATGTGACCTGTACTGCATACACTTGGTGGGAGTCACCCACCTAAGGTGACTTATGGGAGCTGACTACAGGTTAATTTTATTAAATCACCCAGCAGCCACAGCAAAGGGAAAGGTGAGACATTGCTTGTTATATGTTTGTGGGTGTCCCAATAGATAAAATTTCTAAAAAAAAGAGCAACGTGTCAACCCCAAATTATCAAATTTAGATCAACCTATTTACAGGCTAGAAAAGCCCCCCCAAAATGCATCAATGCTATCCCAGACTTGTCAAAAATTCCAAGTCAAATTTTTAACCACTTTTCCACCAAGTTTAATTCACCAAAAAGTTCCCAGTCTTACCCAGTGGGAAGAGTCAAAATTTGGCTGTTTTATAACATGCAATAATGTATCACTGTCAAAATAGCTTCAAAAATGCAAAATTACCACTTCATAAATATCCCCTAGTGTATTAAGGCAGGGTTTCTCAAACAGTGAGACGGGCACACTGGGAGATCCTGTGGTGTGCCAGTATATTTTGGTAGCCGATTTTTAATCTGATACCCTAATTTTTATTTGTCACATCTTAAAATAAAAATTTATATTGCAATAAAATGCAAACAAAGAATAAATCAATATTTTATTAAAATTCTGTTACAATACACACAATTAAATGTGCTACATCCTGGAAAAGTTTAAAAAACACTGATAGAAGATAAAACACATTTGGAGTGATTGTTAGACAAATGCTACAAAGGGGATTTATCTACCGATACCCATAAAGGCAGACAGCTTGAGTAGGCGAGTATGGGGAGGGTTTGGGGGGAGCAATCAGGAAACCTCCAATGAAATAGTAGAACAATGGCCATCACTTTCCAGCATCTTTAGAGATTTGGCAGGACTGGTCGGTTGTTTTCAGATGCCTTCACACATTTTGTTAGATTGTTGTTGTGGGACATATTGCCTGGCAATTATCTAATGTGTATACAGAGCTTAAAGGCAAGTTCACCCCCAAACATAAACATGTAGGTACAGCTCTACCAAACTCCAAGTCTGCAATACTTATATAGTATATTCTTCCACTAGATCCCTGAAAATAGATCTTTAAGGAAGCTTTAAAAGGTTTAATATGCTGTATCATTTTATATAGATGAGTCAATTATAAGTTAAGCAGAAGAGAGTATTCAAATAACTCCTCATGATAGTGTCTCAGTGTTAGTATAATATATGCTCAGCTCAGCTATTTTTATCTTATATATTTGTATCTATTTTTATGTTAAATGGCTTTATATGCAATAGATTGTGAACATGTGACCATGTTTGGTTTATATTTTACTCTGAGAATGCAGAGAAACAGTCATGACAATTTACAGAGAGCCACAGCAACATATTCCAGTATTAAAGTGACACTAACCCATTTAAAAATGGTTAACAGCACTTGGAATAACAGCAGCTGCACAGGTTAAAGTGTATGTATACAGAAAAAATGACTTTGCGTCATCTTAATCTATAAATAAATATGTGTAAGTAGCACTTACTCCGAGGTGTGTGTTTCTGCATGCTTCAATAAAGCAATTTTTTGCTCAAGCTCTGACCACGGACCTGGCTATTTTCCCCAATACCAACTGTCAATACTGCATGAAGTATACAGCACACCAACTGTCAAACCATTCCAGCTAAGCAAAACTGCTTACAGAAATGCTGAAATGTAAGATGTTTCAGATTGGATATCTAAAGAAATAGGGGACAGATCAACAAAAAAAATGGTACAGTTGTAGTTGAGATGAATTATAGTTTCCAGTAATGGGCAATTTAAAAAACAAATTTGCCAGTGTACATACCCTTTAAGCTAAAGACTAATGATCAGACACCGCAATCGATTCTATATCATTTTGCCAATCACCTACATGACATTTTTTACTCTAGCTGGCTTACTGGGGACGAGTCCCAATGCGAAATATAGAATTTCAGAATTTACTCAGGGCACTTGTGGCTCCTGTAATTATTTTCTTTATTGATATGCAGTATTTTAATCACAAGCAGCACAAGATTCATTTTTTCCATTTGCAAACATGAGGAAAATGGTGATCCATTTTAATAAGGCATTGGCTAGCATTGATTCGGTATTGCATGTCTACTAAATTACTAATCTTAAAGGGCAATTATATTACCCGAAACAACCCCTCCCTTTTGTTGTACCTAGGGTGAAGATGTTAGAATGCTAGGTCTTCAGCCCTAGGGGTACATTAGATCACTAGTATTATTTTCCTAAAGTTGGGCTTGCATGCCCACCCACCACATACTTATGTCTGTGGCCTGAACTGTGGGAAGATGCACTCAGCAAGAAGCATGCCTTCCCATTGGCCAAGTGGACTGGTGATCGCAATATTAAAAAATGTGTTTAAATGGCACAGGCCCTTCAAATAGAGTGTGAAACCCATGGCACGTGATTTAGGCAATAGTGTCCTTTATTTTGTCACCATTTAAGTGTGCTGATGGTTATTAATTGTGTTCTGAATGAACATGTCCTTTTCCCACCCTCACGCTCTGTTCCCCTCCCTAGTCTCACTATTAATATTAATGACACACTGATATCCCCATCTCCTCACGTCCGTTGCCTGGGAATAACGCTAAATTCGGATCTTTCCTTCAAGCCCCATGTCACACTCTTACCAACTCCTGTCCACTCCAACTCAGAAACATCTCCCCCATTCTTCCCTTCCTCTTGGAAGACGCTACATAAATCCTAGTCTATGCCCTAGACTACTGCAACACATTCCTGTGTGGGTTATCAAACAACCGTCTGGCACCTCTTCAATCCATTCTAAACTCTGCTTCCCAGCTCATTCTCTCCTTTCTTCTCTAACGCCTCTCCTATCTGTCAGTCCCTCCACTGGCTGCCCATCATGCAAAGGATCCAATACAAGCTGCTAACCCTATCCTATAAAGCACTATCCAATACAGCCCTTCTATACATCTCAGAGCTGATCCACAGATCCAGTTCCAGATGTGATCTCCACTCTGAAAATTATATCCTCATCCACCCTTGTTCCCTATTCCCATGCCCACATTCAGGACTTTGCCTGCATATAACCTGGCCTAATGTCTAGGCCAAGTTATATGCTTTACTCTTCAGGAAAGCATATAACCTGACCTAGACATTACCCCTCTGACTGGCCCAACCTGATCCTAAACGCCTTTCACATTCCACTGCCAATCTTCTGATTCCCATCACCTTATGTCTCACCCCCATTTCCTCTAGACTGTAAGCTCTTTGGGCAGGGTCTTCTTTCCTATTGTATCATGGTATTGCTGTAAGTAACTCATATATTGTGTATTACCTGTAATATGTATAATATGTATTACCCTGTATGTAATGTATGACTATGTAATTGTAAAGCGCCACAGAAGATGTTGGTGCTATATAAATCCTTAATAATAATAATAATAATACTGTGGGATATAATTTAGTTAATCTAAAAAATTCTTTATAGGGAATGTGAAAAACTGAGCAATACAACAAAAATCACATATAAATAATTCATTATGTAATTATTACATAACAATACATTTGCAGCTACGGTATATTTGTGCAGCTGAACCACATTTCTTATTTTACATTTTTATCTTAAGGGTAACCAGATTCTTAGCGGCCTTTCTCTTCAAGACTACAAGATAGTACTCAAGATGATTAAACAAGCCATTCTTGCTACTGATCTTGCACTGTACATCAATTGTAAAGCGCCACAGAAGATGTTGGTGCTATATAAATCCTTAATAATAATAATAATAATAATACAGTGGGATATAATTTAGTTAATCTAAAAAATTCTTTATAGGGATGTGAAAAACTGAGCAATACAACAAAAATCACATATAAATAATTCATTATGTAATTATTACATAACAATACATTTGGCAGCTACGGTATTTGTGGTTATTTTACATTTTTATCTTTAGGATAACCAGATTCTTAGCAGCCTTTCTCTTCAAGACTACAAGATAGTACTCAAGATGATTAAACAAGCCATTCTTGCTACTGATCTTGCACTGTACATCAAGTAAGGAGTAAAATTATTGGATGAAATGTGAATTTAAATAAGCAACCAACATAGAAATAAAATGCTTTGTTGGTTTTATTTTTGCTCTGCTGACTTTACAAGCTCTAGTAGTAATGTTCTGCTAAGTTTTAAAGCACTCGTAGAGAAGAAAGCTAGAGGTCGACAGCTGTTCTACAGCTCATAAAGAAAGGAACGCAAAAGGAAATTTCATTCTCTACAGTATATGAAATGTCAAGTAACACAAGGTTTGATTTATTGGCTGCCAAATCTTTCCCAGGCTTTTCCCTCAGTAAAATATTTGTACCATATGTGTATTCATATTCTTAAAAGGAAAAGGATTGATATGGGGGATGATGTATACAGAAATCACTGGATGATTTTAGGAACATTTTTCCATCATTTGGCACGTGGGCTCTAAATAAACTTCTTAAAAATTCTTTTGAAAGAGCTTATTGAAATGCACAATACTACAAAGGTGTTTATTTAAAACTGGAGAGTATCAGAGAGGATCTTTTAACTCCTGGATGCATAAAGACTGAATGTTGTCATTTTAGAATCATAAATAATTATTTCCTTTTTCTACTCTTCTCATGTCTACCAATTGTATTGTAACTGTGCTTTATTTATGAATCAGTGAGTCCAATGGGGGGGAAGCAGTAAGAAACACGGCACTCCTCTCTCTTTCCTGGTTCCCATAATGGAGTAATCACTTTGTAATGGTTACTGCATTGCGGAAGACTCGAAGGTAAGGTGTGCTGGCTAAACAAACCTTAATAAAATTTGCATCGAATGGTTAGTGCTCTTATAGGAAACAGTCAGGCCTCATTAGTTAAAGGAGAACTAAACTTTTTTTTTAAATACTAATGTGAGAGCTTTTCTCCCCAGAACACCTATACGTTGTAAGATTACCCTCTAGTAAGTTGCATTTAGTACATGTAAGTAATAGATTCTGTAACAAGGAGGCACAATCCCTGACCCCAGTATTTCTAGCTTTTGGTGTTTAATGGCCCAAAAAGCCACAGGTTCAAATCCCCTGGCTTACTTATGAAACACGACAATATAGTGCACTGCCTTTTATGGTTAAAGTGAGTCACTTTAATGATAAAGTGGTGAGCAGTCCTAAGGTCGACGAACTTTTACCATCGGTTTCGTAATCACTCGAAAATGCCTGAAAATTTCTCTCCTCCATGGTAGTCTCCCTATACTTAAAGTATAGAGAGTCAATCGCAGCAGAGGTAAATGTGCAGTCCTGAACGTTCTCCATATGTGAGTAGTGTGATATTTAAAAAAAATCATGTTCCACAAAAGAGGTATTGGAGGTGGAACTAGTAGAGGGGGGACCCTGCACACCAAATGCGTTTCGCCTCAACTGTTTGACTTTTCCAATGGCGCCATTGAGGCGGAACACAGCCACAATACATTTGGACCAAGACTTATTGATAAGTTTATGACTGTTGGGTTATGTACCTATATGCTATGTAAGGGGACTGGTAATTTTCAACTTGGGGTTGTTTTTAACTTTATTGAGAATTCAATGATATATCTCACTGATACCTGTTTTTATGTATATATAATAAACATTATATTTTAATAGAGCTGATTCTCCTACTGAATCCAATTTTGACATGTAAAATAAATGAAAAAAACGTTTTAAGTAAGTGCATGTTAACATATAAAAATATAATGGAAACTGTTTTGAATAACATCTTGGTGCAGTCCAGTATAAGCAAATATAGAGACAGGAACAAGTCTGATTGACCTTTACAAGGACTAAACAGACAATTAAAGGGTTTAGTATCATGCTGAAGACTGAATAACTGGATTCTGGAAAATCCAAGGGGTGAGCTAATTTGTGTAGAAATCAAAGTGTAGAAAAGTATCCCTAGGGAAATAATTAACACGTTTAGGAAATCTGCAAGCAGAATCGAATTTAGGTGGAAATCTGTAAAGCTATTCTTTTGTGTTTAAGGAGACGTGGGGATTTCTTTGAATTAGTGAAGGCGAAACATTTCAAGTGGGATGATCCTTCACAAAAAGAATTGTTTCTGTAAGTACCAAACAGCATTTATTGAACAAAATGTTTGTAAACCTTATTTGGCAAATGTACTGATATGTAATTGGTTAATTTAGAATAAAATCATTTTACAAAATCTTTTTGTATTAGAAAATTTATGGAGACAACATGTCTACTAGAGATAGCCGAACTATATGGAAAGTTCGAAAACGGACCCATTAAAGTCAATGGGAGTCAAATAGTTCGAAAAGTTCTGATGAAATACAAATAAAATAATAATGGTAACTTAATGTAAATGGCTGTGGGACCTGGGAAATGGTCTGGGGAACATGTTCGAATATTCAGGACATTCGAAAAATCAATTTTACTCTCACTCGCACTATTTTTGAGCTCTCGCGTTCGAACATTTGATGTTCGCGCCTAGGTATCATGTACATTTTACTCGTGGATTCGATGCTCGTGTATAGGTTTTAATGGACACTTTACTCGCAGATTTGATGCTCGCGCCTAAGTATCATTGACATTTTACTTGCGGATTCGATGCACGCGTATAGGTTTTAATAGACATTTTACTTGGGGATTCGATGCTCCCGTATAGGTATAATAGGCATTTTACTCGCATATTCGATTTCCCCAAACGGTGGAACATTCGAGAATTATCGAAAGTCCGGAAAATATCGAAAATCCGGGTCCGGGATAGTTCAAAAAGTCCGAATTTGTTCAAACTCGAATAGTTCGGCTCGAACTCTAGTCCATCTCTAATGTCTACCAGATATAATTCATTTACATTTTTTCTTGGATTAATGAGATGCTGATGTTTTGATCATAAAATAAAGCGGTTGGTAAATGATTTTGCTAATATCCACACAGCTGTTTGCCTATTGGGGCAATCTGATTAGATCATGGCAATACAGTATAATAAGTGCTTGACACAATGGACATAATTGGATCATATTTGAGTCATCCACTTTAATGTTCACTTGAAGCTCTTTAGAATCATTGAGTTAGGCTCTTAGGTTAAGCAGTCAGTCCCTTTTTTGATAATCATCAGATACAAAATGTAAATTAATTTAGACAATGAAAAGTTATTATTAAAGCAAAAGCAACAGTCTCAGGTTTCATTTCCACGGTGAGAAGGTTGCCTGACATGCTTACACATACATTATAGAATGGAAATGTGGAAGAAAGCACAGCAGCAAAACAATATTTGACATGCAAAGTTGCATGAATTTCATAGTGGCAGTTTAACCATAACAGATTTAATGAGAAGTAAAACATTTTTATAATTTAAATATTAAAACAGTGTTGTTCAGTGTTACACATTGCAGCTCTCCCATTCCAGATGATATTACAGTATGTTAGTCATCCAGTTTATGTTTTGTGTCTTGTGCAGAGCAATGCTGATGACGGCATGTGATTTGTCTGCAATAACAAAGCCTTGGCCAGTTCAGCAGCGGGTTTGTATATAACCATATTTTTCTGCACGTTTAACTGATTTAGGCAACAACCACGTCTTAATATCTTGACCTTCATCAGTCTTGTTTATTTTTACACATAACAGATAGCAATCTGTTTAATTTAAAGTGGATTGGACTGCATGGAAATTGTTGCTGTGGAAAATCATGCCCAGGTGGATCATGTCCAGTACTGTAGGCTCACCAGATAGTGTTGTTTGGTTCCTACTGTCCTTTCCCCTGAAAAAGGATGATGTACTGGAAAATGGCAATGGATAAATCATTTGCGCTCCATGTCAACTTATCTCTCATGGTACTTAAAACTAGCGCATGTGCTAGAAGGGAACAAGTTATGTAAAACCTGTCCTTTATTAAATCTTATTGCATTGATACCTCTCTGCTGTTTTAAAGGATAAGTGCACTGTAAAATCAAGTTATGTTCATTTGGAAGCTGCAGCTTTAAAAATACCGTTGCCATATTTTTTTTTTTACCTATGCCCCTCCAGAGCCTACCTTTGTGCCTTGGAAGTTGCTGACATCTTGTTACTGGTTTGCTGAATGTTAAGCTCCGCCCCTCTGAGATTTCCTCTGCTTTCTCCTGCCTGAGCCTCAAACAATAATGCCTGTGAGTTCCGTGCACTCTCCTTCTTGAGCCTCAAACATTAATGCCTGTGAGTTCCGTGCACGTGCGTGTGCACGGAACTCACAAGCATTACTGTTTGAGGCTCAAGCAGGAGAAAAGCACAGGTTATCTCAGAGGGGCGGAGCTTAACATTCAGCAAACCAGTAACAAGATGTCAGCAACTTTCAAGGCACAAAGCTAGGCTCTGGAGGGGCATAGGTAAAAAAAAATATGGCAACGGTATTTTTAAAGCTGCAGCTTCCAAATGACTTGATTTTACAGTGCACTTATCCTTTAATGTGTGTTCCTAATGGTACACTGGAAAAAGAGAATTACATGACATGCATTATAGATGATTTGACTGAAAGATGATTTTTTTTGTTGTTCTGTTTAGATAGCTGAGCTTGTAGCCTCAGAGTTTTATGAGCAAGGGGACAAAGAGAGGAGGGAACTCAACATTGAACCGATTGTAAGTATTGTTCTCTAAATAAAGGTGTTAAAGGGCAATTATAACCTTTCTCCTAAGATCTATAGTACTTCTCCTCATAAGTTACGATTATCAGTTTGTTTATTACCCCCCCGGCTTATGTCTGGAACCTAATAAACTAAAAAACAAAACACAGTACATCAAATTAGACAAAGTGGGTTATAGGTAAACTTACTTAGACCCACGTGTGATCTGGGTGCCCAGATCATTCTCCCAATTGCATAAGCCAACCATATAAGAATCTTATGGACTTGATAAAGGCAGCATGGAGGTGGAAAATAAACATAATATGCTCACCCAATAGAACAGGTGGTCTGGGTGCTATTGCCCCAGACCTGTTGCTCCACAAGGTCAAACACTGTACTCACCAAACGAAGAATTGTCGAAAGGTACACATGGAAAGGTACATTTTCCACAGAATATTTGGAGTCTATGTGCAGTGATTCCGGAGTGCATATAAGTCCTCTCTTTCTCTTTATTTGTCTGAAACCAGGCCAACAGGAACATGTCCTTCTAGAAGAGCGTGTCTTTCAAATTACCAATCCCCTGGCTGAAGCTCATCCTAAGCAAGTTGGCAATCCTACAGCTGTATAGCTAGAACTGGTGCCTGACTTTTTTTTAAGTCAATTTCTAACAGTTGATTTTTTTCAATATATAAGTAGAGACCTACCTACCCAAATAAATATTCTATGTGGGGTGAAAAAAACTTAATCATTTTAGTGGTCCTTTAAATGAGATGTACTTTTATACATACATGTAAAACTACCCTAGAAGGAAAGCTAATATTGTAGACGTTAAATCAATAAATGGCAAACATAAACCCCATGAATCTTGTTTGGTAAGAATGTAACAGAGGATTGAAAGCAAAGAAACCTTCAATTGCAAAACATTTGTGGAAATGTATTAAATGAAATATTTTTAACAATTTATTTTTCTCCACAATTTTTATTCCATGCTTTAATTTCAGGGTATATTAATAAACCTGGTAAAAAAAAATGGGGTGTCCTAATATAAATAATAATAATAGCCTAGTAAAGGAATGTGCTTAGACTGCCAGTTATCACTGTGAATAAAGTTTCAAGAAAGAAGCCCTATAAGTGTGTTCTATTACTAAGGCATTTTCTTTCCCTCAGTTTTATTTGTAAAATACTGACATGTAATCCCCATGATATCCCATGGGATTAGGTTGTTCTAACCATCAAAACCTTGGTAAATCTAGGCCAAATTGTATAATTTCTTTGACAGATCTGGTGTTATGTTTTAATTCTGTTGTGGAGAGAGGAGGCTTTACTAAATATTCTCATACACCTAATAACTGTCAACCAGTTTATTTTATTTGGCTGCTTGAGCGCATTGGGAATGCACAAATATTAGTGTATTTGGTTTGCACACTAACGTACCAATTGCAGGGATTTTGCAGCCTAATGAAAAGACTACTGCTGTGGTTTAGAAAATGCTCTTCAGGGACCATTGGTCATGCCAGGTATTAGAAACTATCCATCGCACTTGCGCATTGCTTATTGCTCCTCAGTTGCTTATGAAAATAACATTGGTTTGTTACCTCAGTAAATTGGTTTGGCTGAGTGCCCTTTACACAGGAGTTCTAAATACGTTAGGCATTATTTATTACATGTTACCATACCACAAGACATCTAACAGTATATTTTCTTCAGCAGTTCATAGTAATTGCAAAAACAGAGGATGTGTTTCATATACTGTATATGGCACATTTGAAATAAAGCATTTAGACACACACGCATATATTTAGCATTTGTTGAAATATGGTTCTGGATTTCCTTTCAATGAAATGTAAAACTTCATAATTTGTGCACTAAACATTTTTTTCCCTGCAGGATCTGATGAACAGAGAAAAGAAGGATAAAATACCAAGCATGCAGGTTGGATTTATCGACGCAGTCTGCTTAGAACTTTATGAGGTATACAAATAAATAAAGATATTAAAGGGCATCTATAATTATAATGTAATGTAAGAAACTTTTCCAGTAAGTTACATTTGCATACATGTAAGGAGTGGATTCTGTAACTAAATAGGCTTCCATGTTGTTGCCAGTACATTTCTCTGTCTATATAGTCTTAAAACAGAATTGTGAGCATGTGCACTAACTGACCATCCTCCTAAACCCAGTATTCACTATCTCGATGCACATTTTCTATACATTTGTAACCACGCCAATATGGAAGCCCCTGATAAGACTAGTTTCTGTTTCCCTATTGTTTATTTTACAGCCAGAATGTGTGGCACAAATAACAGCCTACTAGGAACAATACTAAATAGTTACCATAGTTTTACTGCCAATTGTTTTTGCTTCCATTGAGTTTCTTGCAAAAGATACAATTTCTAAATTTACCTACTTTCTATGCATTAGCTCTGGTGGCTTAGAAGTCTAATGCTCTGCTTTTTTAAAAATAGAATCCATGAGGTTACATGTTTCTATCCCTGAACTTATAAAAATGTTGGTTTTCTTTCTGCCATCTATGTTAGTTAAATAAGGCAGGAGTGTTGGAGAATGTTTGCAGTTGCAAACACTAAACTGTAAAGTGCTTGTGAAGGTTCTAAATCATCCAGGTCATGGTTTATCTGTGGTATTCAGTGAGATCAACTGGACACACAGATACTACACTGTAAAATCCCTACACTCTCCGGTTATCCTCCAATTTTGACTATTGGATACTGATAGGCTTCAGTTTTGGAAGCTTAAAAACGACTGCACAACCTGGCTTAGAAGGACTCCTCATTTGTTCTCAGAGGCATGATCTCTGTTCTGTAACATAATTGGCTGTCAGCATCTAGGGGACAGGGCAGGCTGAAATTTCTTGTTTTGACCTGCTTTGCTCTAGAGAGAATGTTCAGCAGTGTGACTCCCAGCAAACCCGGGAAGATGAATTATGGGAACTTGACCCCTGTAGACACAAAAGAAAATGGGCTGGCTATCTCTACCATTAGGCTTTTGGTTTAAACCCATATATGTCAGGCTATATTGGCTATATTGCCACCCAGTGGGCAAAGAAGGAAGGGCAAAAGAAAAATAATTTGAACTGTTGAACCAGCAGAAAATTAGTGTAGGAGAAGAATATCCAGATTGTAGCAGACCCAATATCGCTTTTGCAGGGTGAATCCTAAATGGGCTTTAACCCCTGCATGACCTTAATGGCAGAATTTAGTAAGAAGTCACAAAACTGACATTACGAGCATTTTCCAATACCCACGCAGCTGCCTCTTTTGTTAATAGTTTTTTTTTATTAACAATCTTTTGTTAATAAGTTTACATTACTTTAAAGCTAGAATCAGGGTGGCAATTGCCCGGGGCACCTGCTGCTGAATTATTATTTTTTATATTTTTTTCCTGAACGTGACTTAACAAAAACATTAAACCCCCCCTTCATTCCATAGATATCAGAGATGCTGTTTCTGCTTTAATATCGAAGTGCCTTTAAAAAACTTATACTGTGTGAGCTTATGAACCTCCCTTGCAGACTGCTCAAGCCTTTTTTTAGAGCTGTCTCAACATTGTCTATGTAATAATGTAACAGGACAGATTGTCTCTTTAAGATCTGAATGTAACTAAATAGTGAAATGGATACAGGCACTGGTTACATTGTGATTTTATAGGGCCAATCCGTCCTATTACATATAGAATTCTGGGTACTCAGAGGGGTTTAAACAGATTTAAAGAGAGCAACATGAGGTACCAGGCTTATAGAGACCCTCCTATATACCAAATTTCCAGTAGAGGTGGGTAAGGTAGAATAAAGCTGCAGTGGGGAGTAAGAGGGGAATGTAAAAGAAGAGCAGAAAGGCAATAGAGATGGGAGAACCATGAAAGTGAGAAAGGGAAGATAAAGATTTAAGGAGAGAAGGGGAATGGAAAGAAGGTGTTAATAGAAGAATGGGATTATGGGAAGCTGAAAGGGAGAGAGTGATGAATAGAAAAAATACAGAGAGCAAAACAGAAAGTAATAGATGAGATAGAAAAGGGAAGGGAAATAAACTAGATATAAGGGTAAGGAGGGCTATTAAACAAACAAGGCTGTCACTGTCACGGGAGGGAAAAGGTGTATGAATGTGTGCAGTGCATGGATTTTAGCGCTAATGCTGCTCATTTGTCTATTAGTTGATAGTACTGTAATGTCAAGTTCTGTGGTGTGTCTGATGTGTCCTATTAACACTATCTATACTGGGGTAATATATAAAACTAATATGACTGTACTCACTGGTCAAGTCTGTATATATATTGCCCAAGAGCTAACAATTGGTGTGTACTGAGTAATATCTATAACTAAGGCCAGTGGTTTGGCTGTAGTGTGTGTATGTTGGAGGGGGGCAGCCTGGAAGGGGAGAGAGGAGCGGGGCGACGTTGCCTGGAGATAGCAAGGGGGGATGCAGCCAGACTGGCAAATAAGAGAGGAGGTGGGACATAGGCTTAAGAGGGAGGGGGGAGCACAGCATGAACTCAGAGACAGAAATGGAGATAGAGAGTGGAGAGAAAGAGAGTAAGTAGATCACAGAATACTCACAAAGTAGGTCAAGAAAGACAGGGTCTCAAAATAGGGAGAAAGTGGGAAGAAAAAGGGGTTAAGCAGAATGAGGGTAAGATGCTCATCTATGCCCAGGGCTATATTTTACCTAAAACTAGCTAGAATCTAACGCTGCAGCTCTATGTAAATGAGCCTGTCTGTCTCTGCGTATTGCCCATACTGATTAAAGGGGAACTAAACCCTTTGAACTTATCCCATCATTCTGTCCTCCATTAAAAGTAGCCAGGGTGGGAACCTGAACAGCTAGGTACTCACCCCTTTGTTTGCAATAGGAGAAATCAAAGTATTTCCGAATGATTGCAAACCCAGGGGTGAGGACTTAGCTGTTCAGGTCCTCACCCTGGGTTCTTTTAATGGGAGTGGATGGGTTTAAAGGATTTTGGTTGTATCACTTGAAGATCAGCTTGTCAAAGTCAGAATAATCTTCTGCTAAAAGGGTTGAGTTTCCCTGACCTTGCTTTGCAAATCATTGCCTATTCTTTTATTACTGTACTCTTGGTTAATTACCATGCATTTGCCAGTCATAGAATTTGAATATACTAACCAATTAACTAACATCCTATATTCGAATTCTATTACCATATATAGTTTTAGTAAAACATTTCAAAAATAAAAACAAGGCTGGTGAAAATATATTGACTAACAAAATTTAGAGATACACATGTGTCCCACTAAAGGCACATGGATAAACCTTGTCATACAGTTAGAGAAACCCTGTGGTAAGCTATAAAATATACTCTTGTTCCATGGCAGAATGTTCATGGCTCCTTCCTCTGCACTTCAAGTGTGATTACATCTCCCATCTCTAACTTAGCAAAAGATATCAGCCGCAACATGAGCAGATCTTTGCCAGCTCAGCATTCCTGATAGGGACCACCCAGTTACAGTAGTAACAGTAGGAAAGTATGCTCTCCTACCCCTTGGAAAATGTACTTTAATATAAAAAAAATAGTTTTTTAGTATAGTTTCCCCTCAAATATTTTTTTCTATATTTGGTTGCCTTTATCAAAGTTGTTTAAATAACTTGACATTTGAATATTAGATTGTGGTTAAACAAAGTTGTCATTCATTCTTACTGTAAGCTATTGTTCCTTAGGCCTTAACGCAGATCTCCGATGCGTGCCACCCATTACTTGAAGGCTGCCAGAGGAATAAGCAGATGTGGCAGATACTAGCAGAACAGCAGGAAAATAGTTTGGTCAATGGAGAAAATGAAAAGGCAAAAGCAGATTGTGATATAGATTAAACAAGAACAAAAATCTGTAATTTTGTGGTACAAAATAGCATTACACTGTTTGAAGAATTTAACATTTTGCACCTGATATATTTATTTATTAATTTCACTTAGATGTTTCTGCTCTCTAAGGAAATGATAAGAACATGTAAAATTGTATTTCTTTGTATTATGTTTATTATTTTGTAAACAAGTCATTGTGTGCTGTACCTGTATGTAGCAATGTTACACATTTCCACTGCCTGGTTTCTTTCGTGTGTACTTTTGTATTGTCCTTTTTGGACCAGTGCCTTAACATTTTGTTTTTGTCAGGCAGTCACAGTTAAAGCCATGCTGTCTTTCAGGTATCAAGTCCAGCTCCCTGCAAAGACATTTATCAAATGCGCAAGTTTGGGTTTGGTCTTTGTCACCAAGTGATAAATGGCCATTAATGACCATTTTTCAGAGAAAATGAAAAAATGTTCATATTGCACTATATTTCATTCTTTGGTGTCAGTACAGAAGTCAGTGTTTTAAAGGACAACTAAAGATTAAAACAAAATCAGTTGAGCTTAATATTCTAATGGACTTAAACCACTATATTTACAGTTTTTTAAACACTTGCTAAGTTATGATCTAGACCAGGGATGTCACACTAGTGGCCTTCCAGATATTTTGAAAACTACAACTCACATTCCCTGGCTGCATGGAATGCTGGAAGTTGTAGTATTCAAACATCTGGAGGGCTGCTAGTTTGAAATTTTTTATCTAGACAAAAGATTGTCTTCTCTCTGTTTTATTTATACTGTGGCTGGATAGCCTTCCATTCATCCTTCTCTTTCACTTCTATAAGGCCCTGGGCCGGATTTACACTTCAGGAACCTGTAGTCCCAAAGACCCTGGCGCCCTTAGCCCAACCCGTAAACACAGACCACACCCCTAAACCCCACCCATTTTCTCTTTTTTGAGGAAGAAAATAGACTTTAAAGGGGTTGGATTTGTGGGAGGATACAAATACATATATACACACGCCCCTAGACCTGTGCTTAATGGTAAATCCAGCCCTGATAAAGCCACCAAATGGTTGAAAAGGGGGCATTTGTGCTATAGATGAGGATAGATAGAAGGGTAAATGTGAATGCAACAGAATGAAGTTGTAAATACAGTGGTTTTGTCCACCATTAAGCCTGATAAGTTTATTTTTAGAATTTAGTCATTCTATTAGAATAATACAGGAAAATTGTAACATTCACATCTTAGGGGCATATTTAGAAATAATCGCTATTTTTTGCATTTTGTTTCCACCAGACTTTGCTGGTTGTTTAAATTATTTATTTTTTCCCTAAATTTAAATATGATGATAATTAATTTTGACTGCTTTATAAATCACTTTTTTGCCGTTACTTTGCCAAGAAGTACAGAGAAAAAAACATTTTTACTTTGGTGAAAACTATACAGAAATACAAATTACTTTTCCGCTTTGTAAATATGCCCTATAGTGTATGTCTAGAATATTACCTATATACTCGAATATAAGTCGATCCGAGTATAAGACGAGGTACCTATTTTTACCTGAAAATGAGTAAAACCTGATTGACTCAAGTATAAGTTGAGGGCAGAAATTATGGCCACTACTGCCTTCTGACTCTGTATTATTTTGAGGCTTTAGTTGCCCTTTTAATGGACAGCAGAATTCCCATACAGTAGTCTCATACAGTAATAGAGTAATAGCCAATGGCTATTACTGTATGGGACTATTGTATGAGAATTCTGCTGTCCACTTAAAGGGCAACTAAAATCTCAAAACAATACAGAACCATAAGGCAATCTTTTGGGAGTTGTAGTTTCCAAAGATCTGCAGTGGCAGGCACTGCAAAACCCCCCGTTCATTAAAGGAGAGGACTTGTCTCCAGTAATCTCAGTAATCCAGCTGCCGCAGTCAATCAGCCATCTCCACATCCACTGTTCTGCTCCTTGATGTCACTACTAGGCACCAGGAAGTGAGACCGGCTCCTAGTAGTGATGTCAGCCACCAGAACAGTGGATGTGGAAGCGAGCGACGTATACTTGAGTTTATACAGGATTCCAGTGACAATAACCAAGGCTGAACCTTTTTTATACCTGTTCTTAGAATAGCACCATATACAGGGACATGCAATAAACGTGGTATTGTGACTTAACTGCACACATCACTGCAATGTATTAACCACTTTGCAAAATATATTAAATTGCGGGAACGGGTGACAGCAAGTTGGGACCTTTTACTCCTACAAAAATATGTTAATTTACAAGCTAAATAGTATTGCAAAAATTAACGAAACTACATTCCTTTGGTTACACAGCACTATTTCAATATTGTTGGGAATGGCACAGACAGTGCAAAAGATGTAAATTCTTTGCTAACCTGGTAGTACATCATGTAGCATTGGTTTTACACTTATTTCAAGCATACTTAAATATATTGCATCTCCCTATAGTGTTGTTCTTAATTGATTAAGCATAATAACTTGATGACGTGTATTTTATTGGTAACTGGCATGCAGCTGGGGAGAGTAGGGAGGTATGTCAGGGGCCTGGCCACAAAACTTGCAGATGGGCCCGTACCTCTGCAGTTTTGCTACTATTTATAAATAAACAGGGAGATTCAATAAAAGTTCTTATACTATAAAAATGGTGCTAATTTTGCCCCAACCAATCAGACATTATTTAACATTTGAAAGCTAACATCTGATTGGTTGGGGCAAAATTAGCACCATTTTTAACTATAAGAACTTTTATTGAATAACCCTGAAAGTGAGATGGCACTCTGGAAATGATGGCTGTGAAACACCAGCCACCAGAGGGCACTGTAAATCGTAGAAGGAAGCATACTTTTCGTAAAACTGTTTTTAACAACAAATCAACCAACTGAAGAATATAATTTATATATTTGTTTTCATGTTCTAAAAATATTTTTTAACTCTTGATTTTTTTTAATTTATTGGACAAAAGAAATTTTGTCATGATTTGGAGCAAAATGTAGAGAGACCTTGTAGTAAAGGTAAGAGGTGGAGCAAGTTTCATGACAATAGTTGGTGTAAAATCACCTGACACTATTACGGGCTATTGAATAAGAGGTACAAATGTTTGCTTGTGCTATTAATTGGCATTAACCAATCAGATATTATCCAACTGCATATAGTAAAAAGCTAACATAGGGAAACTTTTGTACCTCTTACGACATGAGCCTCAGGACTGTGTGTTAAACTGTTTACAGTTAAAATCTTGAACGGTTTTTTTTTTTTTTATGGAACATTCCAAAAGTGCACATTCCTATGAGCATTAGCACAGATACTCTAATGTACACTCCATGTTATATAATGCACTGATTATTAATAGTATCCTTTATTTATAAACTGTCAGTAGAATTGTGCTAAACAGTGTATTACTCACAGTTTGCCATTGTTCTGTTTGCAAGTAACTTATATGTATTTACCATTTGGTACACTTAGCATAGGAAATGGTACAATAGACATATTTATAAACCTCAAACAGTAGTGCTAGTTACCAAATGGTACATACAGTATTAATTAAATAACAGCAGAAAAGTACCCACAGTCTTTCAATGGTGCTATTTAAATCACAGTAATTACTGACTACAGTACATACCAAGGGTCTATAAATATGCTACTGTTTATGGTGATGCTTATAGAAGAGAAATAGTCTGACAAAAGGGACTTCATTGCCCCAAACGTCTGTATGGGGGAAAAAAAAATTACAAAAATCACCAGAGTGATTGCTAACCAAACCTTTTATGGAAAATATAGCTTTCCTATCTACACATTTTGTTGCATGTTTACCCCTTCTATGTGTTCAGCGTTATGCACCAAAGAGTTGAGCAGGAGATTACAATGTGGATGAGTGGTGTTTATTTGGCTACAGGACAGCACAACATTGTTTTAATAGAGGTGGGAATGTTGCAGAAACAGTAATAGTTGATAATGGTAGTCCTTGACTTCTTCTAGGAAGTAATGATTGTAGTGTCTGAAGTGATAAGTCATATCTACAAAGACAACAAATATTTTATGGCATGGTTTCATGACATTTGTTGATATTTATTTAAATGCTTTAATGCTTTTGTTGAACAGTTAGTGTTTCAACTCTTTGTGTAGACTAAGGCGCATATTTATAAAGGTGCAATAATATCACCGGACTAATGAAAATGGTAGTGACATTGCCACATTCATTGCGTTAAGTCTAATAGCGTTGTGAAATATCACTATACCTTTAGAGGTCTTTAGAAGTTAAAACAATCGGGTTAAACACCCAGGGACTGTTTTTTTAAATTTGGAATTAAGACCTCCAGTCGACTTGTAAATTTAGAAATATTGAAAATCACTGATGGTTCTTATTTGTATCTGGAAGACCACCATGGGGAATAGTAACGTACTGACACCTTTCAGTGAGTGATAGAACTTATTTCCAGGCTAGAAATGTGCCCTCTAATGCATTTATGCCAATTCAGACTTGGCCAAAACTATTTTTCAGCCATTTAGATGTATGGCGATATTTGAAATGGCGATATGCCACTTTATAAATTGCACTAATACCAATTCTGATGATAATGGTAGTAAAAACTTAAATAACATTTACACACATGCCCCCAAGTATTGTCTTGTTCAGTAACACTCTGATCTGTCACCATAATAAGCTTAAATTCTTACAAACTGAAATTTGTGTAGCCCTATTAGTCCTGTCTTGTAGGGTGATAACATATGTAGATGATGCCGACAGCACAATACTGTACCTTACTCTCCTTTTTTTGTATTGTACAAATAGAGTATTCAGCATTCATTTGTAATCCCACTAATTTCTAAACTGTGCTAAATAAACAGGAGTTAAAGCACTTTCCACAGCTTAAAACTGAATAATTAAAATACTTACATGGATTTTACTGTATATGATATAGGAATAATGTAGAGTTCCTTTAAGAACCTCCTGGGTGGTAAACTTAGCTAGTGTATAAAGACATTATGTTATATTTCCAGAAAAGTCTACGTCAGTTTTTGAAATTCCATGGTAAACCACCAAGTCAGAGTTTACACAAACCAGAGAAAAATAGTGTATTACTTGGTTTGTGTAAAAATGCAAACCCATGTATACTAAAAATAGTGGGATATCCCCACTGTATATGAAAGTTTACTAAAGCAACTTGTGACTTTTTGTGAAAGTCAATATCGTCCACAGACTTTAGTATTGCCATAATGAATATGACCCAATAATATATAATTTCTTGTCTCTGACCAGGTGATACACAAAAAATACTTTTTTGTACTACATGCTGACTTTACGCTAATTGACTTGGTATTATAGTGTTTATTATGGTGTAATATAATGAGAGCATTTCAATCATACATAGCATGCCCCAAATGTAATATCCTGGGAAGTAACATTGAATATATATATAGCTTGACATCAACATTGTTGCTAGGGACATATAGTACAGATCATGTGCAGTTACAAATAGCAGTCTTGCTGCAATGTGACTAGCTTCCTTTGGACTAACTCTTGTGCTGTAAGTACTTTACTCACCTGAGCACATGACCTGAGTTAGTATAGCTATTGTTTACCACAGCTGTTAAGCTGCAGATGTAAATTACTAACACTTGATAATTAACAGCGATAAAACTGCGAATTGTGTCTGAAATTGGGCAGTAGAATTAACAGACTAAAATGTTAGTGGCTGTAATGAGGTTGGATCATTGTGTTCTTTTATTTTTATTAGCCAAATTAATCATGAGGGTAATACATGGACACATTATCGTGTAGTCAGAAATAAAATGACATATGTGGCCAAAATTAGGCTGGGTACACATGGCCAAAAACTGCCCTGGTATTCCTTTTAGACAGACCAGACTGTTGAATGGAAATTTAAGCTGTACCACTGATATTTTGCCATGTCCAATTTTTTATGCATTTTGCGTTGTGTAGTGTGAACGTAGCCTAACAAAAGCAAAAATAACTGTTCATGCCCATATTATTTTCTGATATCAGTCAGCCAGTTCACTTGTTTTAATTGTCAATACATTGGGATGTTTTACCTAGAACCACTAAGGTTCCCCACTGCCCTTGCTTTCTGATATAACTTAAGCTAGGTACACACAGCACAGATTTCTGAAAGATGACAGACATGATCTGTCTGCCATCTTTCAAAGATCTGCATACACACAGTCCCGAGCGTTCTCCCTATGAACTTCATAAGGAGAACGCTCGGGACTGTGTGTTTCCATCGGCCGCGCTAGACTCCTCTATAGGGAGTCTAGTGCGGCCGATGGAAATTTTCGGCCTTTCCCGAACGAGCGTACGGCTGACCCGATCGTTCGGCGGCCGCGCGCTCATTCGGGAAACGAGCGTACACACATAACGATAAAGCCCCAAAACCGTCGGATCCGACGGTATCAGGGCTTTATCGTTACTGTGTGTACCCAGCTTTAGTTGTAGCAGCTCTCTCTACATTGTTGATTTATCTTAACATTTCCATAACTTCAATGCCAGCTATTAGCCATCATTAAAAAAGTCACTTTGCAACCTATTGGTGAACTTAAATTTTAGACTCATGAGTAGTTGTTTATGGTTATAAAGTAATTGTGTTCTGACTCATGTTATTGGGAGATAAGTTATAATGTATTTTATGTTTCAATTGGGGTGGAAATGTAGTTAGAATTATTTCTTTACATATACATTGTCATTAGAGGGCACAGAACTTATATTGCATGTCCAGCATGATGAATCACATTATTTCTAGTCCTTATCTTGGCTCATTTGTCCAGTTGGAAATTGCAGGAGAGGGGAGAACTTGCACATCACACAAATGACACTTCTCTATGATATAACCACACTAATAATATATGCAACATTATATTAAGACAAACTTAGAAAATGTGATTTAATGTAGGGTACATACTGTTTGGTTTCTCTTGGAAACAACAGAGGGCAAGTCATTACTTATTTCAAATATACATAATATACAGATATTTAGAATGCACCTTCCTTTAATTACTTTTATAAAGGGCCTTTTTAATCAGTATTATGAACAGCTGTACATAAGAGTGATAAAAAGATAATGCTACATCCCAGATTGTGATACTGAATTGTATTCAAATGTCTACTGGCAAAGGCAGGCAAGCAATGACTACGACTCTTGGGAAACCTGGAATGCTTGAACTTGGTTATTTCAACAGACTATAAATATGTTAATACAAGGCTATTAGATATAAAGGGCATGTCCATCCTCTAATAACAGTGCTGAACAATTCAACACACATTTCAGAGTGAAGAAGAGGAAACACCTGAAGAAGGGAAAAGCCAGAAACATTGTGTGTCCAATTGTTTAGCACTATTATTAAAGATTTTTGCAGTTTTGCACTTTTGAAGAGTGTGCCTTAACCTTTTATGTGTACTGGACCAGTGATGATCAGCACTCCCTATTGTTTCCATCATGTGGCAATTGAAATTTGTGAATAGAGATGTCCATCCTCTAACTGATATAACTGATAATGTATTTATAGCCTTATCATCCCCCAGACACCAAGACCGTAATACTTCCACAAGATGTACTGAAGGAAACTCTTCATCCTGATGTTTGTCACCTTCAAGTTCATATGGAGCATGTACAGTGTTTAGAAGGTGTCAGCGAACATTGAGCTGAATATCTTCCTTCAAGGATGTCTTACCAGCATGTACTATAAGTGTTAGAGGGGTGGTGATTAGACTGTATAAACATCGGCTGGGGATGGACATGACTTTTATAGGTGTTTAAGCGCCTCCCCAAAAAGGCATTTACATCTGAAGATTGCATTAAGCTAATTTGTCTATTATATACAAAATATGGTTTGTGTAGAAGAGAAGATTTTGCCTATGATGGACAATCACATGACAAAGAACCGCCTGAATTTAACATGTTAACGTACCTTTTCATTACAAGAGTTGATATATGAATTAAATATACTTAGGACATTTAAAACAAAAAAGTACATTTTGAACAAACAGTTCTGCCTTTTTTCTAAAATACTTTAATTGCATAACACAAAAAAAGGTTCAAGAGCCATTTTCGTTGTTGTTCAGGCTTTAAATGTGAGGTTTTCTAACTTCTCTACAAAATATGCACACAAAACACAGAGAATGTACTTTAATGTACACTGTAAATATTTTAAGATTATATTTTGGTAGATCTATTTCTTTGTAATTAAAGTATTGCAGTCACTTTCTTTTTGACATTTTTTAATTACTATTTCTTTGGGAAACAATTGCAAGGTTATATAGTTGATTGCCACAGTATTTTTGTAGTATGAGCTAGGTCTTTATACAGTATGAAGAGTGATATAGTTTTTTTGTAGTTAAGAGGTTTTTTTTTACTTTTTTCAATACTTACAAAAAAAAATTATGGTACCAGCAACATTTAGATTAAATTTAAAGGAATATTCTTGCCCCAGAAAAACAAAATTGCTAGAGCCCCTCACACATGTAAGTAATGCTCTGGAAAATCATCAATAAAGAAATCCATATTATTGATAATAGTCAGCACTTTTTTTGGTAGCTTGTTCTATTTACATATAGCTTATTATGCAGCTAGCATTGTTACCCCTAATAAATGAACCAGTTGTAGAGCAGATAATTTAGAAAGCAACGAGCAGGTGCAAGTTTTGCATATTACAATGCAGATCGCATTTGAATCTGTGATGCTCAACAAATATAGCACTGACATGATCCCATTATATCCTGTATAGTGGACCATTTGGGTGGGCACACATACAGTGACAGCTGATAGCAACAGATGGAATTTTCAGTCAAAGCTGTCCAATCCTGCAGACGATGGTGATGAGTCATAGGATAATTTCATGCTTCATAATCAAAACTTTGCCTTTTATTGGCCATGTGTGTAACCAGCTTAGGCTTTTCTTTGAATGAAGCTAACACAGGCCATATACAGGTTAATTTTTTCTCTGCCGATTTGGCTGATTAATTCGGACAGAAATTGACAAGTGGTTTGCCAATTTTTTGATTGACTGTTCAGTATCGTTGAAAAATGTGTCAGACAGATAATTTCCTGTCTACCCCACCTTCCAGTCCATATCTTCAGCTAATTTGTATCGGCACAAGGTGTTAAATTTTGACCAGATGAAAGTTTTGTTTGGGGTCAGTCGATTAAATATTCAACCAGGAAGAAGCTTCCTGTGTATGGCCTTTTTAAGACTTAACAACAGGGCTAAAGCAAATTTGACAATTTTCTCTATCATCAGTGAAATGTATTTTTTAGGGCTGAATTTACTATACACAGTTTATTACTGCTTCATATATTATAATTGTTTCTAGCAATGCTTTTTTTCAGGGTGACAATGCCTCTTTAATGGTACATCTGTATAACAAAAAAACACTAAAACTTTATTTTGCAACTGATTTACAGATTCCAATTTGTCCAATTATGCTAATTTTCTTCTAGTAATTTTAGAACTGTAATAAATACACATTTTGTGGTATGTTTATACAATGGAGCAGTAATCATATTTATACATTAAATATATTTTTTCAATCTCCCTATTTCTCCTGAAAAAAAACATACATATTTAATATGTATAATATATTTACATAATATACATATTTTAAAGTTTGCTGCGTTAATGGGATACTGTCATTATACAAAAGCTTCTCAACACGTTCACATCATATCCACTAGTATAAGTAATTTCTTAATAGTTACATTTTGTTTGTTTTTTAATTACTAATGCACACTAGGCATTTTTTAACACAACGAAACATTGCACTAGCGATTTAGTGCGATGTTCCACTGCGTTAACGCATAGTGGCAGCATTATTTTCATTCATTCCTATGTGCAGAGCTTTTTGGTGCGATGTTACCAAACCAAAACGCTTTATACTGTGAACGAGCCACTTCATTTTATTTCACACTCAGACTGTACCCACCCCCAGCCAGCCACTTGTAGAAGGGGGGGGGAAAGAGTATAATTAATATGCATTTTATATTCCTCTAATAAAGTAGTCAATTTAGTTGAAAAAAACAATCAGCCAGTGAGGATTGTCTTGGCCACCGATCTGACCACAGACTCTCTGAGAGCCCAAAAATGAGATTAAGTAAGCCAGCCAGTCAACTGCTATATGTATCTATATGATATGTATCTATTTGATAAGCGGAGATTTTTATAGGAAATGGGTTTCATTGTTTAATGTTAAATATATGTGTAGGATGCTGGCTGCACTTTTATTGCACTTTTATTTGGGTGACAGTATCCCTTTAATTCTATTGTATCCTTTGTATAAGTAAATTTATTTGCCACTACCATGCACATTTTACATTGTTACAGTTTAATTCTCTGCAATCTAAATAACTCATATTGGTCTTTTTTTCAGAAGTAGTAATATCAGAAAATACAGATATTGCTTCTTTATGACCACACAGAGGGGTATCGGGGGAATGCAACTTACTACCTTTCCCTATCAGATACAGCACCCGCCAGAAAACCACTGTAGATAAGGCTGTAAAGGGCCCCATTATAGGGGCCATATTTATAAACCCACAGGTTTATAAATATATCGCTTTCTAGCGATACCGCAGGCTAGGTAATGCAGGATCTCGGTCGTAAATGTATGGCCGTGATAGTACATTTACGACCGAATGTTCATTAATTAACAAACGTTCGATCGTAGATTAGGATAACAATCGTAAATTAACGATTGTTAAACTGATCAGAAAATTAACGATCGGTTAAACAATCGTTTTACTGGTCATTAAAGGAGGCCCTAGTTACGCTGGGCGGAACAATGATTTCTGGTTATACCCTGTTAAGGCTGGTACACACGGACAGATAATTCACTACTATTGACCAGGGCCAAATTAGTGTTGGCCGCATTGAAAGTAGACATAGGAGGCCACAGTATTGGCTGTGATTTACCAACATGTCTAATTCAGCCATAAGGATGACCAGCATCAGACGCTTATGGCCAAAAAAACAGTAGATATTTTGGGCCTACCAAGATATGTAAATATCTGCTCATGTATATCTAGCCCTAACACAACATAGCTAAATTGCGATACTGTTCTTTTAACAGTTACGAAATAGCCCTGGTATTAGCATTTTGCATGATGGTCAGTAATTCTTTGCTGTTGCAAAATGCCAGTGCCATCAGTACTCGCATTTTAGCGATACTGCTCTTTTATAAATATTGGCCTTTATGTAAATGTGTACTAAATATTGTAAGTTTTTGTAGTTTAGGTCATTAGCCGGGTACTACCAAATTGTGTTTTATGATTTGAATATGCAGGTTCATTTCATGATTTGGTTTGCATTTTTGCAAAGTGACATTTGTAATCAATACTGTAAAGGATTTCACTACCTGTCAGCTAGCCAAAACACCTATATTGTAACCTGCATTCAATTTGTACAGTAAGTTTTTATTTGTACAATTTTCTCAGTTTTGTAAATAATAAAGAAAAATGTACAGCCATTCTTTTGTGTGTGAGTGTTTATTGTATAATTTATACTTGTATTTCCATAGCCAATAAACAGAATTTCCATTAATGAACTGTTGGTTCTGATTTTGCAAAACATAAATCATGAGTGAGTCTGGAGACAGATATTTTAAGCTGGGGACCCACAACCTGTGCAAGCAAATTTTAAGAGAATGGAGAAAATGCATCCCATTCCAGCCAACTATCCAGTTTATATTGGACATTATACTTGTGCCTCTGAATTTGTTTATACATTTTAACAATAATACATTTTAAAAATAATTAGCTGTCTGGAAATTTCCAATATTTCCACGACAAGCAGGTAAAATCACGTGACTTTTACTACATCTTATACTAAGCCAACAAATGTATTTCATCATTCATTATCTGTGATTAGATAACCAGTAACCACCTGTACAAATGATTAAATAGGACCTACCTACACTACTGTAAAGCACAAACATTAATGGCTAAAAATAAATTCGGAATACTTGTAAGGCTTAGGCCCCACTATACGGCTTGAAAGTTTTGTCATGTTGTTCTATTTTATGGTCGGAGTGCTGGGTCTTATGGATTCCCTGATAGAATTTTCAAGGGGTCTGTTTTGTAGTGTTGTACCCACTATACTGCTCCAAAAACCACAGTCCTATTTTTAGTGCAGTAGGATGCACAATTTTGGCCATGCACTTTTATTATCCCTTGAAATTAAAGGGCATGTCCATCCCCAATACTATAAACTGAACACCAATAGAACTCAGTGCAAAGTAAAATCCAACTTACAGTTTTGCTAAATGCTCTCCGGTTGCTGGGGATGGCCAGTGCAAGCTTCCAGAAACTGAGCACTAGGAGGCAGAGATAGACAGAAAGGCGGAATGAGATTTTGGGCTGTCCGCGTCATAGTGTGCAATGTCCAATCAGTGGCTGTGAATGCATCTTTGGTAACAGGAGACAGCAAAAAGCGAGGGTAGCACTCCAAAGTAAAGTAAACTTAAATTTATTGCAGACCACACATATCACAACGTTTCGGGGGGAAAAACTTGCCCCCTTCCTCAGGTGAGGGGGCAAGTTTTTCCCCCCGAAACGTTGTGATATGTGTGGTCTTCAATAAATTTAAGTTTACTTTACTTTGGAGTGCTACCCTCGCTTTTTGCTGTCTCCTGTTCACAATATCCATTTAAGGGTTGGATTCCTAGAGGAGTGAGCACCCACGTGTGGACGAGTGCAGAGGACCCTATCGTGAGTTTGCTGTTAATGCTCCTCCAGTCAGGCATCGGAAACCATTCCACGCGCGTATAGATGTGATTGTGTTCTTCCGCATGACGTACTAAAGAGACGGAGATAAGACGCGCAGAAAGTCAGACACGAGATTTCCTCCATGAGACTTCTGTCAGCAAAGGTGCATTCACGCGCATGATTGACACAGACAGGGAAGCCAGGACGCAATTTTTCAAATAAGGAGAACGGGGAAAGGAAGCGATTTTCGGGAAAATCTTTTTGGGAGGGTGAGTACTAAGGCACTTAATACTAAAAAGTCATTTTTGGTGGTGGACATGCCCTTTAAGTTAAATGACGGCACATGCAATGCAATACCAGTAAAGCCATATAACACCTAAATATGCTGATCAGATCCAATTCCCCCTATCTGCAGCAGTACCATGCAAAGCCAAAGCTCTGAACATAAATAAAAATAACTTTTCAGGAGATAGGGAAAGTGCGCCCACTAGTACCTAGGAAAATTAATGAAACCAGGAATTAACTTATTTTAATATAATTTCAGCAATAGTTATTAAAAATATTAAATGTTTTATTTCTCAGTCTGGAAAAGTGAGCTCTATGCAACATAATCAAAGTTCAAAGTTATGTGTCCTTGTAGTAATATATCTTATACCAGTACCTGATAAAGGTTAAACCTGTAATTTTATGGAGTTCCAGATATACCGGTCTCATACTGACATATAATTATCTTTGAGATCAAAAGTCAACTCTCTAGAAAATCATTATGATTTAGTTTGTTTAAAAAAAAATCCTGCACAGTCTGTCCTGTTTTATCAAGGCCTCTGTTTACTCTGGGATTGATCAGAAATGCAGGTAGATTTAAGGTGGGTACACACCTTGCAATACTTATCCTGAACGACTGTTCGGCACTTCCGACCGGTCGGCGAGGACGAAGGACTGTGGTCGCGGGAAAAGTAGCCACAGCCGACAGTTTACCACGGCCGAGCTTGCGATCCATAGAGCACTGTACATTTGGTTGTGGTTTTCAAATGTGTTCAATCATTTGTGAGACGTTGGTCGTGTACAGCCGAAAACCCATACAATGTTTTTAGCCCGATCAACTGATACATTGAACTGTTCTGTTGATCGGGCCGAAAAATTGCATGGTGTGTACCCAGCCTTATTCTTAAGGAAACTGACCATACAGATGTTTATTTGTAGCATCCAGGGACTTTTTACTAAGATTTCATATACGTACTAGGGGCAATGCACCAGAAACCAGAGCCGTTGCTTCTTTGAGGAAGGGTTAATATCCTAAGCATCGGAAGTTATTTTCTGAGGGATTTGGCCCCGTTAGGTGTACTTCTGCTGGGAGCTGCTATTTTCATCAGTGCTATGCAATGTAATATATCTATGCTGTCAAAAAGTTCAAACTGTCAATATATATTTTTTTTTATCATACTGTCAACATATTACATTGGGGTGGCTTCACTGGTGTCTTTTGCAAAACAAATTATATGGCTATGGCTATAAGTGCAAACCTCTGTCTACTACCCATGAACTTTATCTCTATATTTGAAAAAGAAGCATGAGGAGCATGCAACATGGTGTTTTACACGTGACATTTCAGGGAACACCTTGTCCCCTTCTTCAGGCAACACCTGTGTTAATAAATATGTAAGACACACCATGTATTGTGCCCCTCATGCTTCTTTTTAAATGTCTTTTGGCTGATGCAAACCCGGTCTTAAGATTGCGCTTACCTTTATAAGTGTGGCTTTAAAGGGAAAGTTCAGTGGAAAGTATTATTATTTTCAAACTCTTAGTTTATATTATACATGCCTAATTATTCTACATATTTTTTTCCATTTTGAAAAATCAGTTGAAATTATACCCCTTGCTATTACCTGCTGTTAACGGTGTAGAGAATAGTGAGCTGTGAGCTGACAATTCAGGTGCTGTAACGGTCCTTCAAAGATTGCACCTTGAAATGTTCCTAACAGTAATTTCTATTAATTGGCTGTTGGATGGGTCAAACATGCTCAGATCTTTACTGAGCAACTGAATCAACCCAGATGCTGGGTTCAAGGGCAAAACAATAACTGTCTCTGCAAACAGGAAGTCAGTATTTCGTACCATTTATTTATAGGAGTTTGTATGCTCTCCCCATACTTGCGTGGGTTTCCTACTGGCACTCTGGTTTCCCCCACATCATAAAGACAAATTGATAGGTTGTATGCGTCAAATAAATGTGCTTTGATTGTAAGCTCTTTGGGGCAGGGACAGGTGTGAATGTATCCATGTAATTGTAATGCGCTGCAGAAGATGTTGGCGCTTTATAAATCCACAATAATACCCAGACAAAATGCTGAATGGCCAGGTTTAGGTCATTAGGATGGAAAATACTGCTCTTTATTTTTAAAAAAAAGCATATGTATTTGCACTGAACTTCCCCTCTAAGACTTTTTTTGCTTAGTGCCTCCTGAAACTTTGCCATGACAATATCAGTTTATTAAAGGCAATTTAAACCCTTAGTAATGACCCCCCCTAACATTAAAGTACTCAGAGTGAGGACCTAAATTACTAAATCCTTACCTACTTCCCTAGAACCAGCCTTCCGAAGTCAGTGTTCCCGAGCTATAAAAGGACTGTCCAGTTGAAAAACACGCTTCTTGCGCTGCGTTCCTTTCCATTGATGTAGTTTCTGGGAGCGGGGCCAGAGCAGGCTTCAAGAAGCTGGCTTTAGCACGGAGGTCGGTGTAATCTCTCTTTAAGGCATTTTAATTCCCCTTTATTCTGTATAATATGGGTTAATGTTCATGCCATTCTTTTAAGTAAAACACGTAATGATGCACTAAACATATTTATTGTAAAATTAACAATTCTGGAACAGTGTTGGAAATGTATCGAATAAAGGCTGATCGGACCTGTCAGACAATGTTCCGATGAGCTGAAATCCACTTAAAGGGTATGTCCACCCTAAAATCACATTTTTAATATAGCCTTCCTCCTGGTCCCCCAGCCCCAACCGCATAATTTTTATTTTAAGAAAGCTCCCCAAACTCTTACTTACCTTCCCTCTTTCCTCCGCCGCGCTCCAGGCCCTCTACTTGCGAGGAATGCAAGCAGAGGGGCGGGACCGGCAGCCGCGTCTGTGATTGGCTGAGCGGCAGCCAATCTCGGACGCGGCTGCCGGCAGCTCACTTCGGCGGAGGAAAGAGGAGAGGTAAGTAAGAGTTTGGGGAGCTTTCTTAAAATAAAAAATTAGCGGTTGGGGCTGGGGGACCAGGAGGAAGGCTAATTAAAGGGGTTGGGATTAACGCTAGGGGGAGGGAATCTGGAGAGGGAGGGAGAGTGAGGGGGTGGAAGGGGGAGAAGGGCTGCAGTACGCATGCCAAACTTCTCCCGGAGGCCAGGTAGGAGGCAGAGTCCTATATTGACTCTGCTAGCCTCCTGGTGGGCAGTTTTTGGGACTTTGGGGGGGGACTACAGGAGAACCCTATGGAGCTGGGATGTTAGGTAAGGATTAAACTACACTACATGGTGGGGCCAGTAGTTAGGGGGATTATAGTTTTGGGGGTGGACATGCCCTTTAAGATTGATGGTGCAAGGTGGTGTAGTTTAATCAATACCTCCCGATTAATATTACTGGATAAAAACAATCGACAGGTATGAATATTATATATTAGTGTGCAGTGTTTCTGTATTACCACCGACAAATCACCGATAGGTACATCATGCACAAGTCGTGTCAATAACTGGCTGCTGAACTGGACATTAAAGTTTGGGGACAAATAATGTCCCTTTAAAACCATGGACAATATTTACCCCCTAAACTAGCAGGATTCCACGGGAAACATTCATTCCTGCTACATTTCAGATTATATTATTATTATTGTATTATGCAATTATAGTACTGACAGTTCTAAAACTCTCTCCCACCCTCATATCTACCCATTATGACATACTGTATATCATTTCTTATATTGGCAATTACATATTGAAATCAGATAAGATAAAGTAATTTGGCTCTGTTAGTATTTTATTGCTGTAAGTAAGCAATTGGACATTGAGAAATGGCAGCATAATTACAAATTCCAAAGTGCTTTTAATTTTGTCTTTTTAGATTTGGATGTGATCATTTGTAACTAAATCAAATGTATCTTATCTGAAGATCCTCCCTGGGAGCTCAGATAAATGTTATGGAGGTTGTAATAACAGGGCAGACCTCAAACTTTTTTGGTGGGATTAGGATGAGGTTCAAAAGATATGGGTTATGTGCTCGAACCTGATAGCTATAGTCCATCACCATAAGTTAATTCATAGGATATGTGCTGCAACTAGAAGTTTGATTGCATCTACTTGGAAACAGTTTGCACCATCCAAAAACAAAGAATTAAGGGCCATATTTATAAAGTATAGCAAATTAATGTAACCGCAATTGTACGTTTACGACCGTGGGCGTATAATTACAAACACAATCGTAATTGTAAGATTGCCCATACAATACCATTGCAGTAGTCTACTAATTTGTACAAACAAATGTTTGTAAATTTACTACCACTGCCTTCGATTTATGGCTGCAGTCGTACTTTTACATAATCCGAGGTATCGGAAGCTTCCACGGGTTGATAAATATGGCCCTAAGGAGCAGTATCATTAAAGGAGCAGCTACCATTAAAAAATGGAAATAACCCAAAAGTTTCCATTCCTTATTTGCATATTCTGAAAAGGAGCTGTAATGCCTTATACTCTCCCTATCTTATTTAATTTATTAGTGATGTCTTTCTATAGGAGCTTCTCATTGCAAACTGTCTGTGGCTGGCTCTCTGGTTTTGCATTAAGCTTGTGGAATAGGTATAGCTTTCCTAAGAGCTACCATGGAAACACAGAAATTACTTAGAAAGTCTGTTCCTTCTTTCCATATTCTAAAGCTGTAATGCCTTATACTTTCCCTATCTTGTTTAATTTTTTAGTGACATATATCATTAAATTGAAATACTGTCACTTTATTGTGCCACTAGTTTGTGACCACATGGTAATTTTATGTCAACATAGCAACATATTAACTTCTGCTGCTGGTAATGCCTCCTACAAGGTGAAGCCCCATAGAATTGGGGGGAAACAGCATTAAAAACTGGTTGACATTTGAGGATTGTATTAGCTTTATTAAGGTTAAAAATCAGTTCAGGTCCTTAATACATTTAAAATCAAACCTTAAATTTTAAAAGCTTACATTTTTTTAGAGACCTTTGAAGTCTCCCAAGAAGCTGGGGAGGAGACATTACCCATTACCCTGTCTGAATAAAAATGTGATCTGGTCGGCATACTGGCACTGGGGTTACCAGACTGCTGATTTGAGGACTTGTCAACACTAAGTATAACAATACACCTACCTGTTTGCAGTACTAAAAATCCCAAAGGTTCTATTCACAGCTTTGGAAAATTCATTCAGAAGCTGTAATGAACAATGGGCTTCTTTTGCTGTTATTAAAGGGCATGTCCTCCCCCCAACTAAAATTTGCCCCACTGTTGAGCCCACTCTGCTCCATAAAATTGTCCTGCAGAGCCTGGTTTAAAGGGCATGTCCACCCCTAAAACTATAATCCCCCCAACTACTGGCCCCACCATGTAGTGTAGTGTAATCCTTACCTCACATCCCAGCTCCATCTGGTTCTCCTGTAGTCCCCCCCAAAGTCCCAAAAACTGACGACCAGGAGGCTAGCAGAGTCCATATAGGGCTCTGCCTGCTACCTGGCCTCCGGGAGAATTCTGCCATGCGTACTGCAGCCCTTCTCCCCCCTCCCTCCCTCTCCCTCCCGTTCTACTATCCCTCCCCCTAGTGTAAATCCCCTTTAATATCCTGCTCCCCCATGTCCCCCAGCCCCAACCGGGTATTTTTTATATTCAGAAAGCCCCCCAAACTCTTACTTACCTCTCCTCTTTCCTCCGCTGCGACCCGGTCTTCTGCTTGCAAAATGCAAGCAGAGGGGCGGGACCGGCAGTCGCGTCCATGATTGGCTGAGCGGTAAGAGTTTGGGGGGCTTTCTGAATATAAAAAATACCCGGTTGGGGCTGGGGGACATGGGGGAGCAGGATATAAAAAAATACATTTTAGGGTGGACATACCCTTTAAGTCCAGGAAACTAAAGAGTAGGAAAATGTGTGTAATCTGCCTTATCCTCTGAGAGGTTTGTGGCATGTGCCGTGGAGCTCTCCCCCCTCCCTTTAGATCCATTTTAGTAAAGCATCACGTCTCAGCCAAAAAAATTATCATTAAGGAGAAGGTAATGCCCCCAACCCTCCACACTATGTTTAAATTCCCCAAAACGTCTTAGTGTACTTAGCAGACCCTTTTCCCTTGGCTCCCTCTGCTGCTCTTCCACATGAAAGCAGCAGCAGGGGCCAGACCAGCAGCTGTGTCAGTGATTGGCTGAATCTCAGCCAATCACAGATGCGGCTGCCAGTCTTGCCCCTTCTACTGTTCTGTGCGGAAGAGCAGCAAAGTGCGCGTGGGAATAACAGCTGGTAAGTACCTTTTAGGGGCCAATTTAGGAAATGTAAATCAAGCAAGATCTAGGTTAGGGGGGATTCCCTACAAACACTTAATTTTTGTTTTGGGGGTGAGGATATCCTTTAAAGTTATGTGGCTACATTACATAACACTGTGTATGGTCTGCTAAAACACTGAAACCTTTCTCTTCCTTTGAGAAAGATTCACCTCAAAGAAAATTGTTATCTGCAGACAAATGTTGATTTAGCCTCAGAAAATTAGTTTATTGCTGATTCTTCATGGACTTGGACCTTTATCACTACCAGTCTCCAAATCTGATTAAATAAATTTAGATGATAAATGTTCAATTTATATCTTATGTACCGTATATACTCGAGTATAAACCGTCCCGAGTATAAACCGAGGTACCTAGTTTTAGGGGAAAAAGTAGAAAAACCACACGTCCCGAGTATAAATCGAGGGGGTATTATTTGCCACTAAAGATGTTTGGAAACTACAACTCCCAGCATGCTTTATTGCTGGGAGTTGTAGTTTTCAAACATCTTAAGTTGCAAATACTTACAAATAAGAGTAAAACCTTTTTTATTTGTGCATACTGTATTTGCCACTTAAGATGTTTGAAAACTACAACTCCCACCAATAAAGCATGCTGGGAGTTGTAGTATTCAAACATCTTAAGTAGCAAATACTTGCAAATAGGGGTAAATCCTCCTATATTTGTGCATACAGTATGCACAAATAAAGAAGGTTTTACTCCTATTTGTAAGGTAAGATTTTCAGGCTTTTTTTAAAGCCTGAAAACCTCGGTTTATACTCGAGTATATACGGTATAAACATTTTTCTTTCTGTGGAGCTTCATTCCTGCCTGTAATGGCCTCCCCAATATCTTGTACAATTCAGGGTGATTGTTACCTGAGCAATATTTAGCAGTTAAGACAATGGCACTAACTATAGGGAGGGTGTTTTCCTTCCACTAATCTCCCTCTGTATCATCAAAAGCTTCATACACACGTGCAATTTCGGCCATTTGGTCAGGGATCGTTGCCCACCTGCTCGGCGGATCTTCAACCAAATGGATGTTTCAGGCGACAAAGTGCCCAACACAACATAATTATTGTGCAAAACAGCCGTGCATACACATCATGCAGCATGGGTCGGCACCCGCAATCACACGTGTGTATGAACCTTAAGAATTGACTACAAACCAAATTATTAGATATTTGCTTTTCTCTTGTTTCTGTCTAGTTTAATAGAAAATGGTGACAAAAGTTCTTTTTTTTTTAATGTTTCCATTTTTAAGCTGACATGTATAGTACAAACTATGGGTGGTCATTTATTTAATCAGTTTTAAAAAAAACCCCCCAAAAAAAACTTTAAAATCAAGTTAACTGATTCAACATTTTTTTTTTTGTAATTGCAAAATTAAAAGTTTTAGGCCAAGTATTTAATGCCAGCTAATAGCCACATAAACGATATTGAATTGAAGAAGGGAGATTTACACAGAGCATAAATAATCTCCCTATTTATTTTTAATATTAGCTTAATCTGCATATATTGCCTACCATCTGCCTTTCTTGTATGGTATTCATTTACAGTAGATCAACTGAACTTGATGATGTTTCACTATTAATTTAAATTCTTAATTGATAAAGCCAATCAGATGATTAGTAAAACATCTCCAAAAACTAAACTAAAGTCCTTTTTCATGCACAGTATCAACAGAAGGGGCCAGACCAGCAGTGGATTGAGTGATTGGCTGAGACACAGCATTAATTAGTTCTTCAGAAAGCTGCATTTATTGAGCATTTATAATGCATAATAAATTCATTAATTGTGCATTAATTGTAAAATATGTCAACACATATTACACGCAGATTGCTTCTGTAAAGCTTTTTCTGTGATTTAAGTTCAACTGTAGTGCCCACATCCCTTATTCAGATAAAATGATATTTAGCAAGAAGGAAGGAATCCTACACACAGTAACGTTAAAGCCCCGATACCATCGGATCCGAAGGTATCGGGGCTTTATCGTTATGTGTGTACGTTACCCGAACGATCGCGCGGCCGCTGAACAACCGGGTCGGCCGAGCGCTCGTTCGGGAAAGGCCGAAAATTTCCATCAGCCGCGCTAGACTCCCTATAGAGGAGTCTAGCACAGCCGATGGAAAAACACAGTCCCGAGAGTTCTCCTTATGAAGTTCATAGGCAGAACGCTCGGGACTGTGTGTATGCAGATCTTTGAAAGATGGCAGACAGGATCTTGCAGATCCTGTCTGTCATCTTTCAGAAATCTGTACTGTGTGTACCTAGCTTTAGTCCTACCTCCTGTTTTATCTGTAAGAGATACTGGGCCATATTTATAAAGGCGTGGTATCGCTTTTTAGCAAAAGCCCCTTTAACGATCGTTAATTTGCAATCACTATTGTAAATTTACGACAACCATCACAAATCTCCAATAGTAATCCTAAATCTATGACCACGATCATAGATTAACGATCACCCATAGAATACCATTGCAGTAGTTTACTACCTCATGGTATTCTAAGAACTAATATTCGTACATTAATGAGCGTTCGTAATAAATGTATGATCGTGCCCGTATATTTATGGTCACAGTCGTACAGCAATGAAAACCTGCAGTATCGCAAACTTGTGATACTGCAATTTATAAATATGGGCCACAGTGAGCTGTCAAAAAGCTCACCGCTTCTCCAGCGTCCACTAATATAACTCCTCCTATCTCTAGTAATGTCACGCATGTGTCAGAGAAACAGCTCAAGAGCTGGTAGGAGGAGCTGTTGGCCACTGCGCAAGTGGGTTTTTAACAGCTGAATGTGGGTCTTAGAGGGGAAAATGTTGTTTTATCTGTAAAACTGCGAAGGAGGGTTGTTTGGGCACCACAGTTACTCTCTAGCAAAAGTATAATTAAATGTATCAACATGCAAGCAACATCCGTACATACAGGACACCTTTGTTTACTTTGGACTTGCTCCAATGGGCTTTATTCTAGCATTAGGTATTAAATTGCCATGGAAAGAGAAGGGTGGGGTTAAGTGCCGGGGTTTATCAGTAAGTTTGTCCCCCTACATTAGGGGGGAATGTTTTTACATTTTAAACCATAAAACTACCATTTTGATAATTTAAGTAAGGTTGCCATGGAAACTAAAGGTAGTTAGGGGTATGTTTTTGTATTTTAGATTATAAAAACGATCTAAAAAAAAGATAATTCGGCCGCAGTCGGACATTTACGCCAAACATTCATTAATCAGGGAACATTAGGTCATAAACTACCACAATGGTATTCTATGGGGATCAAAAATCTACGTAATTGTTAATGTTAATTACCGATAATCGTAAATTGATTAGAAATTGACAATACCGCCCATTTATGAATATGGCCCAAAGTACCACTCCGTCTGTAGTGGTAAAACATCTTAAGGTACAAACAGTGTAGAGGAGAGCCACGGGCAGAGATTGGACTGCAAAAATACTTTCAGGGTTTATCTGTTGCATTCAATTAGATCAACTGGACTTGAAGTTTAGTTCTTGAAGACGTTTCGCTAGTCATCCGACTGGCTTTCTCAATTCAGAATGACTTGTACAAAAATCTGTGGCAATTATGTACCCTGGAAAATCCCAATTAGCATATCACAGCCAGGTGTTAAGGGCGTGATTAGATAGTGGTTAAGAGGTGTTATAGGAACGCCCAGAGTTAGGTGTCAAAACAGCATTGTACATGGCAGACAGTTGGTGTCGAACCCCCCCACCTCTATTTAGGCTTGGTTTCTTTATTTTCACATAAATGGCCTCCTTAACACCTCTCTTGAACCAGTCACATTACAATCTTCAAAGGTGTGTCCTTTATCCTTAAGATGCAGGTACACGGCTGAGTCCTGACCCGAGGAATTGGCTCTTTTGTGCTGGGCCATACGTTGATGCAGTTGCTGTTTGGTCTCCCCCACATACAAATCAGAGCATTTTTCACTGCACTGCACTGCGTATATGATGTCGCTTTTCTTGTGTTTCGGTATTGGGTCTTTCGGATGTACCAATTGTTGCCTCAGTGTGTTGTTTGGTTTAAAGCAGACAGGGATACGGTGTTTTTTGAAAATTCTTCTTAATTTCTCGGAGACCTCTGCTACATATGGGATGACAATGTTCTTTCTCCTGTCTTGCTTTTCCCTTTCACTGTTGGTATTCGTGTTCTTTTCTTTCCTTCTACTTCTTTTTACAAAGACCCAGTCTGGATATCCACAAGTTTTAAGGGCTCCTCTGAGATGTTTCATTTCTTTAGCCTTCGCCTCTGTGCTAGTGGGGATGTTCTCAGCTCTGTGTTGCAGGGTTCTGATGACACCCAGCTCGTGATCTAAAGGGTGGTGGGAGTCAAACATCAAATACTGATCTGTTTGTGTTGGTTTTCTGTAAACCTCTACTTCCAGTTTACCATTTTCCTTAACTTCTACCAAGCAGTCCAAGAAAGCCAGTTTGTTGTTTTGTACCTCTTCCCTTGTAAATTTGATATTTTGGTCTACCGCATTGATGTGTTCTGTGAAAGCTTGTACTTCCTTCTAGCAGATTTTAACCCAGGTGTCATCCACATATCTGAACCAGTGGCTGGGTGCTATGCCCTTAAAGGTATTAAGCGCCTATTTTTTCTACCTCCATGTAAAGGTTGGCCTCAATAGGAGAAACTGGAGATCCCATAGCACATCCGTGTTTTTGCTTATAGAACTTACCCCTGTATTTGAAATAGGTGGTATTCAGGCACAAGTCCAGTAAGGAACACACCTGTTCTGGGTTGAGATTAGTTCTTCTGGTAAGAGTGCAGTCTTGGCCTAGCCGTTTTCTCACCATGTCAACAGCCTCCTTGTTGGGTGTACAGGTGAAGAGAGATGTCACATCATAGGACACCATACTTTCTTCTGCACCGAGTACTATATCTTCAATCTTGTTGGTGAAATCCTGAGAGTTCTGGATGTGATGCTTAGAACTTCCCACCAATGGTCCTAAGATGTTGGCTAGGTATTTTGCCACCTTGTATATTACAGAGTTGATGCTGCTGACTATAGGTCTTAGTGGTGCCCCTTCCTTATGTATCTTTGGTAGTCCATATATGCATGGATGTGCCTCACCAGGGTAGAGACGATGATACATTGCTTGATCAATGGCTTTATCCTTTGGAAGCTGTTGCAGTAAGTCTACGACCCTTTTCTTGTATCGGCTGGTGGGATCCCTTGTTAAAGCCTCATATGTGTTGTTATCGGCCAGAAGCATGGTCACCTTATCATTGTAGTCTGAGGTGTTGAGTATCACTGTGCATCTTCCCTTGTCTGCCGGTAGAATGGTGATACTGGAATCTTTCTTGAGGGATGTTATGGCTCTTCTTTACTGTGTGGTCCGGTTAGATGAAGAATTTTTAGCACTGGCTAAGGCTGCAGATACCTTAAGGCGAAGTTGTTCTGCCTCACTCTGTGGTACCTTATTATTATGGATTGAGGCTTCTGTGGCTGCTATAATATCCACCACAGGGATGGTTTTAGGAGTGATGGCAAAATTCAAGCCCTTAGCAAGGACTTCCATTTCTGGCTGGGTCAGGGTCCTGTTAGACAGGTTTCTCACCCATTCCTCCTTGTTTGATGAAGTGACAATTCCCTCCTTTTGTATCCAAGGTAGTTTGTCTCCTTTGGGGGTGTTCTGGGATGACAGAATAGAGAACTTGTTCTGTTGCCTTTGTTTGCCCTTACAGTGCTAAGAAAGCTGTGCTTGTTTGGTGAACTCCATCACTCTTTCCCAGATGGCCACAGGTAGCTGTGAGGCCAGGTTCTGTTCTAGTTGACTAATGTTGTGCATTAAAGCATCGACTGTAAAATGTGTTTGTCGTACCCGTTCATTTAGGACCTGTGTTTGAGCCTTTTGCAGTATCTGTTTGGCTCTGATGCCTTTAACTGTGGAATCCAGACATATGCTGCATGGTACTAGCCTTTGTTGTCTGCATTGGAGGTTAAATTGCAGGTGGTTTCTGTAGTCTGCCAATTTCCTTGCTGTCTTTTCATATTGCCGTACAACTGTCTGCCATGTACAATGCTGTTTTGACACCTTACTCTGGGCGTTCCTATAACACCTCTTAGCCACTATCCAATCACGCCCTTAACACTTGGCTGTGATATGCTAATTGGGATTTTCCAGGGTACATAATTGCCACAGATTTTTGTACAAGTCATTCTGAATTGAGAAAGCCAGTCGGATGACTAGCGAAACATCTTCAAAAACTAAAACAGAACAGATATACCATGACCTGGATGAATGAGAACCTTCACAAGCATACTTTCAGGGTTATTCAATAAAAGTTCTTATCGTTTAAAATGGTGCTAGTTTTGCCCCAACCAATCAAATGTTAGCTTTCAAATGTTAAATAACTTCTAATTGGTTGGGGCAAAATTAGCACCATTTTAAACGATAAGAACTTTTATTGAATAACCCTGTTTATTTGTTGCACTGGAGCAACTTGTTTTGGAGCATATCCTTTGACAAACAGTACTCCAGTGCACTAAATGTAGGGGAGATGCAATAAATTTTGCATTCACAACCCACCTGCACATGTTCCCGCAATGTATTAACCACTTTGCGAAAACGCTAGTGGTTAGTTGCGAGCTTTTGCATGGCTTTAAAGACACAATTGAAAAGGTGGTAATTTTCCTGCAAAAAGAAAACAGCGCAAAAAATGACGCAAAATTTATTGCATTGCTTGCACTGTGCAAAAAAATTGACATGGTGCAGGTAGCACAAAACCTTCCCTAACATGTTAGTACATAGGTAAGTGTGAATTTACAGTTTACGTTCCCGTAAGCGCGGGATATTGTATCTCCCTGAAAGTCTTTTTGCAGTTCAATCTCTGCCTGTGGCCCTGCTACATTGTTTGTACCTTTGTATTTGGGACCCTAAAAAAGAGAAAAAAATATTTTCTGTTGACCTGCAGATGCTTGAAAACTACAACCCTCATCATTCACCAATAGCAGATGGCAGCAAGGAATTCTGGGAATTGTGGTTTGCAAACACCTGGAGGACCACAGATACTATTAAACTAAATGTCATACTTCATCCTAATACATAGCCCAAACATTCAGGGAGATTCTATAAAATTTATAATTATAGAATAACCCTGATTGTGCTTGCCATCTATTATAATAAAACCCTAAACCTGCGTCCATGAATCCGTGTGTCTCTTTGCTTCTGCGAATGTGTGGGCGCAAATGGGATTTGACACTGCAGATAGCAGCTCTCTGAAGTTTCCTTCCCCCCAAGTGGGGCCGAAGTGGACTGTTACCTTAGAGGTGCTGACATGGCACATTGAAAAAAGACGCGTCTGAGAGGGGGAGTTTTTAGTCTTCTGCACATGTGCGGAAGTATGTGTGTGCTTTGGGACTCGACTCTGTGAGCAGAAATTTCTCCAGCACCATTGGGGGAGGAGGAGGAAGGAGGGAAGAGGAAGGAGAGAGAGACACTTAATGATGTCTAGCGTCCATTTATATAAAGGGCTTTACTGTCTAGTGTATTAATAATTGTGTTTTTATTTTATACATGTGTGTTTGTGTAGTTGTCTGTGTTTGTGTAGCTGTGTGTTTCAGAGACCAAGGTGAATTTCATACATAAATACATAAAACTACCTTTTTTAAAAATGTATGTATGGTTGCCATAGAAACAGAAGGGTAGGTTGAGTTGTGAGGGTGTATCAGTAGGTGGAATCCAATATATATTTTTAAAGGACAAGTCCAGCCCTGAAATGAAAACTTACATACAGGTAAATCACCTCCAAAACCCTAAACGGTAATAGTTTGAAATCTGAAATATATAAGTCTAACCTGAAATCCTGCACAATGTCCTGTTTCCTCTGTTTCTGCTTCCTGGTTCTTCCAGTTAGCAATTGTCAGTTATGGGTTTCCATGAGGCATCCAGAAGCATAGCAGACATACAGTAATGAATTCATAGGACAAAGTACGATATATCAACATATTTTATAGAGGCCATTCTTTCTAAAAGATGTTATTATAAGGGTGGAGTTGTCCTTTAAAAATAACCATTTGGAATATGCTGCACCTTACAGCTTTCATTGGATGTACTATTGAACAACCATCACATCTAAAGGGCCCACACACAGCTACGTATCAGAGCAAGATATCATTCCCCACAGAGACTAATCTACAAAATGTATATAGTTTATAACTATCATCCAAACAGGGCCAAATACATTCGCAAGCTAAACGGTTGTAGCTAGGTTTCCCCACTAAATTCCTTCTGACAATCTGTCACTGCTCCTGTGGATGTTTCCTTATAGTGGTCTATTCTATAAAGTGGTCCGCTTTAGTATTTAGTAAGAGGTGCATGCTGTACCAGGTGGGGCGGGCAGGCATATGTACATTTCAATGCGAGCATTCTAAGAGCACTATCCCAGAGTATTGCCATTAACCCTTCAATGCATATCGACATGATATACAGTATATATCTGCTCTCCATGACTTCTCTATAGAATTATTCACTCCTCACCTACACTAAGTTCTAACTGGAGCATTGGATGGAAGGAAGAAAGAGGTAGGGATAGGGATCTCATGGCTGCTAGTCACAGGTACCACTTTTTGGACCAAGTCTGCAGCAGCTACTTAGAACTGCTCTCCTCACTACTATTAGCTGAGCTTATCCTACCACCCTCCTTCCTTCACCTTCAGTTCATTTGAAACATTGGGCCATATTTATAAACCCATGGTATCGGTTAGTTAATTGTACGATCGCGGTCGTAAATGTATGATCATGATCGTACATTTACGACCGAATGTCCATTAATTAACAAACGTTTGATTGTAGAATACCTTGTGGTAGTTAAACTACCGCAATGGTATTTTATGGGGATCGTAAATCTACGATTTCGTTATCGTAGATTTGCAATCGGTATCGTAAATTTACGATCGGTATCGTAAATTTACGATCGGTAAACCATTTGTTAATCTCCGATCGGTTTAAAGATCGTAAATATACAATACCGATCGTTAAAGACGCGTTATCGCTAAAAAGCGATACCGTGGCTTTATAAATATGGCCCATTGTTTCCAAGTAGAGGGAGCTGAGTTCAGACTCTACTCAATACAATGTTACAAATTACAGCAGCATAACAAGGAGAGCAGTTCTAACACAGCAAGTAAAAGCTGACAGGGAAATGCTAGGGAGAAAATTGGGTGCCCTGGTTTAACCCAGGTGCCCTAGTTCTTAGCCTAGGTGGCCTATGCTTAAAAACTTCCCTGCGTCCAAATGTATATGGGTTGATAACTTTTTGATACTATATGCTAACCATTTTAGTTTGTAAGGTTGATTTTATTATAACTTTTTTCTTACATGGTAATAAAAAAAACTGCAAACCAATAGGACAAGGAAATGGCTGTATATATGCACTGGTATACTATGTTATGGGACCCACAAATTTACTGTTCAGCCCTAAATAGAGGCGGGGGGTTCGACACCAACTGTCTGCCATGTACAATGCTGTTTTGACACCTTACCCTTACCCAGTTTCGATAACACCCCATAGCCTCAATGCTATTAACATCTTGCATCAGAAGTTCCCTAACACCTGGCTGTCATATGCTAATTGGGACTTTCCAGGGTACTTATATTGCCAACAGATCCTTGTTCAAGCCATTCTGAATTGAGAAAGCCAGTCAGATGAGTGGCGAAATGTCTTCAAGAATAATTTATGTCCAATTGATCTAACTGAATACAACAGATATTAGATAGGTGACTACCTTTAGAGCTAAACCAGATGTTTGGCCTTAAAGTGTATGTCCACTTTTTTAACAATCATTTTTTTCTGTTTAACTTAAGAACAGGGGGTAAATGACCTATGTCTTACCTCCTGTTCTTCAGTAAAACTTGCAGGAGACATGAGAGAACTTACCGCCGATCAATCCAGCACCGACTTCTTACTGACCCATGAGGCATCCATGCTCCCTCGCACTGTTTGCTCATGCGCGCACAATACAAGGGAATGTGGATGCCTCCTCTTACATTACCATAGCTTTAGATTATTTAGTTGTACAGACAAACACATTCCCTTCCAAAATGCAGCCTTTTAAGTCAAATTCAAGGTTTATAATTAATTTCCCTGTCTAGTTATTATTGTGCTTTTGTTATATACATTTTAGAATGTTTGTTTTGAAATTTTTTTGCGTTTGTGTGTTTTTGTGTCAAAAGAGACACAGGCCATATTCATAAAGGTGTGGTATTGCTTTTTAGTGATACCACACTTTTAACAATCAGTTTAATAATCATTAAACCGATCGTTAATTTCCAATCCGTTTAAAGGAGAACTAAACCCTCTTATGGTGGCCATAGACGCTATAATCCGATCATATAATCCATGGGTCGTACGAATGGATTGCCGGTCGGCCAAAATATTTTCAACTGGCCCGATGGTGAAATTATTGTAAGATCATTCAAAGGTCTTTCAACGATCGTCCATACACGATCCGACGATATTGTATGATATCGGGATATCCCAATATCATACGACCGTGATATAAGCATCTATGGCCACCATTAGTGTAGAAATCATTTATAGAACATTTCTGAATACTGGCAATCTATGATGTCACTGCTGCTTTCAAGTGTTGCCTATTCCTGGTGGTCCTGGACCCAAAACTCCTTCTGCACTAACTAGCTTCCTTGTGTTTGTTTTCCACTCCCCTTATGCTAAGCTGCATGTACGGTAACATTTGAACTCAGCAAATCATCACAGATAGCAGTGAATATTATTAGCTGATTTTCCTGCTCAAACAGAGTGGGGGAATGTGTTAACCCTTTTCATATATATTTAGGAAGCAACTTGTTAACCCTTTATATTTGGGAGCATTTCAGGGACTGTACTTTTGTATGTGTTTATTTCTGCACTCTACCATTTATATTAGCATGTCTATTACTGCAATCTACATTTAGGGCACAGCCACACTGCAATGCACTTGAAACGTACACATGATTTACACGCGTTTGCGCTTCCGATTCGTACATTTTCATTAAGAAAACACATGCGATTGCACAAAAAAGAAAATCGCATGCATTACCAAATTGCCGACGCATGCGCGAATAGCAACACACCCGAAATTGCCAGATTTTGGTGCGTTGCCACGATTTCAATACAACTGGAAAATCTTAATCACCTAAAAAAACACACTAGTGTGGCCTAGCCCTTAGAAGTGTAATGCAAGCTGCGTTGAATTCGTGTTAGCTATACAGCATGTATTTAATGCAATGGAACATAGCTTTGCAGCAGGCCAATTTCCTGACTCTGCGGCCCCACTCAAGCGCAAGGGAGAAGGCACGTTCGCAATAACACGCGCTTCCGTGCATGGGTGTTGCACTTCCACAATTGGACCAAACAAATAGACCAAACGGTTCAAGATACAGACCCTCCTAATAAGCACACACCAATTGTGAGTTATAACAATATTACTTTATTCCGGTTCTCACAATACCACCTTACACATTACATATTACTAAGAAATACATATACAAATATCTAAAATTACCCAAGGCTCTGAGCATCCCCAAAGATATCTCTGGGGGCGCTCAGAGTTTGGGGTAATTTTAGATGCGGGAAAGAAGGCTCAGTAAGTAAGCATAAGGTTTTTTTTAAGAACTATTGTGGCGGTTGGGGGCGGGCAGGGGTTGCCTAACTTAACTCCAAAGGAAATGAAGATTTAAAAGGCTTGTAAAGATGTGTCTTTTTAATGCTATGTGTATTAGAGAACAAGTGATGTTTATATGCCACAATTTCTTCCCTAAAACACATAGCAGTAAAAAGACATAACTTTGCAAGCCTTTTAAATGTGACACAGTTGTTATATTTTGCCTCTGCTAAAATTCCTGTGCCTCGTTTCTCCCCATCCCACCCAAAATCCTGTGCCAGCATGACTCCCTATCCCACCCAAAATCCTGTGCCTCATTTCTCCCCATCCCACCAAAATTTCTGTGCCTCATTCCTCTCCAGCCCACCCAAAATCCTGCCTCCTTCCTCCCCATCCCACACAAAATACTGTGCCTCATTCCTCCACATTCCACCCAAAATCCTGTGCCTCATTTCTCTGATCCCACACAAAATCCTGTGCCTCATTCCTCCCCATCCCAGCCAAATTCCTGTGCCCAGCATGCCTGCCCATCCCAGCAAAATTCCTGTTCCCAGCATACCTCCCCACCCCAGCAAAATTCCTGTGCCTAGCATGTCTCCCAATTCACTTTTGATTTGTGCTGCCATTTCTTTTACATGTGTATGTACAATAATGGAGCAGAGCCTTCTTCTAACATAATGATAATGTACACTGATAATCCAGTCCACATTTTGTTTTTTTACCTCTGTGCAACAATCAAGCAGAGGTAGGCGCAAGATCTGCCTAACTTTTAAGCTGCCGCAACTGATGACGTCACTACGCGCATGCGCGCCAACAGGCACACGCACACAGAGCGCAACACTGAGTGAGCAGATTTGTGAGGCTGAGCACAGCAATTGGCTGACTAAATCACGTTGGGGAGGTCCTGCTACAGGAAGATTATCACAGAGCCAGAGAAAGGAGGTTTAACAGCTGCAGGTAGGGCAGGGAAGGGGGATAGCAAAAAAAACACACCACCACATTATTTAATTAAGTTGCAGCTACCCACTAACAACAAGTTAAAAATACGGTGCACTTATCCTTTAAGAAGCTACACTCTCCACTAATATTGTTGCAGCTGACAGGGAGAGCTAGAGACCTTCTTTAGCGATTGTTTTGGCAATCGTTAATTTCGCTTTCAGAAATCTTGTAAATATAAAATAGCAAACATAAATCTACGACTGCCCGTAGATTATCATTACAGTAGTTAATTACCGCATGGTATACTATGCCATGGTCGTACAATAACAAAAACGCATGGTATTGCAAGTTTTTAAATATGGCCCTCCAACACTTAAACAATACATTGCAATTACATGTTTTGCAATAAACTTGCAATATTCACAGCTACAGACCTGTGTCTTTGTATGTTTCACCTGCAATTTATTGTTTATATATCGGATTTGGTGGAGTGAAAGCCATAAGACATACATTATTTCAGATCCAGACACCCTAGATACCCAGACCTATATACATCACACTACAACACTGCTAATAGGAATCAGTGAATCTCACCACCACCCAGACATTTCTGCAATTTGAATATTGATGATTACCTCATAGAGAAGGATTGCTGAGAAGGATGTTGAGGCAAGTACTTTCTAACTTAAACTTTGATTTTTGGGGGGTTTAGTTCTTTCTTAATGATCATTAATTCATGATTGTTATTGTAAAATGGTTAGTATACAGTATGAAAAAGTTATCAACCCTTATACGTTTGGGCGTAAATATACGAACACAGCCGTACATTTACCCCCGCAGTCACACATTACACATAACGCGCGGTATCGCTAAATTGTGATACCGCGTGTCTACGAATATGGCCCACAGTGTGTAGTTAGTGTAGTCTTGGAAGCAGGTGTATTTCAAACTGTCAGTTGGAAATTGCTTTTATCACATTATCAATGGGACAAACAAGGCCCAAAATTTGCAGATACCGCAGTAACGCTTTCAGATTCCTTATTTAGGCAAGCACCCTTCTCCAATGTATTCCACACATCTGTACCAAATTTCGAGTCTCTAGCTGTAGGACTGTGGGAGGAGATACAGTCAAAAAAAAGAGGAAGAAAAAAAGGGAAGAAGAAATAGAAAGAACAGGAATTTGTCTCTTTTAAGCCAAATTAACAATAAGTCTGGAAAAAAAACTATAAATTGAAATTGAATATGTTTTCTGGGTGGAGAATAATGAAAACCTTGACCTGAAAGTAGACTTTAAACAGCCACATCATGCAAAGATCAGTTACAAGATACAGAGAGACAATAAATATAAGTAGAGTCTAAAGGCCCAGTATTTCAGTTTGAACAATTTCTTAGTAGCAATCCACTCCCTCCACTACACCAATCAATATGGCATACAATGGAACCTGGAAAATTGATAGAAATGAAAACTATGAGAAATTTATGGAAGTTATGGGTAAGTACTGTAATCTGAGCGTGCTGTAGATATGTTTTTTTCCCAAGATCTAGTAACAGAATATCAGAAAATGAAGGATTATGTTTTAAAAGGAAGGATAAAACAACTGTTTACGGATGTCCCTCTGCATTGCTTCTTTTATTTTGTCTGACAGGCATTAATGTGGTGAAAAGGAAGCTGGGAGCACATGACAATCTGAAGATCACTATAGAACAAGATGGAGATAAGTTTACAGTAAAAGAATCAAGCACATTCCGTAACATTGACATTGTTTTCAACCTTGGAGTGCCCTTTGACTATTCTCTGGCTGATGGGACAGACCTCAATGTAAGTTCTAACTCATAAATCATTCAGTATATATGATTATTTGTATAAAACCTGTGACAATAAGATTAAGAACTATTAGGATTAGCTAGGAACCAAGAACCATTGTCTACCTGCAATATCCACACATTGTTAATAGATTACATCACTATTCTAAAAAGCAAACTGTACCTTTTACTGTGTTTTATAAAATATACTAACCTTGATCTGTGGCTACATACATGGCCAAAACATAGTGTTTGCACAGAACATTTACATTTATACACATGTGGGATCTGCTATGGGAATGCTGCTTAAATCAGTGTTAGACAGGCTTCTACCTCCAAAGAGGTAGAAAAAGAAAAATAAATCCTCATGTGGCTGGTTATACTAGCAAATGTTTGTTTGCAGGGGCGTTACTAAGAGGGAGCAGGGAGAACAACCTCAGGGGGGCCTGGGAGCCAAGGGGGCCCCATCTTCTTATTTTTCCTATGACAGATATAGCCATATCCAAGAAAACAACTGTGGTTTAAACATGGATAGGGGCCCCATCATAGCTTTGCAGGGGGGCCCAGTGATTCCTAGTTACACCACTGTTTGCTTGTCCTAATAAATAAGCCTGCATACACAAGAATCAGCTGAAGGCTTTACATGAATTTAAGTCAATATGCAGTATTATCATGATAATATTTACAACTTGTTTTAAGTAATTCTATGTAGAATTTTATCTTTTTCAATTGATTTGCAGCAGTGGTTCCACAATCATTTCATACATTAGGAGGCTCCTGCATGATGAGCCAGTAATTGAGTTCAGCAGATGCGTGTTTATCAGTGAAGGGCTTAAATATAGCAGTTACAGAGACAAAACAAAGTTATTTGAGGCACAGGATACAGAGGTAACTGGTCCCAATGGACCCAGGTGCAGGCACTATAGTTAGTAAATAATTTGAAAAAACAGGAGAAAAAGAAAAAAAGAAGGGAAGTACCGCACTCAAAGATAGTTATTGTATACAGCTGATGAGAAAGTCCGTTTGGACGAAACGCGTTCGGCGTTCTCAATATCTGGCTCTCTGATGTTTCCTCTACATGGGCTCTTTTCATCTATTGGGACCCCCCAATGATGTGTCGCTACTTTTGCAGCACCTTTGACAGTTAAGCAGGTACTGGACTGCTATTATGACTGTTGGGTATTGACTCTGTGCACTTGCCATGCTACTGATTGTAGAGGCTAATATCGATTTGTGATATGTTTTTAGAGTTTTAATTCTGATCTATTTTCTATGTGTGTACCCCTACTTTTGGACCTTTATGGGTCTCCCAATAAAGGGTTTTTATTTATATACAATAACTATCTTTGAGTGCGGTACTTCCCTTCTTTTTTTCTTTTTCTCCTGTTTTTTCAAATTATAGCAGTTACAGAAACATAATGTAAAGGTCTCTAGCAAGCTTTTTCTAAATATAGTTTAGTTCCCCTTTAATTACTTGAAAATAAAATAACAATAAACCCTTCAGATACATTCTAAATTTAATTAAATTGCAGGAATAACCAATTTTAGGCATTTTTATATTGTATTATTAATATACATAAAAATGTATTTGGCATTTACTGTAGATCAATTAGTAGAATGAAGCCTAATTTATAATGTTGAATATACAAAAATACGCAAAACGTGAATAAAACTTTTCTTTAGGACCATTTTGTTTATCTGATTCTAGGCTATGACTTAACCCTTTATAGAAATTATTATTATTATCTTGCAGCAAAACTGATTGGTCTAAAAACAACAATCTACTATAAATTTGCATTGTGTTTCCCTAAACAAATATATTAGCATCTGGATATAACATCTAGCTTAAAGCCATGCTATAAAAAGAGCTACAAATGTTTGTGTATCATTTTAACTAAAACTAATGCAGAAAATGGTATGGAGCTAGAGATAGTGGGATAAAGGTTCTATAAAATAACTTCCTGTATTGTAATGCAATACAGGACGTTTGATTCTCTACTCTTGGTACATGTAGCAACGTTATGCTCTATCAGCATGTAGCAGGCAGGGATTACATTATGCTCTATCAGAATGTAGCAGGCAGGGATTACAGCTGTAGGGGTACATTAGTTTCATGAATAAGTAATAACTGCAAATGCACCTTTTCTTAGTGAATGTTTGCAAAACTTGCAACAAAAATAATTAATACTTTAATTGCTTTCACTGTCTGTTAGCTTTTTTTTTTTTTTTTTTTTTAGGGCATTTAAAATCATTCCTCTCCAATATCTGGTGTTTTCTATTTCAGGGCTCTTGGTTCCTACAGGACGATAAGCTTCTGGGAACCTTTACCAGAAAAGATAACGGGAAAGTTCTTCAGACTACTAGAGAAATAATTGCTGGTGAACTTGTTCAGGTATGTACAGCCTTATGGATTTCTATTTTATGTTAAAAATAAAAAAAATACACTATTAAGGCCATAGAGATTTTTTGCATTGCTAGATTTAATCGCCAAGTATAAAGCCAAATTAAAGGACATTTTTTCCCTTAAAACAAAAAAATGTTCATTTGTCAGTCATCTGCCCCCAACCCAACTAATATATTTTGCACTACTAACCATATATTTTAGTAATAATTATTGCCTCTAATCTAGCAGAGTAAACTGGCCCCTCCCTCCATGCAGTCCATCAATGATGTGACTGCTAACATCATAGCCAATGACTGACTGTTATTTCCCCTGCTGCCTCTTCTGCACATGCTTAAGCTAATTGAGCAGAGGGAGGAGGCAGATATATTTGTCAGAACAGAAGATAATCTATTTAACATCTGGTTACAGTTGCAAGTCAAATGCAAACCTAATGTGATGCTTTACTAATTTGATGGATTCTTAGTTAAGTGATTATTAATGCAATTCTTTACTAAAATGCAATTCCTCATTAATGGTATTCTTTAGGCTTCGTGAACACTGTTCACATGTGTTGTGATACGCATGATAAAAAGCAAATGTGTTTTTTCTATGCATTATAATGATAATTACAATAAACCATCTGCTGCTTCACAAAGACCCTTAAGTGCGTTCCCTTAAGGCCACACTACAACGCACCAAGCGTGGGCGCGAACGCGCTAAAACGCACTAGTGTGGCCTAGCCCTATAAAAGTAAAGCTTATCTCTCTGTCACTGCATGGCTAATTGATTTAGCATTAAGATCAGGAAAGGTAATAAGCATTGTCTGTTGCTCTGTGCTCTTTCTGTGCAGTAAGCTGCTGTCTGTGTTAGTTAAGTCCCAATGTAACAGTATAGCTAAAGAAATCAATTACAACCCCCCCCCCACACACACACACGCATTCAAACTCCTACAGCTAAAAGAAAATCTTACTTGATTCAAGCAGTGTTTACAGCTCCCAGTGCTGCTAACTTCCCCTTAGCAAAGCAGTTTTACTATAACACAAAATCACTGGGTGAATGCTATTGGCTGTAGTGGGGCTCAGATCAACCCCACTTCACATGCTCCACACTCCATTTGTGCCTCAGGGTGGATACATAGAGAGGAGACATGCATACTACCTAGGAGTGAGCTGAACAGGACATGAGTAGATCTAGTGACAAGGAACACTGATAGCAAAAAGGGATCAAGTTCCTGACAGCACTAAAAATATAGAAAAGGATAAAGGCAAGTCATTTTTTTCACTTTAGTGTCCCTTTACGAAAATCGTGAGTGTGGCTCTCATTATCTGCAAATTATATCCTGAAAATCTACTGTGAATAAAACATTCATACCTTTCATACTACGCTCCAAGATACGCTCAGCAATTTCAACCGATGGAATTTTTACTATTAACACTTTTAAGGTTAAGGCTGTAATATCATATCTTATTAGGTAACATAAAAACAGAACCACAATGCTGATTCCCCAGCTTACCCATGAAATGTACTTAAGTAACAGTGTGAACAACCCCATTGATTTTTGTGCATTTTAACTAAATATAAGCGTATTACATTTTGTTTAATTTTATATAAGTATAATCAGTAATGATTTTTCTTTTTTTTCTATTTTTTTCTATTTTCTATTTTTTTCAGACATATGTATATGAGGGAACAGAAGCAAAAAGAATCTTTAAGAAAGCTTAAGTCATCCTTAGAAGGACACTGTGCTGAAAATTACAGAAAGAATGATCCAACACGACATTTAGTATGAACTGCATTTTGCATCTTACATAAATGGCAGCCTAGATCAGGGATGTCAAACTTGCAGCCCTCCAGATGTTTGCAAACTACTGCAGTTGGGAATGCTGGGGATTGTAGTTTGCAAACATCTAGAGGGCCACAGGTTTGACATCCCTAGCCTGGATTCTGTAAATATTATTGGTAGTGTGGCTGAAGATAATGCCACAAACATTATTATTTGTTTCATATCATTATTTAGTAAACAAGGTCCCTGAAAACTGCTTTAATCTTTTTTATTTCAAACTTTAACAAAAGAGACATTTAAAAACAAACTTGTGGGGACAATGAGATATGTTGGTTCATCTGGTGATATACTGTAGCTTTGTTTCACAAAATAAATTCATCTACAGGTATAAAGGCTAGTCTTCATGTGGCATCCAACATGTATTTACATATTTTACATGAATTAGTCAGGAAAACACGGAAAAAAGCATGTAAATAATGAGAGAAACACACATCCGAATTCACATAGAGACTAGGGGGCATATTGATAAAAGTGCATTATCTTCTTGCCAGTAGTACTGCTGGTTTTTCCTATAAACCAAAAGTATTTCTGACTGAAAGATAGAACCTCTATTATCGCAAAGACAATTAGCAGCACATCGCATGGGGGAGGGGAGCGAAAATGAGTACCGCAATTTAAGCAGAGTGTCTTTTGGGGTTCAGTGTCTTTTGGGGTTTAACGGGTTTAACGGGTCCCACAGTTCAAAGCCACTCCCTCTCCTCCTGGCGGACACGCTCGTGACTCCCACTACGCAGTGGTTGAGTTTTGATTTCACCACTTTATTAACTTAAGTGTTGTCGAGCGTTACTAAAGTGAAGTGCTGCAGCTTTAAAAGTATGCCCCTAGGCCAAAAGGTTTGTACACAAGTGCGATCGCGGGTCCTGACCCGCAACGCAGGGCCTTTATCAGCTGAAGTGGACGGTTGTACTGGGATCCACCAAGTCGGTCGTTTCGGACGATAAAGGCCCTAGACACGGGCCTATTATCGCCCGAAAGGAACGTCCGTACACATCGTGCGTCGCGGGTCGGGACCCGCAATAGCACGTGTGTACGAACCTGAAGAGTTTGGACTAAAAGAAAAATTACCACTTGCTAAAGACAACTTTGTACAAACACATGTTAAACCTAGTGTAAGAGAACTTGTGTATTTTTCTAATAATGTTAAGATATGACAAATCCAAATTCAGCAAATCTTTAAGGGATATTATTGCTAGAAACACCAAACTTGTATAAAGTGATTCTGTGAAATCAATGTAATGTAAAAGTAAATTTAGGAGCTGTAATTCTTACCTCCTTTTACATTCTGGGTTCCCTGCGTTAAAGTAACCACAAGATTTACCGGTACTGCATTGCGTGAACCCAGAAAGTAAGGATTACAGTCTCTATTCAAAAGGTGTTAGTTTTTGTGCAACAAAGTTTTCAACAGTAGTGTTAATGAAAACGGTGCAGGCTATACAAAGTACGGTACCAGTTAAACCAGAAAGCGTAAGTTTAAATCTTTATTGGCTGTTAGTGGCCAGTATTACATCTCCCTGTTAGTTGGTAATACAGCACTGAATATCAATATGGTTTTTATTAGTTTGTAGAAAAAAATGCACTCCTCCTTACTTTTTACTCAGTTTCTTCGTGACATATTCAGTGCACTGAATATCAACACATTTGCCTTAATCCTGCAGCAGTATTAAACCATGTATTAAACTATTAAATCATGACTTTAGTAGGCATAAATTTAAGTGTTCTATACGTATTTCCATAGAATATGCTTTTTAAGTGCTGATTTTATGTTCATTATTCACTGTGGACAGGAATGCACAAACTTGCCAGGTTTTGTTCCATTGGTGGAGTCATTAAACAAAGGTAGGTTTCAATGATGAATTACGGTAGAAACTAAAATTCCATGCTGAAACCACAAACTTTTGGTAATAATATTCTGTTTTGCCCCACCCGGGAAAGAGCGGTACATCCTCCCACAAAGCCTAAGATTGCAATACAATCTTAATAAAGTAATCCCCACCAAATTCGTTGGTCCCTTATTGTATTGTAATTTTATTTATAAAGCACCAGTTAGGTATCCAGTGCTGTACATTATAAAATATAGAGTATACAAACAAGGAGACAAGAGCAAGCAATTATACTAAAATAAAAATGAAATAAAGTAAGAATATGTTAAGAATACATATACCAGTATTTAAATTAAGGATAAAATTGATATGTGTGGAGTGCCTTGAGACAGTAGGAATGAGATCCCTGCCCCAAAGAGCTTACAATCTGATTACTTCTATCTCCTCTGACGACTTTTTAGTAACTGACACTACCGCTAGGTGGTGGATGGTGTAGCTGCTGTCAGTCATTGGCCATGACTGATAGATTAAAAAAAAAAAAAAATAGGGACTAGCAGTGTTGGTAGTGAATATAAAGTATATACTCAAATTCGAGTCGATCCGAGTCGAGGTACTTATTTTTACCTGGAAAATGAGTAACACGATTAACTCGAGTATAAGCCGAAGGTAGAAAATATGACCACTACTGCCTTCTGATTATGTATTGTTTTGAGGCTTTAGTTGCCCTTTAAATAGACAGCAAAATTCCTTTACAGTAGTCCCATACTGTAATAGCCAAATCGAGTATGGCTATTTCTGTATGGGAATGCTGCTGTCTATTAAAGGGCAACTAAAACCTCAACAATACAGAATCAGAAGGCATCTTTTTAACAATAGATACCATCTGTATTGTATTGAGCCATTAGTTGCCCTTTAAATGGACAGTAATCTCATACAATAACCCCCATTCCATGGCACTCCAGATGTTTTTAAACTACAACACTCAGCATGCTTTAGTTGCTGGGAGTTGTAGTTACTAAACATCTTCAGTGGCAAGGAATTGGGCTTACTGTATGGGGCTACTGTCCCCCCACCCCCACAGCAAAAGTACAGAATGTAGGATTGGAATAGTGCAGAGAAGATACTGTATGTATACACTCACCTCTTATCCAATAAGCCGGCTGCCGCTCACTACGATCCACTGCTCTGGCGTCTGACGTCACTATTCGGCGCCGGGAAGTGAGGCCGCTCCGAGTAGTGACACCACCTGTCAGAACAGTGTGTTGGAGCGAGTATATACAGTATGTGTTAAGGGATGCCAGGGAAGTATGAAAATCTTTGGGTTGGGGCGGGGTGTTTGTGTAAAAAAAAATCCTCTATTCCGTTTTTTCAGAAAGAACTACATCAATAGGTTTACATTAGCAGTGGTGAAAACAGACTGCAACCAAAGAAAAAAAAACATTATGTAAAAAGAAGATGGAGACTCCATGGTATCAATTCGCATTCTATATTCCAGGCAGAGGAAAACTTCTGTGACATCTCTGCATATAAAACACCTCTGTAAAGCTACAAATTTTGTTTTATTTATTTCTCTCTTTTACCATGTGGCAGGAATAGTGCATCACACTATTTTTATGTCTATCCCAGGAGAGAACACTATGCACAGCAATGTGACAGTTTGTGTCTGTTTGTGTCTGTCATCACAAAGGGATAAATAGGGATAAATATAATACTTCGCATTTCTGTATCGACTGGAAAAGGCAGAAAAATTCCAAGAGGTTGATGTTTAAAACGCCATTTAAGTAAAAAAAATAAACACCAAAATGCAAATGAGTGCTAGAGCAAATAAATCACTAAAATTATAATACTAACTGAAAACATGCATTGGTTCCTCTGCCACTTGTCTGCTCACCAGTCAATAATCACGAATAAACAAATTGCAGTAGGATACACCAAAATCTGTTGCAAAAATTGTTCCTTTTTATCCATCCAGAATGTGAGATACAGGCAACGTTTCGGGTGGACCTCCACTCTTTATTAAGCTTTCAAGCTTTGACTTACTATATAAGGGTTGCTCATGATTTAAATTGCTTTTCTGCTGGTGCAAGAAGCTCTAGGTGGTTAATGTTGGATTACAGAAAGCTAGAGCTATAATAGCGCTGAACATCTTTAGTAACATAGTAATTGAGGTTGAATAAAGACATACGTCCATCAAGTCCAACCTATTCACCCTCTTTTTTTTTTAACCCTACCTAACAGTTGATCCCGAGGAAGGCAAAAAAACCAGCTAAAAATGGGGGGAAAATTCCTTCCCGACTCCAAATTCTTTGCCTAGTTCCATCACATTAATGATAAAGGATGATTTCACAACGAGCCCTTTTATCATTAAAATGTGTACCATGTTAAAAATCATTCCCACGCCGACCGTTACATCCCAAAAATTTTACCTGGGTACGGTCGGATCCCTGTATAGTATAGGGAGTTGCCCACAGTCACAAGGAATGCGTCAGTAAACTTTAGATAGGGAGAACGCTCAGGACTGCGGGTTAACAGACATGCAATTTTCCATGTGTTTGTCTGTGTGTGTTTGTGTTTCAGCTCCGTTTCTGGTCATGCACATTTTTTGCAAAATCACAGGAAATACTGGAGAAAACACAAAAAATACTTTTGTCCACATGTGATTCTCACGATTCCCATTATATTTAAAATTACATTGCGGAATGCTACTTATTCTGATTCTGTATTCTTTTGAGGCTTTAGTTGTCCTTTAAATGGACAGCAGAATTCACATTAAGAAGTCCCATACAGTAATGGCCAAATCCAGTATGGCTATTATTGTATGGGACTACTGAATTCTGCTGTCCATTTAAAGGGCAACTAAAGCCTCAGAACAATCCAGTAGTGATCATAATGTCAACGCACGGCTTATACTCAAGTCAATCAGGTTTTACTAATTTTTCAGGTAAAAATAGGTACTTATACTCGGGTTGACCTATACTTGAGTATATACAGTATTCTTTTATTGCATTAATTGAAGAATGGGAGATACTATAGATATGACTTACCTAACATTCTTCAATTGATCTAACAGGAACGAAGGTACTAGAGGAGCTTACCCTTCAGCATGATCCACCTCCGGGTCCTCTGATGGTTCCTGACGGTTTTCAGCTTTACTTTACTTAACTTATAGTGCTTTAGCTATAAAAGCTAAACTGGAAATAGTTGGGACCTTTCAGGCTTTAGCCAGGAAAAAAAGCACAGAAAATACATGAGTACTACCCTTTAAAGGAGAACTTTAGCCACTTTAGTAAACTCTGTTAAAGTAAATCAAAGCCTGTTAGGAACTGCATGAAGTATCTGTGTGTATGTGCAGTGTCAGACCACACCTCCTGACCTCAGTCACATGCTTCCTTGCTTTATCTGTCCTGTAAAAGGATTTGCTAGAGATTATTAATGGGTGTGACCAACTGTAACAAGTTTCTGCCATAGCTAAGGACTGAGCATGTGCAGAACATAATGGTCGTTGACCAAACTGTGTAATACTAGAATGCTGTGAAGTAAAGCACAAACCATATGTTATTTAGGTAAATTTCCCAGCGCCCGTATCAAAATGAGAGGTAAGACACAGATTACTGGTTTTATATCAAGGTGTTCTGCCTTCTGGTTCAGTGTTGTTCTGTGGCTTTAGTTGTCCTTTAACCCTTTCACTGCCAGGAGAATTTCATTTTTTTTTGCGTTAACTGCCAGAAGAATTTTCAGGATTTTGCCCTTAATCGCTTTAGACTAATTTTACAGTAGGAAACCTTGCAGTAAATCAGGAATATTATACATTGTTTTTTTCAGCATAAAGTGTACTTTAACATGGTAAAAGAATTTTGTAACTTTTCTGGAAATTTTACTGGAATTATGGGTAAAATATGTAAAAAAAAATGAAAAATTTGCAAATTTTCATGGATTTTTCCCATTTTTACTTATAGTTATCTTAAGGTTACACACAAAAATCTTACTGTTTCTAAAAGCTCTGATACTCCCGAGTACAACGATACCAGATATATGTAGGTACCCAACTTTTCCTGTACAGGAGACCCCCCAAACTAAAACTGCACCTTCTAGAATATTACACCAAATTAAAATGTATAACCACTACTGACAGTTAACATAGAATATCTACCAAATTAAATAAAATATCCCCACAAGTGAGATATTTTTAGAAACTACACACCCACAAGATTTTATGAATGAGGTTATTTTCGATCAAAATGCAGATACCCGGACGCAGCTCTTCGTCCAATTGTAAGTTATTTTCTCACATTTTCCTTTTTTTCCTCAACTGTAAAATCAGAGACAAAATCAAATGCGAATTTCAGCTAAAAACTGTGGATGAAAGTTCAAACGCATCTCAAATATGAAAGCCTAACCCCTCCCGAATAAAATGGTATGCCACATTCATGGGTGTACCCAGAGACATGGCTACCAACTAACCCAGAGCGTGACCAGTGCCAAATGTCAGTAGCAGCAAAAAAAAAATTAGCCAGTTTTGTATTTGAACAGTCTGCAGTTTTTCCACAAAACACCCCCCCAACTCAGAAATACCCCCCATTCATACCATCAATGGTGTGGGCGCAGTTCTTCGTAGACGTTTGCACTTTTACCAAATTTTCCAAAAAAATGTACATCAAACAACATTCAAAAAGGTAGAAATCATGCCAAAACCCCATGGAATGTAAAAAAAAGTTACTAAATATCAATCTCCCAAATGTCCTGAATCAAACGGTATGCCATATGTGTGGTTACAGACGTGGACGAGGAAGCGAAAAGCCACAAAGTGAGACAATGCACGATGGCTCAGAAACTTCTAGTGGAGGTACTGCAGTGTGATCTCCATATAGATCATGCTGCAGTACCTGTATAGTACAAGTGTCATGCTTGACAGCTTACTATACATTTGTGAATGGAACTCAAGTTCCATTCAAAAAAAGGATTTTTTCTAAGTCTTTGCTACTTAGCGAAGACTAGAAAAAAAAATGGGGACAGAGATCAAAATTTGGTGATCACTTCTGACCACCAAATTATTGATCTTTGCCAATGAATGAAAATACTTCCTGGAAAATGATTTCCGGGAAGTGATTTTTCCGATAGGATTTCGATTGGAAAACGGGCATTTATGCCTGTATTCAAGTTCGGTATCATTCCCTAAGATGGTTTGGTGATCATCTTTGGGAATGATCCAAAAAAAAAGGGGAAATGCACACACAAAAATCTTAAAATGATACACACACCTTTTTTTTTTTTTTTACCTAAAACTATAAATTAGCAAAAAACTTTGTCTTCTGCAAGCTTCCCAATGTCCCCGGTGATATCGTAAGCAACGCGGATCATTTATTTGTTGGATTTCAAGGGAAACTAAGCCTATTTTAGTAGAAAATTTTGCAGAGGTACCAAAAAAAGACGGATTGAATTTTAGGATCAGTAAAGTGTGCAAAAACTTGTGTGACTCGCCGTACTAAACTGGTTTTCACTAATATACCACTAAAAGGGGGAGTGGGGATAGGGTTGGGGGGTGGGTGGTTTTGGCGATTTTTTAATTTTTTCTTGTAATTGCAATTGCGCATGTGTCCCATTTGAGCTAGTTGGTGGCCACGTCTCACCCACACATATGGCATACCGTTTGAGCAGGTATGTGGGAGATTGACATTTAGTGGGTTTTTGCTTGTCAAAAGGGTTTAGGTAGGATTTCAACCCTTGAATCATCTTATTTTATTTTTCACAAAACCTCCTAAAAACACGGACTTCTTTGGATCAGTGGGTCTGGAATTCTTCATGTATGCATGAAAGCATGGCATCGTAACGTAGCTGAAGGTGTGTAGATTCCAAAATATATAGTTTGTGGGGGGAATTTCCATGTTTCGAGACGGTTTCCTTAGAAAAAGTGTAGGCTGTTCAAATTACAGAGCACTTTGATTCTTTCTTGTAATTGCATTTGTGCATGCGTCCATTGAGCTAGTTGGTGGCCACATCTCTGGTGCATCCACGCATATGGCATAACGTTTGATTCAGAACATGTGGGAGAGTGATGTTTAAGGGGGGGTTTATTTGTGGGGGTATTTCCAAGTTTTGGGCTGTTTGAAATTACAGACAACTTTGATTTTTTTCTTGTAATTACACTTGTGCATGTGTCCATTTTAACTAGTTGGTGGCCACGTCTCTGTGTGCACCCACACATTGGCATACCGTTTGATGCACGGATATGTGGGAGATTGACATTTAGTGGGTTTTTTTGCTTGTCAAGTTGGTTTAGGTAGGATTTCATCCTTGAACATCTTATTTATTTTTCACAAAAACTCCTAAAAACACAGGTTCTTTGGATCACTGGGTCTGGAATTCTTCATGTTGTATGAAAGCATGGCATCGTAACATAGCTGAAGGTGTGTAGATTCCCAAAATATATAGTTTGTGGGGGAATTTCCATGTTTCTGGACTGTTTCCTTAGAAAAAGGGTAGGCTGTTCAAATTACAGAGCATTTGATTTTTTCTTGTAATTGCATTTGTGCATGCGTCCCATTTGAGCTAGTTGGTGGCCACGTCTCTGTGTGCATCCACACAAAGGGCATACCGTTTGATTCAGCTTGTGGGAGATTGATGTTTAGTTGGGGGTTTTATTTGTGAGGGGCATTTCCAAGTTATGGGGCTGTTTGAAATTACAGAGCACTTTGATTTTTTTCTTGTAATTACACTTGTGCATGTGTCCCATTTGAGCTAGTTGGTGGCCATGTCCTGTGTACATCCACGCAAGGCATACCGTTTGATCAGGGCATTTGGAAGCTTGATAATTGACAAGTTTTTTTTACATGACATGGAAATTTGCCATGATTTTTAACTTTGAATTGTATTTTATAAATTTTTCCTGAAAATCTGGAAAAAGCGAAATTTTACATGAAACTGCGCCCCACACCATTGGTGGGATGATAAAACACCATTGTGTAGCTGAAGGTGTGTAGATTCCAAGAATATATAGTTTGGGGGGTATTTCTAATATAGAGGGGTGTTTAGTCTGACAAATCTGAAAAGTTGCTGTAATTGGGCCTTGTTCATTGGCTCACTTTGTGGTAGTTGATTCCACGTTTGCGTGTGTAACCATACATAGGGCATACCGTTTGATTCAGGACATTTGGGAGATTGATATTTGGTAACTTTTTTTACATTACTTGGGATTTTGGCATGATTTCTACCTTTGAGAGTGTTTTTTTTCAAATTTTTTAGAAAATCTGCTAAAACTGTGAACTTCTACGAAGAACTGCGCCCACACCATTGATGGTACGAATGAACAACTACAGAATTTTGTAGATAAAGGTGTGTGGATTCGAGAAATATATGGTTTGTGGGGGTTGTTTTGGGAAAAATTGCAGACTGTTCAAATTCAGATTTGGCTGAATATTTTGCTGTTTTCTGAGCCATTGTGCATTGTTCACTTTGTGGCTTTTGGCTTCCACGTCCACGTGTGTAACCACACATATGGCATACCTTTTAATTCAGGACATTTGGGGAGATTTATATTAGTAATGTTTTTTTAGATTCCATGAGGTTTCGGCATGATTTTACCTTTTGAAGTTGTTTTTGTTCATTTTTCAGACAAATGCAAACGTCCTGAAGAACTGCGCCCACCATTGATGGTATAATGACAAACTACAGTGTTACATAGCTGAAGGTGTGTAAATTTCAGGAATATATAGTTTGTGGGGGTTATTTCTAAGTTACGGGGGTGTTTTGTGGAAAAACTCTAGACTGTCCAAATTCAGAGTTGGCTAAATATTTTAGCTGTTTCTGAGCCATCGTGCATTGTCTCACTTGGTGCTTTTCGCTTCCTCGTCCACGTGTAACCACACATATGGCATACCGTTTGATTCAGGACATTTGGGAGATTGATATTTAGTAACTTTTTTTACATTCCATGAGGTTTTGGCATGATTTCTACCTTTTGAAGTTGTTTTTTGTTCTTTTTTCAGACAAATGCGAACTTCTACGAAGAACTGCGCCCACACCATTGATGGTATGAATGAACAAACTACAGTTACATAGCTGAAGGGGTGTAGATTTCAGGAATATATAGTTTGTGGGGGTTATTTCTAAGTTACGGGGGTGTTTTGTGGAAAAAACTGTAGACTGTCCAAATTCAGAGTTGGCTAAATATTTTAGCTATGGACAGTAATCTAAACAATAACCCCCATCATGGCACTCCAGATCGTTTTAAACTACAACACTCAGCAGCTTTAGTTGCTGGGAGGTGTAGTTACTAAACATCTTCAGTGGCAAGGAATTGGGCTTACGTATGGGGCTACTGTCCCCCCACCCCCCAGCAAAAGTACAGAATGTAGGATTGGATAGTAGTGCAGAGAAGATACTGTATGTATACAATCACCTCTTATCCAATAAGCCGGCTGCCGCCTCACTACGATCCACTGCTCTGGCGTCTGCGTCACATTCGGCGCCGGGAAGTGAGGCCGACTCCTAGTAGTGACACACCACCTGTCAGAACAGTGTGTTGGAGCGAGTATATACAGTATGTGTTAAGGGATGCCAGGGAAGTATGAAAATCTTTGGGTTGGGGCGGGGTGTTTGTGTAAAAAAAATCCTCTATTCCGTTTTTTTCAGAAAGAACTACATCAATAGGTTTACTTAGCAGTGGTGAAAACAGACTGCAACCAAAGAAAAAAAACATTATGTTAAAAGAAGATGGAGACTCATGGTATCAATTGCGCTTCTATATTCCAGGCAGAGGAAAACTTCTGTGACATTCTGCATATAAAACACCTCTGTAAGCCACAATTTTGTTTTATTTATTTCTCTCTTTTACCATGTGGCAGGAATAGTGCATCACATATTTTTATGTTATCCCAGGGAGAGAACACTATGCACAGCATGTGACAGTTTGTGTCTGTTGTGTCTGTCATCACAAAGGATAAATAGGGATAAATATAATACTTCGCATTTCTGTATCGACTGGAAAGGCAGAAAAATTCCAAGGGGTTGATGTTTAAAACGCCATTAAGTAAAAAAAATAAACACCAAAATGCAAATGGTGCTAGAGCAAATAAATCACTAAAATTATAATACAACTGAAAACATGCATTGGTTCCTCTGCCACTTGTCTGCTCACCAGTCAATAATCACGAAATAAACAATTGCAGTAGGATACACCAAAATCTGTTGCAAAAATTTTCCTTTTTATCCATCCAGAATGTGAGATACAGGCAACGTTTCGGGTGGACCTCCACTCTTTATAAGCTTCAAGCTTTGACTTACTATATAGGGTTGCTCATGATTTAAATTGCTTTTCTGCTGGTGTGCAAGAAGCTCTAGGTGGTTAATGTGGATTACTTACAGAAAGCTAGAGCTATAATAGCGCTGAAACACATCTTTAGTAACAAGTAATTGAGGTGAATAAGACAATACGTCCATCAAGTCCAACCTATTCACCCTCTTTTTTTTTTAACCCTACCTAACAGTTGATCGAGGGGAAGCAAAAAAACAGCTAAAAATGGGGGGAAAATTCCTTCCCGACTCCAAATTCTGCGCTAGTTCCATACATTAATGATAAAGGATGATTTCACAACGAGCCCTTTTTATCATTAAAATGTGTACCAGGTAAAATCATTCCCACGCCGACCGTTACATCCCAAAAATTTAACTGGGTACGGTCGGATCCGTATAGTATAGGGAGTTGCCCACAGTCACAGGAATGCGTCAGTAAACTTTAGATAGGGAGAACGCTCGGACTGGGGTTAACAGACATGCAATTTTCCATGTGTTTGTCTGTGTGTGTTTGTGTTCAGCTCCGTTTCTGGTCATGCACATTTTTTTGCAAAATCACAGGAAATACTAGGAGAAAACACAAAAAATACTTTTGTCCACATGTGATTCTCACGATTCCCATTATATTAAATTACATTGCGGAATGCTACTTATTCTGATTCTGTATTCTTTGAGGCTTTAGTTGTCCTTTAAATGGACAACACAGAATTCACATTAAGAAGTCCCATAAGTAATGGCCAAATCCAGTATGGCTATTATTGTATGGGACTACTGAATTCGTGTGCCATTTAAAGGGCAACTAAAGCTCAGAACAATCCAGTAGTGATCATAATGTCAACGCACGGCTTATACTCAAGTCAATCAGGTTTTACTAATTTTTCAGGTAAAAATAGGTACTTATACTCGGGTTGACCTATACTTGAGTATATACAGTATTCTTTTATTGCATTATTAATTGAAGAATGGGAGATAACTATAGATATGACTTACCTAACATTCTTCAATTGATCTAACAGGAACGAAGGTACTAGAGGAGCTTACCCTTCAGCATGATCCACCTCCGGGTCCTCTGATGGTTCCTGAGGTTTTCAGCTTTACTTACTTAACTTATAGTGCTTTAGCTATAAAAGCTAAACTGGAAATAGTTTGGGACCCTTCAGGCTTTAGCCAGGAAAAAAGCACAGAAAATACATGAGTACTACCCTTTAAAGGAGAACTTTAGCCACTTTAGAAACTCTGTTAAGTAAATCAAAGCTGTTGGAACTGCATGAAGTATCTGGTGTGTAGTGCAGTGTCAGACCAAACCTCCTGACCTCAGTCACATGCTTCCTTGCTTTATCTGTCCTTAAAAGGATTTGCTGAGATTATTAATGGGTGTGACCAACTTAACAAGTTTCTGCCATAGCTAAGGACTGAGCATGTGCAGAACATAATGGTTCGTGACCAAACTGTGTAATACTAGAATGCTGTGAAGTAAAGCACAAACCATATGTTATTTAGGTAAATTTCCCAGCGCCCGTATCAAAATGAGAGGTAAGACACAGATACTGGTTTTATATCAAGTGTTCTGCCTTTGTTCAGTGTTGTTTGTGGCGTAGGTGTCCTTTAACCCTTCAATGCCAGGAGAATTCATTTTTTTTTTGCGTTAACTGCCAGAAGAATTTTCAGGATTTTGCCTTAATCGTTTAGACTAATTTTACAGTAGGAAACTTGCAGTAAATCAGGAATATATACATTGTTTTTTTTCAGATAAAGTGTACTTTAACATGGTAAAGAATTTTGTTACTTTTTGGAAATTTCTGGAATTATGGGTAAAATATGTAAAAAAAATGAAAATTTGCAAATTTTCATGGGATTTTTCCCATTTTTACTTATAGTTATCTAAGGTTACACACAAAAATCTTACTGTTTTTTCTAAAAGCTTTGATACTCCCGAGTACAACGATACCAGATATATATGAGGTACCAAACTTTTCCTGTACAGGAGACCCCCAAACTAAAACTGCACCTTCTAGAATATTACACCAAATTAAAATGTAAACCACTACTGACAGTTAACATAGAATATACATAAATTAATAAAATATCCCCACAAGTGAGATATTTTTAGAAACTAACACCCACAAGATTGATGAAATGGTTATTTTCGATCAAAATGCAGATACCCGGACGCAGCTTTCGTCCAATTGTAAGTTTTTTCTCACCTTTTCCTTTTTTTCCTCAACTGTAAAAATCAGAGACAAAATCAAATGCGAATTTCAGCTAAAAACTGTGGATGAAAGTTCAAACGCATCTCAAATATGGAAGCCTAACCCCTCCGAAATAAAATGGTATGCAACATTCATGGGTTGTACCCAGAGACATGGCTACCAACTAACCCAGAGCGTGACCAGTGCCAATGTCAGGTAGCAGCAAAAAAAAATTAGCCAGTTTTGTTTGAACAGTCTGCAGTTTTTCCACAAAACAACCCCCAACTCAGAAATACCCCCCATCATACCATCAATGGTGTGGCGGCGAGTTCTTCGTAGACGTTTGCACTTTTACCCAATTTCCAAAAAATGTACATCAAAAACAACACAAAAGGTAGAAATCATGCAAAACCCCATGGAATGTAAAAAAAAGTTACTAAATATCAATCTCCCAAATGTCCTGAATCAAACGGTATGCCATATGTGGGGTTACACAACGGACGTGGGAAGCGAAAAGCCACAAAGTGAGAATGCACGATGGCTCAGAAACAGCTAAAATATTTAGCCAACTCTGAATTTGGACAGTCTACAGTTTTTTCCACAAAACACCCCGTAACTTAGAAATAACCCCCACAAACTATATATTCCTGAAATCTACACCCCTTCAGCTATGTAACTGTAGTTTGTTCATTCATACCATCAATGGTGTGGGCGAGTTCTTCGTAGAAGTTCGCATTTGTCTGAAAAAATGAACAAAAAACAACTTCAAAAGGTAGAAATCATGCCAAAACCTCATGGAATGTAAAAAAAGTTACTAAATATCAATCTCCCAAATCGTCCTGATCAAACGGTATGCCATATGTGTGGTTACAGACGTGGACGAGGAGAGCGAAAGCCACAAAGGTGAGACAAGCACGATGGCTCAGAAACAGCTAAAATATTTAGGCAACTCTGAATTTGCAGTCTAGAGTTTTTTCCACAAAACACACCCCCGTAACTTAGAAATAACCCCCACACTAATATTTCTGAAATTTACAACACCTTCAGCTATGTAACACTGTAGTTTGTTCATTCATACCATCAATGGTGTGGGCGCAGTCTTCATGGACGTTTGCATTTGTCTGAAAAATGAACAAAAAACAACTCAAAAGGTAGAAATCATGCCGAAACCTCATGAATCTAAAAAAACATTACTAAATATCAACTCCCAAATGTCCTGAATTAAAAGGTATGCCATATGTGTGGTTACACACGTGGACGTGGAAGCCAAAAGCCACAAAGTGAAACAATGCCAATGGCTCAGAAACACAAATATTCAGCCAAATCTGAATTTGAACAGTCTGCAATTTTCCCACAAAACAAACCCCCCACAACCATATATTTCTCGAATCCACCACCTTTATCTACAAAATTCTGTAGTTTGTTCATTCGTACCATCAATGGTGTGGGCGCAGTTTTCGTAGAAGTTCACAGTGTTTTAGCAGATTTTCTAAAAAATTTGAAAAAAACACTCTCAAAGTAGAAATCATGCCAAATCCAAGTATGTAAAAAAAAGTTACCAAATATCAATCTCCCAAATGTCCTGAATCAAACGGTATGCCCTATGTATGGTTACACACGCAACGTGGAATCAACTAGCACAACAAAGTGAGCCAATGAACAAGGCCCAATTACAGCAACTTTTCAGATTTGTCACTAAAACACCCCTCTATATGAGAATACCCCCCAAACTATATATCTTGGAATCTACACACCTTCAGCTACACAATGGTGTTTTATGCATCCACCAATGGTGTGGGCGCGAGTTTCATGTAAAATTTCGCTTTTTACCAGATTTTCAGGAAAAATTTATAAAATACAATTCAAAGTTAAAATCATGGCAAATTCCCTGTCATGTAAAAAAAAACTGTGTCAATTATCAAGCTTCCAAATGCCTGATCAAACGGTATGCCATATGCGTGGATGTACACAGGGACAGGCCCACCAACTAGCTCAAATGGGACACATGCACAAGTGTAATTACAAGAAAAAAATCAAGTGCTTGTAATTTCAAACAGCCCCATAACTTGGAAATGCCCCTCACAAATAAAACCCCCAACTAAACATCAATCTCCCACAAGTTCTGAATCAAACGGATATGCCCTTTGTGTGGATGCAACAGAGACGTGGCCACCAACTAGCTCAATGGGACGCATGCACAAATGCAATTACAAGAAAAATCAAAGTGCTCTGTAATTTGAACAGCCTACCCTTTTTCTAAGGAAACAGTCCAGAAACATGGAAATCCCCCACAAACTATATATTTTTGGAATCTACACACCTCAGCTATGTTACGATGCCATGCTTTCATACATACATGAAGAATTCAGACCCAGTGACCAAAGAACTCTGTGTTTTTAGAGTTTTTGTGAAAAAATAAATAAGATGATTCAAGGATGAAATCCTACCTAAACCAACTTGACAGCAAAAAAAACCCACTAAATGTCAATCTCCCACATATCCTGCATCAAACGGTATGCCATATGTGTGGGGCACACAGAGACGTGGCCACCAACTAGTTAAAAGGGGACACAGCACAAGTGTAATTACAAGAAAAAAAATCAAAGTTGTCTGTAATTTCAAACAGCCCCCAAAACTTGGAAATACCCCCACAAATAAACCCCCCCCTTAAACATCACTCTCCCACATGTTCTGAATCAAAAACGTTATGCCATATGCGTGGATGCACACAGAGATGTGGCCACCAACTAGCTCAAATGGGACGCCATGCACAATGCAATTACAAGAAGAATCAAAGTGCTCGTAATTTGAACAGCCTACACTTTTTCTAAGAGAACCGTCTCGAACATGGAAAATTCCCCCCACAAACTATATATTTTTGGAATCTACACACCTCAGCTACGTTACGATGCCATGCTTTCATGCATACATGAAGAATTCCAGACCCACTGATCCAAGAAGTCCGTGTTTTTAGGAGGTTTTGTGAAAAATAAAATAGATGATTCAAGGGTGAAATCCTACCTAAACCCTTTTGACAAAGCAAAAACCCACTAAATGTCAATCTCCCACATATCCTGCATCAAAAGGTTATTGCCATATTGTGGGTGAGACGTGGCCACCAACTAGCTCAAATGGGACACATGCGCAATGCAATTACAAAGAAAAAAATTAAAAATCGCCAAAACCAAACCCCCCCCCCAACCCTATCCCCACTCCCCCTTTTAGTGGTATATTAGTGAAAACCAGTAGTACGGCGAGTCACACAAGTTTTTGCACACTTTACTGATCCTAAAATTCCAATCCGGTCTTTTTTTGGTACCTCTGCAAAAATTTCTACTAAAATAGGCTTAGTTTCCCTTGAAATCCAACAAAATAAATGATCCGCGTTTAGTTACCGATATCACGGGACATTGGGAAGCTTGCAGAAGACAAAGTTTTTGCTAATTTATAGTTTAGGTGTAAAAAAAAAAAAAAGAGGTGTGTGTATCATTTTAAGCTTTTTTGTGTGTGTCATCCCCTTTTTTTTTGGATCATTCCCAAAGTGATCACCAAACCATCTTAGGGAATGATACCGAACTTGGAATACAGGCATAAATGCCCGTTTTCCAATTCGAATCCTATAGAAAAATCACTTCCGAAATCATTTTCCAGGAAGTGATTTTTCATTCATTGGCAAGATCAATAATTTGGTGGTCAGAAGTGATCACCAAATTTGATCTCTGTCCCCATTTTTTTTCTAAGTCTTCGCTAAGTAGCAAAGACTTAGAAAAATCCTATTTGTGAATGGAACTTTGAGTTCCATTCACAAAATGGTAGTAAGGCTGTAAGCATGACAGCTTGTACTATACAGGTACTGCCAGCATGATCTATATGGAGATCACACTGCAGACCTCCACTAGACCACCAGGGGCAGCATGGTACACTTTTAGGGAAGTCACCGGGTCTCCCTTTCCGTTTTTAAAGAGCTCCTCCACACCTCCTCCTCGTGGGACCGGCTGATGCACCATAAAGGTACTGTTATCTCCCGATCCCCCCCTCGGATTTGGACGAAACCGAGGGGGGATCGAGAGGGCTAGGGGGGCAGTTGAATGCTGCCCCCCAATCGCCCCTAGCGGGGGGCAAATTTTTTTTGGGAGGGGGGAAGCCACAGATGTGTATTCCGATCTGTGGGCAGTTTGTGCTTCATTGCACAGATCGTGAATATATGATTGTGGCAGTGAAAGGTGTTAAGTTTAGTATTGTTTTACTGCACATAAATCATATAAACCATGTTTATTAAGGGTCTATTTGCCAGTTTTAAAAGGTAAGTCCGCTCTAAAATCATCTTTTAAATATGATAGATCAGTGATGGCAAACTTTTAGAGACCGAGGGCCAAACTTTTTGTTAAAAAAAATTATTAGAACGTTTCTTATAGCCCTTCGTTCCTTCGGTACACTGATCTGGCTCCCTGCTTACCGAACTTGCAGGCAGGGAGCCCAGACTGACCGACTTCTATGATTGGCTAATACACAGCCAATAACAGGACGTGGCTGACATCAATAAAGTGCACAGCGGGAACAAAGGGCTGTAAGTACAGTTCTAATTGGTTTTTTTTTTAAAAATGACTAGGTGGAATTAACATCACTTAGTAAATACTTTTTAATTACAGTTTTGTTGTGCTGCAACCTATAATCAAGTGTGAGGTGTGTAGGCTCAGAATAGTACTTAAAAAGTGTAACACCAAACACAGTAAAAAATAAAAATTAACTGCGGTTGGGGTTTGATTTGCCATTGTATTTTCATGGGTCACCCTTTGTGACCGTCAATTTACAGCACATACTTCTTGTCTATGCTTTCTAGGTCTTTTTCCCACTGCACTTCCCTAGGCAGCTGGTAAACTACAGTATACACAACTAGACAGATAGAGAAGAAAATGCAGAAGATATTTACAATGCAAGAAACACTTGTGTTTATATTGTCACGTGCAATATGTTTAGGACCCCATGGACGCACTGTTGGAGTTAGTAATCTGTGTTTTAAGTGATTGGCTTTTATTATTTGCCATGGGAACTAAGCTGAGCATATTTGCCATGTGCTGCATCCAAACAAGCCGTTATAAAACTATGGCATCAGCTTGTCAAATTATACTTTTCTTACTAATGCTGGGCCTACACAAGGCAGGAAAATGATAGATTAGACATTTGTCCATAGACGCTTGTCTAATCTAGCTAATTTCTAAAGAACGCATTTTACAGTAAGCAGTTCTTACCCTCGGATGTTCCCGCTCGCAAGTCGAACACAAAAAGAAACAGGCTAGTCCATTCTTCGGTGGTTGCACGAACATTGGGGTAAACGTTGCAGAAACAGCGAAAGGTACTTTACAGTGTACTTTTAAGGATACCAGATTCTCAGAAGTTTAAAGGCAAAGCAAGTATCTTCTAAATTTAACATCTTAGATGGAAGTAAATATACAAAAACAAATAAAAGCTAGAAAAATTTTCATATCCCACTTATTTTAGTTACAGCACTGTTGACTCTAGTGGATAGAAAGAAAGTTGCGATCAACTTCCCCCAATGATTTTGTTATCGGGATTTTTTTTAAGGTGAAATGAACTAAGGTGCGTACACACGTAAATTTTCTGCGAACCTCCGAGCCCTGACTGACCCCCAATCATGACAACCCGCTACGAAAGGCCGTTTCAGCCGATAGTCTGTATGCACAAATGAAGGAGGTTTTGTTCCTATGCAAGTATTGGGGAACTGATGTTCGCTCCTTTCCTTTTTAGCAGCCTTGTGGTGTTCGCTCCTTTTAGCTGCCTTCTTCTAACTTGTCTGGCGCCACTCACTCCGCACCCTTGCACTTCTGGATGATGTCACTACTCGGCGCCAGGAAGAGAGAGGTGCCGAGTAGTGACGTCATCTGGAAGCGCTGAGGATGCGGAGCGACCAGCACCGGACAAGGTAGGAGAAGGGCTTGACTCAAGTTCGCCCTTTTTTAAAGCCTGAAAACCTTGGTTTAAAGTAAGTTAAAAGGGTATTAAAGGGTGAACATTCGAGGCAGAGCTGCCAGATCAGTAAAACATGTTGGGATACTATTAAGGGCATGCCCACCCCAAAACTAAAACTTAACCCCATACTGGCCCCACTCTGTAGTTTAATAAAATCCTTACCTTACATTTCTGCTCCAAATGGTTCTCCTGCTATGCCCCTCCAAAGTCCAGGAAACTTTTTCTTATGGGAAATACAGGGGATTGAGCCGGGATTGCAAACAAGAAGGAAGGCTCCTCTGTGCTTTGTGAAGAAGTGAGAGCACTGAGTTTACAGGTTCGGATAAGGACTTGTTATGTTGGGAGCTACCACTGTTGGGAGCTACACTATGTATTATGTGTTATAATTGTTATGTCACCACTAGATGTCACTGTGTACATTGGGTACATAAGGAGTGGATTTTACTGAACTGTAACACATGACAAAGGCCTGCGTGACGAAACATTGTGTGTGTTTTTGCTGTGTCTGCACCAATAAAGGGAGCACCCCAGATGCATTCAAAAGATGGACGCCTCATTTCTTACTACTGGATGTGTTTACTGGCAATAAGGTGGCCAGGGAGGAGTTGGACGCTTGGTGGGTACCCTAACTTGTGGTTTCTATGGAGGTATAACACCTTAAGGGGAGACAACCCATCAGGAAATGTATTTAGGGATATTAATACCATTAAGGATAAAAGTGCGGAACATTTTCATTCTCACAAAGTGAAAAACAGGAGATTCTGGCTGCGGATCGCTGTCACAGCCAGGATGAAGTTGTGAATAAACTGGAGAATCTGTTAAGTACACGAGCCTATCATTACATGTTTCCACCCACTGGCCGAATATATAAATATCTCTAGAATACCAAGAGGCCTAAGATGTATGTTAACTCCACTATTTTGCAAAGAAGACAAGGAGTTTGTAGCCAAATGGCAAGCTATACTAAATAGATGCTCCCTGGACCTGATGCTACTCACCATCCAAGGAATCAAGTCCTGAAGGAAGTACGACAAGAGATTGTATAAATATAATCTTTAAAAGTATCTTGCTTGCGCTTAGGGGTATGGGTAGGGGAAGGGTTAAAACAAGAAGTAAAAAAAAAATAAATAGGTTAAGATCAAGATCTCTGTAAAAAAAACAGCTTAAAATGACACTTCCATATATTAAAATAAAATTCAACCACTCACTTTGTCATCCACCACTAGGGGTAATGCAGGCTTCACTCTGTGCTGTTCTGATGCTGCTTGGTCTGTATAGTTCCCAAAAAACCTCTGCACAGGAATAAGGTTGCCAACAAACTTTATTATAGCAATTAAAAAAAATAAAGCACTAAAAAACCTTGCAGAAAACGTCCATTAGCAGTTTTTTGAGTGACCTCTCTGCTATGGTTGTGGCCCCTTTAAGTCGTGGCTTGTGAGGTAGTTTCTTATGCGTTTCGCTGTTTTAATCCTTACAGCTTAAGCATAAAACAGCGAAACGCGTAGGAACTACCTCACAAACTGAAGGCTGACCTGATTAGGAGCAAGCTAGAAAGTAACAGGCACAACACCCTTGATTACCAATTCGATCGAGTAGTGTATAGCTGGCCGGCAGAGAGGGAGGAGACAGAGGCTGGGGGTAATGGGCGGTATGGACCTGCTAGTGAAGCCACGTCCTCCAGTGACTCAGGAAGCGCTGGGAGAGCGCGAGAACCGGAAGTGATCAGGCTACAGGACGGAAGTTCCACTCGCGGAGACCCGGAAGGGGAGCGCAAAACAGAGACAGGCTGAGAGGGCAGCGAGCGGAGGAACGTGGCAGCAGGCAGCAGCAGGACCCGCAGACCCTCCACCGGCAGCAGGCAATGAAAGACAGCGTGTGTGTTGCACTAGAAATCGCTGGCTCCAAAGATATGGCTGGAAGAAGGGGGGGTAGTGATTGTGGGGAGGACAGCACTGGGGGGAGTTGTTATGAGTAGGGAAAACAGGAATGGAGAATTATAATGAAAGGAGCAAAAGGCATAATGGTGGGGGGTAGAGACAGAGGTGGATCTTGTATTTAATATCTCAAGTAAAATACTTACCCAATGGAAAAACATGTTATTAACAAGGGACATCACCACATATGAAGTTTGATTCCAGGTTAATTTCTTTAAATTTGTGCGGAATATTAGACTTAAAACTGGTTTAAGCAGAACCATCTATACAGTAATGTGAAAGTGATTGATGTACCACACAAATTAAAAAAGAAAAGTGTATTTGATCCGAGGTAAAAGTGAACCCATAGAAATCTTCCAGAGTTGGAAGTGATTTTAAAGCACTATGGGAAATGAAGTAAAAATAAAAACCTGGTAATTTGAGCAAAAAGGAAAAGTACTAAATGGATTACAAAAAGATGGTTCCATTGTGATAAAAAGGGGACAAGGGAGGGTGATTATTATAATGGACAAGACAAAGTATGTTGCAGAGGCCTTGAGACAACTGGAATGAAGAGGAGATAGGACAGGACCCTATGTTTAAAATTAAGAAAGAGGTCGACATTTTACTTAATGAGAGCAATGACAATGGATTATAAGTAATGAATTTACGGAAGTGATGATATTACCCCCGTGTGCCCATTTTTTATCACCTACCTAAGGTCCATAAGAATCCAGATAACCCCCCGGGAAGACCGATAGTATCGGCATGTGACTCAATATTCCATGCACTGTCCATATATATAAACAGCATCTCTCAACCTATAGTTAATAAGCTACAAACAGTATTAAAGACACTACTGAATTTTTGAATAGTATAAAGAATATTGACTTTGGTGATAGGATGTTATAGTGCACCATGGATGTTACGAGCCTGTATACGAATATACCATGAGGAAGTAGTTAGGAGTGGGAGGAACAACTCTGGAAAGAAGGGGACACACAATTGGTTAAATTTTTTGGTGATACTTTTAGAATTGTATGTCTAAAAATTATTTAGGTTCCAGGACATGTTCTATAAACAAAATACAGGCACTAGCATGGGTGACAACATGGCGCCTGCATATGCAAATATTTTTATGTATGGTCTGGAAGAGAAATTGATTTAAATAAATGAGCTGTTTTCTGACAAAATTAGACAATACTTTTCGCTTTATTGATGATGTGTTCTTGTATGGATGGGGCGAGAGAAGAAATTGATGGAATTTAAAGAATATGTAAATAGTGTACATGAACGATTACGTTACATTAGAGCATAGCAAAAAAATAATTTTTTCCCTGATGTGGAAGTTAAACTAGAGAAGAGAAAACTGCAGAGTAGCCTCTATAGAAACCCTACATTCCTGCATCCTCAAGTTTTCATCCCCGCAGGTGTGTTTTAAAGCCTCCCCAAGAGTCAATTCTTCAGAGTGAAAGAATAAACTCATAAGAACAGATGTATGATAAACAGAGTAAACTAAACATAAAGGAAATGTTCGAAGGGAGAGGGATATAATAGACATGGGTTAGAGAGAATTAGGAAGCAGGTGTCAATATATCAAGGGAGGAACTTATGAGACAAGAGAGAAAGACACAATGATAAGACAGAGGCAGGCTGGAGGTGGTTTATAAGAAGCCTTGGTGTATATGTCTTATAATTACAATACACATCATATCCGTTGTAGCAGACAGAAACTTTTTTTGGTAACACTTCCTTTATATGGAGCAGACACAGGGGTGTGGTTTAAGCTGCAATTTGCCATCCATTTTAAAATAGGGATCTCAGCTCTGTAAGTAAGTTTATGTATTATGGATATTTTGGGGTGTACCTAATATCAGGGCTTATATACCTAAGTCAGTGCTAAATTTTATATACATATACATGTATATAAATTTTTATTACATTTACTGATGTTCATTAAATGGTAACAGTGAGATAGTACACACATACATATTCATTATTTCCTATGTGTAATATCCTATATCCCCCACCATATTGGTAGCTCCTAAAACTCAATGCAATCTCCTATGGAGATATAAATATATTTATAATATAAGGAGATATAAGATAATATAATATATATTGATATATATATAATATATACACACTAGCAAAAGTGTGCCGTTGTGCACAGTGGAAATTATGTAGTTTTGCTTGGTAATTTTTTATTGAAAGCTCGGGGTCATGCTTTCAGTGACCCACACAAAGTGCAGAAACATGCAAGTGATTCGGGATCTGTCTGCTCTTCTATGCATATAGATGTTAAGCTGTGGGGCCAGAGAGAGAGGCTACTTACATCTCTTTAGCTAGTAGGTATCAGGATCCATTCTGAACTTGCTCTCCCTTTCCACTCCCAGCAAGTATCGAGGGGGAGGCTCAAATGAACTTGCTCTCCCTTTCCACTCCCAGCAAGTAAGAGGGGGAGGCTCAAATGGATAATTCTAAAAGTCCTAAAAAGGACCCAGGCAATCCCACCGCATAATATGATCAAACACATACATACCCTCCCATTTTTATTTGACCTGCCAGCAAGTCCAGGCAATCCTGCCACAATGTGCAATTCTAACTACAAAAGTATGAAAAGGAAGTGGACGCCACGCAGAGGAAACTGCGAACACAGAGTTTTATTTTTCCGACATGTTTTCGACCCACAAATGGGTCTTTATCAAGTGTGTGGGTCAAAACATGTCGGAAAAATAAAAACTCTGTGTTTTCGTTTCCTCTGCGTGGCGTCCACTCCTTTTCATACTTTGTATTCCACACTGCGCGGGCGGAGCAGCGAGCAGTAGGAAGGAGTGACCCAATAAATTAATCTGGCAGTGAAGCGTACACTGTTTAACTATATTTCTGCAATTCTAACTAAACAGCACCATAGGACAACCGGATATCCTTTACAGGATCCAGAATAACATACAGAACTACGTACATACTTAGTACGTTTCGGGCACTTTACTCCCCCGAAACGTGTGTGTTTTTGTGGAACTTTGATATTTATTGTCTATAAAGTGGTATTCAGATTGTTAATTAATTTTTTTTATTGCTAAGTCTTGGACTCTCCCTACTGAATTTCTTGACCTTTACATATGTGTTTATCACTTAATTGCCTTATCGCTTCTTTTTTATACATATCCTCTGTTGTAACACAGCGTTCCCCATTTATTCGCAATTTTTATCCAAATCATTTCTCTTACATAGTGTTCCTAGAGCTCTCTTTCCACTTTTAGTGGGCATCTTAAGTATCTCTTCTCGGCCCTATCAACAAACAATTTTTATATTAGGGTATTGGGATAGGGGGCAATCTCAATTTAAATTTCAAGTGGTGTGAGCCCTATATATCTCTGGTTTGTTTTGTTATCTCCCTCCAGATTTTGCTCTTTTACAAGATTTTCTAATGTAAATAGAGTTCTTTATCGTGTATACATTTTTGTAATGTCAGTTTTCTAGCAAAGAGGTGAACATTATATGAGTTCAAATTATCAATTTTACTGTTTGGGAGCGAAGGTTTATCCTTTACTAAGAAGTAAATACTCGTAAAATACACTTGTTCTTGGCCAGTATGATTGAACCTGTAGGGCCCTGTGTTTTACCTGTTGGGTTTTTCGTTGTTTTGCTCCCCTTCTTGTACCCCACCTTCCCTGTCCCTCAGCCAGGGTGGAGCTCCTACTCCATCTGCCACCCTCCTCCTAGACTTTTTCGGGAACCATTTGTGATGTCTAAAAGGACTCCCTCGTAGTAATAGGTTGTCACGGTTTCCTTCCCTCCTGTGTAGGGGTACATGTTCAATAATCATGCCTCTTAGTTTGCGTGCTCATGTCCCGCCCTACAAAAAGTGGGCTGCCACTTGAGGTATTTTGCTTCTGTCCAGTGGATGTATGATGTAAAGTGTGTGTATGTATGTATAATGTGTTATATATTATGTGATATATGTATGTTTATATATGTGTATGTATGTATATTACTTATTATAGTGGTATGTAGTTTATTATATAGTGTGTGTATGTTGTGTTATGCATGTATTGTGTGTGTTATGTATGTATTGTGTGTATAGTTTGGATGTATGCATTGTGTGTGTATGCATAGAGCGTATATAGTATGTAGGTATTGTTGTTTATGTATGTTAGTGTGTATGTATGTATAGTGTGTATGTATGTAGTGTGTATGTCTGTGCATATGTATGCATGTATGTGTCTACTTATAGTTTGTGCGTATGTATGTATAGTTTGATGTATTTATTGTGTGTATGTATGTATGTGTATGTGTGTTATGTATGTATAGTGAGTATGTAGTTATTGTGCGTATGTATGTATAGTTACCCAGCTTTTATCATATACCCAAATTTCCTTGATTTCAGTATTTTAATTTCCTTTTGGATTTTATCCATGTCGCACGGACACCTACACGCAATGTCTGTACCGCGAAGGTCAGATTGAATAGTAGTGGAGTTAGCTGGACAATAAACCGGGATCGGTAACTCCGATGTAAACTGGTATTGTATGTGTGCATTAATTAATGAGAAATTGTTCTGTCATTATGCAGAGAGAATTGGCTGTATGTGACTAAGTAACGTAATATACCATTACCCATTACAGTTGTCTATACCGGTGTTTTTAGCACATAGGCACAAATCATCAGCGTACACCAGTCTTATAACATGTGGTGTTATTCCCACATGTGACGTTTCAGTGTCAAAATGGCACCTTCTTCAGACATAACCAACAAGTGCAAAAACTGTGTTCTTTAATAGAGGATGTGAAATACATAGACAGCCATCTAGTGGCTGGAAAAGAATGAAACAATGTATCTACAATAAATAGAACAAGTTCTTAGATACATGTCCCTAAAAGTTACATAAAACACCTTGATACATAGTAACCACTGCATTATGTCACTAATGTGACATAATATTAAAAAATTAAAAGGAATACTAAAAGATACAGCTATAATATGGGATAAAAAAACCCTCATCTTACATCAAAGTGCATATCTTTCATATTAATAAGTGACAGGTGCTTAAGTGGCTTCAATAAAGTGCAAAATGATCTTCACATTAAAGTGCAGTGTAGTATTTACATTAATTACATAATAATCATATTAATAATATTAAAAAGTGCTAAGTGAAATCTCAGTGTTAAAAATGCTTAAAAAGTGCTACTAAAAACCTTCAAAAATACACTTATACTGTAAAATATGTACATAAACAGAGGTTATTAATATTGCAGGACGCACCTCATATATGGCATATCATTTTTATCTTTATCTATCAGACAAAAAGCATTTTAATCCCAGATTGGTTGTAGTCCTTTGGGTTGTAACCTGCCCATTTTATAATCCAAAAGGACTCCCTCCTAAATAATAGGTTGTCACGGTTTCCTCCCCTCCTGTGTAGGGGTCCATGTTCAATAATCATGCCTCTTAGTTTGTGTGCTACATGTCCCGCCTACAAAAAGTGGGCTGCCACTGGAGGGGTATTTTGCTTCGGTCCAGTGGATGTTATGTATATAAAGTGTGTGTATGTATGTATAATGTGTTATTATATATGTGTGTATCTATGTATGTTGTTTATTAGTGTGTATGTATGTATATACTTATATAGTGTGTGTATGTATGTGTGTATGCATGTATTGTGTATGTATATATAGTGTGTATGTATTGTGTGTATTTATGTATTTATAGTGTGTATGTATGTAGTTTGTATGTGTATGTATAGTGTGTATGTACTGTGCATATGTATGCATGTATAGTGTCTACTCTATGTATGTATTGTGCATATGTATGTATAGTGTATGTGTGTATGTATGTATAGTGAGTATGTATGTATTGTGCGTATGTATAGTGTGTATGTATGTATGGTGTGTAGTATGTATGTGTGTTATGTATGTTTGTACAGTGGTTTGAGGGTATAGTGTGTATGTAGGTACAGTGTGTATGTAGCGTATGTAGGTATAGTGTAGTATGTGTATAGTGTATATGTATAGCGCATATGTATTGTGTGTATGTATAGTGCATATGTATGTATGTTAGTGTATGTATTGCATGTTTGTACAGTGTGAATGTTTGTAGTGTATGTATGTATTATGTGTATGTAGGTCTAGTGTGTATGTAGTGTATGGATGTATGGCATGTATGTATTTTATGTATAAATGTATTGTGCTTATGTATGTTATAGTGTGTTTGTATAGTGTATGTGTATGTATAGTGCGTATGTAAGTGAGTATGTATGTATAGTTATGTATCGTATGAAGGTATAGTGTATGTATCGTATGAAGGTATAGTGTGTGTATGGATGTACATGTATGTATGTATAGTGTGTGTATGTATGTATAGTGTGTATATTGATAGTGATGTGTGTATGTATGTATAGTGTTGTATTTATATATTGGTGTGTATGTATGTATAGTTTATATACTTATATAGTGAGTATGTATGTATTGTGTGTATACATGTATTGTGTGTATGTATAGTTTGTATGTAAGTATTGTGTGTATGTATGTAGGTATTGTGTGTATGTATCTATGCACTGTATGTAGAGTGTGTATATGTATGTATTGTGTGTATGTATGTATGTAGTGCGGTGATGATTATGTGTGTAGTATATTGGTATGATGTGTGTATGTATGTATTGTGCGTATGTATGTATAGTGTGAAGGTATTGTATGTATGTATAGTGCGTATGTATGTATTTGTGTAGTATGTATAGTGTGTATTTATGGTGTGTATGTATGTATTGTGCGTATGCATGTATTGTGTGTAGCTTGTATGTATTGGCTTAGGTGTATATAATGTATGTATACTGTGTATGTATGTATAGTGTAAGTATTGTATGTATTGGTGTTATGTATTTATAGTGCGTATGTATGTTTGTACCTTGTTATGCTTGTACATGTGTATGGTTGTACAGTGTGTATGTATGTATTGTGTGTATGTAGTTATGTGTATGTAGGTGTATGTATGTATTGTGTGTATGAATAGTGCATAGATGTATCTATGCATAGTGTATGTATTGTATGTTTGTACAGTGTGTATGTATGTATTGTGATGTATGTAGGTAGTGTGTATGTAGTGTATGTATGTACTAGGTGTGTATGTTGGAGTAGTGTGTGTATATATGTATTGTGCTTATGTATGTATAGTGTATGTATAGTGTGTGCATGTATGTATAGTGCGCATGTATGTATAGTGTGCATGTATGTATAGTGTATGCATTGTATGTTTGTACGGTGTGTATATATGTATTGTATGAGGGTATAGTGTGTGTGTATGTATTGTGCGTATGTATTTATTTTGCATATGTATGTATAGCGTGTATGCATGTATTGTGCTTATTTATGTATGTATAGTGTAGGTATGTATGTATTGTGTATGTATAGTGCATATGTATGTATAGTGCGTATGTATGTATGTATTGTGTATGTAGATATAGTGTAAGTATGTATTGTGTATGAAGATATAGTGTGTATGTAGCGTATGTATGTATTGTGCATATGTATTGTGTGTATGTATATAGTGTGTATGTATGTATGGTGTATGTGTATTTATTGTGTATGTATGTATAGTGCGTGTGTATGTATTGTATGTTTGTAAAGTGTGTATGTAGTGTATGAAGGTATAGTGTATGTTTGTATAGTGTGTATGTAGTGTATGTATGTATTGTTGTATGAAGATATAGTGTGTATGTATCAATGAAAAAGAACATCGTTCTTTTACAAGATTGTTCTATAGAACAGCCATGCTAGATTGTACTGGTTGATAACCTATAGAATACCTACATTTAATTGTTACTATACTTACTCCAACCAAGAAAAATAATTACCGTATTAATAATAGCAATTCCCAACATTAGTGTTTAGTGTTGGTTTTCATGGTTTCCACAGTCCCAATACCTATTCTGGACGTGACATGGAGCACTCTCAGCTTTTCACTTCCTCTTCCGCTTTCCTCTAGTTTCCGGCTCTTTTACTATTTCAGTTTCCATCATGGAGGAGCAACAAGTGAGGCGCCTGGCTCCAGATAGTGATCGGAATGCAAAGTCAGAGGGAAGTATTAAACCCGGCCCAGACCCATCCGTATTGGCAGAACGGAGAAACGAAGCAAGGGGCTACTTGCAGTCTCTGTGCCATCACTCTTACTGGTTCGACCTGTGGATCTTTATGCTGTTTGACCTGGTGCTCTTTATCTTCGTCTCCCTGTTCCCTTGAGCTATGTAAGTAACTGCACCTACTGCCCATCCTTACCCCAATTCCCTGCCAGCTACTGGTTTATCCAAGGGGCTGGAGCTATTTCATCTGGGTATTAACGAGCTGGTACCTGAGTGTTGGCCTGATACAGTGGAAGGTGTGGTAGTTTCGTGGGGACAAAGGAAGGAAGAACAATGGAATGTTTTGCTACTGAATTGCATAACCAAGCACTGTTTATGGTAGATTATTTAAAGGAGAAGTATTAATTTGTTATAATTTTTTGTAGGTAAATGCTACATTATGTTTTGTCTGTTTTTATTTAAAAATGACAAAAAAAACTAAGCCGAACTCTACTTACACTGCTTTGTTACCCCGGTGTACTGTACTGGCGTAAGCCGCATCCGTAATTGACTGCCTCAGCCAATTACGGGCGAGGCTGCCCGTCCGGCCCCCTGTTTGCAGTTTCATGCAAGCAGAGGGCCATGTCTGAATGCCGGGGGAACGAGGCTCTGTAAGTACAGTTCGGGTAAGTTTTTTTACAAACTAATACAGCGTTTGGGGTGGGAGAGGGTCCCCTACACTACAGAAAATTTTCAAAAAAGAAGTGGAGATACCCTTTAAGATTCAACATCCTAAATCTTCATTTCCAGTTCTGTGTCCTTCCTTTCGGTTTATCCATTGCTCCTTGAACGTTTTCAAAGGTCCTTATCTCTCCTCTAGCAAGGCTAAGGGAAAGAGGAATGCATCTTTTCGCCTACTTAGATGAAATACTTATAATAGCCTCAAATCAGTCAATATTAAATCACAGCTGACTCCTCAACAAAACCTGTTTTTTTCTGGGAGCTCAAATAGAAACTGTTCTGTTTCAGGTCTCTCTTCTCAGGGGAAAAGATTGGATATCATCAAGACTATTCAAAATCTCAGAAACCATACGATTAAATGCTCAGGTTTGTCAGAAACTGATAGGCAATCTCATTGCTACACTAGAAATGGTCAAATGGGCCATGATTCATGTACGCCCTCTCAATTAAACTTTTTGGACCAAGGTTCTTCAAATCCCAACCCAACCTTTCTCTCTAGATACCATTCATAATCTACAGTGGTTCACAGTTCCTTTTTACTTCAGACCAATATATCTACAAAAATTAGATGGATTCAGGTAACTTCGGATGCAAGTCAGATGGTTTGGGGAGCCCATTGCTTTCAACATTGGAAAACGGCGTTGGGACTCAGAGACGATTTCTCAATCTTCTAGCTCTTATCACAGTTCCTCAATTCTCAGGGACAAGGCAAGTCCTAGTCTTTTCAGACAACTCCATCACAGTAACTTATATAAACAGGAAGGGAGGAACCAGGAGCAAGAAACTTTGTTTTTTAGATCTTTTCTCTTGCAGAATCTCATCTCCTGGATCTAAGAGCAGCTTTCATTCCAGGTTGCTTAAACCTTCAGGCAGATTTTCTAAGCTGAGACCAAATACTTCCAGGAGATTGAAGTCTACACCAGAGAGAGAGATGGGGGTACCTCAGTTGGACCTGATGGCCACAGAGAAAAACTGCAAGATACCTCTATTTTGCTACAGATTCCAGAATCCGAAGGCTCTTTGTGTAGATGCCTTTTTGAGGAAATGGAACTTGAACCTAGCTTACATTTCCCCCCCGTTTCTGCTAATTCAGGAAGGAGAAATCGAGTGTTATAATAATTCTGCCATGGTGGCCTCGTCATCTTTGGTTCCCCTCCTGAAGATAGCTCAAGGACATCCATTCAAACTACCACTGAGACCAGATCTGTTGAGCCAGGGCCCAGTTCTTCATCCAGATTTACTGAAATTAAATTTGATGGCTTGGCTGTTGAAAATCAAATCTTGAAAAACAAAGGTTTATCTTTTTTTAGAAGCAAGAAAATAAATCTACTTCATCTCACTAATATAGAGTTTGGCAAACCTTTTTGAAATTTTGTAATCAGAGAGGTCTGGTCAGTTTTTCTGTTTCTGAAGTTCTTATCCTGGAATTTCTTCAGAAAGGCCTTGCACCTGCCACCTTAAAATCTCAGGTTTCAGCACTTTCTGCTTTAACAGAAATCAGATGGCTTACTTATCCTTTAAAGGGTATTTCCACCTCCTCTAGAGAAATTTTTTTAACGGTAAAATTTACAATTATTAAAAAACCTAACATTCCCCCTGTCCCCCCAGCCCCAACCGCTCTATTAGTATCATCAGAAATGCCCCAAACTTTACTTACCTTCCTCTTACCTCGCCACGCTGCCAGGCCCTCTGCTTGCGAGCAGAGGGCGGACCAGACAGTCGCGTCTTGTATTGGGAGCGGCAGCCAATCACGGACGCGGCTGCCGGAGTTCGTGCGGCCGAGGGAAGGTAAGTATTGTTTTGGGCATTTTCGTGGTGATACTAATAGAGCGGTTGTGGCTGGGGGACAGGGGGAATGTTAGGTAAAAAGGGTTTACCCTAGGGGGAGGAGGGGGAGAGGGCTGCCAGTCGCATGCCAAACTTCTCCCGAGGGCCAGGTAGGAGGCAAGTCCTATAGTGACTCTGCTAGCCTCCTGGTGGGCAGTTTTTGGGACTTTGGGGGGGGGACTACAGGAGAACCAAATGGAGCTGGGATGTGAGGTAAGGATTAACTACACTACACAATGGGGCAGTAGTGGGGGGATTATAGTTTTGGGGGTGGACATGCCCTTTAAATGCCAGATTTTTTGAAGCTTTGAAACATCTTCACCCTCTAGTAAGGAATAGGATTCCCCCTGTGGACATAACCTAGGTTCTTAAGATATGACTTCTCAACCGTTTAAATCCCTACACTCTGTTCCTTGTCAGTATTTAACAGAAAAGGTGTCCTCTTTCTGACAGTTCCTCCACCAGAAGAGTAGCTGAAATCAGAATTTAGAGCTTGTGACCCTTACCTTTCTTTTCAAGAGGACAATGTGGTAATTAAATACATGAAGATTTCCTTCCTAAGATTATATCGGAGTTTCAGTGTTAATCAGGGCATTTTTCTTGTGGTATTCTATCCTGATCCTCAGACAGAAGAACAACAGCAGCTTTATTTCCTAGATCTTGCTAGATGTCTCCAAATTTATTTTCCAACATCTCATCTTTCAGGAAGTGATCCCGTCTATGAAGAAGTCTGATTGACATTATGTGCCCAACTGAACCAAGCATCCTCCTCCACCATGGGAGTATTGCTATGATGGATGCATGTCTCTGATTTCCTTGAGGACTCTATTATGGAATTGGTGGAGAAATATAGAATAGGTGGGGATTCCATCTGATGAAAGCATCTGTAATTGATCCTGGGATCCTTGATCTGGAACAAAATTTGTTCTTTTATCACCCATCCATGATGACTGAGAAAAGCTAGAGTTATTTTTAAGTTTTTTTGAAGGGTTTTGCATCGGCAGCTTTCAGAAGCATGTCTTCTAGGTATGCAAATATTTGAATTCCCAAGAATCTGAGATAAGAGATTACTGGAATTAAGATTTTTGAAAATATCCCTGGAGCTGAGGCCAGGCCAAAATGTACAAAGTGTAGGCTCTGTACTTGGATGTGTTGTTCATAGATCCAAAAACTTAGAACTATCTTTTATGTCTATTTTGATCATCCATCTCCTTGGTTGATTGAGCTGTGATTGATTTTAGTGTCTACATTTTGAATTTTTTAATCTGGAGTTAAATATTTAAATAGATTTACTCAACAGAAACATAACATTACAGCATATGTTTTTTGCTTAAACAAAGCATTTCACTGAACTTCTTGAAACTTAGCACTGAAGGGTTTGATTCTGTATTCATAGGTTTGTAGAACAATAGGATTACGTTTTTTTTTTCTCAACTCTGTTCAGTTATAACATTTTTGCTGTGAAGTTGCATGTGATCTTTCAGAGTCAAATTCAGTTTTGAGAACTGAAAAAGTAAACCAAGCATTTGTCATACTATCTTGTAGGCAGATAATCTGCCCAATAATCTTAGAAAAACCTCTGAAAGAGCATGACATTGTGAATTGATTAATAGAATTTATTACCAAAAATATTAAACATTACAGCCTTATTCTACATAATTAAAAAACTAATCTTTATTTCATGAGGGAATAACCTTTGGATGGCAATGTATATTCTCAAAAAGCTTTTTATTTAAAAAAAAAATCTGATTTAAATCAAAAAAATCTGTGTATTTTTTTTTAAAATCAGTGATTTTTATCCACCCTGTTGATTTAAAGGTCTAATGTAGCAAAGAGAGCGCTGTTCTGCTTCTATTGTCTATTATGATAGGGATCCTGAAGAGAGGAATCTTTTTACTGTGGTAACACTCGGAATTGAAGCTTGTATTCCTGGTCTAAAGTCTTAAGACCCAAGTCTCCGATGTTGTTTGAGCCCATGTCTCTATGAAGAGGGAAAGCCTTAACACACACACACCCACTCGGAGACAATGGGCTCTCAGAACCTTCATAGTTGCCTTTGTCTTGTTCTGCCACGTCTTCCTAGAAAAAAATGATTAAATTCTCCAGGACTCCTTGTGTATTAGAGGATTGCCTGGTCTGTATTATCTGACACTTCTGAATCTGGGTCCCGGGAAAATAGAAGATACAGAGGAAGAGTAAGCTGGTAAGAGGCCCCCTCTGTTGTGCCTTGAAGATGATGATTGGGGGAAGTATTGGTAGTGGATTTGTTAAATGGATATGTTTTCAAAAATTCTGAGATCCTGAGAATTTTCTGTCAGGAGTTTGAAATTCTTTCTGAATAGTTTCCAAAAATGTATCATGAATATGAAACATAGCTAAGTCCTGGGATTTTTTTGGAAAAAACAATGTCTGATGGTCCTGGTTGTTCTGGTTCTGAGATCCATAGTGTGTCTCATATTTTTGATGAGATTGCTGAAATAGGACCTCTTGTGTTCAAATCTGATATTTTAAGATTTGAGTATCAATTTCAATGGTTTCTCCTGGTCCTAGTTTGCCATTTTCCACTGGATAGAGGGGCTTTTGGTTGTATCATTGCTGATACTTGACACATCATATTCTCAGAAAATTTGGAAAGGGACGAATCCATCATGGCCTTGACTGAATTTAACAGCTGATCTTGAGAGGTACATGTGTTAGATCTAAAAGATAGACAATCTTCACAATTTTTGGCCATGAACTGCTGGATTGCAACATAAGACATATTGTGTCTTGCTTTTTTATGGTGGTAGGAGTATTCATCTTTCCTGTGATGTCTGGAAGGGGAACTAGAAAAAAAACAAACAAAACTTACAAGGGCTTTGATTTAAGGATTGTAATACAGGTACATAGTGAAGGCTCACCCCCTTGATTCTGAGCTTCTGGTCTCTAGAACTCAGGACAGGCACTATAATGTAAGAGTTCATGAACATATGCACAAAAAAAAGCCTTTTTTAATGTAAAGAGTTCAATCTCCCATGTTACTTAAAAGTACCAAGGCAGAGATGGATTTCCACGGAGTTGTTCCCCACTGCTGCATGAAGGAGTGGCAGAAACATATTTTAAAAAAAGCACTTGCCCAGTGAAGACTGCTTTTTAAAATTTTGCAACCATTTCCTGGTCGCACTCGTGATGTCATATGCCTCATGGGGACCGGACACAAGAACTTGGGTGTGCACGAGAAGAGGCGTGCTGGCCGCTACTGCACAACGCGCAAGTACTTAGATGCTGATCTGGATCAAGGGAAGAGGAGAAAGCAAGTCCCGAAGACAGAAATGAAAAGGGAAAGCGGCCTTGTTTACTAAAGGTAGCCATACACACAAACGATAATGGGTAAATCCCGTCGGGGAACGATGGCATTTACCTATTATCGTCCATATGCAGGGTCTGCATTACGCGCATGCGCACTATAGCTATACAGGAGAGGGAAGCAGTCCGATTTCAGCTTGGCTGCCGTGGATTGCGCAAAAAGTACGTTTTTTTTTTTTCCTTATCTTCATTCCCGGAAACCTTATACCCCGCAAACTTGGAAATACTCCCCACAAACATTTTTATGGAATCCAAACACTTTCAGCTACATAATGGTGCTTGTCATTCATACCCACATGCAGAATTCCATGATGCCGTTCTCTATAAAATTTCATGCTTTCAGAAGAATTCCTGAAAAAATTATGGAAAAAGATTCAAAACTAGAAATCTTAACACAAACAACTTGACAAGTAACCAAAACCCCCCCCCCCCCCCCCAAAAAAAAATATGAATCTCCCACATTTCCTGAATCAAAGGGTATGTCATATGCATGGCTATACACACACGCATGGTTCAAACAATTTAATTTAGAAAATTTCAGCTATTTAACACTACTATTGATGAAATTTGTAGATGCAAATTTCAGTCAGTCAGAAGGTCAGTCAATTATATGAAGCAAAATGAAACTTATTGATCACAAAAACAGTACTGGCTCTAAAAATAGATCACAGTGTTGCATGCGCAAATCTTAGTAATAAAAATTCTTGTTAAAATAATTGCACCATATCCCCTGTGTAGTTTGATACCCTCTATGATTGTTTGTCTTAAAGGGCATGTCCACCCTTTTAAAAAAAAAAATTATATGTGGTAGGGCACCTTCCCCCCCAGCCCCAACCACATTATTAGATTTTCCAGAAAGTCCCCCGATTAGTTACTTACCTTCCCTTTTTCCCCCGCCGCACAGTCCTGGCCTTCTGCTTGCACGTAACTGCAAGCAGGGGGGCGGGACCGGCAGCCACGTCCCTGATTGGCTGAGAGGCAGCCAATCACGGACGCGGCTGCCGGAAGTTCAGAATGCCGGGGGAAATAGGTAAGGTAAGTAACTCTCGGGAGTCTCTGGAATATCTAATAATGCGGTTGGGGCTGGGGGAAGGAGCCCTATCATGTAGCAATGGGGTTTGGAGCTAGGGGGAGAGAGACCAAAACGGGAGGGGGGGAGGGATGAACTACGCATGCTAAAATTCTCTTGGAGGAGAGACAGTCCTATATGGACTCTGCTATCCTCCTGGTGGGCAGTTTTTTTCTACTTTGGGGGGGATACAGGAGAACCATTTGGAGCTGGGATGTAAGGTAAGGATTTTTATTCACTACACAGTGGTTCCAGTAGTGGGGGGAGTTATAGTTTTGGGGGTGGACATGCCCTTTAAAAGACTTCAAGGGACCCCCTGATAAGGAATTTAGCATTCAACAAAAAAAACTATGCTTGATTTATTGCTTACTAAATCCTATATTAGTAATGTAATATCAGAGTGTCAAATAGTTTTTGATAGTTAATATTAATTAGTATCTGCAGGCTTGTGTATTATATTTTTTTTATTGCAATCTTAATATTTCATGTCACACTAACACAAAAACATCTAAATGAAATAACACACAAATGCAAACACACAGTAAATTAATCATGTAAATAACATGTAATACACACATGGATAGTTAAAACCTTTATGTTTGCCAGTTTGTGATTATCTGTATGAGTGGCTGGGATATGCAAAGGATGCGGGTGATTGGTCCATTGTTGTTGTGAATATTTATTACTATGTGCTATTGAATATTTATTACTAAATGCCATGTAAATAAATTAAAACCGGTTTCTGTCATATTTTTTTTTTAAAAAACTTCAAAGATCCTCTAGAATCAGATCCTCTAGTTAAAGTGATTGGACAAGCATAAAAGCAGCATTGTAATAATCGGTCTTTATGTTTTCAGGAAAATGTTGCAACATTCCAAGCTGCATGGAAGGATGTTCGAAACTTGCTTGAATACATTGCATTCATCCCACTCATTTTCTGAGTATTGGATTGACTAGTGGGCAGCATGAAGAGGTGTGCCTCCTGAATTCCTTTAGAAGTGGGAGTTGGTTATCGTTTACAGTATGCAGACTCCAAAAGACTGATGTCATTTTTTTGATTAACAAGGAATCGTTGGGTTTCTGTTGGGGGAACATTGATATCTTGTAACTGTTTTATTATGAATCAGCTTGATTAGAACTGCTTCATTTATAATTTCCTTCAGCTCTGTAAAACATTTTCTTAATACATTTTTCAGAAAACACCCTAAATTACAATGTGATTATATATTTTTCCTGTGGGATTTAAAGAGCAACTATATTGATAAAATAACTTATAATATCTTTATATCTAAATAAATATGTGTAAGTAGCACTCTGAGGTGTATGTTGCTGAATGCCTTCAACCCAGTACTTGTTTTGCTCTGGCTCAGGACCAAATCTCCCTCCCCCCCTCCCCCCCCCCCCCCTCCCCATCTATTTTAAACACTCCCCCTTCCATCTCACCAGACTATTTTTTATGAGGGCATGCATGCTCAGTTATCACTGCATAATCGTGTGTGTGTATGAAGCTTTATTGTAGGTTCATTTGCTTTATTTCCATTTCATGGAAAAGTTGCATCAGACAGAAGAAAAAGACACACCCTGTGTTAGCTACAGTGCATCCAGAAAGTATTCACATTTTATATCTGTTGTATTCAATTAGATCAACTGGACTTGAAATGTAGTTCTTGAAGACGTTTCGCTAGTCATCCGACTGGCTTTCTCATTCAGAATGATTCTGAATTGAGAACCAGTCGGATGACTAGCGAAACGTCTTCAAGAACTACATTTCAAGTCCAGTTGATCTAATTGAATACAACAGATATACCGTGACCTGGATAATGAGAACCTTCACAAGCATAATTCACATTTTATGTTACAGCCTTTTTCCAAAATGGATTAAATTCATTCTACACACACCGCCCCATAATGACTACTTGAGAAGTTTACTTGAGGTTTTGGCAAATTAAAAGAAAACTAATCTCAAATTTCTACATCCCAGAATCTGAACATATACCCTCTAAAAACACCAATAAACTGTAAAATAGCAATACAGTAAATAGCATTAACCCTTTTACTGCCAGGAGATTTTCATTTTTTTTTGCGTTAACTGCCAGAAGAATTTTCAGGATTTTGCCCTTAATCGCTTTAGACTAATTTTACAGTAGGAAACCTTGCAGTAAATCAGGAATATTATACATTGTTTTTTTCAGCACAAAGTGTACTTTAACATAAAAAAAATTTGAACTATTCTGAAATTTTACTGGAATTATGGTAAATATGTAAAAAAAAAAAAGAAAAATTTGCAATTTTCATGGATTTTTCCCATTTTACTTATAGTTATCTTAAGGTTACACACAAAATCTTACTGTTTCTAAAAGCTCTGATACTCCCGAGGACAACGATACCAGATATATGTAGGTACCCGACTTTTCCTGTACAGAAGAACCCCCCAAACTAAAACGCACCTCTAGAATTTACACCCAAATTAAAATGTATAAACCACTACTGACGGTTAACATAGAATATCTACCAAATTAACTAAAATATCCCACAAGATAGATATTTTTAGGAACTACACACCCACAAGATTTTATGAGTGAGGTTAGTTTCGATCAAAATACAGATACCCGGGCGCAGAAGTTATTTTTTCACATTTTCCTTTTTTTCCTCAAATGTAAAATCAGAGACAACAAATAAATGCGAATTTCAGCTAAAAACTGTGGAGGAAAGTTCAAACGCATCTCAAATATGAAAGCCTAACCCCTCCCGAATAAACGGTATGCCACATTCATGGGTGAACCCAGAGACATGGCTACCAACTAACCACAGCGGACCAGTGCCAAATGTCATAGCAGCAAAAAAAAAAAAATTGTTTTGTATTTGAACAGTCTGCAGTTTTTCCACAAAATGCCCCCCCAACTCAGAAATACCCCCCACAAACTATATATTCCTGAAATCTACACACCTTCAGCTATGTAACGCTGTAGTTCGTTCATTCATGCCATCAATATGTGGGGCGCAGTTCTTCGTAGAAGTTTGCACTTTACCAGATTTTCAAAAAAATAACATCAAACAACATTCAAAAGGTAGAAATCATGCCAAAACCCCATGGAATGTAAAAAAAAGTTACCAAATATCAATCTCCCAAATGTCCTGAATCAAATGGTATGCCAAATAACCCCCACAAACTATATTCCTGAAATTTACACACCTTCATCTATGTAACACTGTAGTTTGTTCATTCATACCATCAATGGTGTGGGCGCAGTTCGCATTTGTCTGAAAAAATGAACAAAAAACAACTTGAAAAGGTAGAAATCATGCCAAAACCTCATGGAATGTAAAAAAAAGTTACTAAATATCAATCTCCCAAATGTCCTGAATCAAACGGTATGCCATATGTGTGGTTACACACGTGGACTTGGAAGCCAAAAGCCACAAAGTGAAACAATGCACAATGGCTCAGAAACAGCAAAAATAATCAGCCAAATCTGAATTTGAACAGTCTGCAATTTTTCCCCACAAACCATATATTTCTCGAATCCACACACCTTTATCTACGAAATTCTGTAGTTTGTTCATTCGTACCATGTGTGGTACCGTGTGGGCACAGTTCTTCGTAGAAGTTCAGTTTTAGCAGATTTTCAAAAAAATCAATCAAAGGTAGAAATCATGCCAAAATCCCAAGTGATGTAAAAAAAAGTTACCAAATATCAATCTCCCAAATGTCCTGAATCAAACGGTATGCCCTATGTATGGTTACACACGCAAACATGGAATCAACTAGCCACAAAGTGAGCCAATGAACAATGGCCCAATTACAGCAACTTTTCAGATTTGTCAGACTAAACACCCCTCTATATTAGAAATACCCCCCCAAACTATATATTCTTGGAATCTACACACCGTCCGCTACACAATGGTGTGATTCCTTTATGCATACCATTAATGGTGTGGGCGCAGTTTCTTGTAAAATTTTGCTTTTTTACCAGATTTTCAAAAATGATAAAAATACAATTCAAAGTTAAAAATCATGGCAAATTTCCATGTCATGTAAAAAAAACTTTTTTAAAACAATTATCAATCTTCCAAATGCCCTGAATTAAACGGTATGCCATATGCGTGGATGTACACAGGGACATGGCCACCAACTAGCTCAAATGGGACACATGCACAAGTGTAATTACAAGAAAAAAATCAAAGTGCTCTGTAATTTCAAACAGCCCCAAAACTTGGAAATGCCCCCCACACATAAAAACCCCCAACTAATATCAATCTCCCACATTTTTCTGAATCAAATGTTATCCATATGTGTGGGTCACACAGAGACGTGGCCACCAACTAGCTCAAATCGGACGCATGCACAAGTGTAATTACAAGAAAAAAATCAAAGTGCTCTGTGATTTCAAACAGCCCCAAAACTTGGAATGCCCCCCACAAATAAACCCCCCCACTAATACAACCCCACATGTTCTGAATCAAATGTTATGCCATATGCGTGGATGCACACAGACCCAGTGATCCAAAGAACTCTGTGTTTTTTAGGAAGTTTTGTGAAAAATAAAATAAGATGATTCAAGGATTGAAATCCTACCTAAACCAACTTGACAAGCAAAAAAACCCACTAAATGTCAATCTCCCACATATCCTGCATCAAACGGTATGCCATATGTGTGGGTGCACACAGAGACGTGGCCACCAACTAGCTCAAATGGGACGCATGCACAAGTGTAATTACAAGAAAAAAATCAAAGTGCTCTGTAATTTGAACAGCCTACAATTTTTCTAAGGAAACAGTCCCGAAACATGGAAATTCCCCCCACAAACTATATCTTTTTGGAATCTACACGCCTTCAGCTACGTTACGATGCCATGTTTTCATACATACATGAAGAATTCCAGACCCAGTGATCCAAAGAACACTGTGTTTTTAGGAGGTTTTGTGAAAAATAAAATAAGATGATTCAAGGGTTGAAATCCACATAGCCTGCATCAAACGGTATGCCATATGTGTGGGTGCACACAGAGACGTGGCCACCAACTAGCTCAAATGGGACGCATGCACAAGTCCAATTACAAGAAAAAAATCAAAGTGTTCTGTAATTTGAACAGCCTAATCAACTTGGAAATACCCCCCACAAACTATATATTTTTGGAAGCTACACACCTTCATCTACGTGATGGTATCATGCTTTCGTATATACATGAAGAATTCCAGACGCTGTTATTCATAGAACTCAGTGCTTTTAGGAGATTTTGTGAAAAAATAAAATAAGAGGACTCAGTGGTTGAAATCCTACCTAAACCCACTTGGCAAGTAAAAAACCCACTAAACCGCAATCTCCCACATGTCCTGAATCAAACGGTATGCCATAAGGGTGGGTGCAAACAGAGACGGGGCCACCAACTAGCTCAAATGGGATCCATGCGCAATTGCAATTACAAGAAAAAATAAAAAAACGCATAAATGGATGTTTTCCAATTCGAAATCTGATCGGAAAAATCACTTCCCGGAAATCATTTTCCAGGAAGTGATTTTTCATTCATTGGCAAAGATCAATAATTTGGTGATCAGAAGTGATCACCAAATTTTGATCTCTGTCCCCATTTTTAAGTCTAAGTCTTTTGCTAAGTAGCAAAGACTTAGAAAAAATCCTATTTGTGAATGGAACTTTGAGTTCCATTCACAAAATGTATAGTTAGGCTGTCAGCATGAATGGAGATCACACTGCAGTACCTCTACTAGACCACCAGGGGCAGCCTCCTACCACTTTTAGGGAAGACCCCGGTGAAGGAGGAAGTTTTGCGATGTCACTGGGGTCTCCCTTTCCGGATCCGGACGAACTCCACGTGGGACCGGCTTCCTCCCTATACGGTCACGGCAATAAGGTACCGTAACTTCCGATCCCCCCCTTGGATTTGGGGGGGATCGAGGGGGCTAGGGGGGCAGTTGAATGCTGCCCCCCGATCGCCCCTAGCGGGGGGCAAATTTTTTTTAACAGTGGGTGAAAGTCAGTCCGACCAGGGTATCTGTTTGTCACCCTGGCATTGATGTCACATCTAGAGACCAAATTGATAAAAGAAGGAGGTCCTTTATTGCATATGCAGAGACTACTGACAGATCCTGTGTATGTCAGTAGCCCCCCTTACAGAGACCTGCTCACTGGTTTATATAGGCAAAATGACATCACACTGTGGAATGTTACATAATTCACAACACATGTTAGGCGCAGATTCATGGAAACAAAGAGACCTATCAGAAGAGGTATTGTGTCCCCTCCCAGCACTATATGTGTTTTTCATTAAGGAGACGTAGAACCTATAACTTTAACCCCTTCACTTAAACCTTGTACTCCCATATTCCTTGTATCCAGATTTCCCCAGAATACCCTTAGTTCCCAGATCTCCTCCGTTTAAACTTTGGTTCTAAACAATAGCTTTAGAGCCTGGTAGTCCTACACCTCTAGAGCCTTATAGTCCAATACCTCTAAAGCCTTGTAGTCCTAACCATTTTAACTCTTTGGCCATTAATTAGATATATCTGATTAGGGCATAATTATACATTATTATCAACTATATTAGGGACCCTGGGTGACCACCTGTCACTGGGGAAGCCACAGATTGTGTATTCACGATCTGTGGCAGTTTGGTCATTCATTGCACAGATCGTGAATATACGATCTGTGGCAGTGAAAGGGTTAAAGGACATGTAAACTGGGGCAAATAATTTTTTAACTAATCACACAGTAATTAGGATTAATTACCACCAATTTTAAATCTGCTTTTTTTTTCCTTCTCTGACCTTTCTATCCCCTGGTTTTTTTAGCTCTGGGAGTTTTACTTTTTAAAGGGGGCAGGACACAGCTAGTCAGTAAAGAACTATCAATCACCCAACCTCTCCCCCTGGCACACTACATGTAAAACTATCCATTCAATAAAAGTAAAGCTTATTTCTCTGTCACTGCATGGCTAATTGTTTCAGCATTAAGATCAGAAAAGGGAGTAAGCATTTTCTGTGCAGATAAAAAAACACAGCCAGCAGCTAACTGCAGAATTGTAGCACTGTACCTAAAGAAATCAATTACAAAGCCCCCCACTACACATACACCATCAAACTCCTACAGCTTAAAGAAAATCTTACTTGATTCAAGCAGTTATTACAGCTCCCAGTGCTGCTTATCTTCCCATTGCAAAGCAGTTTTACTTTCACTATAACACAAAATCACTGGTTGAATGTTATTGGCCGTAGTGAGGCACAGATCACCCCCACTGCACATGTTATTTGTGCCTCAGTTTTGGGAGGGGGTGGATACATAGAGAGGAGACATGCATAATAACTAGGAGTGAGCTGAACAGGACATGAGGAGATCTAGTTACAGGGAACACTGAGAGCAAAAAGGGATCAAGTTCCTGACAGCACTAAAATTATAGAAAAGTATAAAGTTAAGTAATTTTTTCAGTTTAGTGTCCCTTTAAAGTAAATGTTACAACTTTATGAACTGGATGAAATAAAAGTGTATGTTTAGTGACCGCACCGGCCACACCCCTGAACTGTCACATGCTCCCTTGCCTATTCTGTCCTGTAAAAGGATTAGTTTCGAGGCTACTAGTGGGTGTGATCAACTGTAAAAAGTTCCTGCAGTATCTTAGGACTGAGCATGTGTAAAGACCATACTGGTCAGGCACCACACTGTGCAATACCGGAACAATGGGAAATAAGACACAAACCTCATTTTAGAAAGTTACATTTTTCAACACCCATATTAAAATAAGAGGTGAGACACTGGTTACTGTTTTTATAGGAGATCTGCCTTCTAATTCAGTGTTCTGAGGCTTTAGTTGTCTTTTAATGAAATATTTGAATATATGAATATTTACTGCCTTTGCCATAAAGCTCAAAATTTAGCTCAGGTGCATCCTGTTTCCCCTGATAATCATTGAGATGTTTCTGCAGCTGTGGTAAATTCAGTTGATTGGACATGATTTGGAAAGGAACACACCATGTATATAACCAATTGACAGTTAATGTCCGAGCACACACCAAGAATGAATGTAGGAATTGTTTGTAGACCTTTGAGCAGGGGAGGACTGGGACCTTTTAACCTGGGGGGCAAATACAACCAAGTGGCCCTTTCACAGTAGATCGCAACATTTTTGACCACGCCCACTTTGCTAAGGTCACACACTTTGTTTAAGTTACGCCCATTTGTGAGGCTATTAATCCCATTTTACATTGTTGTCTGCAACATTTTTAAATGTATGATGTGGTTAAAGGACAATTATAGTCCTAAAATCTTCCCTCCCCTCTCTTAAACAAGAATCCGTGTGAGATTCTGAATCACTAAGTCCTCACCCTTGGGTCTACATTCTAAGTCAAGTTATACTTACCCAAAGTTGACTAACTTTGGGTAAGTATAACTAAAGGACTGACTAACAATGGCTAATGAACTGGAGGGCTGACTAACACTGCTAATGAATTGGGCTGACTGGTAAATGATCTGAAGAAGGAGGAGGAGTTTCCTGTTTCTTGCCCATGCTAGAGCTAAAGGTGTGTGCTGTGCATTTCAAGCACGTAACTTACTATTTAGCTTCTGAGGCAGCCCACATTTTTTGGAGACCAGCCCGGGGGGCATTTTCCCCTCAGCCTACTGGGCCAGTCCTCCACTGCCTTTGAGGCACAAATCTGAGGAAGGTTACAGGAAAGTTTCTACTGCTTTGAAGATCCCAATGAGGACAGTAAAGTGGAAGAAGTTCAAAACCACCAGGAGTGATCGGGGGGGGAAACCTGATGGCCACCCTGTCAGAGGTCCTCTGTGTAGAACCTTCCAGAAGGACAATTCTCTGCAGCATTTCACCAATCAGACCAGACAAAAGTCCCTTCTTATTAAAAGGCACATGGCAGCCCACCCTGAGTTTGCCAAAAGGCACCTGAACGATTCTCAGACAATGAGAAACAAAATTCTCTGGTCTGATGAGACAAAGATCTCTGGAGTGAATGCAAGTCTTCATATTTTGAGGAAAGCAGGCACCACTCATCACCAGGCCAATACCGTCCATACAGTGAAGCATGGTGGTGGCAGCATCATGCTGTGGGAATGTTTTTCAGCAGCAGGAACTGGGAGACTAGTCGGGACAAAGGGAAATAAGACTGCACCAATGTACAGAGACACCATGGATGAAAACCTGCTCCAGAGCCCTCTTGAACTCTGACTGGGGCAATGGTTCATCTTTCAGCAGCACACAGCCAAGATATCAAAGGAGTGGCTTCAGAACAACTCTGAATGTCCTTGAGTGGCCCAGCCAGAGCCCAGACTTGAATCCAATTAATCAACTCTGGAGAAATCTTAAAATGGCTGTGCACAGATGCTTCCCATCCAACCTGATGAAGCTTGGGGCTGTCATTGCTGCCAAAGGTGCAAATACAAAGTTTTGAGCAAAGACAGTGAATATTTATTAAAGAAAAGAAAAATCACATGTTCATATTTAAATGACAACTAAAGCCTTAGACCAACACTCTTTCAGAAGGGAGAGCACCTTCATTTAAGAAATCTATGTCTCACCTCTCTTTTTGATATGGTTGTTAGGAAAGTTACCTTTCAAACAGGGTTTGTGTTTTAGTTCCCAGCAATCCAGTATCAAACAGTGTGGTCACAGGCCATTGTGTTCTTTACAGTTTGCAGGAACTAGTTACAGTTGGTTACACCCACTAGTAGCCTCTAGCCAATCCTTTTACAGGACAGAATAGGCAAGGGAGCATGTGATTGAGATCAGGGGTGTGGCCTTTAGAGGGTTCCATTTATTTTAATGCTATTCACTATAGGTGGATTTTTCAATTTATTGGTGTTTTTAGAGGGCATATTTTCAGATTTTAAAGTCTAAAAATTTGGGTTTAGTTCTTTGCCAAAACCTCAAGTAATTTTTCTCACGTTGTCATTATGGGGTGTTGTCTGTAGAATTCTGAGGGAAAAAAAAAAAAAAAAAATGGTACACCAGTTTTTATTGGAAGCTGTCTGTCATTGGTTGTCAAAACAAGAACACACCGTGCCAATATGAGCTCCTATACATATAGAGAATTCCATATGCCATTCTCTATAGAATTTCATGCTTCTAGAAGACTTTCTGAAAAAATTAAGGAAAAAGATTCAAACGTAGAAATCTAACCCAAACAAGTTAACAAAAATAGTGAAAAAAATTAAAGCAACATGATTTTTACAAAATGAATGCCAGTAATACCAACTTGTCTATGGCAAGGTCTCCTTATCTGGTTGATTTACTAGTGTAGGGATCTCAGAAATAATTTAAGGTAACAGCTGCCAAAGAAGACTTTCTATGATTAGTCTGGGACATTAAATATAATCATGAAATACGACCAGTGTTCTCCCTAGCACCTTTTAGCTGGGAGTTCCACCCTGCTAATTTAGGTGTGCACCCAGCCATCATCTTGCAAGTAGGGAAGCATCAGTCGGAACTCTTTGTGGACCCACCAACAGGAGATCAAAAACATACGCCTTGAAAATATGGCAAGCAGGAAGCAAGTAACGTGTTGCACATATACAGTTAGAATGGTCTATGCATAGTGTATATGCTAATGTAACATAACAGAACTGTGACAACACATTTTCTTAACTGCCCTTCAGTCACGGCACAACTGTAAATTTGGGTGTATGTAGGTTTGACACTTGTGCCACAACTTTTATTTCAGCACGACTAAAGGGCATGTCCACCTGCAAAAAAAACCTTTTAGTATATTGTAGGGCACCCTAAAGCTGGCCATAAATTAGGCAGACAGATATTGAGATATTTATCTAATGTCTAAAGACCACATTTTACAATCAGTGGTTTTTATCTTGAGATGTTCCTATCTGACCCATTAATTTTGTGATGTCAAATTTATTGTATGAAAGAACGGGCTAGGCGGTTCTAGATAGATTGGACATCTGTCTAATACATAAATACAAAATTAAAGCAGAGCACTGCTAAATAAAGTATGCAGTTGTGCCTAGCAAACTAAGGTATACAATTTAAACCAAAACAAAGAAAGTGTTTGAGGCACTCAGGCTTGTATAAATATATATTATTTATATTTATACAAGCCTGAATGCCTCCCCCAAACGCCATGTTCGTTTGTTAAAAAAGAATCAGAACTCTACTTACATTACTTTTTTCCCCTGGTGCTCTATTCCCGGCCCTCTACTTGATGGAAGTTGTTAGCAGGGGCTGGACCGGCAGCCATGTCTGAAAGTGCGCACGCATTGGCATTCGTTTCACACGCGATACCATCATTCTGCACTGCTATTCGCATGCTTGCATGGGTTCCACAAATGCAACACATACAATATGACCACTCACATTGACGTACCACACGCTAACAGACCACAAAACGGGATCGTAAGCCCGTGAGAAACCTACTAGTGTGTCTAGCCCTAAAGAAGCTTTTCCTATTCTGAACCTTCCTTTAACCCTCTTTTCCTTTAATCCTAAAGGGTATCTATACTTCCAAAAATAGAATTTTCAAAAATCATACCTTTAGATAGTGTAAAGGGTCCACTACTCCAACACATTTTTCAGATTTGAAATCCGAGCTGTAGATTCTCAGAAATCTTCATTTTAAATAACAGCATGTACAGGGAAAGCCCTGTCACTGTAATCAGGTGTGCTAATTTGTGTCCCTCCAGTGACCTCTTACTAGGATCTCCCAAAACATGTCAAAACATTTAATAATGCAACCCCAAATATAATGGAGCACGTGTGCTTGTGTGCTTGCTTGTCAGAAGGGAGAAGTGTCTCACACAGCAGCGGCCAACACCCCTCCTCCGCCACCCACTATCAGCAGCATGTACATGCATCTGTTAGAAGAGAGGAAAGTGTCAAACACAGCAGCAGCCCCACCCACTATCAGTGTCAGGAAGATATGTTAATGAGCTGTAAAGTGTCGGCTGTGAAGGCTCAATATTATGTAAATGAATGCATATAGTGTCGGCTGGATTACAAGTGGGCAGTGATTAAGGTAGGGGGGCAGTTAAGGTGGCCATACACTATTACGATCGTAATTATGATCTTAAACCGACCGATACTTTGATAGACAGATGTACAATGTTAATTGTACCAAGATGTACAATAAATATTGTTCGACATTCAATTTGTTTTGTGATTAATGTCGAATGTCGTCCATTGTGAGGTTACATTACATTAACATTTAATCGGAACTTTAGAAAACACTACAATCATTTTACCAATCGACTTAAAAACCGACTTTCCCGATCGTAATTACGATCAATTTTACGATCTAATGTCGTATGATAAGAATGGGAAAATGTACAATTTTTCGGCCAATCGATGGAAATGTCGGATTGTATGTTGGATTGTACATAAAATCGTCCTAATGTATGGTCACCTTTAGGAGCAGTTACTAAACATTGAAAATTCACTAACAAAGCAGGCACACACACTCATGTAAGTAACATTTTACTTCCCTAACATTGTACTTTCAGATTATACAAAGTTGTTTCAGTGGGTATTGTGACCCTTTAAGGCAGGGGTGGGCAAATAAATTTTACAGGGGTCCGCACCAGAAACGTGGATTGTCGTGAAGGTTCAACTAAATTTTCATTATAGAGATAGCAAAAGTGCATTCAGCTAATCAAAGTTTCCTTTAATATGCCTGGATCATTGGATTTTTTTTTTTATTATTAATTGCAATTTTTAATTGGTATGTAATATTTTAGATCCTTTTCAAACTCAATCAATTGATCAGGTATTTTTTAATAAAATAAACTTAATAAAAATAAATCAATTATCCAGCCTTGAAACAATCAATATTACGATTTTTTTGGGTACAGGTCCTGTATTGAGGGGTATCAAAGTAGAGGAGCACACTACTGTAGTGAAAACTTCTATGAGGAAGGGGCCCAGTGTCCCGAAACGTTGTATGCTGTTTTTGCACTAAATAAAGAAGTTTTCACTACAGTAGTGTGCTCCTCTACTTTGATACCTTGCTTGGTTATGTAGCCCTGGAAGTAGGGGGCTGAGAGGATTGCACCTACCAACTTGTCTGGCCAACCAGCCAACAGCAGTGTGCCTTAGTACACTTGGAACTATTTGAAAGCATTCACTGCACCTGTATTGAGGGGCCAGTCAGGGGCAGCTGAAGGGCTGCATGTGGCCCCCAGGCATTACTTTGCCCAGGTCTGCTTTAAGGGATGTTAAAGTCCTCTAAAATGATCTATCAGTGAACATTGTACAACACGTTAATATATTTGCATTAAGTGACTAGAACCCCAAATCCAACAGAGATTCGCCTAGCACAGAGCCATTTATAGTACTATTCTTTTCTAATGGACAAAACCTCAGACAGAATAGTTAGTGGAATTATAGTCTTCAGATTGGACAACCATTTCTGTTTAATTATAGGAGAACCCTTACTGATCACCAAACTTAGCTCTTTGGGGTAGAAAATCCAGTCCCAATGTGTTATGGCATACCACACTTGTCTATCCAACCATAATTTATATGGTTCCTGAAACCTTCAGGGAGATTTACTAAAAGTTCTTATCATTAAAAAGGGTGCTAATTTTGCCCCAACCAATCAGATGTTAGCATTCAAATGTTAAATAAGTTCTGATTGGTTGGGGCAAAATTAGCACCCTTTTTAACAATAAAAACTTTTATTGAACAACCCTTTATGTAATTTTATTTTGTTTGTTTGTTTGCATACTCTGTATTTTATAATGTACAGCTCTGCGTACCCAATTGGCGCTTTATAAACAAACTAGTGGATGTACCGTGTTGCCCTTGTACACATGAGGGCATAGTTACATGCAAGTGTGTGTTTAGCATAGATGAAAGAGGAGAAAATAAGAAGTTTGCCTATTTAGGGGGCATTACTGTGTCGTTTAACCCATCCAGGGGGCGTGGCCACAGTATTTACCCATTAAGGGGCGTGGAGGTGAGGGTTACCTGTCCAGGTGGTTAGGCCGCTGCATATTTCTGTTCAGGAGGCGTGGCCGCGAGGGTTACCTGTCCAGGGGGCATGGCCACAGTAGTTATCTTTTTGCCCCAATATTAAGAAACAGTAGTAAAATATCACTAATTAAATAACATTGTTATAGACAACATGGCTCAGAGCTAAAAGGGGAGGATAATAAGAAAAACTGATCTTAGCACAACTCTATGCAATGCATTTCTCAATAGAGTACCTATTTAAAGATGAGTAATGGAGGTCAGGTAATTGTCTTGTCGGTCTTTCTTAGTATTTTGGTAAACAAACACAAAACAGACATTTTTATATAAAAAAAAATATTTTATTACATTAATAAAACAATTATAGCTTTGATTGTCTTCACATACTGTGGTATACTTAACAATTTTAAATAGATTTTACCAAATGATAAAAACTGTACAACTAGAGTTAATTTTTTGTAAAAAGATGTTCAGTTTTAGATCGCTGACTGTACTCATTGTTTTTCATTGCATTTCAGTGCAAATTACACATTAAAAGAGCAGTTTTACCTAAAACTCTGGTATAACTTTTTTTGCTTGCGGCATATTTAAATACATAATATGTAAGATTTTCGTAACCTAGTTGTCAGGACACTGGCGAAAGCTCTCATTTATTCTTTCACTGCTGAGCTTCACCACTGTATAGGCTTCCATTATCATGTAATCAACAAAGCTGAATCCTGATAATAGTAATGGATAAAAGACCTACCTGTTATAATGCACAACCTAGCATTATTTTGGGGATACCCTTAGTAGCATCCTTAAGATTTTGAAGATGCAGGAGCATGTATTGCCAAAACTGCTGCATGGCTATAGGTTTGATAACCCTGGTAAGAATTCAGGCTTTTCAGTAATTGAAGAATTATACTCATGCAGTAACAGATTTCTTTCTAGCTCCTACCACAGTCATTGCCACTGGCAATTCTACTATCTTTAACATATGTTCATTAGGGAAGGGAAGGAGCTTGAAAAGGGTCCATTACTGGCAGAAAACAGTCAGTTACTGTGTGAGTATAATTCTCCTTAAAACAAAAGGACAGCAGTTTAAGAAAATAATGTGACCATAATTAATGAACTAGATGTGTCAATTAAGGGCCACAAAGGTTTTAAAGAAGGCTTCTCTGGTTTAAGTATCTAAATGACTTTAGAAAGGAGTGTAACATTAAATATTGCACAGTTTATATAAACATATGAAATCTACTTCAATACAAATTGTATATATTTATATTACATAAGACTATGGACTTTGAATGGGGAGGTGCAGTGCAATATAGCCTCCGCTACGTAGCTGAGAGGTCTATTATGAGAATATATCCCACTGCACCTCGCCATTCCCTTTACACACAGTCTGTCACCCGTAACAACAAATATATATTGTAACTTCAGCAAAGATAAGCATTGGGAACAGACCTTTTTAACTGCACTGTATAACTTGAAGCAGCACCAGAGTTAATTTGCCTCCTGAAAGTGTCAGTTACAGTTCCTACGGTGACTATGTAGAAAGCAGACTAAGAGACCCTCTTTCCTATGAGTCATAGGTAAGACACCCGGGTCTTCCGGTCTACTCTACATAGAGTCACCACAGGAACTGTAATAGACACTTGCAGGAGAATTAACGCTGGTGCTGCTTTAGTATATACAATTCCATTAACCAGGTCTGTGCCCTATGTTTATCTACGCTGAAATAAAGAAATTTATTAGTTGTTAAGGGTAACAGGCTGTGTAAAGGGAATGTGAAGCTGCAGAAAAAAACAAGAAAACCGTTTATTAAGGCTGTACACAGCCCAAAGACATAAAAGAGAAAAAATAAATACACCTTCATATAATAAGAAATAATATGCCCCATTACATTATAAGGATATAAAGTCAACTTGAAGTTCCCTGCTCCTCTGTGATATTATATGCCCTTATATTGCACTGTAAGTGGTGTATTATATATATATATATATATATATATATATATATATATATATATATTAATTGCACACACAAAAAAAAAGTGTAACATTGACAAATAGTCCAGATATATTTAAATTCCAACAAAAGGCAGTAAGTTACCAAATGAAAAACAGGTTAATGTTTTGTTTTATACATAGATATATATTTACATTACACAAACTTTTAAAATATATTTTATAATACAAATTTAGATTACAACATCTAAACAAATATAAAATATATATTAATTTGATTTATCAGGCACAAAAGCAAACTCTTACAAAAAGATTAAAGCTGACACTGAAAACCCCAAAACATCATGACTGCATGAAAATTCCCATTTGAAGTATTCTGTACCCTTGACAATTAGTTCTGTCAGCAATGGGGTTTTGTTTCAGTTCACTCTGGAGAGTATCTAGTGCAACTGAAAATAAAGCTAAGGGAAAAACTCATTCTTGGTATTTTGCTATTATAACATTTAATCTTGCTTTAAAAGAAACAATTTATAGTAGCCTTTCCCTTATAAAAGTACAATACCAATACATTCCTGTAGGAGGGAGATGTAGCAATAACAACTTAAGGATTTTTAGAATTTCATGATGACTGTCAATGTAAAGTTCTGTAAGAGACACTATACTCATTAAGTAACAGACTTAACTCCCCAATTATTCACGGACTCTCCTTCCATTCTTTGTTGCTGGCAAGCATTTGTTAATGAAGGGAAGGCAGACTGGGGGGGGAAGGCCAGTTACTGTCAGCACAAGTATAGAAATTCTTTAATTTCTATTGTAGAAGAGTTAAATGGCCGTTAGTAAATCTAAATGCCCAGTACCTTAGAGAGCATTTTCTATTATAAATGAAATAACAGGGATAAATTAGGTATGGCTGGTCACTTACAAGCTACTTCCCTAAAAACTGAATTGGGTGATTAAACCTGCTACAATATTAACCCCCAAGTATCCTGTATTGGGATTGATGGTTCAGGCTACTACAAACACCGCAATCAACATGGTCTCCCTTCGGTATAGGGAGCAGTTAATACCCAACAGTAATTTTTAAGCTGGAATAACAGATCCTGCGGCTCATCCAGTGATGGGTTTTTTTTTGCCAGCATGATCGATTTGTATTGGGTCTATACATGAACAAATCCTCATCATACAATCCCAATATCGTATGATCATTCATTCATATATGGGCAATTGAACGATTCTTTTTTAACTCGCCCAACGGGAACATTTTTATTGTACGATTGATAGCCCGATCATATGGTTGGTGTAATGATAACAGATGCCATTGTATCTGATGGAATTTGGCCATTATGATGTGTAAAGCTGGGTACACACATTAACGATTAAGCCCCGTACCGTCGGATCCGACGGTATCGGGGCTTATCTTCGTGTGTACGTTCGTTTCCCGAACGAGCGCGCGGCCGCCAAACGATCGGGTCGGCCGAACGCTCGTTCGGGAAAGGCCGAAAATTTCCATCGGCCGCGCTAGACTCCCTATAGAGGAGTCTAGTGCGGCCGATGGAAACACACAGTCTCGAGCGTTCTCACTAGGAGAACGCTCGGGACTGTGTGTATGCAGATCTTTGAAAGATGGCATCTTTCAGAAATCTGTACAGTGTGTACCTACTTAAGGCCAAGCTTACATAAATGGGCAAAATCAAAAATGGTTCAATAGCTCTACAGCAGTTTATCAACAATGGGCAAAGCATTTTATATCCAGCAAAAGACACATGTTGACAGTCACAAAAAGAAAAATGAAAGTTTATTAAAAACATTTTAATAAAAATTATGGGATAAAATCTGGATCGATCACTAAAGTAAAAATACTATCAGTTTTGTTTTTTTGTATTTTTGTCATCATCCCATCCAACCCCTTTTTATCTTAAAGCTTTCAGTATTGCTGCAAGCAAAGCAAATACATTACATGAGATTAATGTAATTAAAAGGGTGTTTCTCCTAGTGTTTGCATATGAATATAAGCAATCATTTATATAAATGCCTACCAGCAAAGGTTGTCATGGCAACAGTTAAGGTATCTGAATGCACATATGTATTGCAAATACCATTTATTGCCAGACTGCTAGTCTTGTAACAGCAAAACTACACAGTGTCAAACATACGTGACCACAGGAAAGAATAAATGTAGGTAATGTTGGTGTAACTGTGATAGATTAATATCCACCAACAGCCATAAAACTGTGATGGCAGCTCTGGTTCAAAAGTAGCATCAGGAATGCAAGTTGGATATCTATGTTGTAAACATATATTTCAATATGAAATCACTGTTACAGGAGCTTGCAATTTTTACTACCCTGCAATGGTAGATTACACACCACACTATAAACATATTTATTTATACACTGTGTGCTTTGTTTATTCCAATGATTCTAAAAAACATAATTACAAGTATCATTTACTTCTTCCTGGGTTGTGCAAGTGTGCATTTCAAGGTGTCAGCTATGCATTAAAAACTATTGTACAAAAGTTTACTATGACCTAAAAATATATTCTCTTGTATCTTACTCATTATTTTAACTAGTGCAATACAGAATGCCTGTAGTGTTAAGGAAACCTACTTCTGGCTCAATCTGGGCATATTACTTTGAAATGTGATTATATTGATGGCAAATCTCTTGTTTACTTTATTTGCAAGGGATATTTTGAATTGCATTAATGTTAAAGGAGAACTGTGGTTTCCAAACAAGTTGAGTTTAAATGAAAGGGCTTTAAATCAAGTCATCAACCAGCTCTCTACATGCTCCACAGCCAAAGATATAAAGAAATTACTGACCAGAAAGTTAATGGGTGGGAGGCCAATATGTGACATACCTAAGGCTGCTCCTCCACCTCGCTGCCGGCGAGCACAGCCACAGACTTCAGTGACAGGACAGGAGACAGGAAGTCCCTCCCCTTCCCTGCTGTGTGAAGATCCCTATAGAGAAGGTAAGGGAAATCTACAGTCCTACTCTCCCACTATGTGAATACAGCCTTTTCAGGCAGAGTTCTAATTCTGCCTGAAAATACAGTTTTCTGTAGGGGGTGTGTGTCTGAGTGTCCCATGGCACCCGCGAGTGGGCAAGGCCACGGCACCCTGCGAATGGGCGGGCCACATGGGGCCTGCAAATGGAGGGGCCATGGGATCCATGAGTGGGAGGGACCAGGGGCTTGCAAGAGCAGGGGGGCTGCAAGGGGAGGAGGAGACACAGGGCAGATTGACTGTTATGGTTTCAGAGCATGAAGCAGGAAGTGCAGGGGACCTGGTGATGCTGCCATATCACACACAAAAATGTACGTATCTTCAAAACTATACAAAACAAACAATGAAAATAAATTGCAAAAATTCACAGGAGAGCAATTCCTATCAATTTACCTAAAGTCATTTTTGGACCACAGTTCCCCTTTAACTATATCTAAAAAATAAATAATTTACTGAGAGGTAGGGCATACTATAATTCTACTTATTGTTCTTATTTTCATAACATACAACTCTTTGCACATCCTCCAGATCTCGTCTTGTTAGTGATGGGAAGAGTCGGAGAGCTGTCAGAAATGCCATCTTTAACTATGGATACTGACTGGCAAGAGTAAGTAGGAAAATCAGGTAATATAAGTAATGTGTCCCTTTAACAATAATTCATGGATGATAGACCTTTTATCTAAATAGAGCACAATTTCAGTGTAATCTGGGCCCTGAGCAGGATGTAATCATTTTCATTTAATTTTGTTAAATATTAACAGGTTTAAATCTAACCACTTAACCTTATAAAATGAACAAACTTACTCTGAAGCTGCAGACACTAGACCGAGCCATGCACAAAACAAAGTTATAAAAATTTAGGTCCTGAAGTTGTAAAAATTTACAGCAGCCAATCAGATGTTCTCTGTAAAAAAAAAGTTAACAGCTGATTGGTTGCTGCAAATTAATAGCACTAACCGAAAGTTGCTGCCCTTATTACACAAGCCAATAAGTGTCTAAAACACTGACCGCTTTCTAATCTATAGACAGGGTGCTCCCATCATTTAACAATAAATAGCATGTTTTTGTAACCTAATTAAAAGTCTGTACAATTTAAAGAAGTGATGCCTTTGTTTTTATACACTTACTTTAGAGATTTGCTTTAAAAATGTGCCTTAAAATAGAAGCTAACAAAGTTTGTATTTAATCTAGACTGGACAGGATGACACAGTTATTGTGGCTCACTAACAAATTCACCACTGTTTCACTATGTGCAATTTGTGAAACAGCTTATTGGACAGAATAATCATCCTAGTACTGAGCAAAAGCAGAAATGATTCAGGAGCAGTAATCTGAATTCAACTGCCTACCAAAAGTTTGTTTTGACCGAGAGTTCAAAGAAGACTGAGCAGATTCCAGAGTCCTGGGGTATGCTGGTTCGGTTACCCGATCTGTGAACTGTAAGCGCCCAGACTCTCTTATGAATCCAGCATTGTCTTCCTTCAATAATCTTGGTTTGTGGTGAAATTTCATTCTGTAGGTATCAGTCATACAGTTGTCAACTGAAAAATATGTAGTTGGTGCAATAGAATCTGTTGCACCTGGTGAAACATCTATTCCTAAAGTGTGAGAAGCCATTTTCGACTGATAGTCATACATTGATGTACCAGGCATATTTGATTGGTTAATGTGAATTTCAGTATCATGAAACTGTTCTTCCTTTGGGTAATAGACCGTTTCAGACTCAAGCCTTACAAATTCATTTGATAAATGTCTCTCAGATCTTACAGGTTGAATACGTGACAAGGTTTCTGAAAGCTTACTGCCGTTTTGTGATGCAACACTTGGATCATTTCTTTGTGCCATATTCCTTACATATTTTTTGGGGGGAAGAGGAGGAGGAACATTGTTTAAATCATTATGATCCTCAGAGCAGAGTTCATCTTTAGTGCAGGATTGATTGTCACCAAATAAAAACTGGGAATTTATATATAGTGACCTATTGGTCTGAGAGGTTGGCTGCAAAGATGTTTTAGTGAGTGATCCAGTGGTTGAGGTTGTAGTATACTGTCTCTGTGAACTTAATAATCCATTATTTATGATTTTTGCTGGGCTGACTGCAGCCTCTCTAAAAGATTGGGAACTTTCACGGTGCATAAAACAACTTTCTGAGGAACAGGAATTTTGCCACTTTGAACTTTCTAGAATATCATTTGACTTGTTTACATTCATTTCTTTCATGTTATCTTGTAGCATTGGCAACAGGCTTGATGATTGTAGGTCTCTCCTGAAATTAACAACTTGTTTCCTAAAGAGTAATGAAAAATGCAATAAATAAAAGGATTAAAGCAAAATCTCACTGTAAACATAGTGCTAAAGCCAGAAGGAAGCCTGGCAGAAGTTTTCCTTTTGCTGGCGCTCATCACAGAAAGGGTATTGGGAGGTAGGAATAACCAATCTTACCTCCCTGCCCAAGTTACTTTGCATTTTAACAGTGTTTTTTTTCAATTGTTATAGGCATTACAGTTTTTATTTAAGGAAAATATTCTAGTAAACTAGGTGTGTTAAAATAAATAATACTTACAAACATTATTTCAACTTTTACATGGGTCATTTACATGTCCACCCCCAAAACTAAAATTTAACCCACTACTGGCCCCAATGTGTGGTGTTAATAAATCTTTACCTTACATCTCTGCTCCAAATGGTCCAGGAAAGTAAAGAGCAGGAGCCTGGCTGCCTGTGTAAAGGTATCTGCCTGTTCTGTCCCCTCCGGGAGGTTTGCAGACATGCGCAGGGGAGCACCATCCACAAGCATCCCTCCCACCATCCACAAGCATCACTCTGGTTTTGATTCCTTCCTTAAAACTACTTTTCTGTAGTGCAGCCTCCCCCCTCCCAGCCCCAACCGCATTGTCAGTTTTGAAAATAAATCTCAGATTACTTACTTATGAGCCATATTTCCAGCGCTGTTCTCCATACCCGGCAGCCGCGTCTGTGATTGGCTGCCTTGCAGCCGATCACTGATGCGGCTGCCGGTCCCACCCCTAATGTTGCTTCCTTCGCGGAAGTAACATTACTGGCAGAGGCCGCGGGAACAAAGGCTGGTAAGTAAGTGATCGGATATATTTTTTAAAAACTGACAATGCGTTTGGGGCTGGGAGGGGGGAGGCTGCACTACAGAAACATTTGGGTTTTAGGGTGAACATACCCTTTAAGCAAAAGAGTCACAAGATAACTCTAGAAACTATAAAACGATACCTTTGACCAGATGGGCTGTGAGCAGATTCCCGAGGGAGAGAAGAAAGACTGTCTTCAGATTTACTGTGTGCCAGACCATAATTTTCACAGTTATCTAAAATGAATGAAATATTTTATTTAATTTATTTTTAAGAAAAACTTTTCAGAATTTATTTCACCATATTGCTGAACAATGGCTTCACACAAAAAAATCAATTACAAACACACACACACAAAACAAACAAATCTTATGGTATTACCAAAAGACAAAAACATGCTTAAACGGCTTGAGTGTTACAGATTACAGCAGATGGCAGTGCAGAACCAAGAAACGGCCTGCTTCTAGGGGCATGGCATTCTTTTACACAAGTAATGCTGACACCATAAGGGTTTGTCTTAAGTATTTCAGCTCATTTAAAAATAGATGTGTTATTTTTTTCTTCTGCTGACACAGAAAGCCATGCATGGCTAAAAGCAGAGCATGATTCTGTTGTGAATTTTTGCCCAGAGCTCTATGGAAACCTAAATATGGCAGATGTTAGTGTTCTAGACCATGTGACCCTTGTCTCATTACCATTTTTAAAGAGAAATATAAAATAATTGTAAAGGAACTGCACTAACTAACTTAATAAAGGCCTTAAAGAAATAGTTCATTCAAAAAGTGAACTATTTCTTTAATGTATTGATTAAAGACCAGGAGGTTAAGGAGCTATGCCTTACCTCCCGTTCTTTAATCAATTGCCCAGGAGTGACGGACGAAGAAACTTGCCTTGCTCGCAATCTGCAGCAGCAGTGATAGGTCCTGACTGCTTCCTGATTCAGAGTAACTATAGTGTGCATGCCCGATAATGAACACTACGGTTACTCTAAACAGAAAGCTGTCGGGAATTTCCACTGCTGCTGCGGATCGCGTGTAAGGTAAGTTTGTTCTTTTTCTTCGTCCGTCGCTCCTGGGAATAGCTCCTTAATCTCACTGTCTTCAATCAATAGGTTAAAGGAATAGTTCACTTTTTGAGTGAACTATTCCTTTAAAGGACAACTCCACCCTCATAAGAACATCTTTTAGATAGAATGGCCTCTTTAAAATATGTTGATATATCATAGTTTGTCCTATGAATTCATTACTGTATGCCTGCTATGCTTCTGGATGCCTTATGGAAACTGAGCAATTTAGAAACCTGTACTGAGCATTTACTGAGCCTGGGCATGCTTAGAAGAGGCAGACAGGGGATTAACATTCAGTCATTGGCTGTGATGTCAACTGTCAAATCCATAACTGACAGTTACTAACTGGAAGAACCAGGAAGCAGAAACAGAGGAAACAGGACATTGTGCAGGATTTCAGGTTAGACTTATATATTTCACATTTCAAACTATTATAGTTTAGGGTTTTGGGGGGTGATTTACCTGTATGTAGTTTTCATTTGGGGCTGGAATTGCCCTTTTAATAGTAATGCATGTGGGCATAACCTACAAGAATCCAGGCAACTCTAAAACAGTCATTATGTCGTCTGAACCTGGTATATGATTCTAATGATAATGAAATATGGCCTTTCAAAAAGTGAGAAACAGGCCTTAATTAAACTGGCATAATATCAACCACATTCCATGTCCATTTAAAGGAACACTAAACCCAAAAAAATAAGTATTTGCCATTCGTTTGTATTATTCACAGGAGGTGAGAACGCTATTCTCACCTCCCTGTGAATAATATTACGCTCGGGGGACGGAACTTACCTTACCGCGATGCACTTGCAGCCGCTTCTTCACTGACAGCCGCTCTGTCCCGACCGCGCGCCCTATCTTAGGCGCATGCGCACCAATACAAAAGATAGGGGCGCGATCGGAGAGAACAGCTGTTCTGTGAAGAAGGGCTGCGAGTGGAGCTGCGGTAAGGTAAGTTCCAGGTTCCCTGAGCGTAATATTATTCACAGGGAGGTGAGAATAAGTGTTCTCACCTCCCTGTGAATAATACAAACATGGCAAATACTTATTTTTTGGGTTAGTGTTTAAGAGAAACAGAATTTTAGTTAAAAAGGCTACCAAAACCAAAAAATTATCAAACTAAATGACAGATACATGCATGATTGTTGGCCAAAGAGGCAGTTTGTCGCAAGTGTCTGACACACGTGTGTAGGGGCCTTAATTCTGGTAACATTCTGAAAGACCATTATGGTAAAAGCAGGCTATTGGTCTTCTATAGATAACTGTAGTATAGCATGTCCACACAAAAAAACCCACCTTTTTAAAGGGACACTATACTGAAAAAATTACTTTGCCTCATCTTAATCTATAATTGAATACATGTAAGTAGCACTTACTCTGATTTACGTGTGTTCTGCATGACTTCAATCCAGCACACATTTTGTTTAGGAGCGTATCCCCCTCCCTCTTTAATCACTCCCACTTCCATCCGACCTGACTTTTTCCCCACAAACTGTCAAGCCTGCACACAACATACAGGATTCCAACCATCAAAACTATGTCACCATTCCAGCTACAGTAAAACTACTCATAAAAGAATTTTTTTGAGAGCAAGTAACTTGATTGACAGCTGAAAATAATATGTTTTAGATTGGATATCTAAAGAAATAGGGGGCAAAAAATGATACAGTGGTGGTTGGGAAGAAATAGTCTCCAGTTATGGTCAATTTAAAATAACCTATTTTTCGGTATAGATGCCCTTTAAGAATTTAACACAAAAATAGGTAATTATAGTGTTCTATATACTGGCAAACAGAAAACTTTGGTATGAATGGTTTTATATTCCTTTCCATGTGAAGGTTTCATTTCTGCTATATTTTTAGAGATTTAGATATTCTTAGAAACAAAAAGTCAGGTTATATATTTATATAAAATTATATAAGGATAACCATAGCTTATTAGGCAGAGAACCTTTCATGAACATTTATTATTACTAATATAATAAATAGAAACTTACTATTCAAGCTGCCTCTTGCTTGCAGTGAGGAGGATAAAAGCAGACCTGCTGACTGCTGGTGGTCACTAAAAATCAAAAAAAAGGCATCATCAACATGAAGCAAAAAATTGCTGATTATACTAAGCAATATGCGCAATCTCCAAATAATAAAACACTAATTTCAAGGGGTTAAACATTTCTTTATAGGAATTTTTCCAAAACTGCATATACATTTTTTGTTACACATCTATACTGTTGTTCTATACAGAACAATGACTGTAATTTGTTTAAGATGTTCAGTAGTTTATTCCAATACACAGACAAGAACAATTTTATTACATGGGTGTGTACCAAAACTGAAATTATAAAAAAAAAAACATAAAATATAAATCTATTGCTCGTAGCCTCCCCACACAGCTATCTCATGTTAGACTGCGCGCTATGCTTTCTGGAAGTGGAATAGGATGGGGAAACTACATATCTACAGCCTTTAGAGCTTTTCACTGCCCACACCACAGGTGAAATGTGAATTTGAGCCAAGTTTAAAATGGCAGCAAAACAATAGGACTTTATATAAAACAACAAATCTGCAGTATGCTTTTAATGCTTTGCTTAGGACTATAAAATATGGGATTACAATTTATACCACTACAATAAAATGCAGTGAGGCAAAGGAATTCTACCAAGAACAGGCCAAATTGTGGTTTGTGCTCTGACCGCTGACTGTTTTTGGCCTCCATCTCTATATTCTAGTATTGGCAGTTACTGCTTGCTATAGACTGCTTTCAGTATTCAGTTAATGGAAACAAAGTGGATTTTAGCTCTCCTTTAAAAAGTCTCCAGATAAAACTGCCCTAATAGAAAGATCAAATTCACAAAGATACAAAAAAACTGTATCTCACCTCACCCTTTGCTGTGGATGCTGGGTGATTAACCCGTGGGGACTAGGAGTCAGCTCCAATAATTTACCTTATCTGGGAACACCCAGCTAAGTGTATGCTGTACACATCACAGGAAGCTTAAGCTTCCTGAAAGCTGACAGCTAATTATGTTACAGCTCAGAGATCATCCTCCCTCGGACACAGAACAAGAATTAAGTGCAGCTTTAGTGTAAATACATTACAAATGCTCCTTTCCCTAACAATGACAAATAACTTTCTTTTTTGAATGAAAAACAAAGGCATCTTCTTTGCTAGAATGGCTGTTAAAAAACAAACAAACATAAAATACTTACATTTCAGTAAAAGTATGTATGGGAATCGAACCTGCAACCTTCTATACTGTGTCTTGCTAAAAAGAATGATTCTACCTCTATGCCACAAGGGCTACCAGGGGGATAAGGTAAACGTAGAATCTCTATCTTTTCTTAGACACATATAGAGGGGGGGAAAAAGGAAAAAAAAAAAAAAAAAAAGAAGAGGTAAGCCTGGGGAATCAAACCTGTGTCCGAAGGACTGTTTGTTTCCAAACCCAGAATTTCAGCAGCATGCCACCACTGCAAGATGCAATAGACACAGTACATTTGAGTGAATGTTAGTAAAATCAGTTCACTATTTTGTATTGCTCCAGGGAGGCTGGTTGGCAAATAACACAACAGAGCTGCTATATATAAGTTTGTACACATGTAGAAACTTTATATTTTCTCGAAACATGATGGAACAAACAAAAAAGAAATAAACTAAGGCATTGTTTCACAAGTAAACCAGGGGATTTGAACTTGTGACTTATTGGGTTTTATGTTCTTAATAACATGGCATTACATGGTGTGCCCCCAGCAACCCAAAAATGAATACAGGTACATTTAGAAACTTTCAGGGTTATTCAATAAAAGTTCTTTAAAGGGCATGTCCATCCTTCTTAAAAAATTTTATATAATATTTCTCCTGTCCCCCTAGCCCCAACCGCTATAGTTTTAAGTTCAGAAAGTGCCCCAAATATTACTTACCTTCCCTCTATCCTCCCGCGCACTGCCAGGCCCTCTGCTTGCAAGAAAATGCAAGCAGAGGGGTGGGACCGGCAGTCGCATCTGTGTTTGGCAGCCAATCACAGACGTGGCTGCTGGGAGTTCAGTGCGGCGGAGGAAGAGGGAAGGTAAGAATATTTGGGGCACTTTTGAACTTAAAACTATAGCGGTTGGGGATGGGGGACAGGGAGAATTTCTATAAAAATCTTTTTACATAGGGGGAGGAATCTAAATCGGGAGGGAGAGGGAGGGGAGGAAAGGCTGCAGTGCATGCCAAATTCTCCCGGAGGGGAGACGGAGGCAGAGTCCTATATGGACTCTGCAGTACTCCTGGTGGGCGTTTTTTGGGACTTTAGGGGGGGGGGGATAGCAGTAGAACCAGATGGAGCTGGGATGTAAGGTAAGGATTAAATTACACACAATGGGGCCAGTAGTGGGGGGGATTATAGTTTTGGGGGTGGACATGCCCTTTAATATGGTGCTAATTTTGCCCCAACCAATCAGATGTTAGCTTTCAAATGTAAACTAAGATCTGATTGGTTGGGGCAAATTAGCACCATTTTAAACGATAAGAACTTTTATTGATCTCCCTGTTTCTTTTTTCTAAAAACAGAAACTCTGTGCATAGAGACTGTATCCAGGGGCCAGGGGGCGTGGTTCTTCGAAGCCAAGATGGACTATGAGTTGTACCGGCAAAAACATGGAAGCCTTCTTAGTTAGAGAAGCTTACATTACTTACATATACTAAATGCAACTTATAGAGAATAACTTTTCAATGTATAGGTGTTCTGGGGAGAAAAGATTCACATTAGGGTTAAAAAGATTTAAGTTTAGTTCTCCTTTAAATGTGAAAGTTTGCGTATGTGCTAGTAAATAGTGCTAATTCTTGCTTTGGTGTGCTCCTGAAGCTGGTGTGCTCCTAAGCTAAATAGTGATTTTGGGTTCAGAGAACAAAAATGTTTTTGAAGGTAAAATTATAATACATCTGAAGAAGGGTATCCTAATTATGTTGTTTCTGAAAGCATATGCACAGTCCAAATTAGAATGTACTTCTCTAAAAGATGGGTACTGAAGATGGCTAACATAACATGCGTGAAAGAACTATGCTCTTTTGCTACTGCTCTGCTACTGTCTATACATCTAGTAGTGTAAAGCCAGAAAAACTGATTTCATAAAAAAATAACAACTATTCTGGTTCAACCATTATTACAAAATAAAAAAGTAGCACATTAAGTCAACAGGATAGACCATCTGAAGTTCAGTCTCCAAAACTGAATGGCCCCGCTGTGCAGAATATTTAGCTTGCATCCTGAGAACAACTCACGGCACCAGCAATGTTGTTTTTATGGGAGGACAAACTGTTCAAGAAAGCGGAACAAAGACTGAGCAAATATTTATGTGGCAGAATGGTTTAAATAGAAAAGACCACTGGCAACAGAAGAATGGTGCAAAGTCAGCTAGTATTAAAACAGATAAGTTCAAGAAAACAGATACAGAATGACTTATTTAAAGTTAAATTAAGTGAATACTTAGCAAGCATGTCAACTAAACAGCTAGAGGGAAGGGAAACTGTATGACAGTCCATTGTCAACAGGAAATAATGAATTTAGATTATACATCACTTGGGTAGTATGACACATACATAATAATATTTTGTTACATACATAACAGTTTTCTAGCTCTTCCTCCTGTTAGTCTGTATAAAGCCTACTGCAAATATCCCAACCCCCTCCTGGATTGTCCGGAAGTTCCCCATTCTGGGGTGGTCTCCTGCACTCCCGAGAGACCACCCCAGACTCCTGGACTTGAGAGGAGACTTGAGCCTCCTCCCCAGTCATGCCCAATTTGTGACCACGGCCTAACCCTGCCTCCCACCACCCCTAGAATGCTGGCCCCACCTCCTTGTAACATCACGCTCCCACCCCCACATGGGATCTGCAAGATCTTGTCTGTCATTTTTCAAAGATCAGGGTACACACAGTCCCGAGCATTAGGGAGAATATTCGGGACTGCATGTTTCCCACAACCGAGGCTGGTTCCTTATACTTTAGTACAGGGAGAAGCCGCAGCTGAGGAAATTTTTGGTCTCTTCTGAACAACCACACGGCCGACAGGAACTTTTGTCAGCCTTGCGATCCTTCAAAAATATGATACACATAGAATCAGTGCTTTATTGTTAATGTGTGTTACCCAGCTTAATGTTTTACCTAATCTTAAAAAGGGAACTGTGGTCTCCATACAAGTTGATTTTAAATGAAAGACCAGTTTCCTAACTTTAAAACAAGCTATCAACCACCTCTCTACGTGCCCCAGAGCCCAAGATATAAATACATTACAGACCAGAGAAGTTAATGGGGGGGAGGTTGACATGTGATATTCCTAAGGCTGCTCCTCCACCTCACCGGCAAGCACAGCCTCAACTTCAGTGTGTGAGGGAGACAGGAAGTCCCTCCCCCTTCTGCTGTGTGAAGATCTCACAGAAGTAAGGGAATCTACAGCCCTACCCTCCCACTATGTGAAAACAGCATTTTCAGGCAGAATTCATCAGAAAAGAGTTCTCCTGAAAAGACTGTTTTCACACAGTTTTTGTGTGTGGGGGGGGGGTGTTTGAGTGGGGAGGGGGCACTGCACCCTCGAGTGGGCGGGGTCAAATGGGGCTGTAAGGGAAGGGGGCATTGGGGCCTGCAAAGGAGGGCCCATGAGTGGGAGGGACCAGGGGGGCTGCAAAGGCAGGAGGATACATAGGGCAGAATGACTGTCAGATGGTTTCAGAGCAGGAAGCAGGAAGTGGAGGGGACCTGGTAATGTTGCTGCCATACAAACACACAAATGTAAATATCTCAAAACTATGCAAAATAAACAATGAAAGAAATTGCATATTGCATAGTAATTCCTATCAATTTACCTAAAATATTTTTGGACTACAGTTCCCCTTTAATACACATGCTTTCAAGAACAACAAAAAAGAAAACAGCATTTTTTCACTCTAGTAGCCTACAAGAGTCAAGTCCACCCCTTCAACAAAAATTTAAACTTTGGTAGATACCCCCTCGCTAGGTTTATCTTTTTAAATCACTGGACATACTTACCAGCCATCCTTCTTCCTCACTGCCTTCTGCTTGTCTCCCGTGCTCTTCTGTGCACGGAAGCAAGCATAAGGGGCTCGACCAGCAGCCGTGACAGTGATTGGCTGAGACAACTGTGGAAATGCCCTTAATCTGCCCATCCAATATTTTTTATGCATATATAATGCTACCAATGTGGCCTTTCCTTTATATTGGTGCCATCCTTGAACACTGCTCAGCAGAAAACGGAGCGGTTTTGGTTCACATAACAGCCAATGAGGTAAAAATGAGTTAGGAACATTCCAAGGACTGTTTATATAAGTAAACCTAGAAGTTTAGGTCCTGCCAGTGCATACCATTAACTGGAGGGGGGCGATGGCATGGACATTAATTGGCCTTAAATACATGCAGAGGCTGATTACATGACTACAAGCTGGTGGAAGCGAGGAGTTTTTAGAAATGATATGCTAAACCTTTCCAGCAATAACTTTACCTAGAAAATTGATCCAGGGTTAATTTTTAGGGTAAAACAGAAGGGCTTTTATTTAACCCTAACTTTTCAGAGACCACATTTGACCTTATAAAGAAAAATATAGTGCACATAAAGTTTTAAAAAACAGTTAAAATTAATGTTACCAGGGGCAGGGAGGTAGGATTCCTAATTTTTTAACTCAAAATGGTTTCTGTGAGGAGTGACCATAAAGAAACTACTTCTGCCAAGCTTTGTCAATCAATCAATGTAGTTGTCCTTTAAGTTTAATGGGTGGGTGTTTAGGTACATAACACAATTTAGATGCTGAACAGCTATTATACAACTGCATCGACCAACACTAATTTGTGTAGAGGCTCCAATCCCTTCAGGATAAAAGTGAAGTCTGCATCACAGAGGTCTCCCTGACAATCCCACTCCACTGTGCATGAAACAGAATAGGCTGTTAGTAGTAGAAAATTGATAAAGATTTTGTCTAATGATCAATAACAATATTAATCTTACATGTTCGTAGCTTATGGCTTGTCACATATTAGTTAAAACGTTTGCCCGACAATCTAATCAAATTTGTAGATGCGCACAGTACAATGGTTTAGTTATCCATCTTGTCAGGCAACCAACATCGTTTGGGGGTCATCCCATCACTTTCACTTACTCCTTTTGGACAGATTGTATAATGATTAATCCTAACAAATTTAAAGCTTCTTTAAAAAATAGGGATTCTTATGTTTTTTTGGTCTGGTGTTTATGCCTTCAGTTATCACAAAGGGTTTGTAAGGGGTGTAGCAAAGAAATAATTAACCTAATTTTGCATTAAAAAAAAAGAAAAAAAATTGGCACCCAAAATCCAATCAACACCACCACACAAAACTTCCAACAACAAGCTAGAGGCAAACAAATTTAAATATGTGCCATTTCAGAAGAATAAACAACAATAATTACTGTAGCATCTTTTAATTAAAAAGTTCAAAAAGCAGGTCCTAGTCTATATGTAATTGTGGAAATGACTTACCTGATACAATGGCTTCTTGAAGACCCTTTCCATCAGTAAAACTGGTTCCTTCAATTACGGGGGAATCTAGATCTTGAAACCGCTGCTGATGTGAACTGCTTATATCCAGATTCTGTTCTCTGCATCTGCCAGCTGTTCAGATGGTACATCTTGTATTGGAGTAAGTTTGTTCCTTTCTGCTTGACCTTTTCCTAATGATTCCAGTGAAAATTCTGCTGCCAGATTCCTGCTTTATTTCATCCTCAAAAATAGTCATTAGTACTTTACGTTTGGGACTTTCTTTAGGGACTGGTTGGAAACAGACTGTTTTCCATGGAGCTTGCTAAATGCCTTGGATCTGTGGCTTTTTCATTTTCACTAAAGATGCTGTCCACATTAAGAGTTTCCCTCATGGGCCTCCAAGGCTTTTTGCTTCTAGTGGTTCCCTTATCTCTGTAGTCCTGACTGCTGTCTGTGTCATAGCCATTTGAAACATTGCTTTTTGCTCGGCCACTTGCTTTGGTTCGAGCATAGAAGCATGTCCTGTAGTTATACAAGAAATTTGTTTAGATTGGTTCAAAGGCCTTTCCTGTTTATAAGGACCCCTTCCTTGACTGCTATAAACACGGGGGTCAGGATATTTTCTTAAGCCATTTGATGGGGAAGACATTTCTGACTTCAGCTGTATGTTGTAAAAAGGTTTCGGGTTTGTTGTTCTCCAGAGATTTCTGAGGAATTAAAAAACATTTAATTGGAGTTGTTAAGCCTGGACCTACATCACAATTGCATAACAATAGCAATACATGGTGTTTAATAAATTTTGCGGGTTGTGTGTAAAGGGACAGTTCAGTGGAAATGATCAATATTGTTAAATTGTTAGTTTGTGTAATGCCTTCTTAGTTATTCTATATTCTCTCCATTTTGAAAAATCAGTTGATTCATACCCTTGCTGTTCCCTGCTGTTGAGCTTCCATTTCAGGTTCTAATCGTCCTTCTTCCCAGGATGCACCACACCCTTGGAATGTTATTTCTACTGATTGGCTGTTGGATGGGTCAAAGATGCTCAGATCTCTACTGAGCAACTTATCAACCCAGGCGCTGGGTCAAGGGCAAGACCTAATGGTCTCTATTAGGGGTCTGCAAATAGGAAGTCAGTATTTCATTTGCATTATTTATACACAGACAAAATGCTGAACTGGCAGATTAAGGTCATTGGGATGAAAATATACTGCTTTTTTCTGAAAAGCATTGTGATTTGCACTGAACGTCCCCTTGATGTATGAAAAGAAGATGTATGAAAACTAATTCTAGCAACTGCACATATAGCTTATACCATAGGGCACTAGTCATTCCATACATCCAAAACAATAATGGTTGAGTACATCTAACCATTTCTTTTCTGTCTTAAATGTACACTTAAATAGTCATTAACCAGACAACCAATTTATTAATAATTGAAATCGGAATGCAATATATACATTGATGACAATGTAGATCAAATCATATTGAATTTCGGCATTAAATAAGAAAAAGTCACCATACAAAGTAAAATGTCTCTTGTTGTAAAGAAATACAAGTTTCACTTTACCTTAGGTCTAGCGATCTTTCTTCTGTGTTTTTTCAGAAACTTCCTTTGTGAAGATGACAGGTTTTTTAAGGTTGCTTTTGGCACATTCTCTGGAAACATCTCTCAGCTTTTCTTGCTGTTCATTACGATAAGTTTAACTACAGAAGGGAAAAAATTCAATGTGGGAGTTAAGTCTTTTATGATGATACGTAATTTTTCTTATAATAAAGAAAACGTTTTAGGTATGAGGGATGTCAGCACTATTCTGTTCTAGCAGTCGAAGGTGTTTATGAGAAATGGTTACTCTACAGTTGCCAGCAACAGGGATGTGAGTCACTGCAAATGGAGCTGCATGACAACTTCCCAGCACCACTGAATACAGATTATGGGCTACATGTCTCTTTCAAATCAAACCATTGCCTTAAATACTATTTAAACCGTATTATTGTCATAAGTTTTTTTCTATACAAAATGTGCCATTTGCACACATACAGTCCTATTTCTTGTGACAACAAATAAGCAGGGTATGTTAACATTACAAAATGGAAAGGGAAATAATGCAAATCAACAAGGCATTGACACAAAATGCTTTAAATCCAGAAAACTGGGAGAAAAACAGATTATGTAGTACTGTACCTGTCCACCTGTCTGCTTAGGGTGGTAAATGCTTAGAATGCTATTGACCAGTTTTGTGATGGTTTTACACAACCAGCTGGGCTGCTTAAGAATCCATGTGACTCTCTAAAAATTAGCAAACAAGCACTGATGCCTATTACCCTCATATTACCGTACGATAGATGTATGGTAACAGACTATGAAATCAGACCATTTTCTATTAAGATATACTATTAAAAATGTGATACACTAATTAGCTTATTATCCAATATGATTGCAATAATATGAAGATTTTGGAGTACAAAATAGTATTACTGTGTCATCTGGAATGCATTATTATTATTATTATTATTATAATAAAAAAAAAAAAAACCTTAACATCTGTCAGTAAAGCTTACTATAAAGCTACATGCTCCTCCTCCACTGCCTGCTTGTATTGGGTCATCCTAGTAAGCCTCATCATATTGCATTGCTACACCGCAAAAAGAACAATTTCAAAGTCTAATTCTGTGAGTGTGTGGTTAGTAACCACTGATGGGCAAACTGCGGCTTCCAGTGTTTGAAAACTACAACTCCAGCATTCCTATGGTTCTCTCTGTAGTTGAGGAATGCTGGGAGTTGTAGTTTTCAAACATCTGGAGAGCCGCGTTTGAGGATCACCGGAGTTAGTACATGCCTTAATAAAAGGCCTGCATGGGGTAGTTAATAATTGAATCATTATTATAAGATGAGAAATAATTAGAAATATATTTAAGATTCTAGTAATTTCATATTTCCAGCCAGCACTCTGCCACTTACATTTCGTGTGCAAATGTCAAAGGGTTAACTTTACCAATATTTTTATATGGTCTAAAATGTTAAATCAACCAAAAAAGTGTCATTCTCTCCCCACTCACCCCCCCCCCCCACACACACTAATATTCCCCTTAATTGCATACTTTATATGCTGTTATTAGAATCACTGTCATGGAGAAAATTAAAATATTTTTCACATATTAAGACCTATGCATAGTTTTGATTATGGTAGATGTGTTTAGAAGGTACAGAATCTAATTGGCTCTTATCAGGTACTAAAAAAATCAAGCATTAGACAAACCCACAGTTGTAATAGACATAACATGATTACCTAAGATCTTGCAAAAAATTTCTAGCAATATTGGCAAATCATTTACTATAAAACACCACCACTTTGAATAAGAGCTGCCTCCTAAAAAGTCACATGCTAGATTTTTTTGTGAATCATTAAATTACTAGTTCCGCTTATAGAGCAATGTGACCATTAACACATGACCAGCCATAAGCATTTTACTGAATTGTAGGAATTTTCTAAATGTGTTCCCCAGGACATTTTGCAACTTCAGATTTAGGTTTGGCATTTGTAAAAAATCAAAATGTAATCTTTTCCCCCATGGATAACCTTGTACCTCACCAAACTTGAGCAAACGTGTATAATAGGTTGCACAATAAAATGGTAAAATTCATAAAAAGCTGTATGTTTATGCACAAAGCCGATGAGAATAGAGGGTACATTGACTAATAGATACACAATGTGTTACAAAGATGGAGAAAAAATTAAAAACAAAGAAATCATTAGACAATGATAAAACAGTAATGCTGAAAGACAGAATCTAAGTTTAGGAGAAATAATAACCAGAGTATAATCATTGATGTTGGTTGGGGACATCTGTATTGATCAATCTAAAAATGTAAAAGTGTAGCAATTCTAGAAATACTTAATTAAAGCTTTCATCTCAAAAGGTTATGAGAAAGAATCAACAGTGGTATAACAGAAGGGATATACATACCAGGTCCTCTGCCAGCACTTGCTTGAACAGCCCTCTATTAAATGTACATTCCTCCATCTGACATTAAACCCATTGTTCTGGTATTATGTTCAGCAAAATCATGATCTCTGTTGTAGATCATGCTTTTTTGGTATGGAACTTGGTCTTCATTACCTTTGGAAATAAAAGAAAAAAAAACATATAAAAAATTATTAAAGAAGTATAACAAAATACCATACTATAAAGTTCCCACACATAGTCACATATTCTTAGAGAAACCTGTAGATTTTATGGACAGTCGTGGTCATCAAGATGAAGGGCAGGCCTTCCAAGGTAATTTTTGAAACTGTACCTGTCCCACACTCTACATTAAGAAGGCAGACGAAAATTAGGACTATACTCACCTCCCCCTCGCTCCTCGCCCTACATAGCTGCATAGCACCAGGGTGAGGACCTAAGTCGCTAAGTCACCCTGGGTACTTTCCCTAAATTCTGCGATAGTTACTGAAAGTCTCCTTCGGCGCTGTGCTCCACTCCTCCTGGCAGATTCTATCTGACATTTTTAAAGATTGTGGGTGTGTGCACCCAGCTTTAATGTGTGGGCAGATAGCATACTTCTGCATTTGTATAGAGCCTCTGAAAGGCTTCATTTTGAGTTTGCTTGGTGTTGTGCACCAGTCCACAGAATGGAAATGAATAGAATTAAAAAGGGTACAAAAAAAAGAACTCCTAATAAACTCATAAAAAAATGGATAAAATAGTTGGGTTGGTTTTCCCTGGAAAAAGGCATTTGAAATGGGATAGGAGAAAATTTCAAATATTTTAAGAAGGAACTACAGCCAACTGCAGTAGATCTTTTCTATTAAGCTGGGTACACATGTTCCAATCCTTCCTCCTGACCGACTGTTCAAAGGACAACTATACTGGTGAAACACACACAGTCACAGATAGATATAAAGCAAAACACACCGACTCTAGTGTTCCTGCGTTATGTCAGAAAGTAGAGTTAAAGGGCATCTATAGTGAAAAAACACATTGCCCCTTTGCAAAGTTAATTATGTAATCTATGCTGCCTTAATCCTATCTATGTCAGTGACTTTGTTTAACCATGGTATCAGATCTGTGTGCAGCACTCCCCCCTTCCCCTCCCGTTACCTCCTCCATGTCTCAACTGCGGCTAACCGACAAGCTTATCATGAGCAGTAGGAGTTAAAAGTTCACATCCTGAAAAACAACACCACGCACAGTGGCCAATAGAAAGCAAGCTGTCCTGGAGACACGGAAGAAGAAGAACAGTACAGTTTACGATCTCTCACTTTGTGACCCATCATCAATCAGTGAAAGCTATTAAGAAGGGGGGTCAAGTGCAGCCTTATATTTACCATCAAAGTTACCTCTCTCCCCTGCTAACGCTTTTTATTCTATGTTTATTACAGAGCAGGGAGGGGGGGATCACATCAGAGGGATTTGATTGACAATCCAAGTAGGAGTAGAGGAATGCAATCACGTATTCTTCTAAACTGTGTATCTCAGGACAGTGAGGGAATCTGAAAAAAGTGAAGACATTCTGGGTTGTGGGGAATTATAGAACACATGGAAAGAAATAAAAAAAAAAGTTCATTTCCCCACTATAGATGACCTTTAATGTCCAAACTCCCATTTCCCAGACTATAAATCCTGCCCTTCCCTCTCGTCGGGTGACGAAAATTAGAATGTGTCATTTGATTGGTCAGGAAGCATGAAGCTTTGCTGAACTCGTCAGCCTTTCTTATCTACAACATGCTAATAGTATGATTTAGTTTGCCCAAGCTTCGGAGTTCCGGGCTGTAACTAGAGGACTTCAAAGTTGGAATTTCTCCATTCTTGTATTTAAAAAAAAAAAAGGCAGGGGGAAAGTTGGGGGAACTCAGCACAACATAAATATACATTAAACTTGTTTCCCATTTTAGGAGTATAATTGTCCTTTAAGGCTTTCGAATGGTCACCAAGAGGAAGGACTGTAGATGTGATATACTTTGATTTTTCTAAAGCTGGTGAATCCAAGTGCGGGCAATGTTTTCTGGCTAGAAATATTATTTCCCTAAGGAAAGATTTGAAATCAGCAGGGGTATCATCCAGTATGCCTAGGATGCAAGCCTTGGGGTCCAGACCCACCGTTGAACCCATATAGTCATGGAGAAATTTGATTACTTGTTGCCAAAAGCCCTGGATTTGCAGATAGGACCAAAAGATATGGTAGAAAGTTATGTCAAAGCATGGAATTGGGGAGTTCAAACTCCTGTTTGCATTGTTCAAGGATTTTAGAGTATTCCCGTGTCTGTGGTGGGCAAGTACCGTATATACTCGAGTATAAACAGAGGTTTTCAGGCTTTAAAAAAAGCCTGAAATTCTACCTCGGTTTATTACTCGAGTCACCTGTCTCTACCTTGTCCGGCGGCCGCGCGATCCGCATCCTCAGGCGCCATCCGGATGATGTCACTACCCGGCGCCTTCAGTTTGCGGCGCAGAGTAATGACATCATCCGGATGTACACTGAGGATGTGGAGCGAGGAGCGAGCGGCCGCCGGACAGGGTAGGTGGAGAATACTAAGGACGCCAGGGAGGGCAATATTTACAAATAAGGGTAAAACTTCTTTATTTGTGCATACTGTATGCACAAATTAAGGAGGATTTACCCCTATTTGCAAGTATTTGCCATAAGATGTTTGAAAACTATTAAAGCAATAAAGCATGCCGGGAGTTGTAGTTTCCAAACATCTTAAGTGGCAAATACACCCCTCGGTTTATACTCGAGTCAATGTGTTTTCCTCCTTTTTTACTAAAACTAGGTACCTCGATTTATACTTGGGACGGTTTATAATCAAGTATATACGGTAATTGGATTCCATGATTAACCATGTTTTAGCATGAGGCAGCCATACAAACTCCATAATGGAGTATTACTATTGATGTGTGGTATGGCTAAGTGTTTAAGGGCAATGTCCAGGATTTTGAGGGCTTGTTGCAGGAGTGGGTGTGTAAATGATGTCATGGTTGTGCCAGATTACCTCGGGAGATAAGATACAGTATATGTCCGGAAGTAGTTTATTTTGGGGGAGATTGAATAGTGTTAACATCCTTGTTGTCCGATTGGCTCCAATTATACAGATGGGATAAACTGCGAGGCTATTAAGTTTAGGTTGGGAACTGCCAGGCTTCCTAGTTCTGCCGGGCGCTGAAGGGTGAGCCAATCCACTTGGTGTCTGGTTGGGCACCAAAGAAAAGGTTTAGCAGGGAGTCGAGTATTTAACAGTATTGAGGGGAATATATATTGGGGCGTGCCATAGGACATACAGGGCCTTTGGTAACAGTATCATTTTGATGAGGTTGGCTCTACCCGTGACGCCCAGCAGAAGTTTGCTCCGAATTTGTATTTTGCCTTTGATGGTTGAATCAGGGAGGGGGTACTATGTTGAGAGCTATGTAATCCTGTGGGTTTCTTGTAATTTGGATGGCTAAAATTTAATGGCGGCCACTCTATTGAGGGGAGTTTGTGAGCTCATCTGGGTGGGGGGGTAAATATCTAGGGGGAGTATTTGGGATTGTTCCAATAATTGCAAGCCCTGAGAAAACCTCTGTATTTGTTGATTATTTGTAGGGTGTGTATTAGTGATATGTCGGGGTCTGTTAAGTAAAGTAACATATCGTCAGCGTACGATTTTTTAAAGCTTTTGATACTGTGCCACATAGGCGACTAATGTATAAACTGAGGACGGTTGGCCTAGAAAAAAACGTTTGTATGTTGATAGAGAATTGGTTATGGACACAGAGTGGTGGTCAATGGGGGCTACATCTATGTGGGTTAAGGTGGATGCCTCAGGGTTCCGTACTGGGTACACTTCTTTAATCTGTTTACAAATTACTTAGAAGGGGGCATTGAGAGCAAGGGTCTCTGTTTGCTGATGACACTAAACTATGCAGAGCTTTAGAAACTTCAAAAGATGCGCAATTGCTGCAAGCTGACCTAGATTATTATCAAAATGGGCGCAGTAGGCAGATGAGATTCAATGTTGATAAATGTAAGGTAATGCATTTGGAGTTTAGCAATCCCTGTGCCACCTACACCATAAATAACTCTGTGTTAAGTGAATCTCGACTGGAAAAAGATTTGGGGGTTCTGGTAGATAACAGACTTAGCTTTTGCAAAACATGCCAGACCGCAACAGCTGAGCTGTTTACAAGGCACGGTAAGGCCTATTTTGGAATATGCGGGCTGCAGTTATTACAAAAGGGACATCTTGGAAATGGAAGCAGTCAGAGAAGGGCAACTAAAAAATAAAGGGAATGGAGAGGCTTGACTATGCAGGCAGATTAGGGCTGTTTACATTAGAGAAGCAGCGCGTTTGCGTGAGGATTGATCACTTTATACAAATATTTAATGGGCCATACAATAAACCCTCGATGCATTGTTTACTAATTGGTCATATCAGAGGGAACACGTGGACATCCTTTAAGGTTGGAAGAAAAGAAGTTTCATCTTCAGGTTAGGAAAGGTTTCTTTACAGTGAGAATGGTGAAACTCTTTTCCAGAAGTGGTAATGGCAAGTTCATTGAATAGCTTTAAAAAAGGCCTGGATAAGCTTCTAAAACTAAAAAAGGGTGAATAGGTTGGACTTGAAGGACGTACGTCTTTATTCAACCTTAATTTCTATGTTACTATGCAAGTGTGATACGTCACATCCGGAAGCAGAAATTGCAGGGCAGAAGCACAGTGGTCCAGTAACCATGCTGAACACAATAAAATAATGAACATAAATACACATAATACATATTCTAAAAACACAAAACTCCTTACTAAATGTAAGCGAGGTAAAACAATTACTTGCAATTTCTAAACTAACAATTAAGGAAGTTAGGACAAGTTGAATCTTGGACAATAAGTCCTCCCCACATTTACTTTTTGGAGCAACCTCCAAAAGGTAGCAACATTTTAATGCTTAAAAAAAAAAATTTAAATAGGCCCTGGATCACATTTCAAGTGCAGTCTGCAGCATGGTGCTAAAAAGTTTAACACTTGCTTTTAACAGCCTTTAGTCACATAAAGAGCACATTCTGCCTTGATAGCCACACACCTGCAACTCTTTTTTTACAGTTGAGGGTGCAGTTGCAACTCTTTCCACTGGAAGCAGGACGTGTTGACATTTTCAGTTCCATAACTATTAGGCAGCACATATTGGTCCAGGGCTAATTTTAAAGGGCAACTATAATGTAAAAAGGACTTTGCCTCACCTTAATCTATAAATAAATACATTTAAGTATCCCTTACTCTGAAATGTGTGTGTTGCTGCATGCCTTCAATGCAGTACTTGTATTTCTAGGCCCAAGTATTCCTCCTCCTATTCTTAACCGGCTCCTCCTTCCATTAGGCATGACTTTTTGAGGTCAGGAATGTTCTCTCAACATTGGGGGGGGGGGGTTCCTACCATGCAAATCACACATTCCAACTGTCACTATTCCATATACAGCAAAACTGCACACAGCAGAAGAATATTTGATAATAAGGAACAAGGGTGATTGTGTGTAACTAAATACATTGCAGCAAGGGAAACTCTTGAAAGAAATAAAGAAATCCTCTGAGTGACTGCCCAGCTTTCCCAGAGCACTGTAACCTAGTGGGCTTGTGTGTTATTGCATAAATGATACTTGTATTTGTCTAGCTTTAGTTGAGCTTGTCTGGTGTAAGAATGGTAGAAATAGGAAAAAAAAAAAATTGATAACACCTAGGGTAGTATTTACCAATCATCGGGTTTCACAGCATCGGGATCTGGTATTTTGGGTCTCTCGTCCCAGTCTTCTGGTTTTTCATCTTCTGGATCTTCAATTTCACTAGGAGGGTTCACTGGTGGATTCACGTCATTGAGGAGATTCCCTTTGTTCACAACAGTCTGATCAATCAGTATTTCAAAACTGTTGTCAGGATTTAGGACTAACGGACAATGAAGAAAAAGTTTAGACATAATACAACAGCACAATAGTAATAGACAATTAAAAATAAGAAAGAATGACCATTAAAAACCATGAAAGTCAGTACCATCATGTTAAACAAAATGGTCAGATTACATACAGATACCAACATAGAAATAAATTACAACACTTATGTTATTAATGCCGCTTTCCCACCCATCACAAGACAAAAACGTAGCCTACTGACTGGTTTGAACCCTGATCTACATCTTCATTGCCACCATTTTAGTATATCTTGCTATTACTACGGTTTTCACTCTTTTTCTTGCCCATTTAACTACTATATATTGTTTGCAATCAAATTAAAATGAAAATTAAACCCAAAATTTAAAAAAAGCCTGAATGAATTCTGTATTAACTTACTAGCTGATGGCAGCAACTTTCACCTCTAAAATCATCAGCATAGTATAATTTCAGCCCTTCTTCCCAGTGAGTAACAATTGGCTGATTGTTTGGACTTGGTTACAGAAAGTTCATAGGCAGGTCACTCAGTAAATTACCAGAAAACTCACTGAGCATGTGACACTAGTTAAAGGTGTCCAGGACACATACTTAGGCTGTGGGCCCACAAGCAGTGCATGGAAGAACGCACAAACGCACCATCACAGGATCGTGCACGCTTCTGATAATTAAATATGGAGTGCATTCGAAATGGACCAAAATTGTGATCGTATGCGCTCAGATATCGCACTAAAGCACAGCGCATATAGTGGGGCCACTCCAAAAGGCTACAACAGGCTTGCGCTCACAATAGTGCGATTAGATCGCAAAACGTTATCCGAAATACGCTAGTGGGGCCTGGCCCTTTAAGAAGGGTCTGCAGAACTCAGGGTTGAGTGTGGGTGTGAAGCCAGCTATATTAGTAATTTCTACACAATAATATACTTTTGATAATTATTGCTAATATTACTTTTGAATTAAAGGATCTGTTTAGGCTTATGTACATTTTCGCTTAAATTACCCTATAAGAGCTGCAGAGAAATAGAAAAAAATCAATAAAAACTTGTATAAACATTTCCATCCTGCTCAAGTACATTACCTAAGGTGAAGAGGTGAGTCTTTTTGTCAGAAAAGTAAGACTTTAGGTCTGCGTCTGGACGTTTGGCGTGTTTTTCCTCATACTGCCCTGTCTTGGGGTTCTTGTGACGGAAAATGAAGTGCAATTTGTAATCCTCGCCACATTTATCAGGCCCAAACATGATAGTGTAGGGAGTTTTATCGTGGAACTCGTCCTAATTAAACACAATAAGACATTGAATTTATGGCAATAGATTGAGAAGTCACAAATTTAAAGAACTGTAAACCTAAAAAATAAGTGTTTGCCAATCGTTTCTATTATTCACAGGGATGTGAGAACACTTATTCTCACCTCCCTGTGAATAATAGTTTGCTCAGGGGACACAGCGGCACTAACCTTCTGATCTGACAGCCGCGCTGCCCGTCTCCCGACCACGCGCCTATCTTTGGCGCATGCGTGCCAATACAAAAGATAGGCGCGCGATCGGGAGAGCAGGTTCACTTCTGCATAAATTAACTTATTTCCTTCTCTTAATATTGGTTTTAGTAATAGGTTTTTTTACCTACATAGGTCAAGTTGTTTTACTTCAACAGAAGTGGACCAAAGGTTGGACAAGACAAATGTCAGAAGCAAAGACAATGAACAGTAGTTCATTTTGAATGGTTTTACATTCAAAGGTCATGTCAAATCAAAGCCCCCACACATAAGACAATCACCGTCCAGGTGCAATGAGAATAGTGACTTGCGATAGCATCATTCATTGATTTAGCAAGACAGATTATAATCCATGCAGCTGGGATCAGCTACACATGAGTTTTGTTTGCCAAACCAGTCTCTGAACGTTCATCAGACCAAAATCTTATGCGTATGAAGCCTAAATCTTAATTCCACAATTTTCCCCTCCTTAGTTTAAAGGACATACCTGCCAGCCCACCATCTTTATTTATAAGATAGCTGCCCAAAACACTCTTCTCTGTCACTTTAAAAAAACTTCTGGAGTCTGGAAAACCTTTGCACCAGTATGATAAGGACAAAATACTGGCTGAAACTCATGGCACAACTGATCAGTTTTCAAATGATCTTTCCAAAAATCTGTCGAAAAGAGGAATGACGTGCCAGTAAATTTCAACTGACTGCGCAGCCTTTAAAATGGGTTGTGCGGACATATTGACTACGGTTAAGTTCATTAATCTGTAGTCTCTATGTTTGTTATCTAGTCCAGTGTTGGCCTGTGTGTACCAGGCATTAAAATACTAGTTTCAACCTAGGGTCATTTGCCTTGTCCTTATCAGAATGATCTGCTATAGAAACAAACGAGGCTTTCATTTTTGGTCTGATTTCTTTGTTGTATTCAGAGTCCTTACACAATCAGTCAGCTGTATTTTCTATTGCACTGTTCTCGCACAGGACACGCTCTGCATTGTAAAGTCATTTGAGAGAGAACATTGGTAAAAAAATAGGACCTGAATACGGACGATTTCATGAGACTTGGTATACTTATGTTTTAGGACCTGGGAAAAAAGCCACTTTACAACTTTTAAAAATGTGTCCGTGTCGACATTTATTAAGTTAATTAACCTGCTGCCATCTGGTGGTGTATCAAGAGAATAGCACACCTTCCAAATGTCACAGACCGTTTAGGGCAGTACAGTGCTTTGCTTTATTTTCTTCTGTTGTTGCAGTGATAGGATGATAGAGCTGTCAATCATGAGGAGCAGCAGAACATGTGATGTAACAATGTCATGTGACCACACCTCTCACTTGTGGTTCGCCCAGAGTCAGGATTGAGAGGTAAACTGTTCAATCCAAGAGAAGTCTCTTGTACTTAGGGTTGGGCAGGCAGCTACTCATGGAGATCACAGTTTGCAGCAGTCTGGTGCAGAGTTCAGAGATGGTTGAAGGAAATGTGTAGTTTCCCATTGCAGGGTTCTGACAGCCATGAAATGTATATGTGCAGCACAAGGTAATAAATCACATTTTACTTAAGTAAAGACAATAAGAGCTGTGAACGGGATGCACTGCCCACAGTGCAATACAACTGCACAGCAAGGGGTTCATTTTACTATCTTTTCCCCACAAACTACTGAAACCCCAGTATTAAAGGCCACTTACACATGTACTCTTTTCACTCACCTATTCTTTTCCATGTGTCATTTTTGCAAGCAAAAATTTTATGTGGCATCTGAACTTTTCCTCTTCACTTGCTGGCTCTTCCTGCTCCACTGAAATCTTCAACTATTGCGAAACTTGCTGGAGGGGAATCTCATTGGGACAGATATTCGGGACTGCCCTGATAGCTGTATGCTACACTTTAAGAAAAATATGTACTGAAAAGAGGACTGGATAAGCAAAGTTCTGCTTCTATGTATATACTGGGGGGGACACAATGTCCCCCAGAAAACACAATTCAGATGACACACAAAATTACTGCGTGTACTAAGCTTATTAGCCAAATTCAATAGCCAGAGTTGTCAGCTCTCCAGTTCATTAGCCAGTGTTTTCAGTCCTCCACTTTGAAGCAACTAATCCTTTAAAGGAACACTAAACCCAAAAAAATAAGTATTTGCCATTCGTTTGTATTATTCACAGGGAGGTGAGAACGCTTATTCTCACCTCCCTGTGAATAATATTACGCTCGGGGGACCTGGAACTTACCTCACCGCGATCCACTCTCAGCCGCTTCTTCACTGACAGCCGCTCTGTCCCGACCGTGCGCCCTATCTTAGGCGCATGCGTGCCAATACAAAAGGTAGGGATAAGACATGCTAGGCACACCAGTCTTGATAGTGGAACATATCCATTTAATGGTGACGTTTCGCAACCAGTGCAGCTCCTTCCTCAGACCTTTGGAGCGGCGGTAAGATAAGTTCCAGGTCCCCCGAGCGTAATATTATTCACAGGGAGGTGAGAATAAGCGTTCTCACCTCCCTGTGAATAATACAAACAAATGGCAAATACTTATTTTTTTGGGTTTAGTGTTCCTTTAACCACATCATACACTTGCAGGTAACAATGGTCTTTAAATTGGGTATAACCTAAACAAAGTGGCCGTGGTCTGCCGCATCTCTTCTCCCTATGTGTCCCTATTTAGCATTTTTAAATGTTTGGAGGTATGTTTAGAAGTGTTGTGAGGTATGTTAATTGAAGCTGAGATCTGGCCTAGAATCCTGTGTTGTGTTGGGCACCCTGAGGTTTACCAGACTTGCGTCTCGGCTAACCCACAGCGAGTTTGAATGGGTCAGGTTTGGTTCGAAAGTTGCGGGAGCGGGTCTGTTGAATTTTGGATGCAGGTTTGGGTCGGATCTTTAAAAAAACTGGGCAACGCCGAGTACTCTGCTAGTTTTAATATATTTTTAAACTTTAGAAATGTTAATATTTAACTTAAAAACCTTATTGCAACTCCCTCCCTATGCTATTTATATTTTCCTTAATGGCTTTCACATTAATGTAAAGGAGGCTCCTTTACATTTTTAAGTTGCACTTTTAACAGTATAAATCGGATTGAAAATACACTACTTAAGGATATACGATATATTGAAAGGAAACTACCATACACTTACCAGGTTCTGATCTTGGGTCTTTGACAGTAGCTTTACATATGCTCCCCCACATTCAATCCCACTTTGAAAATTTACTTCATATCTTTAAAATGAAAAAGGATAGTAATTGTTAAAGACATAACCTTCCCTATTATTACCATGTCAGTTTATGGCACATAATTATTTGTGAGCACACTGAAGCAATAGTTCAGAGTTCACTTTTTTATACAGAGCAAGCAACTGCAAATTGTTTTGTGTAGCAAAAACTAATAAGAGCAGTATTTAAATGGAAATTATTCTACACGTCAATCCTGCACAGGGGGTAGCCTGGTGGGAAAATTGCATAGCGTGTGCACAGCCAATACCGTAATATCTACTTTGATAAGTAAAATATAAATAAAACTTTGATATCCGAATAAAAACAAATGCAACACTCACTGCACAATTAAAGGTTTCTTATCAAAGACAAACGGCTTCTTCAGTTTGCTGGCAACTGCATGATGTTTTGCACGTGACATCAGCACAAGTCCATGGTCCCCTGGTAGCTTTGTTTCTCTCATCTCCATCACCTCCCATTTACCTACAAATGTTTAAGACCACAATAAGCCTCAGTTTTCTTTAGATGAACACATTATTAAAGGCAGTAATGTGTACTTTGAAACACTAAAGAGCTTATTCAATAAGGAGGTGCATGTGTTGTTAATCTGCAGCACATACCAATGGTAACAAAAACCTTTTCTAACTGTAGTAGACCAATAAAAAGGTAACACCTTATTGGTTGAGCCAAATTAACCGCTTAGGCAAAGTTTTGCACCTCCTGTTGAATAAGCCTGTAATGGCCTCAATACGAGGTGAACAATTTTGCACATGCTCTTAATTTTTTTTTTTTTTTTTTTTAAGGTATTTAAGGTTAGCTGCATATTCACTCATGAATCATACACTAATTGCATGTTTTGATTAAAAAAAAAAATTTAAACACTACTTCTATCAGTAAAACACACTGCAAACCCCAAACTGAACCAGCTTCCCTACCAGGCTGTCATATTTACTGAGCTTTACAATGTGTTTCACTGCTTGGAAAATCACTAAAAAAATAAAATCAGCAACTCTGCAAATATCTTTGGAACCATAGCTCACAGAAATGAGACACAGCTATTTCATTAACTCTTCATGGTCTCTAGATAGACAGTTGTTTTTCCATGAACCCTCCATTTGAAAGAATAGCTCTAATAGGCAACAATACATTTGCCCTTTGCCATCCCACCATACTTTATACATATAAAGGCGCTGTACTAAAAAGAACCATACATCCTCAACTACAGTTTTGTTAAAAATATTTATTTGAGTAAAGTGGAAAGTCCCAAAACAATTACAAGTTAAGTGCAGGCTTAACTAGTTGGCTTACTAAATATTTTATTGCAAACGTTCAAGAAAACTTAGTTTTATTCACGTCTGCTGAAGGAGAATTCAAAAGCTTGCATTAAAATATTTAGTTAACCAGCTATAGATATTGCTAGCACTTTCATGGTTTCATTACGTAACTAATGGATTCATCCCCTTACTATAAAACAATTACAGTGAAGGTCAACAAACAGTAAAAGTTTAAAGGAAAAACAAACTTCAGTGAAAAGTATGCTATTTTGCACTTTGGATAAAGGACATTCAAACATTTTAGGAGATTCTTTAAAGGAGAAAAAGCTAATAAAATAATAAATAGCTGATCATGCAGTAAATATGGATTGAATATGTGTGTATGGTGCTTTTTGTGCTGCCAATTAGCTTACCATATATCTGCAACAATCTGTCTTTTTAGAAATTGGCTTTTGATCGGTTTAGGTGTACCAGGCTTAACGATGTTTGCTTGTAGACAATTTTACCAACCTCTTTTATAAAGTGCATTCCCCAATGGGCTTGATTAGGTAGACTGCTCATGTGCCAGCACAGTCCTACTAATCATGTTCCAGTACAATGTACTGTTCTACTAGGAAATTGACAGAACACAGATAGAAGAAAGGATTCAGGGTGCTAAATTGACATCTTAAAGGGGAACTGTGGTCTCCAAACAAGTTTACTTTAAATGAAAGGCCAGGTTCCTACCTTTAGAACGAGTCAACAACCACCTCTCTACATGCTGCACAGCCCAAAATATGAAGAAATCACTGATCAGAAAGTTAGGGGGGTGGGAGGTTCTGAATCTGCGGTCAGAAATACTATTTCCTCCTGTATCTGTGGTTGGCACATGCTCAGTGCATGACTGATGGGTAGGAGGGGGGGTGGGGTGGGGAGAACAGCACTGCTTTTTTTAATGCCCTTCCCAATCGTGGGCCCTGTGTCCCCTCCCCTTGCAGTCCCGTGGACCCTCCCACACACGGACTCTGTGGCTCCGCACACTCACAGGTCCTGTGGCCCCTCCCCCACTTGCCCCGGGGCCTGCAAGTGGGAGGGGCCCCAGGGCATGCAAGAGGGAGGGGGCCTGTGAGTGGAAGGGGCCCCAGAGCCATGAGTGGGAGGGGCCATAGAGCACAGGAGTGGGAGGGGCAACAGGAGGCTGCAAGGGAAAGGCCCAAGGGGCTTCAAGGGGAGGAAGAAACACGGAAGAAGGACTGTCACATGGTTTCAGTGCAGGAAGCGCAGGGGATCTGGTGATGCTGCAACCATATCACACATATAAATGTAAATATCTTCAAAAACTATGTTAAATAAATAATGAAAGTAAATTGCAAAAATCCTCAGGAAAGCAATTCCTGTCAATTTACCTAAAGTCATTTTTGGACCACAGTTACCCTTTAATGGTTTCAATTATTTTCTTCTTTAAGAGAGACATGGGTTATTCTGTTTTTGACTTACGGTATTTTTTGGTATTGGTTATGTCTTTGTTAAGGAAGAAGCCTGGAAAAGCTTAAGCAAAGAAAAAATTCTCTATACATTTAATGTGGGAAAATACAAAAGGGAAACACTAAACAGAAAGGCACAGAAGAAACTTCAAAAAAGCGAGAAATCTTACCATCGTACTTGGCAATTTCTTCATCTGTGTCATCTTTCTTGGCCTTGGAAAGAATCCACCTGCAGTGTAGATGAAATTTTTATGCTTATCTGAACTTTACATTAAAGGGCATGTCCACCCCAAAAACTATAATTTAACCCACTACTGGCCCCACTCTGTAGTGTAATAAAATCCTTACCTTACATCCCAGCTCCAAATGGCTGCCCTGCAATGTCCCAAAAGGACTCCTGACTCTCCTCCGGGAGAATTTTGCCATGCGCCTGCAGCCCCCCCCCTCCCTCCCCCTCTGTTTTCCTCTCCCACCCCCTACCATAAATCCCCTTGGTGTACTGTAGGGCTCCCTCCCCCAGCCCCAACTGCTGTATTAATATTTGCAGAAACTCCCCCGATCATTACTTACCATACCTCTCTCCTCTGGCGTTCAGTTTCATGCAAGCAGAGGGCCGTGACAGTACGTTGGAGGAGAGAGGCAAGGTAAGTAATGACTGGGGGAGTTTCTGCAAATATTAATATAGCGGTTGGGGCCGGAGCCCCACAGTACACCAAAAAAATCTAAAATGCCCTTTAATCCAAAACTACTTAAATGCAAAATATGCAAACCAGCATTACCATTGGCCCTACCTTCCCAAAGGCCTTGTGCATACCATAAAATAGTATGTCCTGTTGTAAAACCCCAGGCTCTTTTATGGCCACTCTATTTGAGGTAGTTGTGTATAATCAATTTCTGCAGATTTTTTACCTGACTGGATTATATCTGCTTGTGTTTCAAATTATCCACTACCACTCTCAAATTCTTCAGACACTTTCATAAATCTACAGGGAGGAGTTAAATGTTCCTTCCCCAATTTTAAAGGGACAGTTCAGTGGAATTTATCAATATTTGTTAAATTGTTAGTTTGTGTAATGCCTTCTTAGTTATTCTACATATTCTCTCACATTTTGAAAAATCAGTTGATTTCATACCCTTTGCTGTTCCCTGCTGTTGATATTAGCGAGCTGACATTTTAGGTTCTGTAACAGTCCTTCTTCCCAGGATGCACCACATCCTTGGAATGTTCCTAACAGTAATTTCTACTGATTGGCTGTTGATGCTCAGATCTCTACTGAGCAACTGAATCAACCCAGGCGCTGGGTCAATGGCAAGACCATGACGGTGTCTACTAGGGGGTCCTGCAAACAGGAAGTCAGTATTTCGGTTGCAGTTATTTATACACAGACAAAATGCTGAATTGGAAGATTAAGGTCATTGGGCTGAAAAAATCCTGCTCTTTTTTCTGAAAAGCATATGTATTTGCACTGAACTTCCCCTTTAAAAATTCATTAGCCACAATGCAAATCCATTACAGTTAAACACAGAATCCAACTACAGTTCTTGTTCCATAGATCATCCTTGAAGATAAAACTATTTTAAAGAGCATGCCCAATCTTAAAAAAAAAAAAAAAGGTCACTTGTTAGTTATCTGCCCACAGCTGCTATTTTTACCAGCGTATTAACATGCAATTGTAACTAGATATTTAATTATACTTTTTTTTCCAAAGCAAAACAGGAAATATTGCCTCAGAATCAATTGAAGAAAGAGCCATTTAAGTCTGCCTTTTGCACATGGGAACAAATAAAGCCAAGCATGCTGAAACAGTAGATTTAACTTAGGAGTTTTAAAATGTATTTTATGCTTACCCATCCAAAGTTCCTTTGTCGAAGGACTCTGCAAAAAATACATCTCCTGTTGGAACTGGAGCTTTATACGTAACCTGCAATTAAAAGTTTTGAATGCAATTATTAGAAAATATTTATTTTAATATTGAAGTACAATTCATTTATAAACCTATATAAACAGGTTGTACTGATTCTACAAATACAGATGTGTCCCCTAAACCGGACACCACCATTGGAAAACATCTGTAAATTCTATATATTCCCGTAGGTGACAACACTTTGCGGGACCAGAAAATAGTCATCCAGTAGTTACACAAAAGCTTTGCCCGTTAGGTTAGGGAGAGGCTACAGAACTCTTAATATGTGCATATCTGCAACTCATCTGAAGCACATGGGTTGGAGGGGGAACTGCTAAAAGAAAGGCAATTATTGGAAATTAAAGAAATCATTAAGGGTTGTTTTTTGTATTTTAATGGCCATGTCCAGTATCACCATTTACTTTTAGCAGCAGTTTAAACCATCCCCTCCCCCCATCATATTCCCATCCAAAAATGCTTCTATCATTACTTCTGATCCCTTTCTGCCTGGTAGACACCTTCTCTGCTATATGTGTTAAATATGTGCCGCAGAGCAGCAGAGAATCTTCTAATTTTTTTCCCTAATCTTTACCTCTGGGAAAGGAAGCCAGCAATTGGCCACAACATAAGCATCCCCCCAAAAACGGACTGCCAGACCCAGAAGCTGCAGAGGAGAAGGCAGACAGGATCCAAAACAAGTGACAAGGTAACCAAGCAGAAGCGCTTCCGGAAACCCACCGAAAATACATTCCTATGGCGTTACGTGCCCTGGTGTGCAGGTCTCCCCTCCCATTCACTTCGGAGCAAGCTCCCCCACTTATATATATATATCTCTATACAAATCCCCAAGGCGTGTTTTGGGGGACATATACAAAATATACACTTTACTAAACAATCTTGTCCATATATAAACAGCACGTGTACTCCAGGGGGAGAAGGTCTTAAGCGTTTTACATTGTACCTGCCACTTCCTCAGCGACAAAAGAAGGCAGAGAAGTCGGGATATGTAAGCAATGATAGAAGCATTTTTGATAAAAAGTGAAGGAAAAATTGTGTGCGTTTGTTGTGAGGGGTGTTAAGCTTCATCTAAAAGTAAATGGTGAGGGTTGACTCTCTCTTTAATAATTAAGAGTACGATTATGCAGAAATCCAACAATATGGATCACAACCCCATTCTTCTCCAAGTTGCCTGCTGCTATGACTTTATAATTGCACCCACACCATGTTTAAATGCATTTACATACCTTTGGAGCAGGAGGCGGGGTTGCGATGTCTGGCTTTGACTCCTCAGCATCATCAAGGTCATCATCAATATCTAGTTCGTCGTCATCATCATGTTCATGGTGATCGTGATGATCGTGATCGTGGTGGTGATCGTGGTCATGGTCTCCGGTATGAGCATTAACTAATACCACACCAATGACCACTACAGTCAGACAGAGAAACCATTTCACATCCATGATCTAAACTGAAGACGAATTACAGTATTAACATTTTGCCAAGAATAAAATTAACTTATCAAGGGAATAAAAATATTTTGCTTCCTTGGACATATAAATAGAAAAACTAAAAAGGTACTAAAATTATTCAGAGACTTATGAAAGGATTAATTATTGCATGATTATAGTGCATTTTTAATTGTCACCAGGAAAGTTTAGGTAAGTAATGCTGCTTAAACTAAGAATAAAGCTGGGTACACACAGTAACGATAAAGCCCCAATACCGTCGGATCTGACGCTATCGGGGCTCTATCGTTGTGTGTACCTTCGTTTCAGAGAGAGCGGGCCGCCCAACGATCGTGTCGGACGAACGCTCGTTTGGGAATGACCGAAAATTTCCATTGGCCACGCTAGACTCCCTATAGAGGAGTCTAGCGCAGCCAATGGAACACACAGTCCCGAGCGTTCTCCCTATGATGTTCATCGGGACTGTGTGTATGCAGATCTTTGGAAGATGGCAATCTGTACTGTGTGTACCTAGCTTCAGAGCGGATTCTGTGTTTGTTCCAACAAATGTTGAATGGGCTGCAACGTCTATTGCCCCAGCTAGATAACATTGTTGTCTGGAAAATCAGAAGGTAAGCTGCAGTATATGGGTAACTTTAGTCCACTTTTACTATCGTATTCAATTTCAAGACACCAATCACATTTCCCAGCTGGCCAGTAGGCGACGGTAGCTTAATAATTTGCCAAATCATAAAAGGGTTTTCTTCTTTTATTTGCTGTGCTGTGTTCTGTCTGCAGCATCTGCTTTGCTATAAGCAAGGACCTGCAGGCTTTGCTTATGTGAGATGAGTAGACAGAGTACTGGAAATATATCCTGGGGCAAAGCTGTAACGATCTTAAGGGAAAATGCTTATCTAGATTTTTATCTGAAAGTCCTGCGTTCATTACTGGCAACAATGTCTACCATGTTTTATTTTCCGAAAACGTTTCTATTTAAATAAGCTTTAGATTGAAAAAGTTATGGTGGAAATTCAATTATTCAAATGTAATTTATCACAAAATCTTCATAACAGACAGCACTCTAGGATATTCCTGTCTGGCAACAGCCCGCTCCCACTGTGCCATGCTAAAACTATAATATTCTCAGGGGTTTTGTTTAAGTTTTATCAATTATGGCTTTGTGAACAGATACTTTTTATAAGAAAATGTTGCTGATAACTTATTAATCTGCAGCAACGAAGTGTTTTGTAAAGGCCTGTACATGTGCGTCTCATGTCAGGCCCCGCGATCACACAATAGTGCGTTATCAACACTGCCAGACCGAGCCCCCATGTACAAATGTAAGATAATCAGCAGAACAAATCCGCCAGGCTGATCGTCGGAAAAAGCCGACAATAGTCTATGGTCGTTGGTCTTTGACGATCGTTGATGCTATATTTTCGTACAAATATCATGCGATTGCTCGTTCGTCAGCTGACAATTATCCAACGTGTGTACAAAGCTTAAGAATCACTGGTCTATACAGTCTACTGCTTATGCAAAACCATGAACTGGATATTTGCATTATGTGAATGGGAAGTAAATGTTTGTCTTAGCTGATTATCAAGGAACCGTATTTACACAGAGCACAAACTTGTTCTTTAAACGATTTACATGCCTAAACATTACTTCAGTGAGTCCAACATACACATATCAAACAAAATACAACTCCAACGTACTTCTGCATTTCATACATTTTATGGTTATAACAAACCACACAGAAAGCCTCATCGCACTCTGTATAGGTTTTCCACTAACAGAATTAAAGCTTGAGCGGTCTGCACCAAAAATGGCAAATGTGTTTTAAATTTGGTCCAGAATGCCATACACACAGTGTGCACAGGCAAACATACAATGCTTTGCAGATTACAAATGGATGCAGCCCAAACAACGTTCAAGGCTTCCAACTGATCGGGCAGGAGGAAGGATTGCCGGTCGTGACAATTCGCCACGAACGAGCGAATGAACCTCTATGGATCGCATGGTTAGCCGTGGTTTTCAGACACGTTCGATCGGGTGTTCCTCCAGTTTGAACGAACATACAGTCTGTTGCGGCCGCAAGAAGAAACCATACAATAATTTGGCCCGACCGACCAAAACACTGATATGTCGGTCAGTCAGGCATAATTATTGCATGGTGTGTACCCAGCTAGATACACACATTACCGATAAAGACCCGACAATCGGCTCTGACTATTGAGGCTTTATCGGCACGGTGCGTGACCGCTTTCCAGAACGAGCACGTGGACACTTGTGTGTGAAAGACCGTAAATTTCCCTCAGCCGTATATGCTGTGCATAGTGAGAACGCTCGGGACTGTGAGTATCTTGATCTTTGAAAAATGACAGACAGGATCTTGTCCATCTGTCCTATGTGTACCCCAGCTTAACTGTATAGTCTTTCCTTTTTTTTTTTGCATTGAAAAAGTTCTTTAAATTTGAGTAAACTATACATCTAAACAAACCATCTGTGTTATATAAATAATAACTAATGCCTGCTCTAATAAACTAGGACTTTAGGGATATTACATATCTTTTTAATTGGAGGAATATCGGCCATACACATATACGTGGACTAAATAGCATCCTTCCAACAGATCCGCATATCATAAAACGTATCAGTTGTCGGTCAGTCAGAAATAGAAGTGCCTGAAACAGACTAATCTTGCCTAAAAATGTGTGACGAGTCCTCAGACACACCTGGAATGACAACGGATATTTTGGCCCAATTGGCCAAAATACTAGCGGCAGCAGTTGAATGGGCCAAAAAATCAACCTGTGTGTACCAGAACATAGGTCAGGTTTAAAACTACCACTTTTGATTCCTGACACAAACCCTAATCAGGACTGGAAACACTTAAAGGGGAACTGTGGTCTCCAAACAAGTTAAGCTTAAATGAAAGGCCAGTTTCCTACCTTTAAAACGAGCCATCAACCACCTCTCTACGTGCTCCACAGCCCAAGATATACAGAAATGACTGACCAGAAAGTTAATGGGTGGGAGGCTGACATGTGACATTCCTGATGCTTCTCCTGCACAGTGCCGCCAGCGAGCACAGCCTCAGACTCCCTCAGTGTGTGAGGGAGACAAGAAGTCCCTCCTCCTCTCTGCAAATATTCTCGGGGGAGCAATTCCTATCAATTTACCTAAAATCATTTTTGGACCACAGTAACCCTTTAAGGTTCGTACACACCTGATGATTTTCCCCAGACCCCCAACTAACGGCCGATAGTCGCACGTGTGTATGTGTATGGGGTGGTTCGGCGGGCGTTCATACTTTTTACAATTACTCTCATGCAACATTCAACACAATGAGATGGAATTATAGCAGGACAAAGAATCTGTCTAAAATAAATGCAACTGGACGCTCCAAAGTACTTTGAAAAGTGTTCTGTTTATTCACCCATATGCGAGATCTCTCCAGCAACATTTTGGGTGGACATCCACCCTTTATCAAGCTCAAGCTTTTATCCAGTGTGTCCTCCATTTTGTGGGCCGGACTAATCAATTAACACACAAATGGTGATTAACTATTCAGTTAAGGAGGCCATACATATATACAATTTTACTTATCCCGTGGTAATCCTGCCGGAATTGCCTGTTCCGTTCTTCTATGCGACAGACATGCGATCGCAAAATGAATGGGATTTGCGATTGCATGCCGGTCGCATAGAAGAACGGGAGGGGCGGTTCCGGCAAGATCGGCCGAACGCCGCAGGAAAGCTTGGCGGGTAAGTAAAATAGTATATACTGTATACTGTGCACATACCAGTATATAAAAATACAATGATTAAAAATGCAAACATCCATACAACGATATCACTTCTAAGTGCCATATATATTATTACCGTATAAATTACTATGTATTATACCAATAGTACCATATATTCTTAATTGTTTATAAATTCTCATTATAAAGTGCAATTTTCATATAAAGTGCCATTTCCATTTAACCCTAATATTTAAAAATACTTTATTTCTATATACTTAAAAAACATTGCTCGATAAACTGTTCGGGTCTGTTACCCTATAGCGTTCCCTTTGGCTACAATAAATCTTATAATGAACTACTTGTATTTTTTTGTATTGAATAATAAAGACAAAGATCCGATTTATCACAGACCATAAATACTGGTATTGATACAAAAAGTTGGAGTTGATGTAGGGATATTTCCAATTGCCACTTATATATCCAAAGGAGATCACAGATGTAGGGCCTAAAGTCAGTATTAGGGCTGCTAAACTAAAGCTAGGTATACACAGTACCGATAAAGCCCTGATACCATCAGATCCTTTGGTATCGGGGCTTTATCGGTACTGTGTGTACCTTGCTTTTCCGAATCGCATGCCCGATGAACGTTCAGGTCAGCCCAACGCTCGTTTGGAAAAGAGGGAAAATTTCCCTCAGCAAGGGAAAAACACAGTCATGGGAGAACGCTCGGGACTGTGTGTATGCAAATCTTTTATAAAATCACAGGCAGGATCTGCAAGATCCCATCTGTCATCTTTCAAAAATCTTTTAAGTGTGTACCCAGCTTAAAACCATAACATATTGGCTGTTTCCAAGCAGTGATCAACTGTGTCTACATTATCTAAAAGGATTATACAGTGTCTGCTTATAAATGCTGATTAATGAGAGAGGGGGAGGGAAGGGAACAGATAAAAACTGTAGTTCTATTTGACCAGCTGGCCTTCATTTGCAAGATCTTTCACCTTACTACATTAGGAACAAAATAGATTAATCTTAAACTTTTAGGGCTAGGCCACACTATCGCGTTTTTCTTGCGTTTGCGCATGCCTTTCCCCCCGATCATTGGAATTGCAGTAACGCACAGAAAACGTGTTTTCGGGTGCGATGCGATTGCGTTCTGCATTATTAATCACAATCGCATGCGGTTTCCTATATTTAATGAAAACCGCATGCGCAAACGCAACAAAATCGCATGTGATTCCGTGTGCGAATGCGGCGCAGTGTGGCCGTGCCCTTATTCTAATAAAAACACAGCTATTGGGACCAGAACTTAAATCTCTGAACATGGGGAACATTTTAGAGATAGAATGAAGAAATAATAAGCAGTTCCTTTACATTAAAGAAGATCTGTACTGTGTTCTTGTAATCAAAGGGCTAAACCTTTTGAATTGAGGAACATGAAGCAGTCACTAAGGGCTAGGCTCCACTAGCCTATTTTAGTGTGCCAAATAGAAGAGGATGGGGATGGCCCCATTTTCTCCGCTGCCGAACCTTTTTGTATCGAATGCGATTACCATTTTTGGTGTGCATCGCTTGCGCTGCGATAGAGGTACATCAAAGCAATCGCAGCACATGCCCAGGGTAGTGTGCATGAATTGTGCGACAGAGCGAAATCGCAAAGCTGCGCGATTCATGCGCAATACTCCGCGATTGCTTTAATGTACTTCTATCGCAGCGCATGTGGTGCGCACTAAAAATGGTGATCGCATGCGATACGAAAAGGGTCAGCAGCACAGGGCAGCGGAGGTAATGGGGCCATGCAGGCTTCCTAGTGGGGCCTTGCCCTAAAGCTTCATACACACATGCAATTGCAGGGGCCGACCAGCAAAGCACAATGTGTATGCACAACCGTTTTGGCTGATAATTGTGCCCCAGTCAGGGATCCTTGCCCGGCCAGATCTTCAAAGTTCATGAAGAACATTTTCAATTGAAGTATTGCTAGAAACGGTTCTTCATCTTATGAAGCCCATGCAATATTACTACATAGTAATGTTTTCATGACTTTTACAAAAGCTCATGGGGAGATTATTTTTTGATCCATAATCCATCTCAAAATTACCAGTCCAGGAAAGGGTTTGTCAGCAGGTTGGCCTGCCTGATATTCAGATTGATTCAATGCCAAACATACAAAGAATACAATATTAGGCTAGCTATACTTCAAAGAAAAACATTATTGCAGGTGGGGGAGGTCAATTGCCTGCCTGACTTGTAACATTTTCTTTGTAGCAACTAGACCATTTTTTTTCATTAGCCGAGAAGACCATTTTTATCTAGAGAGGGGGAGCATCCATGAGACCCCCAGCAACACCCCAATGACATTAAACAATCCTCCAGGACACACCAAATGATTCTAACGAGACATGTTTATACTCAAATTAGATTGTCAACCATTAAAAAATGGTCTCCACAGAAGAGATTTCCTTCCAAATTAGCCAAATATGCCACGCAGTTTGCCAAACAATCTCCAAAATGCATATTTAAGATCACCAAACTAATCTGAAAGATGATTTAATAGTGGTTACAGAATGCTAAATTAACCAGCTGGAATTCACTAGGGTTTCCTCTTAAAGGGAATGTCCACCCTAAAACAATAATTTAATATATTATTGTCTATTATTCTAGCTTTAAAACAAGCCAAAAATCATTCAAATCCATTCAGCCAACAGCCTTTTCTGTTCCCGCACAGCCTTCATCGTCCCTAATGTGCAACATTTGTCTCATTCAACAAACAGGGAGTGTATGGCCAATTGGTCAGGCACCATTTGGTAATCTGCAAAGATGCATATGTGTATTTACTTTGACATAATAAGCAGCCAGATTTAGTTTGTCTACACATGTGCTTGCTCCCCAGGTACGGTATTAGATCTCTACTAAATTATGCAAGTCTACTAATTATAGCAGTGATTCAGGTGACCAAAATACTTATATTTAATATATTTAATTTAAATTATATTGCAGAATTAAGGCCTTTAAAGCTATCTAATTTGGCTCAGGCAAAATTTAACCTGATGTTACTACAATTTTGAAAATCTTGGTTGATCGTATATATCCACAAATTGCAGTAAATTGTGTATAAAATACTCTTATGAAGAACGGTAAAAAGGCCGATGTATAGTTGGTTATGGTAATGTACAAATCATTACCAACTACCTACTACTCTTGCTGAAATGCAGTTGGTGGAACAAACATTGATGATTAGCCAAAACCAAAAGACAACAGCAGAAATAGTAACACTTTATAAATGGCATGAATGCCACAATGTTGCAAATTCTAGAGGTACTGCACAAATAATAAAATTAAAAATGTTTTTTCCCACCCCCAACCTCCAGGTTTGATTGTCAAAAAAAGGTCAGAACTGTACTTACATGCCTTTGTTCCCCCAAAGCTCAGATCTCGGCCCTCTGCTTGCTGGAATTGCGAGCAGGGGGCCGGACCAGCAGCTGCATCTGTGATTGGCTGAGAGGCAGCCAATCAAGGACCCAGCCGCCGGCTTGGCTGAACACCGGGGGAACAAAGCGATGCAAGTACAGTTCTGATTTTTTTTTTTGTTACAATCAAATCTAGCAGTTGGGTGTGGGATAGGGTGTCCTACACTACAGGAAAATGATTTAAAGGTAGGGCACCTACCTTTAAATTTTTTTTTAAAAATTTAACACTACACAGTAGGGCCCATGGTGGGTTAAATTTTAATTTTGGGGGTGGACATGCCCTTTAATATCACCCATAACTTCATTTAGGATCATATACGGTGGCTCAGTGGTTAGCACTGATGCCTTGCAGCGCTGAGATCCTGAGTTCGATCTCACCCTTGGACACATCTGCATGGAGTTTGTATGTTCTCCCCATGCTTGCGTGGGTTTCCTCCACAATCATAAAGACATACTGATAGGTTGTATGTGTACATAATGTGGTTAGATTGTAAGCTCTTTGGGGCAGGGCCTGGTGTAAATTCAGTAAATAATTGTAAAGCGCTGCGGAATATGTAGCGCTATATAAGAAATAAAATACATACATTCTTGCTATTTGTTCTTACCGACTTAAAAAGGACTGCAAGGTAGCCTTTCGACTTCCTCAAGCTAAGATTTGCACTTTACGAACATGGTAAAATGCCATGAAAGCATTATTTACATTCTGCTTTACTTCAGTAATAAAATATATTGTTGTGAAGCCAAACTAAAACATGACCCATTTTACTGAATCCAGCAGGAAAATCATGTGATGAACAGGCTTTCATTCATTTTGGAGCACCATAATTTCCCAACAAAACAAGCATTCTTACCAGTTTGCCCAACTAGTCCAAAATAGTATAACAAATTATAAGGCCAGGTGATTTGAATATTAAAGGGCATGCCCACCCCCAAAACTAAAATTTTACCCACTATTGGCCCCACTCTGTAGTGTATAAAAATCCTTACCTTACATCCCAGCTCCAAATGGTTCTCCTGTAATGTTCCTCCAAAGTTAAAAAAAAACACAGACCACCAGGAGCCTGGCCACTAGGAAACTGTTTCCGCCTCTGAGCTGTCCTTTTTGGCTTGCTCAGAGCAGCCCTTTACTCCCTCCCCTCTCCCAAACCCTAGTGTAAAACCCCTTTCCCACATATTAGTTCTAGCTCCCCAGGCCCCAATAAAATATTTGTCAGAAACTCCCCCGAACTCTACTTACCTTCTCTCTCTTCTCCGGTGTTCTGAACTGCCGGCAGCCGCGTGTGTGAATGGCTGCCTCTCAGCCAATCACAGACGCGGCTGCCGGTCCGGCCCCCTGCTTGCAGTACCGTGCAAGCAGAAGGCCGGAAATTGCGGCGGAGGAAAGGGAAGGTAAGTAATGATTGGGGGACTTTCTTGAAAATATATTACAGCGGTTGGGGCTGGGGGAACTAGCCCTACAACATAACCAAAATCAGCAAAAGGGGTGGACATGCCCTTTAATGCAACATTAGGAGGGTAGTTTGTGATATAGGTCCAGTTTAAAGGGACGGTTCAGTGGAAAATGTATTTTTGTTGTCATATGGTAAGTGATTTACAATTTCAGGTTCTATAATGGACCTTCTTCCCAGAACGCACACTTCCTTATAATGTTCCTAAAGCTAGCAAAACACAGGCCAATGGTTATCAAATAAGATAGAAGAACGGAGGAAACTATTGTATATCCAATCCAATAATCTATTTTAATTCCCCACTTTGTGTCGCCAATCTTGCGCAGATTTCAGCATGAAAACTACGGAAGATACATTTTGGAAGTTGGGGCAGACGGAAAATTCTCCACCTTGCCTGATCATAGTTTTATTAATATTCTGATTAATTTGATCAAATTTATCAGTAATTTCTACTGATTGGCTGTTGGGTGGGCCAATACTCAGTATCTCTACTGAGCAAATGATTCAGTGGAAGACCATAACGGACTCTATTATGGGTCTTGCAAACAGGAAGTCCTTATTCTGAAAGAATTTATTTATACACAGACAAAATGCTGGGTGGGCAGATGCAGATCATGTGAATGGGAAAATACTATTTTTTTGTAAAAGCATATGTATTTGCACTGAAATTCCCCATTAAAAGGTGCTAACAAGGAAGTATCTGTTTAAATTTTCAAGGGTGTTTATATTTCCAAGTGTGTAGTATTAATTGTAAATTCTCAAACCAAACTATATTTAAAAATTGTCCTAATCTACGAGTAACTTTTGCCTTTATATACGGATAGATATGTAAAAGAGGAAGACCATGATGGACATGTGTCTAATTTATGATATACAGAGAACAATGCACACCCTGTAGTAAAATGTAGCATGATGGGAGTCGCCAAGGAGTGTCATATTCACATACACAGGTTTTGAAATTTCAAGGTGACATATAATGTCATTAGATTTTAAAGGAGGGGTGCATTACTTCCAATACAAAACAAGTATGAGAAAGTCATGTGACACTGACATAGTTAAACACAGATTATATTGAATGACAAATATGCACCATAAATTTACAGAATATTTGAGGGTTTGATTAGATTGACAGACAACCAAACAGGTGATTTAATAGACTGATTAGATGACATCTAAAGGCAGACAGATGATGGATATACAACATATAAATTACAAGGTCTGATCTCACAAATAATATTAATTAAAACTCTTTAAAGAAAATTTTGTGGGAACCATTGACAATTTATATGTCTATGACTTTCAGGGTGGTAGCAATAGTAATATAGAATGTGCATATACAATATATATAGCAATACAGAATAATAATTATTTATGTATAAATAATTACATGTATACAGTTTAAGATAGTGTATCTATAGTAGTGCGGTGTACATATATATAGTAGTACAATGTATGTATATATAGTAGTACAGTATAGTAATATAGTGTATGTACATATAGCAACATATAGGGTATGTACTCAGAGTAATATAGTATATGTATTAATACATTATATGTATATATAGTAATACAGTATGATATATTATATGTAGTAATACAGTATAGTAATATAGTTATACAGTATACGTGTGTATTAATACAGTATAGTATATACTGTATATAGTAAAAGAGTATAATAGTATATGTAGTGATATAATATATATAGTATTACAGAATCAGGGCTATTCAATAACAGTTCTTATCGTTTAAAATGGTGCAAATTTTTCCCCAACCAATCAGATCTTATTTAACATTTGAAAGCTAACATCTGATTGGTTGGGGCAAAATTAGCACCATTTTAAACGATAAGAACTTTTATTGAACCTCCCTGTATATGTAGTAATACAGTATAGTATATATAGTAAGAGTATAATAGTAAAGGTAGTAATATAGTATATATAGTAATACTGTATAGTAATATAGTATATATAGTAAGTGTATAACAGTATATGTAGTGATACATTATCAGGGAGATTCAATGAAAGTTCTTATCGTTTAAAATGGTGCTAATTTTGCCCCAACCAATCAGAACTTATGTAACATTTGAAAGCTTACATCTGATTGGTTGGGGCAAAATTAGCCCCATTTTAAACGATAAGAACTTTTATTGAATAACCCCCTATATACATATAGTAATGTGATACAGTGTGATATAGTATATGTATTAATACAGTGTGATATAGTATATGTATTAATACATTATATGTATATATAGTAATACAATATGATAAAGTTTATGTAGTAATACAGTATATGTATATATAATACAGTACATTATATGTAGTAATACATTATATGTATATATAGTAATACAATATAATAAAATTGTATATATAGTAATAGAGTATAATAGTATATGTAGTGATACATTATATGTATATATAGCAACAGTATGATACAGTATATATAGTAATACATTATATATAATACAGTATATTATATGTAGTAATACATTATATGTATATATAATAATACAGTATATATAGTAAGAGTATAATAGTATATGTAGTAATACAGTACATGTATATATAATAATACAGTACATTATATGTAGTAATACATTATATGTATATATAGTAATACAGTATATAGTATATATAGTAATAGAGTATAATAGTATATGTAGTGATACATTATATGTATATATAGCAATACAGTATGATATAGTATATGTAATAATACATTATCTATATATATATATATACATATAATACAGTATATGTAGTAATTCATTATATGTATATATAGTACTACAGTATAATAATATAGTATATATTATATAGTAATAGAGTATAATATTAGTATGTAGTAATACAGTATATGTATATATAGCAATACAGTATGCTATAGTATATGTAGTAATACATTATATAATATAATAATACATTATATGTAGTAATACATTATATGCATATATAGTAATACAGTATAATACTATAGTATATATAGTAAGAGTATAATTGTATATGTAGTAATACATTATATGTATACATAGCAATACAGTATAATAATATAGTATATATAGTAATAGAGTATAATAGTATATGTAGTAATTCATTATATATATATAAAAAATACAGTATTTTATATGTAGTAATACATTATATGAATATATAGTAATACAGTATGATATAGTATATGTAGTAATACATTATATGCATATATAGAAATACATTATAATAATATAGTATATATAGAGTATAATTGTATATCTTGCAATTACACATTATATATAGTAATAGGTATAAATACAGTGTATATACATATAGGGCCTACACCCAGCTGTGGTAGCACAGTGACCATTCCCATACATATGTATATACTGTATTTACTTCATTCACACTCCATAGGCCTTTTACTCCTAACAACCCTCTGACTAGACTCAGGGCCCGTTTTCCCAAATCTCACCGCCGGGACACCACCGCCTCCTCACTCCGAACCTTCCGCACAAACAGCACCAAATGTCCCGTCACGTGTCCAGCCGGGAGTGAAGTGAAAGGGGAGGGGCGACGCACTATAAAGGGGGAAAAAGAAGAAGCGATCGAAAGAAACTGCTAGAAAAGCCCCTCCTTCTCGTCCCTTAACGGCATTGGCTACGACGCACGAATGTTTAGCCCCGCCTATAAGGACATGCTCGCTGATTTGCTGAATCAACACTCAATCATAACGCGTAGGCATTGTCATTCCGTGGACCTTCTCTTCGTGGAGAACGGTGATTGGTTAGTATGAGAACAGAGAACGGAAAATGATTGGTCGAGAGAGGTTTCGCTACGCTGTAACGGATGTGGTAGATCAGGTGCAACCCCCCATGCTCTATAAGGGTCTTTGGACCAGGATGTGCTGTGTGTTCCATTCTATAGCCAATCAGATTGCATTTAAGTAAGCAGTAGACCAGTAAGAAGGTCACATCTGATTGGATGTTCTATTTCCTGCTGCTTTCACATGGCAGGTTCCATTAATGGGATCTTTCTCTCACAAGGAGAGGTGAATGGGGGATACAGTACAGAGAGATCTGATTTCAATAATGGGGTGGCCAGGCTTATTAAAGGGCATCTATACTGAAAAATATGTTATTTTAGATGAACCATAACTGGAAACTATAATTCTTCCCAACCACCACTGTGTCATTTTTTTTGTTGATCTGCCCCCTATAACTTTAGATATCCAATCTAAAACTTATATTTCAGCTGTCAATCAAGTTCCTTGCTCTCAAAAACGATTCTTCTGTGAGTAGTTTTACTGTTGCCACTATGGTGACAGAGTTCTGACAGTTGGAATGCTGTTTGCTGTGTGTAGGCTTGACAGTTGGTTTGTGGGGAAAAAGTCAGGTTGGGTGGGAGTGGTTAAAAGAGGGAGGGGGGATACTGCTCCTAAACAAAATGTGTGCTGGATTAAAGGCATGCAGCAACACATGCAAATCAGAGTAAGTATTCAATTATAGATTAGGATGAGGCAAAGTAAGTTTTTGAGTATAGTTTCTGTTTAACCATCGTACACACTTATAATCTAACAGCAGATGAAGGACCCCTGAGCGCGTGCACATCTTTCGGGGCGATAATTGCTCGTGTGTATGCGTAAGGTCGGGTGTCGTTTGTTGATCTGCCTGTCGTGGGTCATTTGTCGGGTCCAACGTCGTACGAGCCATTAATGCAGGTGGGGTATGTATTCGCCCAACCGAACACATACACGTGCGATTATTGGCCAAAACAGCTGCTCATCACCCATGTGCGTTGTGGTCATTAGTCGGGTTCAACACTGAATGTGTGTACGATCCATTACTGTAAAGCAAGCAATCTATTCTAATCATATAGATGCCAGGAAAAGAGGTGGGGACAGTTCTGGTGTTTTCTCACGTGATTAACCTTGTGTTTAGTGCATGAGAAGCGCATGTCAGAGTGGTTGGTCACATTGCGTGTGCTGTGATCCGTTTTCGGTGAGCAAGTGATGACCGTTAATGTGCGAATAGCATGCACACCGATAACGCATGTGTGCTTTTCACGCATGTTAGTCAAGTCCAGTGTGGTCCCAACCTAAATGCTAGAAAAACAAGCTGTAAGCCTCTCATGTAAAAGAAGCCTTAACAAGAACACTGTAGCTCAATCGGATCTCATGTTAAAACGGCCTTATGTGGCCTAGCCCTAAAACTTCTTTTTGTGACAAGTTATCCATCTCTCTAGATTGCCTCGATGCACATGGGAGGAAATATAGCAGATATACTGCTGTCAATCACTTCCTAGACTAGAATTTCCACACTCCACTCATCTAAATTTCCTATCTCTATCACACACCACAGTTACAAAGAAATGTGAGAAGTGATTTGTCAAGGGAGGAACTGTCTAGAAATTATTTGTTTTTGTTTTTAACATGCAAGAATGAGCATGAGGTCAGGAAGGGTAGGAAAGAAATTTCCCAGATCGCTCTGCAAGCATATCTAAAGCTGGGTCCAGCATGCATGCCTGACGCCTAACTGCATGGCAAATGGCTGTTTTGGCTGACGTTTTGTTTTTATATGGGCATGATTGATGATCTGCCAGGTCGGATCATCAATAATGCCGACCGCCTATACCTAGCTACATACACACAAAGAGATATTCAGGTAGTTTTTTTCTAGAAACTTGAATGAAAGGACGATCAGACGTGTCGGTTAATCCTGCCCACAACCAACAGCGGTGAACAGTGGGCCAGGCCGAAAAATCTGTCTGTATCTTGCCTAAGGCTGGGTACACACAAAGGGACCGTGATTTAGGGTTGTGGGGCTCTGTACATTGTACATGGGATTGATTTTTACAGTTGTTTCCCTTTAATATATTTTACATAAATGATTTTTAAAGGGTTTATAACATGTATAAATCTGTATGACATTTTTCATAAAAATAAGAAAATATGCAATAAGGAATTTTTGTTTCAATAAATCAAACATTTTATGGTTTTGGGCTAGGCCACAATAGTGCTTTTCTCATGCGCTTATAATCGTGTTTTGCGATCCGTTTGCTCGTGAGAAACGTATACGAGGCTAACACAATGGGTGGTAACACTATGCGCTGCAATCCGTTTTTGGAATGCATGTAATCACCGTTATTTTGTGAATCGCATTGCAAATGCATGATAAGACGCAGGAAATGCACAACATTGCGTGATAACATGCATTGTAGTGTGGCCGCAGCTTTAAAGGACAAATACAGGATATCTAACTGACAGTCCAGAAGCCACAGATTGAAACAATATAGCTATTGTAGAATAAAACATAGCATGTTTCTAAGTGATAATCCTCCACCTGTAGCTCTGCACCATGTTGTAAGTGCACCTATTAAAGGGGGGATGTTGGATGGTACATTGCATTTGTACTGTAAACATCCAAATGGTGGTAGAGAGAAGCACACTGCATATATATATGCTTAATGCTTTATTTGTGAATCACACACGTTTCGGGAAACACTGTTCCCTTCATAAGGTGTTCAAGGGAACATAGTGTTTCCCGCAATGTGTGTGATTCACAAATAAAGCATTAAGCATATATATGTAGTGTGATTCTCTCTACCACCTTTTGGATGTTTACAGTTTTAAATAGTCTCAAGGTAGAGGACTTTTGGAGAGCTGCACCTACTGAACTTCTAAATCTGGTATGCCTAGGTCCCTACAACTATTGCCACATTGCACATATTGCAGTACAAAGTCAAGAAAACGGAAACTCATATCATACTTCTTTTCCTGGCCATCCCTCTAGGCAGTATTGACATCATAGGTAGTTCCCTCCTACCGGACAGAAGAAACAGACTCCAGCTGATATATCGGATCCTCCCCCCTCCTTCCATGTAGTCGGTTACAAAGCTCCAGGAATAAGAGGGGGTACTGCCTAGAGGGATGGCCAGGAAAAGAAACTCTCGGTAAGTATAATATGAGTTTCCATTTTCCTGGCCATCCCCGGCAGTATTGACAACATGGGTTATACCCAAGCAAATAAAAAGGGTAGGTTTCTAATAAAATAAGTATAAAAATTAAAAACTTTTCATTGAAGAAAGAAAGTACTTTAATCAGAAGCTTTGGTCACTGCTTGTACTACCTTGTGACCAAACCCTGCTTCTCTGCTTTTTCTTAAATCTAACTTATAGTGCTGTATAAGTGTATTTGGCATAGCCCAATTTTCTGCTCTACACAGTTCCTCTGTTGTAGCTCCAGCTTCTGCTGCCCAAGACGTTGCCATACCCCTGGTCGAATGGGCCCTAATCTCAAGAGGGGGTGCCATGTTTTGTGCTGAATAGGCTCTTTGAATACTCTTAACAACCCATCTTCGTAACAAAACAGTGGAAGCGGCTTCTCCCTTCCTTCATCCAAAAATAATCTATCCGTCTTCCAAAATAAAGAGGTTCTTCGAACATAAATTTTTCAGGCATTCGCCTATATCCAATCTACTCACTTCCTAGATCCTTCAGCCACTCCGTCCGTCGGCAAAGAAGGTAATATTGGCTGATTAAGATGATATGCCGAGACTACCTTCGGCAAGAACTGCAACACTGGGTATAAAATGACAACTTGAGGTTGGAAAATTAAATATTGCAGCTCTACTGACAAGGCTTGTAGCTCACAGACTCTTCTTCCTGATGAAAAGGCCATTAAAAGTAGCACATTATATGACAGATCCCACAAGGAAGCTGACTCCAAAGGTTCAAAGGGTGGACCAAGTAATGCTTTTAATACCAGAGGTAAGTCCCATTGTGGGAGGTAGGACTTTCTTGGAGGTCTGATTCTCAACACCCCTTTAAGGAACGTCTTGATCAATGGGTCAGAAAATAGACTTCTCCCAAATATAGAGGAGATTGCTGATACCTGAACTTTAAAGGGCATCTATAGTGAAAAAACACATTGCCCCTTTGCAAAGTTAAATTCATGTACTCTGTGCTGCCTTAATCCTATCTCTGTCAGTGACTCTGTTTAACAATGGTGTCAGAGTTTTGACAGTTGGAATGCTGTTTGCTGTGTGCAGGCTTGACAGTTGGTTTGTGGGGAAAAAGTCAGATCGGATGGAAGTGGGAGTGGTTAAAAGAGGGAGGATACTGCTCTTAATGGGGCCAGATCCCGGTCGTACGATGTCGAGATATCCCGATATCGTACAACCGTCAGATCGTGTATGGAAGATCGTTGAAAGATCTTTCAAAGATCTTCCAATAATTTTCATATCGGACCAGTTGAAATTTTTTTGGCTGACCAGCAATCCAATCGTACAACCTGATTGTACAATCGGATTGTACAATCGGATTGTAGCGTCTATGGCCACCATTACATGTATTCAATTATAAATTAAGATGAGGCAAAGTAATTTTTTCTGTATAGTACCCCTTTAAAGCAGCGGAACATCGCACTAAATCGCAAACGCAATGTTCCGCTGCGTTAAAAAAACGTTCAATGCGAACGTTGCCTTAAGCTAGGTACACACAGGACTAATAAAGCCAGATACCATGGGATCCAACGGTATTGGGGCTATATCGGCATTGTGTGGGTCGAGCGGTCGTTTGGGAAAGCCCGTAAATTTCACTTGGCCGTGGTAGTCTCCCTACAGGTGAGTCTGACGCAGTCGAGGGAAACACACAGCTCTGCATAGGGAGAACGCTGGGGACTGTGTGTATCCTGATCTTTGAAAAAATGACAAAGAATTTTGCAGATCCTGTCTGTCATTTTACAAAAATCTGTCCTGTGTGTACCCAGTTTTGGGTCTGGGAGGCTCTGAAACTGTGGTCACAAATACAGTTAAGAAAACAGGAAGACATTGAGTTACAGTGACTGTGTGAGCAGTTGGAATGGCCACAGTTTTTTTTTTAAGGGGACTGCAAGGGGAGAGGCCATGAGGAGGAGGAGACACAGAGAAGAGGGACGGTCACATGGCTTCAGAGTAGGAAGTGCAGGGGATCTGGTGATGCTGCTACCATATCACACATAAAAACTTACAAAACTTTGTAAAAAAAAAAAAATAATTTAAATTAAATTGCAAAAATAGGAAAGCAATTGCTGTCATTTTTTGGACTTTTTTGTTACCCTTTAAGCATCGCGCCTGAGGCAACACTAAGAATTGATAAAAGGTAGGAAAGCACCCCAGAGCAGCAGAAGGAAAGAGAGCTGGTAAGTATTAGGAGCCGATTTTGGGATTTTAACCTATCAAGGTCTAGGTTTGGGGGGGCTTTCCTACTTTTCACAAATTTTTAGTCTTTGGGGGTGGAGATACCCTTTACGGTTGGTGGCAATTAATCCCTATTGCTGTGCGATTAGTTTGGAAATGATTTAGCACAGTTAGCATGCTGATGTTTCTTAGTGGCCTAGAAGGGATAGTAGAAGCCTGCATATCCTCAGTCTTTATACCATTTCAAAACTGGTCCTTGGAGTTGCCACTTGTCCGGTATGTTAATGAGCTGATAAATTGATGCCACGAATCACCTGTGCAATGCTCAATAAAACCATTATTTAGTGGGGTGATCTGGTAACCCTAATAAATACATGTAAAAAAACATAACAATTTAGGCTGTTTTATTTTAATCACCAATATAGTTTAGTTCCCCTTTGAGCCCTACTCTTTTTGAGTTTGCTAATTGGGCATGAATTCCTAGTAAATTCTTGTTTGTGGCCAACTTCTGGTAGGCCCTGAGGTCTGGTCCTCCGGGTCTGGTTTTTAGAATATCTTTTACTTCAACGTCAGCCTCATGCCTCAGCCTGTTCCTGCCGTGCATTGTAAATTGATATCCCACCCCCCACTTGTATCTGTATGTTGTCCCCCCCACTTAAATTGTAAGCGCTTTGTGGCAGGGATCTCATTCCTAATGTGTCAAGGCTTGTTGCACTTATATCCATTTATATATAATTTATATATATGCTTTCTTAACTGACGTATAAATTTGTATTTAAAGGGCATGTCCACCCCCAAAACTATAATTTCCCCCACTACTGGCCCTACTGTGTAGTGTATAAAAATCCTTAAATTACATCCTAACTCCAAATGGTTCTCCTGTAATTCCCCTCTAAAGTCCAAAAAAATGTCCACCAGGAGCCTACCAGAGGGGGAAATAGTTTCAGCCTCTGAGGTTTCCTCTGAGAGGTTTTTGGCATGCTCTGAGCAGCCCTCCCTCCTCCCTCTCCCACCCGTTTTGCATGATTGTTGGCCAAAGAGGCAGTTTGTCGCAAGTGTCTGACACACGTGTGTAGGGGCCTTAATTCTGGTAACATTCTGAAAGACCATTATGGTAACAAAGCAGGCTATTGGTCTTCTTATAGATAACTGTATAGCATGTCCACACAAAAAAACCCACCTTTTTAAAGGGACACTATACTGAAAAAATTACTTTGCCTCATCTTAATCTATAATTGAATACATGTAAGTAGCACTTACTCTGATTTACGTGTGTTGCTGCATGACTTCAATCCAGCACACATTTTGTTTAGGAGCAGTATCCCCCCTCCCTCTTTAATCACTCCCACTTCCATCCGACCTGACTTTTTCCCCACAAACTGTCAAGCCTGCACACAACATACAGGATTCCAACCATCAAAACTATGTCACCATTCCAGCTACAGTAAAACTACTCATAAAAGAATTTTTTTTGAGAGCAAGTAACTTGATTGACAGCTGAAATATAATATGTTTTAGATTGGATATCTAAAGAAATAGGGGGCAAAAAATGATACAGTGGTGGTTGGGAAGAATTATAGTCTCCAGTTATGGTCAATTTAAAATAACCTATTTTTCGGTATAGATGCCCTTTAAGAATTTAACACAAAAATAGGTAATTATAGTGTTCTATATTACTGGCAAACAGAAAACTTTGGTATGAATGGTTTTATATTCCTTTCCATGTGAAGGTTTCATTTCTGCTATATTTTTAGAGATTTAGATATTCTTAGAAACAAAAAGTCAGGTTATATATTTTATATAAAATTTATATAAGGATACCCATAGCTTATTAGGCAGAGAACCTTTCATGAACATTTATTATTACTAATATAATAAAATAGAAACTTACTATTCAAGCTGCCTCTTGCTTGCAGTGAGGAGGATAAAAGCAGACCTGCTGACTGCTGGTGGTCACTAAAAAATCAAAAAAAAGGCATCATCAACATGAAGCAAAAAATTGCTGATTATACTAAGCAATATGCGCAATCTCCAAATAATAAAACACTAATTTCAAGGGGTTAAACATTTCTTTATAGGAATTTTTCCAAAACTGCATATACATTTTTTGTTACACATCTATACTGTTGTTCTAATACAGAACAATGACTGTAATTTGTTTAAGATGTTCAGTAGTTTATTCCAATACACAGACAAGAACAATTTTATTACATGGGTGTGTACCAAAACTGAAATTATAAATAAAAAAACATAAAATATAAAATCTATTGCTCGTAGCCTCCCACACAGCTATCTCATGTTAGACTGCGCGCTATGCTTTCTGGAAGTGGCAATAGGATGGGGAAACTACATATCTACAGCCATTTAGAGCTTTTCACTGCCCACACCACAGGTGAAATGTGAATTTGAGCCAAGTTTAAAATGGCAGCAAAAACAATAGGACTTTATAAAAACAACAAATCTGCAGTATGCTTTTAATGCTTTGCTTAGGACTATAAAATATGGGATTACAATTTATACCACTACAATAAAATGCAGTGAGGCAAAGGAATTCTACCAAGAACAGGCCAAATTGTGGTTTGTGCTCTGACCGCTGACTGTTTTTGGCCTCCATCTCTATATTCTAGTATTGGCAGTTACTGCTTGCTATAGACTGCTTTCAGTATTCAGTTAATGGAAACAAAGTGGATTTTAGCTCTCCTTTAAAAAGTCTCCAGATAAAACTGCCCTAATAGAAAGATCAAATTCACAAAGATACAAAAAAACTGTATCTCACCTCACCCTTTGCTGTGGATGCTGGGTGATTAACCCGTGGGGACTAGGAGTCAGCTCCAATAATTTACCTTATCTGGGAACACCCAGCTAAGTGTATGCTGTACACATCACAGGAAGCTTAAGCTTCCTGAAAGCTGACAGCTAATTATGTTACAGCTCAGAGATCATCCCTCCCTCGGACACAGAACACAGAATTAAGTGCAGCTTTAGTGTAAATACATTACAAATGCTCCTTTCCCTAACAATGACAAATAACTTTTCTTTTTTGAATGAAAAACAAAGGCATCTTCTTTGCTAGAATGGCTGTTAAAAAACAAACAAACATAAAATACTTACATTTCAGTAAAAGTATGTATGGGAATCGAACCTGCAACCTTCTATACTGTGTCTTGCTAAAAAGAATGATTTCTACCTCTATGCCACAAGGGCTACCAGGGGGATAAAGGTAAACGTAGAATCTCTATCTTTTTCTAGACACATAATAGAGGGGGGGAAAAAGGAAAAAAAAAAAAAAAAAGAAGAGGTAAGCCTGGGGAATCAAACCTGTGTCCGAATGGACTGTTTGTTTCCAAACCCAGAATTTCAGCAGCATGCCACCACTGCAAGATGCAATAGACACATGTACATTTGAGTGAATGTTAGTAAAATCAGTTCACTATTTTGTATTGCTCCAGGGAGGCTGGTTGGCAAATAACACAACAGAGCTGCTATATATAAAGTTTGTACACATGTAGAAACTTTATATTTTTCTAGAAACATGATGGAAACAAACAAAAAAAGAAATAAACTAAGGCATTGTTTCACAAGTAAACCAGGGGATTTGAACTTGTGACTTATTGGGTTTTATGTTCTTAATAACATGGCATTTACATGGTGTGCCCCCAGCAACCCAAAAATGAATACAGGTACATTTAGAAACTTTCAGGGTTATTCAATAAAAGTTCTTTAAAGGGCATGTCCATCCTTCTTAAAAAATTTTTATATAATATTCTCCCTGTCCCCCTAGCCCCAACCGCTATAGTTTTAAGTTCAGAAAGTGCCCCAAATATTACTTACCTTCCCTCTATCCTCCGCCGCACTGCCAGGCCCTCTGCTTGCAAGAAAATGCAAGCAGAGGGGTGGGACCGGCAGTCGCATCTGTGTTTGGCAGCCAATCACAGACGTGGCTGCTGGGAGTTCAGTGCGGCGGAGGAAAGAGGGAAGGTAAGTAATATTTGGGGCACTTTCTGAACTTAAAACTATAGCGGTTGGGGATGGGGGGACAGGGAGAATATTCTATAAAAATCTTTTTACACTAGGGGGAGGGAATCTAAATCGGGAGGGAGAGGGAGGGGGAGAAAGGCTGCAGTGCGCATGCCAAACTTCTCCCGGAGGGGAGACAGGAGGCAGAGTCCTATATGGACTCTGCAGTACTCCTGGTGGGCGTTTTTTGGGACTTTAGGGGGGGGGGGATAGCAGGTGTCAGGCCACCGTACGACGGTGGCGGAATACGTAACAATTGGGAAATAAGATGCACCAAACAGAGGCATGTGGGTTAGACAAAGTTACATGTTGTTGTGCGTCTGTCACGCGCATGAGTGTAAATAAGAGGTGAGACAGCGGGTTACGTTTTTTATGGAGATCTGCCTTCTAATTCAGTTTCGAGGCTTAGTTGCTTTTAATGAAATATTGTAATATATGAATATTACTGCCTTTGCCATAAGCTCAAATTAGCTCAGGTGCATCCTGTTTCCCCTGATAAATCATTGAGAGGGTTTCTGCAGCTGTGGTAAATTCAGTTGATTGGACATGATTTGGAAAGGAACAACCATGGTATATAACCAATTGACGTTAATGTCCGTGCACACACCAAGAATGAGTAGGATTGTTTGTAGACCTTTGAGCAGGGAGGACTGGACCTTTTACCTGGGGGGCAAAATACAACCAAGTGGCCCTTTCACAGTAGAATCGCAACATTTTTGACCACGCCCACTTTGCTAAGTCACAACACTTTGTTTAATTTCCCATTTGTGTGAGGCTATTAATCCCATTTTACATTGTTGTCTGCAACATTTTTAAATGTATGATTTGGTTAAGGACAATTATGTCCTAAAATCTTCCCTCCCCTCTCTTAAACAAGAATCCGTTGTGAGATTCTGAATCACTAAGTCCCACCCTTGGTCTACATTCTACGTCAAGTTATACTTACCCCAAGTTGACTAACTTTGGGTAAGTATAACTAAGGACTGACTAACTGGCTAATGAACTGGAGGGCTGACTAACACTGCTAATGAATTGGGGTGACTGGTAAATGATCTGAAGAAGAGGAGGAGTTTCCTGTTCTTGCCCATGCTAGAGCTAAGTGTGTGCTGGTGCATTTCAAGCACGTAACTTACTATTTACTTTGAGGCAGCCCACATTTTTGGAGACCAGCCCGGGGGCATTTTCCCCCTCAGCCTACTGGCCAGTCTCCACGGCCTTGAGCACAAATTGAGGAAGGTTAAGGAAAGTTTCTACTGCTTTGAAGATCCCTAGTACAGTAAAGGTGGAAGAAGTTCAAAACCACCAGGAGTGATCGGGGGGGGAAACCTGATGGCCCCCTGCCAGAGGTCCTCTGTGTAAACCTTCCAGAAGGACACATTCTCTGCAGCATTTCACCAATCAGACCAGACAAAAGTCCCTTCTTATTAAAAGGCACATGGCAGCCCACCCTGAGTTTGCCAAAAGGCACTGAACGATTCTCAGACATGAGAAACAAAATTCTCTGGTCTGATGAGACAAAGATCTCTGGAGTGAATGCAAGTCTTCAATTTTGAGGAAAGCAGGAGCACCACTCATCACCAGCCAATACCGTCCATACAGTGAAGCATGGTGGTGGCAGCATCATGCTGTGGGAATGTTTTTCAGCAGCAGGAACTGGGAGACTATGTCGGGACAAAGGGAAATAAGACTGCACCAATGTACAGAGACACCATGGATGAAAACTGCTCCAGAGCCCTCTGAACTCTGACTGGGGCAATGGTTCATCTTTCAGCAGCACACAGCCAAGATATCAAAGGAGTGGCTTCAGAACAACTCTGAATGTCCTTAGTGGCAGCCAGCCGCCCAGACTTGAATCCAATTAATCAACTCTGGAGAAATCTTAAAATGGCTGTACAGATGCTTCCCATCCAACCTGATGAAGCTTGGGGCTTGTCATTGCTGCCAAAGGTGCAAAACAAGTTTTGAGCAAAGACAGTGATATTTATTAAAGAAAGAAAAATCACATTTCATATTTAAATGACAACTAAAGCCTTAGACCCCAACACTCTTTCAAAGGGAGAGCACCTTCATTTAAGAAATCTAGTGTCTCACCTCTCTTTTGATATGGTTGTTAGGAAAGTTACCTTTCAAACAGGGTTGTGTTTTAGTTCCCAGCAATCCAGTATCAAAAGTGTGGTCACAGGCCATTGTGTTCTTTACAGTTTGCAGGAACTAGTTACAGTTGGTTACACCCACTAGTAGCCTCTAGCCAATCCTTTTACAGGACAGATAGGCAAGGGAGCATGTGATTGAGATCAGGGGTGTGGCCTTTAGAGGGTTCCATTTATTTTAATGCTATTCACTATAGGTGGATTTTTCAATTTATTGGTGTTTTTAGAGGGCATATTTTCAGATTTAAAGTCTAAAAATTTGGGTTTTAGTTCTTTGCCAAAACCCAAGTAATTTTTTCTCACGTTGTCATATGGGGTGTTGTCTGTAGAATTCTGAGGGAAAAAAAAAAAAAAAAAATGGTACACCAGTTTTTATTGGAAGCTTCTGTCATTGGTTGTCAAAACAAGAACACACCTGTGCCAATATGACTCCTAACATATAGAGAATTCCATATGCCATTCTCTCTAGAATTTCATGCTTCTAGAAGACTTCTGAAAAAAATTAAGGAAAAAGATTCAAACGTAGAAATCTAACCCAAACAAGTTACAAAAATAGTGAAAAAAATTAAAGCAACATGATTTTTACAAATGAATGCCAGTAATACCAACTTGTCTATGGCAAGGTCTCCTTATCTGGTTGATTTACTAGTGTAGGGATCTCAGAAATAATTTAAGGTAACAGCTGCCAAAGAAGACTTCTATGATAAGTCTGGGACATAAATATAATCATGAAATACGGACCAGTGTTCTCCCTAGCACCTTTTAGCTGGGAGTTCCACCCTGCTAATTTAGGTGTGCACCCAGCCATCATCTTGCAAGTAGGGAAGCATCAGTCGGAACTCTTTGTGGACCCACCACAGGAGATCAAAACATACGCCTTGAAATATGGCAAGCAGGGAAGCAAGTAACGTGTTGCACATATACAGTTAGAATGGTCTATGCATAGTGTATATGCTAATGTAACATAACAGAACTGTGACAACACATTTTTCTTAACTGCCCTTCAGTCACGGCACAAACTGTAAATTTGGGTGTATGTAGGTTTGACACTTGTGCCACAACTTTTATTTCACACGACAAAGGGCATCCACCGGCAAAAAAAACCTTTTAGTATATTGTAGGGCACCCTAAACTGGCCATAAATTAGGCAGACAGAATTGAGATATTGTATCTAATGTCTAAAGAACACTTTACAATCAGTGGTTTTTATCTTGGATGTTCCTATCTCCGCCATTAATTTGTGATGTCAATTTATTGTATGAAAGAACGGCTAGGCGGTTCTAGATAGATTGGACATCTGTCTAATACATAAATACAAAATTAAAGCAAGCACTGCTAAATAAAGTATGCAGTTGTGCCTAGCAAACTAAGGTATACAATTTAAACCAAAACAAAGAAAGTGTTTGAGGCACTCAGGCTTGTATAAATTATATTATTTATATTTATACAAGCCTGAATGCCTCCCCCAACCGCCATGTGTCTTTGTTAAAAAGAATCAGAACTCTACTTACATTACTTTTTTCCCCTGGTGCTCTATTCCCGGCCCCTACTTGATGGAAGTTGTTAGCAGGGGCTGGACCGGCAGCCATGTCTGAAAGTGCGCCACGCATTGGCATTCGTTTCACACGCGATACCATCATTCTGCACTGCTATTCGCATGCTTGCATGGGTTCCACAATGAACACATACAATAGACCACTCACATTACGTACCCACCAACAGACCACAAAACGGGATCGTAAGCCCGTGAAACCTACTATGTGTCTAGCCCTAAAGAAGCTTTTCCTATTCTGAACCTTCCTTTAACCCTCTTTCCTTTAATCCTAAAGGGTATCTATACTTCCAAAAATAGAATTTTCAAAAATCATACCTTTAGATAGTGTAAAGGGTCCACTACTCCAACACATTTTTCAGATTTGAAATCCGAGCTGTAGATCTCAAGAAATCTTCATTTTAAATAACAGCATGTACAGGGAAAGCCCTGTCACGTAATCAGGTGTGCAATTTGTGTCCCTCCAGTGACCTCTACTAGGATCTCCCAAAACATGTCAAAACATTTAATAATGCAAACCCCAAATATAAGGAGCACTTGTGCTTGTGTGCTTGCTTGTCAGAAGGGAGAAGTGTCTCACACAGCAGCGGCCAACACCCCTCCTCCGCCACCCACTATCAGCAGCATGTACATCATCTGTTAGAAGAGAGGAAAGTGTCAACCACAGCAGCAGCCCCACCCAATACAGTGTCAGGAAAGATTGTTATAGCTTATAAGTGTCGGCTGTGAAGGCTCAATATTATGTAAATGAATGCATATAGTGTCGGCTGGATTACAAGTGGGCAGTGATTAAGTAGGGGGGCAGTTAAGGTGGCCATACACCTATTACGATCGTAATTATGATCTTAAACCGCCGATACTTTGATGACAGATGTACAATGTTAATTGTACCAAGATGTACAATAAATATTGTTCACATTCATTTGTTTTGTGATAATGTCGAATTCGTCCATTGTGAGGTTACATTACATTAACATTTAATCGGAACTTTGAAAACACACAATCATTTTACCATCGACTTAAAAACCGACTTTCCCGATCGTAATTACGATCAATTTTACGATCTAATGTCGTATGATAAGAATGGGAAAATGTACAATTTTTCGGCCAAATCGATGGAAATGTCGGATTGTATGTTGGTTGTACAAAATCGTCCTAATGTATGGTCACCTTTAGGAGCAGTTACTAAACATTGAAAATTCACTAACAAGCAGGCACACCCACTCATGTAAGTAACATTTTACTTCCCTAACATTGTACTTCGATTATACAAGTTGTTTCATGGGTATTGTGACCCTTTAAGCAGGGGTGGCAAATAAATTTTACAGGGTCCGCACCAGAAACGTGGATTGTCGTGAAGGTTCAACTAAATTTTCATTATAGATAGCAAAAGTGCATTCAGCTAATCAAAGTTTCCTTTAATATGCCTGGATCATTGGTTTTTTTTTTTTTATTAATTGCAATTTTTAATTGGTATTTAATATTTTAGATCCTTTTCAAACTCAATCAATTGATCAGGTATTTTTTAATAAAATAAACTTAATAAAAATAAATCAATTATCCAGCCTTGAAACAATCAATATTACGATTTTTTTGGGTACAGGTCCTGTATTGAGGGGTATCAAAGTAGAGGAGCACACTACTGTAGTGAAAACTTCTATGAGGAAGGGCCCTTGTCCCAAACGTTGTATGCTGTTTTTGGCACTAAATAAAGAAGTTTTCACTACAGTAGTGTGCTCCTCTACTTTGATACCTTGCTTGGTTATGTAGCCCTGGAAGTGGGGCTGAGAGGATTGCACCTACCAACTTGTCTGCAACCAGCCAACAGCATGCCTTAGTACACTTGGAACTATTTGAAAGCATTCACTGCACCTGTATTGAGGGGCCAGTCAGGGGCAGCTGAAGGGCTGCATGTGGCCCCCAGGCATTACTTTGCCCAGGTCTGCTTTAAGGATGTTAAAGTCCTCTAAAATGATCTATCAGTGAACATTGTACAACACGTTAATATATTTGCATAAAGTGACTAGAACCCCAAATCCAACAGAGATTCGCCTAGCACAGAGCCATTTTAGTACTATTCTTTTCTAATGGCCAAAACCTCAGAACAGAATTAGTGGAATTATAGTCTTCAGATTGGACAACCATTTCTGTTTAATTATAGGAGAACCCTTACTGATCACCAAACTTAGCTCTTTGGGGTAGAAAATCCAGTCCCAATGTGTTATGGCATAAACCACACTTGTCTATCCAACCATAATTTATATGGTTCCTGAAACCTTCAGGGAGATTACTAAAGTTCTTACATTAAAAGGGTGCTAATTTTGCCCCAACCAATCAGATGTTAACATTCAATGTTAATAAGTTCTGATTGGTTGGGGCAAAATTAGCACCCTTTTTAACAATAAAAACCTTTATTGAACAACCCTTTATGTAATTTTATTTGTTTTGTTTGTTTGCATACTCTGTATTTTATAATGTACAGCTCTGCGTACCCAATTGGCGCTTTATAAACAAACTAGTGGATGTACCGTGTTGCCCTTGTACCATGAGGGCATAGTTACATGCAAGTGTGTGTTAGCATAGATGAAAGAGGAGAAAAATAAGAAGTTTGCCTATTTAGGGGGCATTACTGTGTCGTTTAACCCATCCAGGGGGCGTGGCCACAGTATTTACCCATTAAGGGGCGTGGAGGTGAGGGTTACCTGTCCAGTGGTTAGGCCGCTGCATATTTCTGTTCGAGGCGTGGCCGCGAGGGTTACCTGTCCAGGGGGCATGGCCACAGTAGTTATCTTTTTGCCCCAATATTAAGAAACAGTAGTAAAATATCACTAATTAAATAACATTGTTTATAGACAACATGGCTCAGAGCTAAAAGGGAGGATAATAAGAAAAACTGATCTTAGCACAACTCTATGCAATGCATTTCTCAATAGAGTACCTATTTAAAGATAGTAATGGAGGTCAGGTAATTGTCTTGTCGGCTTTTCTTAGTATTTGGTAAACAACACAAAACAGACATTTTTATATAAAAAAAAAATATTTTATTACATTAATAAAACAATTATAGCTTTGATTGTCTTCACATACTGTGGTATACTAACATTTTAAATAGATTTTACCAAATGATAAAAACTGTACAACTAGTTAATTTTTTGTAAAAAGATGTTCTGTTTTAGATCGCTGACTGTACTCATGGTTTTTCATTGCATTCAGTGCAAATTACACATTAAAAGGCATTTTACCTAAAACTCTGGTATAACTTTTTTTGCTTGCGGCATATTTAAATACATAATATGTAAGATTTTCGTAACCTAGTTGTCAGGACACTGGCGAAAGCTCTCATTTATTCTTTCACTGCTGAGCTTCACCACTGTATAGGCTTCCATTATCATGTAATCAACAAAGCTGAATCCTGATAATAGTAATGGATAAAAGACCTACCTCTTATAATGCACAACCTAGCATTATTTTGGGGATACCCTTAGTAGCATCCTTAGATTTTGAAGATGCAGGAGCATGTATTGCCAAAACTGCTGCATGGCTATAGGTTGATAACCTGGTAAGAATTCAGGCTTTTCAGTAATTGAAGAATTATACTCATGCAGTAACAGATTTCTTTCTAGCTCCTACCACAGTCATTGCCACTGGCAATTCTACTATCTTTAACATATGTTCATTAGGGAAGGGAAGGAGCTTGAAAAGGGTCCATTACTGGCAGAAAACAGTCAGTTACTGTGTGAGTATAATCTCCTTAAAACAAAAGGACAGCAGTTTAAGAAAATATGTGACCATAATTAATGAACTAGATTGGTCAATTAAGGGCCACAAGGTTTTAAAGAAGGCTTCTCTGGTTTAAGTATCTAAATGACTTTAGAAAGGAGTGTAACATTAAATTGCCACAGTTTATATAAACATATGAAATCTACTTCAATACAAATTGTATTATTTATATTACATAGACTATGGACTTTGAATGGGGAGTGCAGTGCAAATAGCCTCCGCTACGTAGCTGAGAGGTCTATTATGAGATATATCCCACTGCACCTCGCCATTCCCTTTACACACAGTCTGTCACCCGTAACAAACAATATTATTGTAACTTCACAAAGATAAGCATTGGGAACAGACCTTTTTAACTGCACTGTATAACTTGAAGCAGCACCAGAGTTAATTTGCCTCCTGAAAGTGTCAGTTACAGTTCCTACGGTGACTATGTAGAAGCGACAGAGACCCTCTTTCCTATGAGTCATAGGTAAGACACCCGGGTCTTCCGGTCTACTCTACATAGAGTCACCACAGGAACTGTATAGACACTTGCGAGGAGAATTAACGCTGGTGTGCTTTAGTAATATCAATTCCATTAACCAGGTCTGTGCCCTATGTTATCTACGCTGAAATAAAGAAATTTATTAGTTGTTAGGGTAACAGGCTGTGTAAAGGGAATGTGAAGCTGCAGAAAAAAACAAGAAAACCGTTTATTAAGGCTGTACACAGCCCAAAGACATAAAAGAGAAAAATAAATACACCTTCATATAATAAGAAATAATATGCCCCATTACATTATAAGGATATAAAGTCAACTTGAAGTTCCCTGCTCCTCTGTGATATTATATGCCCTTATATTGCACTGTAAGTGGTGTATTATATATATATATATATATATATATATATATATATATATATATTAATTGCACACACAAAAAAAAGTGTAACATTGACAATAGTCCAGATATATTTAAATTCCAACAAAAGGCAGTAAGTTACCAAATGAAAAACAGGTTAATGTTTTGTTTTAATACTAGATATATATTTACATTACACAAACTTTTAAAATATATTTTATAATACAAATTTAGATTCAACATCTAAACAAATATAAAATATATATTAATTTGATTTATCAGGCACAAAAGCAAACTCTTACAAAAAGATTAAAGCTGACACTGAAAACCCCAAAACATCATGACTGCATGAAAATTCCCATTTGAAGTATTCGTACCCTTGACAATTAGTTCTGTCAGCAATGGGGTTTTTGTTCAGCCTCTGGAGGAGTATCTAGTGCAACTGAAAATAAAGCTAGGGAAAAACTCATTCTTGGTATTTGCTATTATAACATTTAATCTTGCTTTAAAAGAAACAATTTATAGTAGCCTTTCCCTTATAAAAGTACAATACCAATACATTCTGTAGGAGGAGATGTAGCAATAACAACTTAAGGATTTTTAGAATTTCATGATGACTGTCAATGTAAAGTTCTGTAAGAGACACTATACTCATTAAGTAACAGACTTAACTCCCCAATTATCACGGACTCTCCTTCCATTCTTTGTGCTGGCAAGCATTTGTTAATGAGGGAGGCAGACTGGGGGGGGAAGGCCAGTTACTGTCAGCACAAGTATAGAAATTCTTTAATTTCTATTGTAGAAGAGTTAAATGGGCCGTTAGTAAATCTAAATGCCCAGTACCTTAGAGAGCATTTTCTATTATAAATGAAATAACAGGGATAAATTAGGTATGGCTGGTCACTTACAAGCTTACTTCCCTAAAAACTGAATTGGGTGATTAAACCGCTACAATATTAACCCCCAAGTATCCTGTATGGGATTGATGGTTCAGCTAGCTACAAACACCGCAATCAACATGGTCTCCCTTCGGTATAGGGAGCAGTTAATACCCAACAGTAATTTTTAAGCTGGAATAACAGATCCTGCGGCTCATCCAGTGATGGGTTTTTTTTTTGCCAGCATGATCGATTTGTATTGGTCTATACATGAACAAATCCTCATCATACAATCCCAATATCGTATGATCATTCATTCATATATGGGCAATTGAACGATTCTTTTTAACTCGCCCAACGGGAACATTTTTATTGTACGATTGATAGCCCATCATATGTTGGTGTGTATATAACAGATGCCATTGTATCTGATGGAATTTGGCCATTATGATGTGTAAAGCTGGGTACACACATTAACGATTAAGCCCCGATACCGTCGATCCGACGGTATCGGGGCTTATCGTTACGTGTGTACGTTCGTTTCCCGAACGAGCGCGCGGCCGCCAAACGATCGGGTCGGCCGAACGCTCGTTCGGGAAAGGCCGAAAATTTCCATCGGCCGCGCTAGACTCCCTATAGAGGAGTCTAGTGCGGCCGATGGAAACACACACAGTCTCGAGCGTTCTCACATAGGAGAAGCTCGGGACTGTGTGTATGCAGATCTTTGAAAATGGCATCTTTCAGAAATCTGTACAGTGTGTACCTAGCTTAAGGCCAAGCTTAAATAAATGGGCAAAATCAAAAATGGTTCAATAGCTCTACAGCAGTTTATCAACAATGGGCAAAGCATTTTATATCCAGCAAAAGACACATGTTGACAGTCACAAAAGAAAAATGAAAGTTTATTAAAAATTTTAAATAAAATTATGGGATAAAATCTGGATCGATCACTAAAGTAAAAATACTATCAGTTTTGTTTTTTTGTATTTTTGTCATCATCCCATCCAACCCCTTTTTATCTTAAAGCTTTCAGTATTGCTGCAAGCAAAGCAAATACATTACATGAGATTAATGTAATTAAAAGGGTGTTTTCTCCTAGTGTTTGCATATGAATATAAGCAATCATTTATATAAATGCCTACCAGCAAAGGTTGTCATGGCAACAGTTAAGGTATCTGAATGCACATATGTATTGCAAATACCATTTATTGCCAGACTGCTAGTCTGTAACAGCAAAACTACACAGTGTCAAACATACGTGACCACAGGAAAGAATAAATGTAGGTAATGTTGGTGTAACTGTGATAGATTAATATCCACCAACAGCCATAAAACTGTGATGGCAGCTCTGGTTCAAATAGCATCAGGAATGCAAGTTGGATATCTATGTTGTAAACATATATTTCAATATGAAATCACTGTTACAGGAGCTTGCAATTTTTACTACCCTGCAATGGTAGATTACACACCACACTATAAACATATTTATTTATACACTGTGTGCTTTTGTTTTCCAATATTCTAAAAAACATAATTACAAGTATCATTTACTTCTTCCTGGGTTGTGCAAGTGTGCATTTCAAGGTGAGTACTATGCATTAAAAACTATTGTACAAAAGTTTACTATGACCTAAAATTATTCTCTGTATCTTACTCATTATTTTAACTAGTGCAATACAGAATGCCTGTAGTGTTAAGGAAACCTACTTCTGGCTCATCTGGGCATATACTTTGAAATGTGATTATATGATGGCAATCTTTGTTTACTTTATTTGCAAGGGATATTTTGAATTGCATTAATGTTAAAGGAGAACTGTGGTTTCCAAACAAGTTGAGTTTAAATAAAGGGCTTTAAATCAAGTCATCAACCAGCTCTCTACATGCTCCACAGCCAAAGATATAAGGAAATTACTGACCAGAAAGTTAATGGGTGGAGGCCAATATGTGACATACCTAGGCTGCTCCTCCACCCGCTGCCGGCGAGCACAGCCACAGACTTCAGTGACAGGACAGGAGACAGGAAGTCCCTCCCCTTCCCGCTGGTGAAGATCCCTATAGAGAAGGTAAGGGAAATCTACAGTCCTACTCTCCCACTATGTGAATACAGCCTTTTCAGGCAGAGTTCTAATTCTGCCTGAAAATACAGTTTTCTGTAGGGGGTGTGTGTCTGAGTGTCCCATGCACCCGCGAGTGGGCAAGGCCACGGCACCCTGCGAATGGGCGGGCCACATGGGGCCTGCAAATGGAGGGGCCATGGGATCCATGAGTGGGAGGGACCAGGGGCTTGCAAGAGCAGGGGGGCTGCAAGGGGAGGAGGAGACACAGGGCAGATTGACTGTTATGGTTCAGAGCATGAGCAGGAAGTGCAGGGGACCTGGGTATGCTGCCATATCACACACAAAAATGTACGTACTCTCAAAACTATACAAAACAAAACATGAAAATAAATTGCAAAAATTCACAGGAGAGCAATTCCTATCATTTACCTAAAGTCATTTTTGGACCACAGTTCCCCTTTAACTATATCTAAAAAATAAATAATTTACTGAGAGGTAGGGCATACTATATTTCTACTTATTGTTCTTATTTTCATAACATACACTCTTTGCACATCCTCCAGATCTCGTCTTGTTAGTGATGGGAAGAGTCGGAGAGCTGTCAGAATGCAATCTTTAACTATGGATACTGACTGGCAAGATTAGTAGGAAAATCAGGTAATATAAGTAATGGTGCCCTTTAACAATAATTCATGGATATAGACCTTTTATCTAAATAGAGCACAATTTCAGTGTAACTGGGCCCTGAGCAGGATGTAATCATTTTCATTTAATTTTGTTAAATATTAACAGGTTTAAATCTAACCACTTAACCTTTAAAATGAACAAACTTACTCTGAAGCTGCAGACACTAGACCGAGCCATGCACAAAACAAAGTTATAAAAATTTGGTCCTGAAGTTGTAAAAATTTACAGCAGCCAATCAGATGTTCTCTGTAAAAAAAAGTTAACAGCTGATTGGTTGCTGCAAATAATAGCACTAACCGAAAGTTGCTGCCCTTATTACACAACGCAATAAGTGTCTAAAACACTGACCGCTTTCTAATCTATAGACGGGTGCTCCCATCATTTAACAATAAATAGCATGTTTTTGTAACCTAATTAAAAGTCTGTACAATTTAAAGAAGTGATGCCTTTGTTTTTATACACTTACTTAGAGATTTGCTTTAAAATGTGCCTTAAAATAGAAGCTAACAAAGTTTGTATTAATCTAGACTGGACAGGATGACACAGTTATTGTGGCTCACAACAAATTCACCACTGTTTCACTATGTGCAATTTGTGAACAGCTTATTGGACAGAATAATCTCCTAGTACTGAGCAAAAGCAGAAATGATCAGGAGCAGTAATCTGAATTCAACTGCCTACCAAAAGTTTGTTTTGACCGAGAGTTCAAAGAAGACTGAGCAGATTCCAGAGTCCTGGGGTATGCTGGTTCGGTTACCCATCTGTGAACTGTAAGCGCCCAACTCTCTTATGAATCCGCATTGTCTTCCTTCAATAATCTTGGTTTGGGTGAATTTCATTCTGTGGTATCAGTCAACAGTTGTCAACTGAAAAATATGTAGTTGGTGCAATAGAATCTGTTGCACCTGGTGAAACATCTATTCCTAAGTGTGGAGAAGCCATTTTCGACTGATAGTCATACATTGATGTACCAGCATATTTGATTGGTTAATGTGAATTTCAGTATCATGAAACTGTTCTTCCTTTGGGTAATAGACCTTTCAGACTCAAGCCTTACAAATTCATTTGATAAATGTCTCTCAGATCTTACAGGTTGAATACGTGACAAGGTTTCTGAAAGCTACTGCCGTTTTGTGATGCAACACTTGGATCATTTCTTTGTGCCATATTCCTTACATATTTTTTGGGGGGAGAGGAGGAGGAACATTGTTTAAATCATTATGATCCTCAGAGCAGAGTTCATCTTTGTGCAGGATTGATTGTCACCAAATAAAAACTGGAATTTATATATAGTGACCTATTGGTCTGAGAGGTTGGCTGCAAAGATGTTTTAGTGAGTGATCCAGTGGTTGAGGTTGTAGTATACTGTCTCTGTGAACTTATAATCCATTATTTATGATTTTTGCTGGCTGACTGCAGCCTCTCTAAAAGATTGGGAACTTTCACGGTGCATAAAACAACTTTCTGAGGAACAGGAATTTTGCCACTTTGAACTTTCTAGAATATCATTTGACTTGTTTACATTCATTTCTTTCATGTTATCTTGTAGCATTGGCAACAGGCTTGATGATTGTAGGTCCTCCCTGAAATTAACAACTTGTTTCCTAAAGAGTAATGAAAAATGCAATAAATAAAAGGATTAAAGCAAAACCTCACTGTAAACATAGTGCTAAAGCCAGAAGGAAGCCTGGCAGAAGTTTTCCTTTTGCTGGCGCTCATCACAGAAAGGGTATTGGGAGGTAGGAATAACCAATCTTACCTCCCTGCCCAAGTTACTTTGCATTTTAACAGTGTTTTTTTTCAATTGTTATAGGCATTACAGTTTTTATTTAAGGAAAATATTCTAGTAAATAGGTGTGTTAAAATAAATAATACTTAACACATTTTCAACTTTAACATGGGTCTTTACATGTCCACCCCCAAAACTAAAATTTAACCCACTACTGGCCCCAATGTGTGGTGTTAATAAATCTTTACCTTACACTCTGCTCCAAATGGTCCAGGAAAGTAAAGAGCAGGAGCCTGGCTGCCTGTGTAAAGGTATCTGCCTGTTCTGTCCCCTCCGGGAGGTTTGCAGACATGCGCAGGGGAGCACCATCCACAAGCATCCCTCCCACCATCCACAAGCATCACTCTGGTTTTGATTCCTTCCTTAAAACTACTTTTCTGTAGTGCAGCCTCCCCCCTCCCAGCCCCAACCGCATTGTCAGTTTTGAAAATAAATCTCAGTTTACTTACTTATGAGCCATATTCCAGCGCTGTTCTCCATACCCGGCAGCCGCGTCTGTGATTGGCTGCCTTGCAGCCGATCACTGATGCGGCTGCCGGTCCCACCCCTAATGTTGCTTCCTTCGCGGAAGTAACATTACTGGCAGAGGCCGCGGGAAAAAGGCTGGTAAGTAAGTGATCGGATATATTTTTTAAAACTGACAATGCGTTTGGGGCTGGGAGGGGGGAGGCTGCACTACGAAACATTTGGGTTTTAGGGTGAACATACCCTTTAAGCAAAAGGTCACAAGATAACTCTAGAAACTATAAAACGATACCTTTGACCAGATGGCTGTGAGCAGATTCCCGAGGGAGAGAAGAAAGACTGTCTTCAGATTTACTGTGTGCCAGACCATAATTTTCACAGTTATCTAAAATGAATGAAATATTTTATTTATTTATTTTTAAGAAAAACTTTTCAGAATTTATTTCACCATATTGCTGAACAATGGCTTCACACAAAAAAATCAATTACAAACACACACCACAACAAAACAAACAAATCTTATGTATTACCAAAAGACAAAAACATGCTTAAACGGCTTGAGTGTTACGATTACAGCAGATGGCATGCAGAACCAAGAAACGGCCTGCTTCTAGGGGCATGGCATTCTTTTACACAAGTAATGCTGACACCATAAGGGTTTGTCTTAAGTATTTCAGCTCATTTAAAAATAGATGTGTTATTTTTTTCTTCTGCTGACACAGAAAGCCATGCATGGCTAAAGCAGAGCATGATTCTGTTGTGAATTTTTGCCCAGAGCTCTATGGAAACCTAAATATGGCAGATGTTAGTGTTCTAGACCATGTGACCCTTGTCTCATTACCATTTTTAAAGAGAAATATAAAATAATTGTAAGGAACTGCACTAACTAACTTAATAAAGGCCTTAAAGAAATAGTTCATTCAAAAAGTGAACTATTTCTTTAATGTATTGATTAAGACCAGGAGGTTAAGGAGCTATGCCTTACCTCCCGTTCTTTAATCAATTGCCCAGGAGTGACGGACGAAGAAACTTGCCTTGCTCGCAATCTGCAGCAGCAGTGATAGGTCCTGACTGCTTCCTGATTCAGAGTAACTATATGTGCATGCCCGATAATGAACACTACGGTTACTCTAAACAGAAAGCTGTCGGGAATTTCCACTGCTGCTGCGATCGCGTGTAAGGTAAGTTTGTTCTTTTTCTTCGTCCGTCGCTCCTGGGAATAGCTCCTTAATCTCACTGTCTTCAATCAATAGGTTAAAGGAATAGTTCACTTTTTGAGTGAACTATCCTTTAAGGACAACCCACCCTCATAAGAACATCTTTATATAGAATGGCCTCTTTAAAATATGTTGATAATCATAGTTTGTCCTATGAATTCATTACTGTATGCCTGCTATGCTTCTGGATGCCTTATGGAAACTGAGCAATTTAGAAACCTGTACTGAGCATTTACTGAGCCTGGGCAGGCTTAGAAGAGGCAGACAGGGGATTAACATTCAGTCATTGCTGTGATGTCAACTGTCAAATCCATAACTGACAGTTACTAACTGGAAGAACCAAAGCAGAACAGAGGAAACAGGACATTGTGCGGATTTCAGGTTAGACTTATATATTCACATTTCAAACTATTATAGTTTAGGTTTTGGGGGGTGATTTACCTGTATGTAAGTTTTCATTTTGGGGCTGGAATTGCCCTTTTAATAGTAATGCATGTGGGCATAACCTACAATGAATCCAGGCAACTCTAAAACAGTCATTATGCTCGTCTGAACCTGGTATATGATTCTAATGATAATTGAAATATGGCCTTTCAAAAAGTGAGAAACAGGGCCTTAATTAAACTGCATATATATCAACCACATTCCATGTCCATTTAAAGGAACACTAAACCCAAAAAAATAAGTATTTGCCATTCGTTTGTATTATTCACAGGGAGTGAGAACGCTTATTCTCACCTCCCTGTGAATAATATTACGCTCGGGGACCTGGAACTTACTTACCTACCCGCGATGCACTTGCAGCCGCTTCTTCACTGACAGCCGCTCTGTCCCGACCGCGCGCCCTATCTTAGGCGCATGCGCACCAATACAAAAGATGGGCGCGCGATCGGAGAGAACAGCTGTTCTGTGAAGAAGCGGCTGCGAGTGGAGCTGCGGTAAGGTAAGTTCCAGGTTCCCTGAGCGTAATATTATTCACAGGGAGGTGAGAATAAGTGTTCTCACCTCCCTGTGAATAATACAAACAAATGGCAAATACTTATTTTTTTGGGTTTAGTGTTTAAGAGAAACAGAATTTTAGTTAAAAAGCTACCAAAACCTAAAAAATTATCAAACTAAATGACAGATACATGCTGATTGTTGGCCAAAGAGGCAGTTTGTCGCAGTGTCTGACACACGTGTGTAGGGGCCTAATTCTGGTAACATTCTGAAAGACCATTATGGTAACAAGCAGGCTATTGGTCTTCTTATAGATAACTGTATAGCATGTCCACACAAAAAAACCCACCTTTTTAAAGGGACACTATACTGAAAAAATTACTTTGCCTCATCTTAATCTATAATTGAATACATGTAAGTAGCACTTACTCTGATTTACGTGTGTTGCTGCATGACTTCAATCCAGCACACATTTTGTTTAGGAGCAGTATCCCCCCTCCCTCTTTAATCACTCCCACTTCCATCCGACCTGACTTTTCCCCCACAAACTGTCAAGCCTGCACCACAACATACGATTCCAACCATCAAAACTATGTCACCATTCAGCTACAGTAAAACTACTCATAAAGAATTTTTTTTGAGAGCAAGTACTTGATTGACAGCTGAAATAAATATGTTTTAGATTGGATATCTAAAGAAATAGGGGGCAAAAAATGATACAGTGGTGGTTGGGAAGAATTATAGTCTCCAGTTATGGTCAATTTAAAATAACCTATTTTTCGGTATAGATGCCCTTTAAGAATTTAACACAAAAATAGGTAATTTAGTGTTCTATATTACTGGCAAACAGAAAACTTTGGTATAATGGTTTTATATTCCTTCCATGTGAAGGTTTCATTTCTGCTATATTTTTAGAGATTAGATATTCTTAGAAACAAAAAGTCAGGTTATATATTTTATATAAAATTTATATAAGGATACCCATACTTATTAGGCAGAGAACCTTTCATGAACATTTATTATTACTAATATAATAAAATAGAAACTTACTATTCAAGCTGCCTCTTGCTTGCAGTGAGGAGGATAAAAGCAGACCTGCTGACTGCTGGTGGTCACTAAAAAATCAAAAAAAGGCATCATCAACATGAAGCAAAAATTGCTGATTATACTAAGCAATATGCGCAATCTCCAAATAAAAACACTAATTTCAAGGGGTTAAACATTTCTTTAGGAATTTTTCCAAAACTGCATATACATTTTTTGTTACACATCTATACTGTTGTTCTAATACAGAACAATGACTGTATTTTGTTTAAGATGTTCAGTAGTTTATTCCAATACACAGCAAAGAACAATTTTATTACATGGGTTGTACCAAAACTGAAATTATAAATAAAAAAACATAAAATATAAAATCTATTGCTCGTAGCCTCCCACACAGCTATCTCATGTTAGACTGCGCGCTATGCTTTCTGGAAGTGGCAATAGGATGGGGAAACTACATATCTACAGCCATTTAGAGCTTTTCACTGCCCACACCACAGGTGAAATGTGAATTTGAGCCAAGTTTAAAATGGCAGCAAAAACATAGCTTTATAAAAACAACAAATCTGCAGTATGCTTTTAATGCTTTGCTTAGGACTATAAAATATGGGATTACAATTTATACCCTACAATAAAATGCAGTGAGGCAAAGGAATTCTACCAAGAACAGGCCAAATTGTGGTTTGTGCTCTGACCGCTGACTGTTTTTGGCCTCCATCCTATATTCTAGTATTGGCAGTTACTGCTTGCATAGACGGCTTTCAGTATTCAGTTAATGGAAACAAAGTGGATTTTAGCTCTCCTTTAAAAGTCTCCAGATAAAACTGCCCTATAGAAAGATCAAATTCACAAAGATACAAAAAAACTGTATCTCCACCTCACCCTTTGCTGTGGATGCTGGGTGATTAACCCGTGGGGACTAGGAGTCAGCTCCAATAATTTACCTTATCTGGGAACACCCAGCTAAGTGTATGCTGTACACATCACAGGAAGCTTAAGCTCCTGAAAGCTGACAGCTAATTATGTTACAGCTCAGAGTTCTCCTCCCTCGGACACAGAACACAGAATTAAGTGCAGCTTTAGTGTAAATACTTACAAATGCTCCTTTCCCTAACAATGACAAATAACTTTTCTTTTTTTGATGAAAAACAAAGGCTCTTCTTTGCTAGAATGGCTGTTAAAAAACAAACAAACATAAAATACTTACATTTCAGTAAAAGTATGTATGGGAATCAACGAACCTGCAACCTTCTATACTGTGTCTTGCTAAAAAGAATGATTTCTACCTCTATGCCACAAGGGCTACCAGGGGGATAAAGGTAAACGTAGAATCTCTATCTTTTTCTAGACACATAATAGGGGGGGGAAAAAGGAAAAAAAAAAAAAAAAAAGAAGAGGTAAGCCTGGGGAATCAAACCTGTGTCCGAATGGACTGTTTGTTTCCAAACCCAGAATTTCAGCAGCATGCCACCACTGCAAGATGCAATAGACACATGTACATTTGAGTGAATGTTAGTAAAATCAGTTCACTATTTTGTATTGCTCCAGGGAGCTGGTTGGCAAATAACACAACGAGCTGCTATATATAAGTTTGTACACATGTAGAAACTTTATATTTTTCTAGAAACATATGGAAACAAACAAAAAAAGAAATAAACTAAGGCATTGTTTCACAAGTAAACCAGGGGATTTGAACTTGTGACTTATTGGGTTTTAGTTTCTTAATAACATGGCATTTACATGGTGTGCCCCCAGCAACCCAAAAATGAATACAGGTACTTTAGAAACTTTCAGGGTTATTCAATAAAGTTCTTTAAGGGCATGTCCATCCTTCTTAAAAAATTTTTATATAATATTCTCCCTGTCCCCTAGCCCCAACCGCTATAGTTTTAAGTTCAGAAAGTGCCCAAATATTACTTACCTTCCCTCTATCCTCCGCCGCCGCACTGCCAGGCCCTCTGCTTGCAAGAAAATGCAGCAGAGGGGGGGGACCGGCATTCGCATCTGTGTTTGCAGCCAATCACAGACGTGGCTGCTGGGAGTTCAGTGCGGCGGGGAAAGAGGGAAGGTAAGTAATATTTGGGGCACTTTCTGAACTTAAAACTATAGCGGTTGGGGATGGGGGGACAGGGAGAATTTCTATAAAAATCTTTTTACACATAGGGGGAGGAATCTAAATCGGGAGGGAGAGGGAGGGGAGAAAGGCTGCAGTCGCATGCCAAAACTTCTCCGAGGGGAGAGGAGGCAGAGTCCTATATGGACTCTGCAGTGACTCCGGTGGGCGTTTTTTGGGACTTTAGGGGGGGGGGGATAGCAGTAGAACCAGATGGAGCTGGGATGTAAGGTAAGGATTAAATTACTACACAATGGGGCCAGTAGTGGGGGGGATTATAGTTTTGGGGGTGGACATCCCTTTAATATGGTGCTAATTTGCCCCAACAATCAGATGTTAGCTTTCAATGTAACTAAGATCTGATTGGTTGGGGCAAAATTAGCACCATTTTAAACGATAAGAACTTTTATTGATCTCCCGTTTCTTTTTTCTAAAAACAGAAACTCTGTGCATAGAGACTGTATCCAGGGGCCAGGGGGCGTGGTTCTCGAAAGCCAGATGGACTATGAGTTGTACCGGCAAAAACATGAAGCCTTCTTAGTTAGAGAAGCTTACATTACTAATTAACTAAAATGCAATAAAGAGAATAACTTTTCAATGTATAGGTGTTCTGGGGAGAAAAGATTCACATTAGGGTTAAAAAGATTTAGTTTAGTTCTCCTTTAAATGTGAAAGTTTGCGTATGTGCTGTAAATAGTGCTAATTCTTGCTTTGGTGTGCTCCTGAAGCTGGTGTGCTCCTTAAGCTAAATAGTGATTTTGGGTTCAGAGAACAAAAATGTTTTGAAGGTAAAATTAGTGTAATACATCTGAAGAAGGGTATCCTAATTATGTTGTTTCTGAAAGCATATGCACAGTCCAAATTAGAATGTACTTCTCTAAAAGATGGGTACTGAAGATGGCTAACATAACATGCGTGAATGAAAGAACTATGCTCTTTTGCTACTGCTCTGCTACTGTCTATACATCTAGTAGTGTAAAGCCAGGAAAAACTGATTTCATAAAAAAATAACAATATCTGGTTCAACCATTATTACAAAATAAAAAAGTAGCACATTAAGTCAACAGGATAGACCCATCTGAAGTTCAGTCCCAAAAATGAATGGCCCGCTGTGCAGAATATTTTAGCTTGCATCCTGAGAACAACTCACGGCACCAGCAATGTTGTTTTTATGGGAGGACAAACTGTTCAAGAAAAGCGGAACAAAGACTGAGCAAATATTTATGTGGCGAATGGTTTAAATAGAAAAGACCACTGGCAACAGAAGAATGGTGCAAAGTCAGCTAGTATTAAAACAGATAAGTTCAAGAAAACAGAATACAGAAGACTTATTTAAAGTTAAATTAAAGTGAATACTTAGCAAGCATGTCAACTAAACAGCTAGAGGGAAGGGAAACTGTATGAGTCCATTGTAACAGGAAATAATGAATTTAGATTAGACATCACTTGGGTAGTATGACACATACATAATAATATTTTGTTACATACATAACAGTTTTCTAGCTCTTCCTCCTGTTAGTCTGTAAAAGCCTACTGCAAATATCCCAACCCCCTCTGGATTGTCCGGAAGTCTCCCTCATTCTGGGGTGGTCTCCTGCACTCCCGAGAGACCACCCCAGACTCCTGGACTTGAGAGGAGACTTGAGCCTCCTCCCCAGTCATGCCCAATTTGTGACCACGGCCTAACCCTGCCTCCCACCACCCTAGAATGCTGGCCCCACCTCCTTGTAACATCACGCTCCCACCCCCACATGGGATCTGCAAGATCTTGTCTGTCATTTTTCAAAGATCAGGGTACACCACAGTCCCGAGCATTAGGAGAGAATTCGGGACTGCATGTTCCCACAACCGAGGCTGGTTCCCTTATACTTTAGTACAGGGAGAAGCCGCAGCTGAGGGAAATTTTTGGTCTCTTTGAACAACCACACGGCCGACAGGAAACTTTTGTCAGCCTTGCGATCCTTCAAAAATATGATACACATAGAATCAGTGCTTTATGTTAATGTGTGTTACCCAGCTTAATGTTTTACCTAATCTTAAAAAGGAACTGTGGTCTCCATACAAGTGATTTTAAATGAAAGACCAGTTTCCTAACTTTAAAACAAGCTATCAACCACCTCTCTACGTGCCCCAGAGCCCAAGATATAAATACATTACAGACCAGAAAGTTAATGGGTGGGGAGGTTGACATGTGATATCCTAAGGCTGCTCCTCCACCTCACGGCAAGCCACAGCCTCAACTTCAGTGTGTGAGGGAGACAGGAAGTCCCTCCCCCTTCTGCTGTGTGAAGATCTCACAGAAGTAAGGGAATCTACAGCCCTACCCTCCCACTATGTGAAAACAGCATTTTTCAGGCAGAATCTCATAGAAAAGAGTTCTCCTGAAAAGACTGTTTTCACACAGTTTTTGTGTGTGGGGGGGGGGTGTTTGAGTGGGGAGGGGGCACTGCACCCTCGAGTGGGCGGGGTCAAATGGGGCTGTAAGGGAAGGGGGCATTGGGGCCTGCAAAGGAGGGCCCATGAGTGGGAGGGACCAGGGGGGCTGCAAAGGCAGGAGGATACATAGGGCAGAATGACTGTCAGATGGTTTCAGAGCAGGAAGCAGGAAGTGGAGGGGACCTGGTAATGTTGCTGCCATAGCAAACACACAAATGTAAATATCTCAAAACTATGCAAAATAAACAATGAAAGAAATTGCATATTGCATAGTAATTCCTATCAATTTACCTAAAATATTTTTGGACTACAGTTCCCCTTTAATACACATGCTTTCAAGAACAAACAAAAAAGAAACAGCATTTTCTCACTCTAGTAGCCTACAAGAGTCAAGTCCACCCCTTCAACAAAATTTAAAACTTGGTAGATCACCCCCTCGCTAGGTTTATTTTTTAAATCAACGGACATACTTACCAGCCACCTTCTTCCTCACTGCCTTCTGCTTGTCTCCCGTGCTCTTCTGTGCACGGAAGCAAGCATAAGGGGCTCGACCAGCAGCCGTGACAGTGATTGGCTGAGACAACTGTGGAATGCCCTTAATCTGCCCATCAATATTTTTTATGCATATATAATGCTACCAATGTGGCCTTCCTTTATATGGTGCCATCCTTGAACACTGCTCAGCAGAAAACGGAGCGGTTTTGGTTCACATAACAAGCCAATGAGGTAAAAATGAGTTAGGAACATTCCAAGGACTGTTTATATAAGTAAACCTAGAAGTTTAGGTCCTGCCAGTGCATACCATTAACTGGAGGGGGGCGATGGCATGGACATTAATTGGCCTTAAATACATGCAGAGGCTGATTACATGACTACAAGCTGGTGGAAGCAGGAGTTTTTAGAAATTGATATGCTAAACCTTCCAGCATATAACTTTACCTAGAAAATTGACCAGGGTTAATTTTTAGGGTAAAACAGAAGGGCTTTTATTTAACCCTAACTTTTCAGAGACCACTTTGACCTTATAAAGAAAAATATAGTGCACATAAAGTTTTAAAAAACAGTTAAAATTAATGTTACCAGGGGCAGGGAGGTAGGATTCCTAATTTTTTAACTCCCAAAATGGTTCTGTGAGGAGTGACACCATAAAGAAACTACTTCTGCCAAGCTTTGTCAATCAATCAATGTAGTTGTCCTTTAAGTTTAATGGGATGGGTGTTTAGGTACATACACAATTTAGATGCTGAATCAGCTATTATACAACTGCATCGACCAACACTAATTTGTGTAGAGGCTCCAATCCCTTCAGGATAAAAGTGAAGTCTGCATCACAGAGGTCTCCCTGACAATCCCACTCCACTGTGCATGAAACAGAATAGGCTGTTAGTAGTAGAAAATTGATAAAGTTTTTGTCTAATGATCAATAACAATATAATCTTACATGTTCGTAGCTTATGGCTTGTCACATATTAGTATAAAACGTTTGCCCGACAATCTAATCAAATTTGTAGATGCGCACAGTACAATGGTTTAGTTATCCATCTTGTCAGGCAACCAACATCTGTTTGGGGGTCATCCCATCACTTTCACTTACTCCTTTTGGACAGATTGTATAATGATTAATCCTAACAATTTAAAGCTTCTTTAAAAAATAGGGATTCTTATGTTTTTTTGGTCTGGTGTTTTATGCCTTCAGTTATCACAAAGGGTTTGTAAGGGGTGTAGCAAAGAAATAATTAACCTAATCTTTGCATAAAAAAAAAGAAAAAAAATTGGCACCCAAAATCCAATCAACACCACACACAAAACTTCCAACAACAAGCTAGAGGCAAACAAATTTAAATATGTGCCATTTCAGAAGAATAAACAACAATAATTACTGTAGCATCTTTTAATTAAAAAGTTCAAAAAGCAGGTCCTAGTCTATATGTAATTTGTGGAAATGACTTACCTGATACAATGGCTCTTGAAGACCCTTTCCATCAGTAAAACTGGTTCCTTCAATTACGGGGGAATCTAGATTACTTGAAACCGCTGCCTGATGTGGACTGCTTTATATCCAGATTCTGTTCTCTGCATCTGCCAGCTGTCAGATGGTACAATTTGTATATGGAGTAAGTTTGTTCCTTCTGCTTGACCTTTTCTAATGATTCCAGTGAAATTCTGCGTGCCAGATTCCTGCTTTATTTCATCCTCAAAAATAGTCATTAGTAACTTACGTTTGGGACTTTCTTTAGGGACTGGTTGGAAACAGACTGTTTTCCAATGAGCTTGCTAAATGCCTGGATCTGTTGGCTTTTTTCATTTTCACTAAAGATGCTGTCCACATTAAGAGTTTCCCTCATGGGCCTCCAAGGCTTTTTGCTTCTAGTGGTTCCCTTATCTCTGTAGTCCTGACTGCTGTCTGTGTCATAGCCATTTGAAACATTGCTTTTTGCTCGGCCACTTGCTTTGGTTCGAGCATAGAAGCATGTCCTGTAGTTATACAGAAATTTGTTTAGATTGGTTCAAAGGCTTTCCTGTTTATAAGGACCCCTTCCTTGACTGCTATAAACACGGGGGTCAGGATATTTCTTAAGCCATTTGATGGGGAAGACATTCTGACTTCAGCTGTACTGTTGTAAAAAGTTTCGGGTTTGTTGTTGCTCCAGAGATTTCTGAGGAATTAAAAAACATTTAATTGGAGTTGTTAAGCCTGGACCTACATCACAATTGCATAACAATAGCAATACATGGTGTTTAATAAATTTTGCGGGTTTGTGGTAAAGGGACAGTTCAGTGGAAATGATCAAATATTGTAAATTGTTAGTTTGTGTAATGCCTTCTTAGTTATTCTACTATTCTCTCCATTTTGAAAAATCAGTTGATTCATACCTTTGCTGTTCCCTGCTGTTGAGCTTCCATTTCAGGTTCTAATCGTCCTCTTCCCAGGGATGCACCACACCTTGGAATGTTATTTCTACTGATTGGCTGTGGATGGGTCAAAGATGCTCAGATCTCTACTGAGCAACTTATCAACCCAGGCGCTGGGTCAAGGGCAAGACCTAATGGTCTCTATAGGGGTCTGCAAATAGGAAGTCAGTATTTCATTTGCATTATTTATACACAGACAAATGCTGAACTGGCAGATTAAGGTCATTGGATGAAAATATACTGCTTTTTTCTGAAAAGCATTGTATTTGCACTGAACGTCCCCTTGATGTATGAAAAGAAGATGTATGAAAACCTAATTCTAGCCAACTGCACATATAGCTTATACCATAGGGCACTAGTCATTCACATACATCCAAAACAATAACTGGTTGAGTACATCTAACCATTTCTTTTCTGTCTTAAATGTACACTAAATAGTCATTAACCAGACAACCAATTTATTAATAATTGAAATCGGAATGCAATATATACATTGATGACAATGTAGATCAAATCAATATTGAATTTCGGCATTAAATAAGAAAAAGTCACCATACAACAGTAAAATGTCTCTTGTTTGTAAAGAAATACAAGTTTCACTTACCTTAGGTCTAGCGATCTCTTTCTTCTGTGTTTTTTCAGAAACTTCCTTTGTGAAGATGACAGGTTTTTTAAGGTTGCTTTTTTTTGGCACATTCTCTGGAAACATCTCTCAGCTTTTCTTGCTGTTCATTACGATAAGTTTTAACTACAGAAGGGAAAAAAATTCAATGTGAGGGAGTTAAGTCTTTTATGATGATACGTAATTTTTCTATAAATAAAGAAAACGTTTAGGCTATGAGGGATGTCAGCACTATTCTGTTCTAGCAGTCGAAGGTGGTTTATGAGAAATGGTTACTCTACAGTTGCCAGCAACAGGGATGTGAGTCACTGCAAATGGAGCTGCATGACAACTTCCCAGCACCACTGAATACAGATTATGGGCTACATGTCTCTTTCAAAATCAAACCATTGCCTTAAATACTATTTAAAACCGTATTATTGTCATAAGTTTTTTTCTATACAAAATGTGCCATTTGCACACATACAGTCCTATTTCTTGTGCACAACAAATAAGCAGGGTATGTTAACATTACAAAATGGAAAGGAAATATGCAATCAACAAGGCATGACACAAAATGCTTTAAATCCAGAAAACTGGGGAGAAAAACAGATTATGTAGTACTGTACCTGTCCACCTGTCTGCTTAGGGTGGTAAATGCTATAGAATGCTATTGACCAGGTTTTGTGATGGTTTTACACAACCAGCTGGGCTGCTTAAGAATCCATGTGACTCTCTAAAAATTAGCAAACAAGCACTGATGCCTATTACCCTCATATTACCGTACGATAGATGTATGGTAACAGACTATGAAATCAGACCATTTTTCTATTAAGGATATACTATTAAAAATGTGTACACTATTAGCTTATTATCCAATATGATTGCAATAATATGAAGATTTTGAGTACAAAATAGTATTACGTGTCATCTGGAATGCATTATTATTATTATTATTATTATAATAAAAAAAAAAAAACCTTAACATCTGTCAGTAAACGCTTACTATAAAGCTACATGCTCCTCCTCCACTGCCTGCTTGTATTGGGTCTCCTATAGTAAGCCTCATCATATTGCATTGCTACACAGCAAAAAGAACAATTTCAAAGTCTAATTCTGTGAGTGTGTGGTAGTAACCATGAGGGCAAACTGCGGCTTTCCAGTGTTTGAAAAACTACACCTCCAGCATTCCTATGCTTCTCTCTGTAGTTGAGGAATGCTGGGAGTGTAGTTTCAAACATCTGGAGAGCCGCGTTTGAGGATCACCGAGTTAGTACATGCCTTAATAAAGGCCTGCATGGGGTGTAGATAAATTGAATCATTATTATAAGATGAGAAATAATTAGAAATATATTTAAGATTCTAGTAATTTCATATTTCCAGCCAGCACTCTGCCACTTACATTTCGTGTGCAAATGTCAAAGGTTAACTTTACCAATATTTTTATATGGTCTAAAATGTTAAATCAACCAAAAAAAGTGTCATTCTCTCCCCACTCACCCCCCCCCCCCACACACACTAATATTCCCCTTAATTGCATACTTTATATGCTGTTATTAGAATCACTGTCATGAGAGAAAATTAAAATATTTTTCACATATTAAGACCTTATGCATATTTTGATTATTGGTAGATGTGTTTAGAAGGTACAGAATCTAATTGGCTCTTTCAGGTACTAAAAAAATCAAGCATTACAGAAAACCCACAGTTGGTAATAGACATAACATGATTACCTAAGATCTTGAAAAAATTTCTAGCAATATTGGCAAATCATTTACTATAAAACACCACCACTTTGAATAAGAGCTGCTTCCTAAAAAGTCACATGCTAGATTTTTTTGTGAATCATTAAATTACTAGTTCCGCTTATAGAGCAATGTGACCATTAACACATGGACCAGCCATAAGCATTTTACTGAATTGTAGGAATTTTCTAAATGTGTTCCCCAGGACATTTTGCAACTTCAGATTTAGGTTTTGGCATTTGTAAAAAATCAAAAATGTAATCTTTTCCCCCATGGATAACCTTGTACCTCACCAAACTTGAGCAAACGGGTATAATAGGTTGCACAATAAAATGGTAAAATTCATAAAAAGCTGTATGTTTATGCACAAAGCCGATGAGAATGTAGAGGGTACATTGACTAATAGATACACACAATGTGTTACAAAGATGGAGAAAAAATTAAAAACAAAGAAATCATTAGACAATGATAAAACAGTAATGCTGAAAGACAGAATCTAAGTTAGGAGAAAATAATAACCAGAGTATAATCATTGATGTTGGTTGGGGACATCTGTATTGATCAATCTAAAAATGTAAAAGTGTAGCATTCTAGAAATACTTAATTAAAGCTTTCATCTCAAAAGGTTATGAGAAAGAATCAACATGTGGTATAACAGAAGGGATATACATACCAGGTCCTCTGCCAGCACTTGCTTGAACAGCCCTCTATTAAATGTACATTCCTCCATCTGACATTTAAACCCATTGTTCTGGTTATTATGTTCAGCAAAATCATGATCTCTGTTGTATATCATGCTTTTTTGGTATGGAACTTGGTCTTCATTACCTTTGAATAAAAGAAAAAAAAACATATAAAAAATTATTAAGAAGTATAACAAAATACCATTACTATAAAGTTCCCACACATAGTCACATATTCTTAGAGAAACCTGTAGATTTTATGGACAGTCGTGGTCATCAAGATGAAGGGCAGGCCTTCCAAGGTAATTTTTGAAACTGTACCTGTCCCACACTCTACATTAAGAAGGCAGACGAAAATTAGGACTATACTCACCTCCCCTCGCTCCTCGCCCACATAGCTGCATAGCACCAGGGTGAGGACCTAAGTCGCTAAGCTCACACTGGGTACTTTCCCTAAATTCTGCGATAGTTACTGAAAGTCTCCTTCGGCGCTGTGCTCCACTCCTCCTGGCAGATTCTATCTGACATTTTTTAAAGATTGTGGGTGTGTGCACCCAGCTTTAATGTGTGGGCAGATAGCATACTTCTGCATTTGTATAGAGCCTCTGAAAGGCTTCATTTTGAGTTTGCTATGGTGTTGTGCACCAGTCCACAGAATGGAAATGAATAGAATTAAAAAGGGTACAAAAAAAAGAACTCCTAAATAAACTCATAAAAAAATGGATAAAATAGTTGGGTTGGTTTTCCCTGGAAAAAGGCATTTGAAATGGGATAGGAGCAAATTTCAAATATTTTAAGAAGGAACTACAGCCAAACTGCAGTAGATCTTTTCTATTAAGCTGGGTACACATGTTCCAATCCTTCCTCCTGACCGACTGTTCAAAGGACAACTATACTGGTGAAACACACACAGTCAGCAGATAGATATAAAGCAAAACACACCGACTCTAGTGTTCCTGCGTTATGTCAGAAAGTAGAGGTTAAAGGGCATCTATAGTGAAAAAACACATTGCCCCTTTGCAAAGTTAAATTATGTACTCTATGCTGCCTTAATCCTATCTATGTCAGTGACTTGTTTAACCATGGTATCAGATCTGTGGTGCAGCACTCCCCCCTTCCCCTCCCGTTACCTCCTCCATGTCTCAACTGCGGCTAACCGACAAGCTTATCATGAGCAGTAGGAGTTAAAAGTTCACATCCTGAAAAACACACCACGCACAGTGGCCAATAGAAAGCAAGCTGTCTGGAGACACGGAAGAAAGAAGAACAGTACAGTTTACGATCTCTCACTTTGTGACCCATCATCAATCAGTGAAAGCTATTAAGAAGGGGGGTTCAAGTGCAGCTTATATTTACCATCAAAGTTACCTCTCTCCCCTGCTCACGCTTTTATCTCTAGTTTATTACGAGCAGGGAGGGGGGGATAACATCAGAGGGATTTGATTGACAATCCAAGTAGGAGTAGAGGAATGCAATCACGTATTCTTCTAAACTGTGTATCTCAGGACAGTGAGGGAATTGAAAAAAGTGAAGACATTCTGGGTTGTGGGGAATTATAGAACACATGGAAAGAAATAAAAAAAAAAGTTCATTTCCCCACTATAGATGACCTTTAATGTCAAACTCCCATTTCCCAGACTATAAATCCTGCCCTCCCTCTCGTCGGGTGACGAAAATTAGAATGTGTCATTTGATTGGTCAGGAAGCATGAAGCTTTGCTGAACTCTGTAGCCTTTCTTATCTACAACCATGCTAATAGTATGATTTAGTTTGCCCAAGCTTCGGAGTTCCGGGCTGTAACTAGAGGACTTCAAAGTTGGAATTTCTCCATTCTTGTATTTAAAAAAAAAAAAGGCAGGGGGAAAGTTGGGGGAACTCAGCACAACATAAATATACATTAAACTTGTTTCCCATTTTTAGGAGTATAATTGTCTTTAAGGCTTTCGAATGGTCACCAAGAGGAAGGACTGTAGATGTGATATACTTTGATTTTTCTAAAGCTGGTGAATCCAAGTGCGGGCAATGTTTTCTGGCTAGAAATATTATTTCCCTAAGGAAAGATTTGAAATCAGCAGGGGTATCATCCAGATGCCTAGGATGCAAGCCTGGGGTCCAGACCACCGTTGAACCCATTATGTCATGGAGAAATTGATTACTTGTTGCCAAAAAGCCCTGGATTTGCAGATAGGACCAAGATATGGTAGAAAAGTTATGTCAAAAGCATGAATTGGGGAGTTAAAAACTCCTGTTTGCATTGTTCAAAGGATTTTAGAGTATTCCCGTCTGTTTGGTGGGCAAGTACGTATATACTCGAGTTATAAACAGAGGTTTTCAGGCTTTAAAAAAAGCCTGAAATCTACCTCGGTTATTACTCGAGTCACCTGTCTCTACCTTGTCCGGCGGCCGCGCGATCCGCATCCTCAGGTGCGCATCCGGATGATGTCACTACCGGCGCCTTCACGTTTGCGGCGCAGAGTAATGACATCATCCGGATGTACACTGAGGATGTGGAGCGAGGAGCGAGCGGCCGCCGACAGGGTAGGAGAATACTAAGGACGCCAGGGAGGGCAATATTTACAAATAAGGGTAAACTTCTTTATTTGTGCATACTGTATGCACAAATTAAGGAGGATTTACCCCTATTTGCAAGTATTGCCATAAGATGTTGAAAATATAAAGCAATAAAGCATGCCGGGAGTTGTAGTTTCCAAACATCTTAAGTGGCAAATACACCCCTCGGTTTATACTCGAGTCAATGTGTTTTCCTCCTTTTTTACATAAAACTAGGTACCTCGATTTATACTTGGGACGGTTATATCAAGTATATACGGTAATTGGATTCCATGATTAAACCATGTTTTAGCTATGAGGCAGCCATACAAACCCATAATGGAGTATACTATTGATGTGTGGTATGGCTAAGTGTTTAAGGGCAATGTCCAGGATTTTGAGGGCTTGTTGCAGGAGTGGGTGTGTAAATGATGTCATGTTGTGCCAGATTACCTCGGGAGATAAGATACAGTATATGTCCGAAGTAGTTTATTTTGGGGGAGATTGAATAGTGTTAAATCCTTGTTGTCCGATTGGCTCCAATTATACAGATGGGATAAACTGCGAGGCTATTAAGTTTAGGTTGGGAACTGCCAGGCTTCCTAGTTCTGCGGGCGCTGAAGGGTGAGCCAATCCACTTGGTGTCTGGTTGGGCACCAAAGAAAAGGTTTAGCAGGGAGTCGAGTATTTAACAGTATTGAGGGGAATATATATTGGGGCGTGCCATAGGACATACAGGGCCTTTGGTAACAGTATCATTTGATGAGGTTGGCTCTACCCGTGACGCCCCAGCAGAAGTTTGCTCCGAATTTGTATTTTGCCTTTGATGGTGAATCTAGGGGTACTATGTTGAGAGCTATGTAATCCTGTGGGTTTTCTTGTAATTGGATGGGCTAAAATTTAATGCGGCCACTCTATTGAGGGGGAGTTTGTGAGCTCATCTGGGTGGGGGGTAAATATCTAGGGGGAGTATTTGGGATTGTTCCAATAATTGCAAGCCCTGAGAAAACTCTGTATTTGTTGATTATTTGTAGGGTGTGTATTAGTGATATTGTCGGGGTCTGTTAAGTAAAGTACATATCGTCAGCGTACGATTTTTTAAAGCTTTTGATACTGTGCCACAAGGCGACTAAGTATAACACTGAGGACGGTTGGCCTAGAAAAAAACGTTTGTATGTTGATAGAGAATTGGTTATGGACCACAGAGTGGTGGTCAATGGGGCTACATTATGTGGGTTAAGGTGGATGCCTCAGGGTTCCGTACTGGGTACACTTCTTTAATCTGTTTACAAATTACTTAGAAGGGGGCATTGAGAGCAAGGGTCTCTGTTTGCTGAGTACACTAAACTATGCAGAGCTTTAGAAACTTCAAAAGATGCGCAATTGCTGCAAGCTGACCTAGATTATTATCAAAATGGGGCGCAGTAGGCAGATGAGATTCAATGTTGATAATGTAAGGTAATGCATTTGGAGTTTAGCAATCCCTGTGCCACCTACACCATAAAATAACTCTGTGTTAAGTGAATCTCGACTGGAAAAAGATTTGGGGGTTCTGGTAGATAACAGACTTAGCTTTTGCAAAACATGCCAGACCGCAAACAGCTGAGCTGTTTACAAGGCACGGTAAGGCCTATTTTGGAATATGCGGGTGCAGTTTTACAAAAGGGACACTTGGAAATGGAAGCAGTCAGAGAAGGCAACTAAAAAATAAAGGGAATGGAGAGGCTTGACTATGCAGGCAGATTAGGGCTGTGTTACATTAGAGAAGCAGGCGTTTGCGTGAGGATTGATCACTTTATACAAATATTTAATGGGCCATACAATAAACCCTGATGATTGTTTACTAATTGGTCATATCAGAGGACACGTGGACATCCTTTAAGATTGGACGAAAAGAAGTTTCATTCAGGTTAGGAAAAGTTTCTTTACAGTAAGAACGTCGAAACTGTGGAACGGTCTTCCAGCAGATGTGGTAATGGCAAGTTTACTGAATTTAAATCCCTTTCCACCTATACAATGTTTTTTGTTATTATAAATTCGAAAATCTAAATAAATATATATTTCAAAAGAAAAAAAAAAAACATTTATGTACTTCTTTATATATGCAAAATATATAGAAATACATAGCTACTTTACCCATGGATCCAGACAGCTAAACGGAGTCAATGCTGAGGAATGAGTGGCAGAACCTACTGCCTTCTGACACAAATCCTTTTATACCTGCTGAAGTGGAACTAAAAAGGGAGAATGGGCTGTATTTATAACACATTCTGAAAATGCAGCAATGTGCACACTATGCTATATATATATTTCCGAAAAAGGTTAACAGAAGCACAAACACTATTAGCAGTTATATACAAATAATCAACACAACAATAAAAGAAGTGCTTAATATTTATAGCTAGTGCATTGTTTTCCAATTGTCCATTGTAAAACACCTCAAATAGACGTACCTGAATCATCATGGGTAATACTCTCTTGTAATGAGACCAGTGTATGACCTGCCTTAAAGCATCCATGTCACATGCGTACCATAAGGATTTGCATAAAACAGAAGCAAAGGCTGGTAATGGCAGCGAATGCACTCTGGTGACCAATCTTTCCACTTATTACCAACCTGAATTGAACAATAAGCTGGGTTAACAAAATTGTCTTCATATAATAATATTAAACAGCCCTAATAGAAATATGTATACACTGTAAATAAACAAACTAATTAATTAGGCTACTCAGAGAGTAGGGAATTACGAATATCACTGCCAAATAGGCATGCATGCAATCAACCATCTAAAAACAAATAAAAAAAAGGAGAGCAGCCCAAGGTTTTCCAAATGCTGTGCAGAACAGTGTTTAAGCATTACAAGCTAATACTTGACGGGATCTTAACACAGAAGCTGGGGATGAGAAGTCATTTGATTTAAAACAAATAAGCACTTCCTTACCTCTTTCGGACGCATCATCAAATAAAAAACACCTTGGCACTCTTCGTGTGATAGGCAAAGGCACAGTAATGATGGCTTGGTGTAGCATATCATACCCACCAAGATAAAGTCTACTTTTCTTTTGCATATTCATCAGTAACCCTAAAAAAACAGCTGCGGAAGCAGAAACATCATTAAAATATTTCATCTTGATAGTTAAAGCAGCCTGAAATTGTTGTAGGATACAAAAAGTTAACATTTTACATCTAATTGCAAACAGCTATAGCCCCCATTGAGTGCAGTTTTTTTTCATCCTTTAAAGTAATACATAACATCTGTAGCAGCAAAAAATAAAAGTACAACTGCAATTTACAACTGCAGGAAACAAATCAGGTTACCCTGTCACAACTATGTATGTACAGTACCAACAAATACTAAAGGAAAAAAAACTACCAGCGCAAACTAAAGGAGGCTATGATCACAGCACAACACAATCATACAATACTGTATCAGAATCACTGGGGCCATCTGTTGGTTTTAGTTATCACAGCCCTATTAAATGCAGACTTCTAAAAATATGTTGTTGATCTGTCTCTCTAAAAAAAGAAATCACACCCTGCCGTTTCAGGCTTCCGGGCAGGGTGTGTGAAGGGGTGTGGTGAGGGGTTTGTGATGTCCACCGAGGTGGGGCATGTCACGTGGAGGCGGGGCTGGTGTCCTAGGGGTGGGGGTGGCGGGGGTTCCTGAGGTCTGGTCGGCCAAAAGGGGGTGTAACCAAGGAGACTAGAGCGACTAGAGTTTGGGTGGTCTCATGGGTGTGCGGGAGACACCCCAGAATGAGGGAGACTCCTGTGAGATGCGGGAGGGGTACTGAGACAAGAGCACAAAAAGCAAGCAAGATTGCAATTTTTTAAATATACAAACATGTGAGTTACTATTCCAGTAGTACTCTATAGAAATAATGCATTCCCATGGAACATGACCCTTAGAAGTCATTTTCTGCTCATTTGTGACTGTTGTACATTTAAGAATATCCTGAAATATACTGAAAAAATATGTCAAAATATACTTTGTTTTCTGGTTTTATTTTAAGAAACAAGAAATATATATCAGGGTTATTATAATAAAGTTCTTATCGTTAAAAATGGTGCTAATTTTGCCCCAACCAATCAGATGTTTCAAATGCTTTCAAATGTTAAATAAGATCTGATTGGTTGGGGCAAAATTAGCACCATTTTTAACAATAAGAACATTTATTGAATATCCCTGATAGATTATGAATTACCTAAATTAAGAATAGTTCATATAAAACTACCCAAACACTATACAGATAGCTTAAACTATTCTTTACTGCATTAAAAAACATTCATACAATGGGAGTTATTAAAGAGAAGAGAGTATTAAAAGGTGCCCATTCATGTTAGTTATTTTTCAACTTTCCACTTGTATTAGGGGCGTTTATAAGACATTACTTTAACACAATCCATGTGACAAAGGTTACATGGATTATTTCCAATTGCATCTACTTTCCTGCAGGGTGTCCTATAGTTTGGTTTTTCCCTAAGGCATGCAAAGTTACAATTGCATAAAACCAATGGTTTACTACACTCAAAAATACACCCAGAAGGGAGAAATGACAAAGGACATACTCTATGTGAGAGAAACTTTTTCCTATGTAAAAAAAGCCCAAATACATTTATAAGGTACTTAAAATGTTTTATCAGGCCTGCACTGACATAAGCACTGTAATCATAGTGTTCATACTAGTTACCCAACATTTAGGCAGTGATGTAACTGCAATTGCCAATAATTTTAGATCCCCCTAGGCTCAATGCGAGCGACACAAACAAACCAAAAGAAAAACTGTGATCGACATCACAATCTCAACTCCTTCTGTTCTAAATTTTTTTTGCAAGTAGAATGCAGCTAACACAAGTATGAACAAAAAGTTCTTATTTAAAATGGTGCTAATTTTGCCCCAAGCTGCATGATTAATTCTTTTAATCTGTTTTGTGTGAAAAACTTCCAAACATTGTATTATCTCAATGTAAATCAAATTAACTATTTTTTTTATCCTAAGCCCTCTAGATTTCAATTAATCGGCCATTAAAATATTTAAAAAATTCTCAATATGATGTATGGAGAGATGCTGTAATTACCTCCAATATATAAGCAGTTAAAGGGGAACTGTGGTCCACAAAATGACTTTAGGAAATTGATAAGAATTGCTCTCAGTGTTCTCCCCAGAAATTTTCCCTGCCGGGTGGCATGAAAAAGTAGCGGGTGGGGTTAGGACAGGGAAAGATTGGTGGTAGAGGGAAAATGCGCACTGCATATGCTCAATATAGGTCAGGGATGCTCTAACTTTGTCCCACGCACGAGAGGGTGTAGACCAGATGGAGCTGGGATTAAGGTAAGGATTAAATTACACTACACAATGGGGCCAGTAGTGGGGGGGATTATAGTTTTGGGGTGGGACATGCCCTTTAATATGGTGCTAATTTTGCCCCAACCAATCAGATGTTAGCTTTCAAATGTAAACTAAGATCTGATTGGTTGGGGCAAAATTAGCACCATTTTAAACGATAAGAACTTTTATTGAATCTCCCTGTTTCTTTTTTCTAAAAAGAAACTCTGTGCATAGAGACTGTATCCAGGGCCAGGGGGCGTGGTTCTTCGAAGCCAAGATGGACTATGAGTTGTACCGGCAAAAACATGGAAGCCTTCTTAGTTAGAGAAGCTTACATTACTTACATATACTAAATGCACTTAATAGAGAATAACTTTTCAATGTATAGTGTTCTGGGGAGAAAAGATTACACATTAGGGTTAAAAGATTTAATTTAGTTCTCCTTTAAGTAAAAGTTTGCGTATGTGCTAGTAAATAGTGCTAATTCTTGCTTTGGTGTGCTCCTGAAGCTGGTGTGCTCCTAAAGCTAAATAGTGATTTTGGTTCAGAGAACAAAAATGTTTTTGAAGGTAAAATTAGTTTAATACATCTGAAGAAGGGTATCCTAATTTATGTTGTTTCTGAAAGCATATGCACAGTCCAAATTAGAATGATACTTCTCTAAAAGATGGGTACTGAAGATGGCTAACATAACATGCGTGAAAGACTAGCTCTTTGCTAAGTAATATTTGGGGCACTTTCTGAACTTAAAACTATAGCGGTTGGGGATGGGGGGACAGGGAGAATATTCTATAAAAATCTTTTTACACTAGGGGGAGGGAATCTAAATCGGGAGGGAGAGGGAGGGGGAGAAAGGCTGCAGTGCGCATGCCAAACTTCTCCCGGAGGGGAGACAGGAGGCAGAGTCCTATATGGACTCTGCAGTACTCCTGGTGGGCGTTTTTTGGGACTTTAGGGGGGGGGGGATAGCAGTAGAACCAGATGGAGCTGGGATGTAAGGTAAGGATTAAATTACACTACACAATGGGGCCAGTAGTGGGGGGGATTATAGTTTTGGGGGTGGACATGCCCTTTAATATGGTGCTAATTTTGCCCCAACCAATCAGATGTTAGCTTTCAAATGTAAACTAAGATCTGATTGGTTGGGGCAAAATTAGCACCATTTTAAACGATAAGAACTTTTATTGAATCTCCCTGTTTCTTTTTTCTAAAAACAGAAACTCTGTGCATAGAGACTGTATCCAGGGGCCAGGGGGCGTGGTTCTTCGAAGCCAAGATGGACTATGAGTTGTACCGGCAAAAACATGGAAGCCTTCTTAGTTAGAGAAGCTTACATTACTTACATATACTAAATGCAACTTAATAGAGAATAACTTTTCAATGTATAGGTGTTCTGGGGAGAAAAGATTACACATTAGGGTTAAAAAGATTTAAGTTTAGTTCTCCTTTAAATGTGAAAGTTTGCGTATGTGCTAGTAAATAGTGCTAATTCTTGCTTTGGTGTGCTCCTGAAGCTGGTGTGCTCCTAAAGCTAAATAGTGATTTTGGGTTCAGAGAACAAAAATGTTTTTGAAGGTAAAATTAGTTTAATACATCTGAAGAAGGGTATCCTAATTTATGTTGTTTCTGAAAGCATATGCACAGTCCAAATTAGAATGATACTTCTCTAAAAGATGGGTACTGAAGATGGCTAACATAACATGCGTGAAAGAACTATGCTCTTTTGCTACTGCTCTGCTACTGTCTATACATCTAGTAGTGTAAAGCCAGAAAAACTGATTTCATAATAAAAAATAACACTATTCTGGTTCAACCATTATTACAAAATAAAAAAGTAGCACTTATTAAGTCAACAGGATAGACCCATCTGAAGTTCAGTCTCCAAAACTGAATGGCCCCGCTGTGCAGAATATTTAGCTTGCATCCTGAGAACAACTCACGGCACCAGCAATGTTGTTTTTATGGGAGGACAAACTGTTCTAAGAAAGCGGACACAAAGACTGAGCAAATATTTATGTGGCAGAATGGTTTAAATAGAAAAGACCACTGGCAACAGAAGAATGGTGCAAAGTCAGCTAGTATTAAAACAGATAAGTTCAAGAAAACAGAATACAGAATGACTTATTTAAAGTTAAATTAAAGTGAATACTTAGCAAGCATGTCAACTAAACAGCTAGAGGGAAGGGAAAACTGTATGACAGTCCATTGTCAACAGGAAATAATGAATTTAGATTATACATCACTTGGGTAGTATGACACATACATACAATATATTTTGTTACATACATAACAGTTTTCTAGCTCTTCCTCCTGTTAGTCTGTATAAAGCCTACTGCAAATATCCCAACCCTCCTGGATTGTCCGGAAGTCTCCCTCATTCTGGGGTGGTCTCCTGCACTCCCGAGAGACCACCCCAGACTCCTGGACTTGAGAGGAGACTTGAGCCTCCTCCCCAGTCATGCCCAATTTGTGACCACGGCCCTAACCCTGCCTCCCACCACCCCTAGAATGCTGGCCCCACCTCCTTGTAACATCACGCTCCCACCCCCACATGGGATCTGCAAGATCTTGTCTGTCATTTTTCAAAGATCAGGGTACACACAGTCCCGAGCATTAGGGAGAATATTCGGGACTGCATGTTTCCCACAACCGAGGCTGGTTCCCTTATACTTTAGTACAGGGAGAAGCCCGCAGCTGAGGGAAATTTTTGGTCTCTTCTGAACAACCACACGGCCGACAGGAACTTTTGTCAGCCTTGCGATCCTTCAGAAAATATGATACACATAGAATCAGTGCTTTATTGTTAATGTGTGTTACCCAGCTTAATGTTTTACCTAATCTTAAAAAGGGAACTGTGGTCTCCATACAAGTTGATTTTAAATGAAAGACCAGTTTCCTAACTTTAAAACAAGCTATCAACCACCTCTCTACGTGCCCCAGAGCCCAAGATATAAATACATTACAGACCAGAAAGTTAATGGGTGGGAGGTTGACATGTGATATTCCTAAGGCTGCTCCTCCACCTCACCGGCAAGCACAGCCTCAGACTTCAGTGTGTGAGGGAGACAGGAAGTCCCTCCCCCTTCCTGCTGTGTGAAGATCCTCACAGAAGTAAGGGAATCTACAGCCCTACCCTCCCACTATGTGAAAACAGCATTTTCAGGCAGAATTCTCACTGAAAAGAGTTCTCCTGAAAAGACTGTTTTCACACAGTTTTTTGTGTGTGGGGGGGGGGTGTTTGAGTGGGGAGGGGACACTGCACCCTCGAGTGGGCGGGGTCAAATGGGGCTGTAAGGGAAGGGGGCATTGGGGGCCTGCAAAGGAGGGCCCATGAGTGGGAGGGACCAGGGGGGCTGCAAAGGCAGGAGGATACATAGGGCAGAATGACTGTCAGATGGTTTCAGAGCAGGAAGCAGGAAGTGGAGGGGACCTGGTAATGTTGCTGCCATATCAAACACACAAATGTAAATATCTCAAAACTATGCAAAATAAACAATGAAAGTAAATTGCATATTGCATAGTAATTCCTATCAATTTACCTAAAATTATTTTTGGACTACAGTTCCCCTTTAATACACATGCTTTCAAGAACAACAAAAAAGAAAGCAGCATTTTCTCACTCTAGTAGCCTACAAGAGTCAAGTCCACCCCTTCAACAAAAATTTAAACTTTGGTAGATCACCCCCTCGCTAGGTTTATTCTTTTTAAATCACTGGACATACTTACCAGCCATCCTTCTTCCCTCACTGCCTTCTGCTTGTCTCCCGTGCCTCTTCTGTGCACGGAAGCAAGCATAAGGGGCTCGACCAGCAGCCGTGACAGTGATTGGCTGAGACAACTTGTGGACATGCCCTTTAATCTGCCCATCCAATATTTTTTATGCATATATAATGCTACCAATGTGGCCTTTCCTTTATATTGGTGCCATCCTTGAACACTGCTCAGCAGAAAACGGAGCGGTTTTGGTTCACATAACAGCCAATGAGGTAAAAATGAGTTAGGAACATTCCAAGGACTGTTTATATAAGGTAAACCTAGAAGTTTAGGTCCTGCCAGTGCATACCATTAACTGGAGGGGGGCGATGGCATGGACATTAATTGGCCTTAAATACATGCAGAGGCTGATTACATGACTACAAGCTGGTGGAAGCAGGAAGTTTTTAGAAATTGATATTGCTAAACCTTTCCAGCAATATAACTTTACCTAGAAATTTGATCCAGGGTTAATTTTTAGGGTAAAACAGAAGGGCTTTTATTTAACCCTAACTTTTCAGAGACCACATTTGACCTTATAAAGAAAAATATAGTGCACATAAAGTTTTCAAAAAACAGTTAAAATTAATGTTACCAGGGGCAGGGAGGTAGGATTCCTAATTTTTTAACTCCCAAAATGGTTTCTGTGAGGAGTGACACCATAAAGAAACTACTTCTGCCAAGCTTTGTCAATCAATCAATGTAGTTGTCCTTTAAGTTTAATGGGATGGGTGTTTAGGTACATACACAATTTAGATTGCTGAATCAGCTATTATACAACTGCATCGACCAACACTAATTTGTGTAGAGGCTCCAATCCCTTCAGGATAAAAGTGAAGTCTGCACTTCACAGAGGTCTCCCTGACAATCCCACTCCACTGTGCATGAAACAGAATAGGCTGCTTAGTAGTAGAAAATTGATAAAGATTTTTGTCTAATGATCAATAACAATATTAATCTTACATGTTCGTAGCTTTATGGCTTGTACACATATTAGTTAAAACTGTTGCCCGACAATCTAATCAAATTTGTAGATGCGCACAGTACAATGGTTTAGTTATCCATCTTGTCAGGCAACCAACATCGTTTGGGGGTCATCCCATCACTTTCACTTACTCCTTTTGGACAGATTGTATAATGATTAATCCTAACAATCTTTTAAAGCTTCTTTAAAAAATAGGGATTCTTATGTTTTTTTGGTCTGGTGTATATGCCTTCAGTTATCACAAAGGGTTTGTAAGGGGTGTAGCAAAGAAATAATTTAACCTAATCTTTGCATAAAAAAAAAAGAAAAAAAATTGGCACCCAAAATCCAATCAACACCACCACACAAAACTTCCAACAACAAGCTAGAGGCAAACAAATTTAAATATGTGCCATTTCAGAAGAATAAACAACAATAATTACTGTAGCATCTTTTAATTAAAAAGTTCAAAAAGCAGGTCCTAGTCTATATGTAATTTGTGGAAATGACTTACCTGCATACAATGGCTTCTTGAAGACCCTTTCCATCAGTAAAACTGGTTCCTTCAATTACGGGGGAATCTAGATTACTTGAACCGCTGCTGATGTGATCACTGCTTTCATATCCAGATTCTGTTCTCTGCATCTGCCAGCTGTCAAGATGGTACATCTTTGTATCTGGAGTAAGTTTGTTCCTTTCTGCTTGACCTTTTCCTAATGATTCCAGTGAACTTCTGCTGCCAGATTCCTGCTTTATTTCATCCTCAAAAATAGTCATTAGTACTTTACGTTTGGGACTTTCTTTTAGGGACTGGTTGGAAACAGACTGTTTTCCACTGGAGCTTGCTAAATGCCTTGGACTCTGTTGGCTTTTTTCATTTTCACTAAAGATGCTGTCCACATTAAGAGTTTCCCTCATGGGCCTCCAAGGCTTTTTGCTTCTAGTGGTTCCCTTATCTCTGTAGTCCTGACTGCTGTCTGTGTCATAGCCATTTGAAACATTGCTTTTTGCTCTGGCCACTTGCTTTGGTTCGAGCATAGAAGCATGTCCTGTAGTTATACAAGAACTTTGTTTAGATTGGTTCAAAGGCCTTTCCTGTTTATAAGGACCCCTTCCTTGACTGCTATAAACACGGGGGTCAGGATATTTTCTTAAGCCATTTGATGGGGAAGACATTTCTGACTTCAGCTGTACTGTTGTAAAAGGTTTCGGGTTGTATGTTGTTCCTCCAGAGATTTCTGAGGAATTAAAAAAACATTTAATTGGAGTTGTTAAGCCTGGACCTACATCACAATTGCATAACAATAGCAATACATGGTGTTTAATAAATTTTGCGGTTTTGTGTTAAAGGGACAGTTCAGTGGAAATGATCAATATTTGTTAAATTGTTAGTTTGTGTAATGCCTTCTTAGTTATTCTACATATTCTCTCCCATTTTGAAAAATCAGTTGATTTCATACCCTTTGCTGTTCCCTGCTGTTGAGCTTCCATTTCAGGTTCTAATCGTCCTTCTTCCCAGGATGCACCACACCCTTGGAATGTTATTTCTACTGATTGGCTGTTGGATGGGTCAAAGATGCTCAGATCTCTACTGAGCAACTTAATCAACCCAGGCGCTGGGTCAAGGGCAAGACCATAATGGTCTCTATTAGGGGTCCTGCAAATAGGAAGTCAGTATTTCATTTGCATTTATTTATACACAGACAAAATGCTGAACTGGCAGATTAAGGTCATTGGGATGAAAATATACTGCTCTTTTTTCTGAAAAGCATTTGTATTTGCACTGAACGTCCCCTTGATGTATGAAAAGAAGATGTATGAAAACCTAATTCTAGCCAACTGCACATATAAGCTTATACCATAGGGCACTAGTCATTCAATACATCCAAAACAATACTGGTTGAGTACATCTAACCATTTCTTTTTCTGTCTTAAATGTACCACTTAAATAGTCATTAACCAGACAACCAATTTATTTAATATAATTGAAATCGGAATGCAATATATACATCTGATGACAATGTAGATCAAATCATTATTGAATTTCGGCATTAAATAAGAAAAAGTCACATACAAAAGTAAAATGTCTCTTGTTTGTAAAGAAATACAAGTTTCACTTTACCTTTAGGTCTAGCGATCTCTTTCTTCTGTGTTTTTTCAGAAACTTCCTTTGTGAAGGATGACAGGTTTTTTAAGGTTGCTTTTTGGGCACATTCTCTGGAAACATCTCTCAGCTTTTCTTGCTGTTCATTACGATTAAGTTTAACTACAGAAGGGAAAAAATTCAATGTGAGGGAGTTAAGTCTTTTATGATGATACGTAATTTTTCTTATAATAAAGAAAACGTTTTAGGCTATGAGGGATGTCAGCACTATTCTGTTCTAGCAGTCGAAGTTGGTTTATGAGAAATGGTTACTCTACAGTTGCCAGCAACAGGGATGTGAGTCACTGCAAATGGAGCTGCATGACAACTTCCCAGCACCACTGAATACAGATTATGGGCTACATGTCTCTTTCAAATCAAACCATTGCCTTAAATACTTATTTAAACCGTATTATTGTCATAAGTTTTTTTTTCTATACAAAATGTGCCATTTGCACACATACAGTCCTATTTCTTGTGCACAACAAATAAGCAGGGTATGTTAACATTACAAAATGGAAAGGGAAATAATGCAAATCAACAAGGCATTGACACAAAATGCTTTAAATCCAGAAAACTGGGAGAAAAACAGATTATGTAGTACTGTACCTGTCCACCTGTCTGCTTAGGGTGGTAAATGCTATAGAATGCTATTGACCAGTTTTTGTGATGGTTTTACACACACCAGCTGGGCCTGCTTAAGAATCCTATGTGACTCTCTAAAAATTAGCAAACAAGCACTGATGCCTATTACCCTCATATTACCGTACGATAGATGTATGGTAACAGACTATGAAATCAGACCATTTTTCTATTAAGATATACTATTAAAAATGTGATACACTAATTAGCTTATTATCCAATATGATTGCAATAATATGAAGATTTTGGAGTACAAAATAGTATTACTGTGTCATCTGGAATGCATTATTATTATTATTATTATTAATAATAAAAAAAAAAAAAACCTTAACATCTGTCAGTAAAGCTTTACTATAAAGCTACATGCTCCTCCTCCACTGCCTGCTTGTATTGGGTCATCCTAGTAAGCCTCATCATATTGCATTGCTACACAGCAAAAAGAACAATTTCAAAGTCTAATTCTGTGAGTGTGTGGTTAGTAACCACTGATGGGCAAACTGCGGCTTTCCAGATGTTTGAAAACTACAACTCCCAGCATTCCTATGCTTCTCTCTGTAGTTGAGGAATGCTGGGAGTTGTAGTTTTCAAACATCTGGAGAGCCGCAGTTTGAGGATCACCGGAGTTAGTACATGCCTTAATAAAAGGCCTGCATGGGGTAGTTTAATAATTGAATCATTATTATAAGATGAGAAATAATTAGAAATATATTTAAGATTCTAGTAATTTCATATTTCCAGCCAGCACTCTGCCACTTACATTTCGTGTGCAAATGTCAAAGGGTTCAACTTTACCAATATTTATTTATATGGTCTAAAATGTTAAATCAACCAAAAAAGTGTCATTCTCTCCCCACTCACCCCCCCCCCCCACACACACTAATATTCCCCTTAATTGCATACTTTATATGCTGTTATTAGAATCACTGTCATGAGAAAATTAAAATATTTTTCACATATTAAGACCTTATGCATATGTTTGATTATGGTAGATGTGTTTAGAAGGTACAGAATCTAATTGGCTCTTTATCAGGTACTAAAAAAATCAAGCATTCAGACAAACCCACAGTTGTAATAGACATTTAACATGATTACCTAAGATCTTGCAAAAAATTTTCTAGCAATATTGGCAAATCATTTACTATAAAACACCACCACTTTGAATAAGAGCTGCATTCCTAAAAAGTCACATGCTTAGATTTTTTTGTGAATCATTAAATTACCTAGTTCCGCTTATAGAGCAATGTGACCATTAACACATGACCAGCCATAATGCATTTTACTGAATTGTAGGAATTTTCTAAATGTGTTCCCCAGGACATTTTGCAACTTCAGATTTAGGTTTGGCATTTGTAAAAAATCAAAATGTAATCTTTTCCCCCATGGATAACCTTGTACCCTCACCAAACTTGAGCAAACTGGTTATAATAGGTTGCACAATAAAATGATAAAATTCATAAAAAGCTGTATGTTTATGCACAAAGCCGATTGAGAATTAGAGGGTACATTGACTAATAGATACACCAATGTGTTACAAAAGATGAGAAAAAAATTAAAAACATAAGAAATCATTAGACAATGATAAAACAGTAATGCTGAAAGACAGAATCTAAGTTTAGGAGAAATAATAACCAGAGTATAATCATTGATGTTGGTTGGGGACATCTGTATTGATCAATCTAAAACTGTAAAAGTGTAGCAATTCTAGAAATACTTAATTAAAGCTTTCATCTCAAAAGGTTATGAGAAAGAATCAACATGTGGTATAACAGAAGGGATATTACATACCAGGTCCTCTGCCAGCACTTGCTTGAACAGCCCCTCTATTAAATGTACATTCCTCCATCTGACATTTAAACCCATTGTTCTGGTATATATGTTCAGCAAAATCATGATCTCTGTTGTAATCATGCTTTTTTGGTATGGAACTTGGTCTTTCATTACCTTTGGAAATAAAAGAAAAAAAACATATAAAAAATTATTAAAGAAGTATAACAAAATACCATTACTATAAAGTTCCCACACATAGTCACATATTCTTAGAGAAACCTGTAGATTTTATGGACAGTCGTGGTCATCAAGATGAAGGGCAGGCCTTCCAAGGTAATTTTCTGAAACTGTACCTGTCCCACACTCTACATTAAGAAGGCAGACGAAAATTAGGACTATACTCACCTCCCCCTCGCTCCTCGCCCTACATAGCTGCATAGCACCCAGGGTGAGGACCTAAGTCGCTAAGTTCTCACCCTGGGTACTTTCCCTAAATTCTGCGATAGTTACTGAAAGTCTCCTTCGGCGCTGTGCTCCACTCCTCCTGGCAGATTCTATCTGACATTTTTTAAAGATTGTGGGTGTGTGCACCCAGCTTTAATGTGTGGGCAGATAGCATACTTCTGCATTTGTATAGAGCCTCTGAAAGGCTTCATTTTGAGTTTGCTATGGTGTTTTGTGCACCAGTCCACAGAATGGAAATGAATGAATTAAAAAGGGTACAAAAAAAAGAACTCCTAAATAAACTCATAAAAAATGGATAAAATAGTTGGGTTGGTTTTCCCTGGAAAAAGGCATTTGAAATGGGATAGGAGAACTATTTTCAAATATTTTAAGAAGGAACTACAGCCAACTAGCAGTAGATCTTTTCTATTAAGCTGGGTACACATGTTCCAATCCTTCCTCCTGACCGACTGTTCAAAGGACAACTATACTGGTGAAACACACACAGTCAGCAGATAGATATAAAGCAAAACACACCGACTCTAGTGTTCCTGCGTTATGTCAGAAAGTAGATGTTAAAGGGCATCTATAGTGAAAAAAACACATTGCCCCTTTGCAAAGTTAAATTCATGTACTCTATGCTGCCTTAATCCTATCTATGTCAGTGACTTTGTTTAACCATGGTATCAGATCTGTGTGCAGCACTCCCCCCTTCCCCCTCCCGTTACCTCCTCCATGTCTCAACTGCGGCTAACCGACAAGCTTATCATGAGCAGTAGGAGTTAAAAGTTCAACATCCTGAAAAACACACCCACGCACAGTGGCCAATAGAAAGCAAGCTGTCCTGGAGACACGGAAGAAGAAGAACAGTACAGTTTACGATCTCTCACTTTGTGACCCATCATCAATCAGTGAAAGCTATTAAGAAGGGGGGTCAAGTGCAGCCTTATATCTACCATCAAAGTTACCTCTCTCCCCCTGCTAACGCTTTTATCTCTATGTTTATTACAGAGCAGGGAGGGGGGGATCACATCAGAGGGATTTGATTGACAATCCAAGTAGGAGTAGAGGAATGCAATCACGTATTCTTCTAACTGGTGTATCTCAGGACAGTGAGGGAATCTGAAAAAAGTGAAGACATTCTGGGGGTTGTGGGGAATTATAGAACACATGGAAAGAAATAAAAAAAAAAGTTCATTTCCCCACTATAGATGACCTTTAATGTCCAAACTCCCATTTCCCAGACTATAAATCCTGCCCTTCCCTCTCTGTCGGGTGACGAAAATTAGAATGTGTCATTTGATTGGTCAGGAAGCATGAAGCTTTGCTGAACTCTGTCAGCCTTTCTTATCTACAACATGCTAATAGTATGATTTAGTTTCTGCCCAAAGCTTCCGGAGTTCCGTGGCTGTAACTAGCAGGACTTCAAAGTTGGAATTCTCTCCATTCTTGTATTTAAAAAAAAAAAAGGCAGGGGGAAAGTTGGGGGAACTCAGCACAACATAAATATACATTAAACTTGTTTCCCATTTTAGGAGTATAATTGTCCTTTAAGGCTTTCGAATGGTCATCCAAGAGGAAGGACTGTAGATGTGATATACTTTGATTTTTCTAAAGCTGGTTGAATCCAAGTGCGGGCAATCTGTTTTCTGGCTAGAAATATTATTTCCCTAAGGAAAGATTTGAAATCAGCAGGGGTATCATCCAGTATGCCTAGGATGCAAGCCTTGGGGTCCAGACCCACCGTTGAACCCATATAGTCATGGAGAAATTGGATTACTTGTTGCCAAAAGCCCTGGATTTGCAGATAGGACCACAAGATATGGTAGAAAGTTATGTCAAAAGCATGGAATTGGGGAGTTCAAACTCCTGTTTGCATTGTTCAAAGGATTTTAGAGTATTCCCGTCTGTGTGGTGGGCAAGTACCGTATATACTCGAGTATAAACAGAGGTTTTCAGGCTTTAAAAAAAGCCTGAAAATCTTACCTCGGTTTATACTCGAGTCAACCTGTCTCTTACCTTGTCCGGCGGCCGCGCGATCCGCATCCTCAGTGCGCATCCGGATGATGTCACTACCCGGCGCCTCTCAGTTTGCGGCGCAGAGTACTGACATCATCCGGATGTACACTGAGGATGTGGAGCGAGGAGCGAGCGGCCGCCGGACAGGGTAGGAGAATACTAAGGACGCCAGGGAGGGCAATATTTACAAATAAGGGTAAAACCTTCTTTATTTGTGCATACTGTATGCACAAATTAAGGAGGATTTACCCCTATTTGCAAGTATTTGCCACTTAAGATGTTTGAAAACTATAAAGCAATAAAGCATGCCGGGAGTTGTAGTTTCCAAACATCTTAAGTGGCAAATACTACCCCCTCGGTTTATACTCGAGTCAATGTGTTTTTCCTCCTTTTTTACCTAAAACTAGGTACCTCGATTTATACTTGGGACGGTTTATACTCAAGTATATACGGTAATTGGATTCCATGATTAAACCATGTTTTAGCATGAGGCAGCCATACAAACTCCATAATGGAGTATTACTATTGATGTGTGGTATGGCTAAGTGTTTAAGGGCAATGTCCAGGATTTTGAGGGCTTGTTGCAGGAGTGGGTGTGTAAATGATGTCATGGTTGTGCCAGATTAACCTCGGGAGATAAGATACAGTATATGTCCGGAAGTAGTTTATTTTGGGGGAGATTGAATAGTGTTAACATCCTTGTTGATTCCGATTGGCTCCAATTATACAGATGGGATAACTGCGAGGCTATATAAGTTTAGGTTGGGAACTGCCAGGCTTCCTAGTTCTGCCGGGCGCTGAAGGGTGAGCCAATCCACTTGGTGTCTGGTTGGGCACCAAAGAAAAGGTTTTAGCAGGGAGTCGAGTATTTAACAAGTATTTGAGGGGAATATATATTGGGGCGTGCCATAGGACATACAGGGCCTTTGGTAACAGTATCATTTTGATGAGGTTGGCTCTACCCGTGACGCCCAGCAGAAGTTTGCTCCGAATTTGTATTTTGCCTTTGATGGTTTGAATCAGGGGTACTATGTTGAGAGCTATGTAATCCTGTGGGTTTCTTGTAATTTGGATGGCTAAATATTTAATGGCGGCCACTCTATTGAGGGGAGTTTGTGAGCTCATCTGGGTGGGGGGGTAAATATCTAGGGGGAGTATTTGGGATTTGTTCCAATTAATTGCAAGCCCTGAGAAACCTCTGTATTTGTTGATTATTTGTAGGGTGTGTATTAGTGATATGTCGGGGTCTGTTAAGTAAAGTAACATATCGTCAGCGTACGATTTTTTCTAAAGCTTTTGATACTGTGCCACATAGGCGACTAATGTATAAACTGAGGACGGTTGGCCTAGAAAAAAACGTTTGTATGTTGATAGAGAATTGGTTATTGGACCACAGAGTGGTGGTCAATGGGGCTACATCTATGTGGGTTAAGGTGGATTGCCTCAGGGTTCCGTACTGGGTACACTTCTTTTTAATCTGTTTACAAATTACTTAGAAGGGGGCATTGAGAGCAAGGTCTCTGTTTGCTGATGACACTAAACTATGCAGAGCTTTAGAAACTTCAAAAGATGCGCAATTGCTGCAAGCTGACCTAGATAGATTATCAAAATGGGCTGCAGTATGGCAGATGAGATTCAATGTTGATAAATGTAAGGTAATGCATTTGGAGTTTAGCAATCCCTGTGCCACCTACACCATAAATAACTCTGTGTTAAGTGAATCTCGACTGGAAAAAGATTTGGGGGTTCTGGTAGATAACAGACTTAGCTTTTGCAAACAATGCCAGACCGCAACAGCTAGAGCTGTTTACAAGGCACTGGTAAGGCCTTATTTGGAATATGCGGTGCAGTTATACAAAAGGGACATCTTGGAAATGGAAGCAGTTCAGAGAAGGGCAACTAAAATAATAAAGGGAATGGAGAGGCTTGACTATGCAGGCAGATTAGGGCTGTTTACATTAGAGAAGCAGCGTTTGCGTGAGGATATGATCACTTTATACAAATATATTAATGGGCCATACAATAAACCCTCTGATGCATTGTTTACTAATTGGTCATATCAGAGGACACGTGGACATCCTTTAAGATTGGACGAAAAGAAGTTTCATCTTCAGGTTAGGAAAAGTTTCTTTACAGTAAGAACGTCGAAACTGTGGAACGGTCTTCCAGCAGATGTGGTAATGGCAAGTTTACTGAATTTAAATTCCCTTTCCACCTATACAATGTTTTTTGTTATTATAAATTCGAAAATCTAAATAAATATATATTTTCAAAAAGAAAAAAAACATTTATGTACTTCTTTATATATGCAAAATATATAGAAATACATAGCTACTTTACCCATGGATCCAGACAGCTAAACGGAGTCAATGCTGAGGAATGAGTGGCAGAACCTACTGCCTTCTGACACAAATTCCTTTTTATACCTGCTAGAAGTGGAACTAAAAAGGGAGAATGGGCTGTATTTCATAACACTTCTGAAAATGCAGCAATGGCACTATGCTATATATATATTTCCGAAAAAGTTACACAGAAGCACAAACACTATTAGCAGTTCTTATTACAAATAATCAACACAAACAATAAAAGAAGTGCTTAATATTTATAGCTAGTGCATTGTTTTCCAATTGTCCACTTGTAACACCTCAAATAGACGTACCTGAATCATCATTGGGTAATACTCTCTTGTAATGAGACCAGTGTATGACCTGCCTTAAAGCATCCTCATTTGTCACTGCTGTACCATAAGGATTTGCATAAAACAGAAGCAAAGGCTGGTAATGGCAGCGAATGCACTTGGTGACCACATCTTTCCACTTATTACCAACCTGAATTGAACAATAAGCTGGTTAAACAAAATTGTCTTCATATACATAATATTAAACAGCCCTAATAGCTAAATATGTATACACTGTAAATAAACAAACTAATTAATTAGGCTACTCAGAGAGTAGGGAACTTACTGAATATCACTGCCAAATAGGCATGCATGCAATCAACCATCTAAAACAAAATAAAAAAAGGAGAGCCAGCCCTAAGGTTTTCCAAATGCTGTGCAGAACAGTGTTTAGCATTACAAGCTAATACTTGACGGGAATCTTAACACAGAAGCTGGGGAATGAGAAGTCATTTGATTTAAATGTATTAGCACATTTCCTTACCTCTTTTACGGACGCATCATCAAATAAAAACCACTTGGCACTCTTCGTGTGATAGGCAAAGGCACAGTAATGATGGCTTGTGTAGCATATCATACCCACAAGATAAAGTCTACTTTCTTTTGCATATTCATCAGTAACCCTAAAAAACAGCTGCGGAAGCAGAAACATCATTAAAATATTCATCTTGATAGTTAAAGCAGCCTGAAATTGTTAGGATACAAAAAGTTAACATTTTACATCTAATTGCAAACAGCTATAGCCCCCATTGAGTGCAGTTATGTTTTTTCATCCTTTAAAGTAAATACATAACCATCTGTAGCAGCAAAAAATAAAAAGTACAACTGCAATTTACAACTGCAGGAAACAAATCAGGTTACCCTGTCACAACTATGTATGTACAGTACCAACAAATACATAAAGGGAAAAAAACTACCAGCGCAACTAAAGGAGGCTATGATGCACAGCACAACACAATCATACAATACTGTATCAGAATCACTGGGGCCATCTGTTGGTTTTAGTTATCAGCCCTATTAAATGCAGGACTTCCTAAAAATATGTTGTTGATCTGTCTCTCTAAACAGACATCACACCCTGCCGTTTCAGGCTTCCGGGCAGGGTGGTGAAGGGGGTGTGGTGAGGGGTTTGTGATGTCACACCGAGGTGGGGCATGTCACGTGGAGGCGGGGCTGGTGTCCTAGGGGTGGGGGTGGCGGGGGGTTCCTGAGGTCTGGTCGGCAAAAGGGGGTGTAACCAAGGAGACTAGAGCGACTAGAGTCTGGGGTGGTCTCATGGGTGTGCGGGAGACCACCCCAGAATGAGGGAGACTCCTGTGAGATGCGGGAGGGGTACCTGAGACAAGAGCACAAAAAAGCAAGCAAGATTGCAATTTTTTAAATATACAAACATGTTGAGTTACTATTCCAGTAGTACTCTATAGAAATAATGCATATTCCATGGAACATGACCCTTAGAAGTCATTTTCTGCTCATTTGTGACTTTGTACATTTAAGAATATCCTGAAATATACTGAAAAAATATGTCAAAATATACTTTGTTTTCTGGTTTTATTTTAAAGAAACAAGAAATATATATCAGGGTTATTCAATAAAAGTTCTTATCGTTAAAAATGGTGCTAATTTTGCCCCAACCAATCAGATGTTTCAAATGCTTTCAAATGTTAAATAAGATCTGATTGGTTGGGGCAAAATTAGCACCATTTTTAACAATAAGAACATTTATTGAATATCCCTGATAGATTATGAATTATTCCTAAATTAAGAATAGTTCATATAAAACTACCCAAACACTATACAGATAGCTATAAACTATTCTTTACTGCATTAAAAACATTCATACAATGGGAGTTATTAAAGAGAAGAGAGTATTAAAAGGTGCCCAATTCATGTTAGTTATTTTCAACTTTCCACTTCCGTATTAGGGCTGTTTATAAGACATTACTTTAACACAATCCATGTGACAAAGGTTACATGGATTATTTCCAATTGCATCTACTTTCCTGCAGGGTGTCCTAATAGTTTGGTTTTTCCCTAAGGCATGCATAAGTTACAATTGCATAAAACCAATGGTTTACTACACTCAAACTACACCAAGAAGGGAGAAATGACAAAGGACATACTCTATGTGAGAGAAACTTTTTCCTATGCTAAAAAAAGCCCAAATACATTTATAAGGTACTTAAAATGTTTTTATCAGGCACTGCACTGACATAAGCACTGTAATCATAGTGTTCATACTAGTTTACCCAACATTTAGGCAGTGATGTAACTGCAATTGCCAATAATTTTAGATCCCCCTAGGCCTTCAATGCTAGGCACACAACAAAACCAAAAGAAAAACTGTGCATACGACAATCATCAAGCTCCTTCTGTTCTAAATTTTTTTTGCAAGTAGAATGCAGCTAACACAAGTATGGAACAAAAAGTTCTTATTTAAAATGGTGCTAATTTTGCCCCAAGCTGCATGATTAATTCTTTTAATCTTGTTTTGTGTGAAAAACTTCCAAAACATTGTATTATCTCAATGTAAATCAAATTATACTATTTTTTTTATCCTAAGCCCTCTAGATTTCATCTATTAATCGGCCATTAAAATATTTAAAAAATTCTCAATATGATGTATGGAGAGCTGCTGTAATTACCTCCAATATATAAGCAGTTAAAGGGGAACTGTGGTCCAAAAATGACTTTAGGTAAATTGATAAGAATTGCTCTCAGTGTTCTCCCCAGAATTTTTTCCCTGCCGGGTGGCATGAAAAAGTAGCCGGGTGGGGTAGGACGGGGAAATTTGGTGGTAAGGGAAAATGCGCACTGCATCATGCTCATTATATAGGTCAGGGATGTCTAACTTTTGTCCCACTAGATGTTTGAAAACTATAACTCCCAGCATTCCATGGTTGTAGAATGCAGGGAGTTGTAGTTCGACAACATCTGCAGGTAACCCATGTAACATAGCAGCACAAGCACATGTGATACCCTTTTGTGGCCTTGGAGAGCTTGGAAAAGCTAGTTAACGTGCTAAAATATTCTTGCAGGTGTAAAAAAAGGGGTCTGGACTGAGCAGTTTTGGCGGGAGTTTTTACTGACCTATTGGCACACCTATAAAACCTACTTCTAAATTCTTTTAAAATTCTCTCCAGAATTTTTTTCCAGCCGGGTGGCATGAAAAAGTAGCCGGGTGGGCCGCCCGGCTAAAAGACCCTAGGGAGAACACTGGCTCTCCTGACAATTTTTGCAATTTATTGTCATTGTTTATTTTGCATAGTTTTGAAGATATTTACATTTTTGTGTGTGATATGGCAGCAGCATCATCAGGTCCCCTGCACTTCTTGCTCTGAAACCATGTCAGTGGATGACAGTCAATCTGCCCTGTGTCTCCTCCTCCCCTTGCAAGCCCCCCTGGTCCCTCCCACTCATGGACCCTATGGCCCCTCCATTTGCAGGACCCCTTGGCCCCTTCCCTTACAGCACCATGTGGCCCCGCCCACTTGCAGGTGATTTAGCCCACCCCCCCTCTACAGAAAACAGTGAGGGCAGAGTGAGAACTGAGGGATTCTGAGGCTGTGCTCGCCGGCAGCGAGGTGGAGGAGCAGGAGGAGTAATGTCACATGTCAGCCTCCCACCCATTAACTTTCTGGTCAGTAATTTCTTTATATCTTGGACTGTGGAGCAGGTAGAGAGGTGGCTGATGGCTCGTTTTAAAGGTAGGAAACTGGCCTTTCATTTAAACTCAACTTGTTTGGAGACCACAGTTCCCCTTTAATGTTTCGCCTGTGTCCACTGACTATTGATAATTGACCTGGGAATGTGGTTGTTCAGAGTGACTGGTCCAATGGGTTGAAACTTGGGGACTTAGAAGCCATCACACCAATTACCAATGGTTACTTACTTTCACTAAAATTGCGACAGCTCTTACCGCTTACCCCACTTTCACCCTTTAACTGGGGTATCTGCACAACTATATTTAGGGAAAGGCACTGTGTTGCAAAAGGTGTTGTTGGAAGGGAGGAACATGTCATCATGGGTTATTAGCATTTTTCAATTCTCTGTACATCTCACATTTTTTATTATTAACGCCAGTTTACTTATTTTAATAATAATAGAGAGGGTGAAGGAACATTGTTTTTCCATACCCCAGGTAAATACAGCTGGGTAGCCAGATTTCGCACAACATCTTCCGTCAAATCAGAGTTTTCTGAGTCCCAAACCAGTCCAATTGTAACAATCTCTGGGCAGTTCATCAGTACTCGTCTGATTTTAATTTTCTGTCCACAGTTACTCTGAATAAAAATAAAAAAGGAACCTCTATGAAGTTTCTATAAAACATCCAAATAAGAATTGCATGGCTAACATCAGGAGGAGCACAGTATTCGTATTTTAGGTATTACTTTACATTTTACTTCTAATAAGTAAATTAATAATAATAAGATAACATTCCTTGAGAAAAGCACAATTTTATACAATTGCATCAGGAAAGCAGAAATTCAACCAGGGCTTTCTGTGGCAATTGGCTGAAAATACTGATAGCAACAGCTGAATAATTGTATCAATATAGTATGAAGAAGTAACAAGATCGCTGAAGCTAAAACAAGAGCTAAAAGAATTTCTCTACAAAATCAAACCTGGCATCCAAGGAAAAAGGGGCAGCACCAATAAATAAGCAAATATAAAGTGGGTGGTAATTTCCTTGTTTTGCTTACCGGGCACTTCCTGTAATCATCTGCAGTGTTAGCAGCCTGAAGTAGATCAGCAAACATTTCTGGCTTAAGGCGCTCATGTCTCTCAAGCATTTTGTCAACTTCATTACTAAAGAAAGAAAACAATAGGATCAACACTGCAACCATGTTATCTAGAAATATCATGTGGGATTATGGTTCTTGGAGGGATGGTTACAAAAACTATAAAAAATATCTTTAAAGTCATGGTATGTTGATACATTTGTTTTAAAAAAAATAAATAAATTCCTTGAACATTCTTGCCTGGACAACCCACTGCAGTTGTGTAACAATGTACAGTCATCAAAGGCCTTTACAACCACTTTAAATATCCAAGGATAAACACAAAAACAAAACAAAATTAATGTTTTAAAAATGATACATTTGCTTTGAGATTTTGTATTTGAGATTTAATTGGATTTTACAAGTTGAATGCTAAATATCTTAATACTTTATAACCCATTTCAAAGCGACGGCATTTATTCAACCATTAACCATCACCCATACTGTAGGATAAACACAAGACTTATAGGATAAAAGACCTATAACATCTCCCATTACAGTCGCAGAAAACGAAAGCATCGTGCTGCACAGCAGCCTGGAAAAAAGAACATCTGCTTGTGGCTGGAACCCTGGGCCCAAATAACATGGTGTAGATTCAGATTGAGTCACAATTTAAATAATACATTAACATGCTCAAATCCTCCCACGCCAGTATGACTGCACATTATTTTATCCAGTGACTGGAAAAGAAAGACAGAAAGGAAAAAAAAAACAACACCTTGTTCCTAACAAAGGCTCGGAATGGATCTGACTCATGTGAAATAAGAAAGAATGGTGAAGTAATTTCCTGCCACTCAAGTCTTAAACAACAACATTAAAATCCAATTTTGAGAAGAATAATTTGAAAATGTGCAATAGTGAAGGCTACCAGCATCCCCTTTTACCTTACAATTCTAACACATTAAATATTGGGCGCAATATAAACACCACAGCAATGCTGTGCTAAACCTTTCAAGACCAAAACCTCCATGTAACACATACATATGATGAGATATTGCAGGGAGATAAACAGACTAGAATGACCTTTTCAAAAATTACAGTCACCATCCTGCTAAACAGTTTGCCCTAAATATGCTTGTGAAGGTTCTCATTCATCCAGGTCATGGTATATCTGTTGTATTCAATTAGATCAACTGGACTTGAAATGTAGTTCTTGAAGACGTTTCGCTAGTCATCCGACTGGCTTTCTCAATTCAGAATGACTTGTACAAGAATCTGTGGCAATTATGTACCCTGGAAAATCCCAATTAGCATATCACAGCCAGGTGTTACAGATTCTTGTACAAGTCATTCTGAATTGAGAAAGCCAGTCGGATGACTAGCGAAACGTCTTCAAGAACTACATTTCAAGTCCAGTTGATCTAATTGAATACAACAGATATAGTTTGCCCTAAAACAGTTAAGCAGACCCCAGAAAAAAAGAATGCATTAATGTAGTGTCACCAGTGAGCAATTTATGTTCCCCTTGGAATAATGTTTTACAGATTTTATTTAAAGTTCTCTTTAAATATTTCCCAGTATTTCCCATTAATCATATCAATCCTTCACTACTTTCAACCAATCAGAAGTGAACTTTTTATTGGGTTACTGAAGTTAAACGTTTGCACTGTTTATTGCATCAATCCCTTAATGTGTTCATCCAGCCCTCTCAGTGAATTGCCTGCGATTACTCTTTCCACGTCCATTTTTTTCTTTTACTGCATTCTGTCATGATTATAGACTGAAATTTTATCATTGTATGGTATGAACCTATTTTTTATTTTGGACTTTCCCTTTAACATGGTCCATTTTATGGTTTCTAGCAAACAGATGTGGGTACCTGTTCTTTGCACTCATTCTATACAATACAAAAATCTGGAAATATTTTCTCTAAATATGGACACGTGTTTATGTGTATTAAATGAATAGTTCATAGTTTGGTCTACTAATAGTGCCAAGTTACCAAACACCTTGCATAACGTATTTCAAATTCAGCTTTAAACTTGCTATTCAACGAAACCTTCATTTGATACTATTTAAAACAAAAACATGATCTTTTTTTTAGCTAGATATGCTACATCAGGTGTATTGTACTATACCAAGTAATAAAACTATTTTAGGGCATACCAAAGTGCTGTTGTAGAAATGTATCTCACAAACTCTGTAAAAGGCAATGGATCAGACGAGGCTCCGCAGCTGCGACAAACACGCTAAAAGGAAAAAAATGTCTGTTTATTAAAGTAAATGATTAGAGACAGCAAATGTATATTTATAAGTGATATCTAACCTGTTCATACAGAGTCATTGCAAATTTCTGGTGAGTAATGCATGATTTGGAAGTGCACATATCTCCTTCACTGTTTGGCACAATATGGAAATGAATCCGCTGCAGTATATTTTCCTAAAATCGAGGTTAGAATAAGTAACTAGGCAAAAAAAAATAAGTAGGGTAAAAAAAAAAAAAAAACAAAGTAAATGACAAAAATGTTTTATGGCTCTATGTCAGCAATAATATTTCATCCTAACAAATCAGACCCCTGCAGCAAATTCCCTAAATGCTGTAGATGTAACTTTCAGCACCTAAAAGCAGCCATGAATTGGAATGGACAAGAAGGTATATGACATAAAAGAGTAAAGCCTTGTGTGGCCATGCCCATGACAGACATTTACACTGCATACGGAGTTGCCATGTTCACAACTTAATGGACAATTATACTTACCTTCTCCGATACTCTTCTCACTATCTTATGTACCCAGGATGAGGACCTGAATCGCTATGTCCTCACCCTGTGAACACTTTCTAAGTCAAGTAATATTTACCCAAAGTTTCTTTTGTTCCCCTGGTGTAGCCCTGCCTTTCAGACTGTCAGTGACTGGACCAATGGGAAGACGTGCTATGCCACAAGCAAAAATTGGCCAAATTAATGACAAGGTGTACCAAGGTGTGAGGACTTAGAGATTTAAAAAGAGAAACAATCCTGGACGCACGCCAGACTTGAAAAGCAACAGTGTTTAATGTTAAACATTAAACAGGGCAGCACGGTGGCGCTGGGGTCGAGTTCTAATCCACCCTTGGATACATCTGCAAGGAGTTTGTATGTTCTCTCTGTGCTTGCGTGGGTTTCCTTCAGACACTCCGGTTTCCCCCACAATCAGAAAAGACATACTGATAGGTTGTATGTGTACATAAAGTGATTAGATTGTAAGCTCTTCGGGGCAGGGCTTTATGTGAATTGAGTAAATAATTGTTAAGCGCTGCGGAATATGTAGCGCTATATAAGAAATAAAATACATAGATACATTAAACACTGTTGCTTTTCAAGTCTGGTGTGCGTACAGGATTGTTTCTCTTTTTGAATGTACTTCACCATTGGCTATGTTACCCTGAGCAGCACCCAATACATACTTACCTTATACATTTGTGCGGAAGATCCTCAACTACTATCTGACTTAGCGTTTCAGGTCCTCACCCTGGGTACTTGTAAGGGGGAGGGAGAAGATTTTGGGACTATAATTGTCCTTTCATTTTTCTTAAAGCTAAAGTATATTGTAAAATAAGCTCTCCATATGAGAGGCTAGAAGTTTTCTGTATTATATTCATTGCCAGTTAAATATTAACCCCTACAAGTTAGTCACTCCATTCTGTATGTGTGCCTGATTAAATGGCAGTCTGTCAAAAGGTATAAGCCAAAACAAATGTATATGCACATATATTATAAATCTGCCCCAATATAAAGCAATCGTTTTATACTGAAGTTCCATTCAGCTACCATTGTTCAAGGTTGTCTATATTTTAAATATTTGTACGCAAAGTTTGCCAAGTCTAACAGACATTCAAATGCACATATCTTTAGTAGTAAAGGTCCAAGTTTCATTAAGGCCAGTTAACAAAATATATGCACAAGGAAATCCCTTATGCATAGATGTGCTGTTCAAGCTCTTTTAAAGAAACACAAAAAAAAATTTTGAGGACTGTTGGCACAGGAGATAGCCAAGGAAACCTAGTGCAGCAGATTAACACATCAGGCATATTTCCTTTCCAAATCAGAAGTTGCCCATCAAAGCCATCAGATCAGAACTGGCAGAAACCTGTGGGACATAGATACACCCCCATCTACTCTGGCCAGAAGAGTTCTTCATGAGAGAATTGTGGCCAAATACCCTTACCCAACTATGCAAAAAATATATGAATTGGCATGCAGAAAATGGAACCAGGCGCTCAAGACAAATGAGCTAGAGAGTTGCTCTGTACAAAAAAAAAAAGTCTGCAGGCAACATTGCAGCATGGTGGAGGGTCCTTGGAAGTTTGGGTCTACATTTCTGCAAATGGAGTAGGAAATTTGGTCAGAATTAATGGTGCCTTCAATGCTGAGAAAAACAAACAGATAATTATCCATCAGTGAGGCATCTAATTTTCTGAAGCAGGACAACGACTCCATAAGTCAGTCAATATAAACTATCTTCAGCGTAAAGAAGAACAAGGAGTCATGAAGTGAGTCTGAGATTATATTAAAAGATAAAAGCATTTGAGGCAGTCTACATCTACACAGGATCTGTGGCTTGTTCTCATAGCTGTTTGAAAGCCAACCTAGCGAGGTTCCATGTTCAAGAAGAACTGATTCTGTTTTGAAGGCAAAGGGTGGTAACACTAAATGATGAATTTACTGTAGCTTTTTCTTCTGTTCATTTACTTAGCATTGTTAATTAATTGTATCTTCTACTTCTGAAAGCATTTTACAGCATTTTTAAAGACTTGCCTAAAACTTTTGCAAAGTATTTTATATATTTTACATGTCTTTAATGGGATGAACTTAAAACATTAAAAGACATCTATACTAAAAAAAATGCCCATTACAGGTAACTTTCCAGCTATCACTATCGTTTTTTGATGATCCGTCCCCTTTTTTTCAGCTTTCCTATCTAAATCCTCTTACATTTCAGCTGTCATTCAAGTGCATAATTATCAAACTCTTCTACTGTCTGAAATGGTGACAGGTGGTGCATTACATGGTGGGAAATTTCCGCTTCCAGAACTGGCTTATAGTGATTACTGACCATGTCCGGTATATGAAGAAGTTGCTTAATAATAGGAGAGGATAATGAGTTTAACCAAAACAAGTACTGGATTGAAGGCATGCAGCAACACACAAATGTGCAGTAACAAAGAATATGCAGACGCAGGTCTAGTAACCCATTAAAACCAATTATGGTTACTTTAGGCTGCAACAAATATGCTAGTCTTTTAGCTGCAAAAAAGTCTACAAGACTTATGTTTACTGAAAGTTTTATATATTAATGGCCTCCAATGTATCCTCTGCTAATGTGGTGCACATTCACCAGCAAACCTTACCAATTGCCCAATAAATACTTACAAAACATTCAGCAGCATCATCCATTAGGCCAAGCTGAAAGCGATGCTCATCCTTAAAACTCTCTGCAAGGGCATGTCTCATAGCATCTGATGGAAGAACCTTCTCCCGACTTGTTTGGAATTGTGCAAATATAGACTACACAGAGCAGAAATATGAACATCACAGTTAACAGATTTAAATAATTTACATTGTCCTAATATAAACATCTTCCCTACTCACTGATCAGCTTTTCACATGCATGGCCTAAGTTCCCAGAAATTATTATTGGGGTGGACTTCTTTACAAAAAGATACATTTATGTCCCCTATAGGCAGTTTTCAGGATGAAAATAACATCTAACTTACATAGATAAAAGGGATTATACATCTCGGAACAGCCACCTGACAAATAACGTGGAAAGTCAAAACTTCCAGGAAAGTCTTATGGATATAGTAACCAATGACTGCAAAATATTGTCTGCTCCATGTTATTCTTTAACTGCAGAGGCAGACAGTCAGACAACTTTCATACTTCACCAATTACAGAAGAACAAGAATAAAAATAAACTTTATAGAAAATAAAGCAGAAAGCCAGCATCATTCCACCAGACGAGAGATGCTTGAATGCTGCCTTACTGTCTGTCAATTTACAAATTTGATTAATAAGCAAAAAAGGGGGAACAAAAAGAAGGTAACACACAAGTACTAAGACCTGTGTGGTGGGTATAAGCGGTTGATCCACAGTAATGCTGATTAAGCGGGTGCATATCCTGGAGAGAGAAATCAATGTAATAAAAAGGACAGACCAACGAATGTTTCGTGACGTACGCGTCTCTTCTTCTGGGTCACACCATGTTACCAGGAAGAAGGGACACTTTCGTCCCGAAACGTGCGTTGGTCTGTGCAGTTGTTTGGGGCATGGCTCCCTATAGGTATTGCGGCGTCTGTTGCAGCTTAAGCATCGAGATGACCCTGCTTTATGCCGGATTTGGTGACTGTGGATGTTAGCGGCATTTGGATTGTTTCATGCTCTTCACAGAAATGTTTGGAACTGTTCTACTTCATTGACTTTTTGTGGGGTTTTACCACAGATTACCTTCCTATTTTGCCCACCCTAGAACTGTTTGAGAGACATTTATGATACAGCCCATTGGCATCCTAATGTCCATTATTGACTACTGCTGCTCATTCAGTGTTGGTGCTAAGCATGCTCACACTCTACTTATTTATTATGGAGTCGGTTAGTGCATTGGTTTTATTTATATGCAATATGTATGCTGGTTTATGAGATTAGTGTTCACCTCCAGTCCGTTATTCATATATGAGGTGCGCTTGCCCTCTCTTACATTTATTTTTGGGTTGTTATATAACGTTGGTGTGCTCTTGGACTTTGTGTTCTTGTATTACCTGGCCTTTTTTTGCTTCCTCTTATTTTTCTGGACTTTGGTATCCCATCTCTTCTTCCTTCGCCCACCTTGTCTTACTATCCCTTTTATTACATTATTTTACAAATTTGGGTTTTGTATTTATGTGTTGCAAAATAAAAAGCACAAGGACAGGCAACTTCGTTTACACTGGCTGTTGCTAAAAAACTCGCCAGCAGTATCTCTTATTTATTTTATAGGAATCAGCTATGCTTGCAATCAGTAAATTTCCCCCCCTTTATAATTACCTTTAAAGCACAAAATATACAGGCATCCCCTAAGCAAACATGTCCAGTCAGCCCACGTAAACTGCGACGGAAAATGTCCAGTTGCCACAATACCTGTTGAAAAACAAGTTTTAGTATTAATAAAGGTTTCTGAAAAACAAATAAAAAAGTAAATTAGGTAGCTACTTTAAATAATTAATTATTAATTATTATTATTAATTGTGGACTGTATATAGCTCCAACATCTTCCGTAGCGCTTTACAATTACATGTACACATTCACATCAGGCCCTGCCATAAAGAGCTTAAAATCGATTTGACACAAACAACCTATCAATAGGTCTTTATGATTGTGGGGGAAACAGGAGTGCTTGGAGGAAGAACGAGGACAAACTCCTTGCAGATGTGTCCATGGGGGGATTTGAACTCAGGTGCTATCCACCGTGCTGCCCAATGACATATGCAATAACATATTCAGATTCTACAATATTCTACAGTAAAATTAGGTAAAGAACAAATGCTTGCAACATAAAAGATGGGAGGTAGAAACTTGACTTTTCAATGGCATTTATATTAAGTTTTACACTGTACCACACAAACGCTTACTATGGAAACTCAGGGACTAAAGCCCTTCGTTCATCTATCAGAAAGAGACCTGGCTGAAAGAGGATTACAGACAGGTTTTCTTGAATGCTAAGGCCTCGCAATAACGACAGTTTTGGGAAATAATTGATTGCGTGCATGCGAACGCACACACACCATTTTAGGGTCTCGTGCATACTATTGTACAATGAATACTAATATAATCAATGTAAAATTTTTATTCATTTACTATACCTAAATAATATAACAAAATGTATTTTTAAAATGTAACAAATACATTTTAAAAAATAAATGATATTTTCAATGATTATATATGGAGTAAAACCTCATACACACGTCCCAATGCACAACCCCCAAGCGCAAGACAGACATAAAGGGTGTTTCGGCTGATATTCACGCATGTATGTGGTCCCTTGAATGTCATTCGTCAATCCAACACCTGAGGGAACGCATAAACACCTGCTTGTTGCGTGTGTCTTGCACTAGGGGATCGGGATTCCTATCTGATGTGTGTAAGAACCTAAAGAAGCAGACTATTAGCCATATGAAGGCAAAATTATTTTATTAGATTATTTAGATTTTGCATAATGTATGGGGTTCTAGTTTGAAAAGTGGGATATTTTAAAATACAAAATACAAGGGTTATAACCCCAGGTAACCTATATTTTTGTAACTTTATCGTATAAAAATGTTTTAGTATATGAACTCTAAACCGATTAAAGGATGTGTCCACCCTTTCAAATATTTAATGATAAGCTTAAATCTTCCGTTTTGGCACAGATATTTGCCTCTGTCCTCTGCTCAATGAGATTTTTATACGCTTGAGCCTGTGCAGTGAAGGCAGCAGGGGGAAACAGCAGTCAATTATTGGTTGCTATGTCAGCTTACTGTGCCAGAATGGAGGCAATAATTATACTTAAATATCTGATTAATAATACATCTAATAATGTTCTGAATTTATCAGTTGGGGGAAGGTAGCCAACATGTCACCAGCTACTTCTTTTAAAGGGTGAACATGTACTTTTAAGAATCATATATTGAAAATGACACCTTTGATGCCCAACCTGCGACCCGCAAGTGGCCCACCCATCATTTTTTGTAGTCCCATGGGTGGGTCAGGCTACACTTGCGACGCGGTCAGTGCATGAGGGGCCACTAATTGACTTACAAATTTTGAAGTGTAAACACAGTGCACAAAAGTCAGAGATTGATGTGCTTCGTAATGAGTAAAAAAAAAGTTAGGTTGTTCACCAATCAACCCGCATGATTTCAGACTCCCAAGTGTCTTCACTGTATGCAAGTAAGGAGTGGAGAATAGGAGCTATGCTGAGAAGGACCCTCATTAAGGATGTGCTCCTATTCCCAGCTTGTTTCAGTACCTGTACAAAAGACATCTATCCACAGAAGCAATCAATTAATCAGATTCCAAACTAGCCTTCATGAACAAGACCAAAGAGCTGTTCAAGGATGTCATTGACAAGATTGTAGTCCTAAACAAGGCTGGACTGGGCTACAAGAATATCTCCAAGCAGCTCGGTGAGAAAGTGACAACAGTTGGTGTGATAATTTGAAAATCAAAGAAATACAAAATAACTATCAATCTCCCTCGTTCTGGGGCTCCATGTAAGATCTCACCTTAAGGAGTTGAAATGATAATGAGAACAGCGACAAAGCATCCCAGAACTACACGGAGGGGAACTTGGCAATGATCTCAGGGCTTCTGAAAATAATTTGTAACTCACTATGCTGTGAAGGACTGAAAACTTGTAGCACCTAAAAGTCCCCCTGCTCAAGACAGCAACGGTAAAGGCCCATCTGCAGTTTGCCCATGAACATCTGAATGAATTTGGAAAAAGTGTTAATGTCAGATGAGATGAAAATCAAGCTCTTTGGCATTAGCTCAAATCATACCCAACCCCTTATGCGCTCAACAAGCCTTGTAATAAAAGTTCCACTACTCATGAAGATGTTGAGTTTTGTATTGCTAGAAAAATTACAGATTTAAATAAAACCCTGTTTGTCTACAGGTAAGTTCAAATGTTATTTATTCCGTTAAAGCCCACAATTTAGAGTCCTAGCGTGAACAGATTAACACAGAAGTATTAAAGCTTTTTTCAGACAACTGCCAAACAGCAACTGCCCAGGAACCACTACGAAACGTTCAGCAAACGGCTTTTGCAGTTTATCTGAAAGTAGCCTAACAGACAAACTAATACATTAAAATGCAACTGTTAACAATTTATGGCCTAAGTATGCACGGATGTGCCGAAATTACTAAAGTTCATTCCTGATACAGAAAGAATTTTGCGTTAAACCAAAAGTTTAAGGGCTAGGCCACACTAGCGCGTTTTCACGCAATTGCGTCCGCGTTTTCCGATAACATTCCTTTGATTTCTGATGCGCATCCGTTACTGTTTTGTGTTCAAGCATTTTTTTTGTGCAATCGCATGCGTTCTCTCTTTGAAAATAGTGAAAACCCATGCGCAAACACGAATAACGCTCACGATTGTGTGCACGATTTGGTGCATTGTAGTGTGGCTTCAGCCTAAACAAGGCTTGTCAACCCCATAATGTAATATAAAGTCAGTTGTCATCCATATTTATTAAATGTACCCAATAGAGGGCATGATTTAACACAAATCTTTGGGTGATAATTACTTATTAACAATGTACAAATCTGAGCAGAACAACTCATGCAACCATGTATTAATTAATATGAATATAGCTGAACAATAACATTAATTCCTGTAAATGGGTATGTTTTCCTTGACTTACCAGTAATGCACACTGTTTTACCAGTTAAAATTGAATACAAATGATAATCAATATTGAATTGTAAATCAAGTAAAGAAATAGAACATAACTCTTCCCAAAGCCTCCTCTCTAACTGGACATTTATCATGAAACTAAAAGGTGCTAAATGTTTGAAAGTCATGTGAGGGGTTTAGGTTTCTTAGATATTTAATTCTCATGTAAACTATGCAGTTTTAAAGAGGATTTTTGTGTGTACAGTCCATTTTTAATTTTCACAATCTACCTCAGGGATCTGCTTGATATGGCCATTACAGAACATTCCATTTATTCTATTTATCCATTACACAGTAGGATACAATTAATACTTTTGTTTGAGTGGCAATCTTCTGACAGATGGTCTTAAATTAACCACAGGCATCCCATGGCACAAAAAATAGTTCATAGTGGATGCCAAGATGGTTGCTGCCTTGGACCCAATTTAGCAAAGTAGCCAAAACTGCAATATTTCACCTCTATGCTTTACAGTCAGTTTTTGCCTTATGTTTCCAGAGTACATTGTTCCAAAAATCCTAGTCTTTACCTGGGTGCTCATATAAAAACTTTACTTTTTTGTGTGCTATCCAGAAAATAAAATAAGGGGAAATGTAAAGGCCAATACACATACGCCTGATGTGGCCGCTCAGTCACACACATTTGATTGGTTAGGGTACAGGTAAGGTCCTTAAAAAATCTTGTCTGAAGAGGAGGGGAAAGGATTCGTGGGAAAAATGTAGGTAAAGAAAGCAGGGGCAGGTTTGAATCTGGCCGAGTATGGGCCCAGGGGGCTGGTTCATGAGCACAGCAGAAAGTTTAGTACAATTAGATATGGTTGATTACCAACACCCATAGGAAGGTACTGAATAGATAAAACTTACTAAGAGGATAGAGACATCCATAACCAAGCACTCATCACAAATAGTTCCAAAACACTAACAGGGTTATTCAATAAAAGTTCTTATCGTTTAAAATGGTTCTAATTTTGCCCCAACCAATCAGATGTTATTTAACACTTGAAAGCCAACATCTGATTGGTTGGGGCAAAATTAGCACCATTTTAAACGATAAGAACTTTTATTGAATCTCCCTGTAAATGTATTGATCATTAGCAAAATCAGTCTCCATATAATATGTACAATTGTATAAACATCACCCACTTAAAATTCTAGACATTATCACTTTTTATTTAAAATCCCTCTTGAATAAAGCATAAGCACGGGTGTATCAAATGTTTTCCATGGATGTCATTGACCAGCTCATTAAAATATTAGAAGTGCACTGATTTTCCTAGGCTGATATTAATCACTTGTGCAATTATATCCAATATATCAAAATATTTCCAAAAAACAGCAGTCCAGGCTATAAATAGCATATAGTTAGGAAGCATAAATGACGGTGCACAGTCTGCTATGGAACCATCACTGATTTAGTCTCTACTACGTCAGTTCAAATACAGTAGTTGATCCTTTACCAAACAGATCTCTTTTCATCTGTGTTTAAAATGCAGCACATACTGGATCGCTCCTGAGATCATACCCGCATGAGATGGAAGCATAAATGACGGTGCACAGTCTGCTATGGAACCATCACTGATTTAGTCTCTACTACGTCAGTTCAAATACAGTAGTTGATCCTTTACCCAAACAGATCTCTTTTCATCTGTGTTAAAATGCAGCACATACTGGATCGCTCCTGAGATCATACCCGCATGAGATGCACTTCATAAAAAGCTCTTCTGGCTTGCTCCCCAAACTTCTAATTATTCCAGGTCCTCCTCACCTTCTACCAACATAGCTGAAATATGTTTTACACCACATGACTTCATCAGGGCCACAGAAAGACAAAAATGCAATAAAAAAATTCTAGTTTATCAATGCAGCACACACTGGATTGCTCCTGGGATCATACCAACATGAGATGCACTTCATCAAACGCTCTTCTGGCTGGCTCCCCAAACTTGTAATTATTTCAGGTCCTCCTCACCTCCTACCAACATAGCTGAAGTATGTTTTACACCACATGACTTCATCAGGGCCACAGAAAGACAAAAATGCCAAAAAAAGTAATAGCGTCTGCATTTCACAAATATTTTATAAAATAGCGTGGTCCAGCACCCTTATGATATATCATTTAACAGCATTCACATTGAATGTCTTAATGCAAGGCCTTCTGGGATGGGAGAGGCAGAGCTGCAAACTTGACAACACAAAGAATCCCATTGACTGGTCAGCTTTTAATTGGCCTTAGTACAGGGCTAGACAAATCCCAGATGGCATGCAGCTAATGCATCTATAGTTTTACAGCTAGCTGTTTAAAGTTTTCTCTATGTCTATTAAAATCTAGAAATCAAAAAATGTTTGATTATATCCCAGATCTAACTGACTTCTGAAGTCAAAAGCATTTTTTGTATATTATGTGTGTGCTCTAGTTTCTGAACAAACTGTACATGTACACACAGAGTTCAGAGGCTTGATGAAACTTCAGCATTAGCTCCTGTTTAAAATAAAATTCACCAAATTCAGATCAGATAGAAATTACCCATAAAGACACAACTACTGCACAGCCTCCGTAGAATGCAACAGATAAAAACTCATCAGAAATCACCCAAGCCATTACTGCAGAAAAAAACCCTGTTTTAAATGATCTCTACAGTCAGGGGATATTTTGGTATATTCAACATGTTCCTCCTGCAAAAAAAATGTGGGAATTTGAGTGTCTATATGTGGCAATGTATTACATTATTTACATCCCCCCTGTAGTAGCAAATATTTTGCAGCTACAGACAGCTGCAACTCTCACTTCTGAAATCAGCGGCATTGTGTAGAAACAGTATGTAATTAAGCAGGTTTATGGTATTTCCAGATTTCTGCAGCTGTCCTTCCAAGTGAGTATGGGCTAGGCCACACTAGCGTGTTTTTCGCGCGTTTGCGCTCGCGGTTGCACCCGCTATTTTCTCTAAAATGGAAATCGCGGGAACGCGAAAATTCCCGTGACTTCCGATGCGCACGCGATTGCGCGTCCGTTCGCTTTTTGGTAATGCATGCGTTCACCATTTTTGGTGCATAACGCATGCGTTTCCATAACGCAAAATGGCGAAAATGCGTGTGCAAAACGCGAACACACAAGAATCACGCACACAATCGCGTGCGATAAAGCTTGCTATTTTGTGCGCAATTCCTGTGCGTTGCAGTGTGGCCTCAGCCTTACGATTGTTTTTATACCTACCCAGTCAGATTGCAGAGAGGTTAAAGGACAGCCACAAAAAAGTTTCTTGACATTTGTGGCAATGCCAAATCTGAAAAACCTATAAACTTGCAGAGTTCTGAAAGTGAATTTTTCCCACAAAGTACATGTGTTGAAAATTCAGTCCCATTGAGTGCAGTGATATTGCCACTAATTTTCCATTTGCTCACAACTGCTTTTAAAGGGCATGTCCACCCCCAAAACTATAATCCCCCCAGTAATGGCCCCATCATGTAGTGTAATAAAATCCTTGCCTTAAATCCCAGCTCCATATGGTTCTCCTGTAGTCCCCCCCCAAAGTCCCAAAAACTGCCCACCAGGAGGATAGCAGAGTCCATATAGGACCTGCCTCCTGTCTCGCCTCCGGGAGAAATTTGGCATGCGTACTGCAGCCCTTCTCCCCCTCTCGTTTTGCGATCCCTCCCCCTACCATAAAACCCCTTGTCCATATATTAGTATATCTTCCCCCAGCCCCAACAGCTAAAAAATTATTTTAAGAAAGACCCCCGAACTCTACTTAACTTCCCTCTCTCCCCCGGCATTCTGAGAAGCCGGCAGCCGCATCCGTGGTTTGTCTTGCAAGCAGAAGGCCGGGCGTCCAAGGAGAGAGGGAAGGTAAGTAAACATCGGGGCACTTTCTTAAATTTATTTTATAGCGGTTGGGGCTGGCGGAAGATATACTATTATAGGGCAAAAGTTTATTTTAAGGGTGGACATGCCCTTTAAGGCAAAATTGGTTGTCTCGAGCTATTGGGCATGTTAGTAAATTGCAGCCATTTTTTCAATCATCAATGGATGAATTGGGAAGAAACCAAGAGATACTCATAATTGGTAGGTCTGTAGTATGAATGTTGAGTCCTGGTTGACCCTTGTACCAGGCCTTAGAATTACAGAATTCACGTAGGGTCATTAAAATGTTAGTTCTAATGAGATTAAGAAAATAACTGATAAAAAGGAGAAAGTGAGAGAGAAAGAAAGAAAGATAACTCAGGATGTTTCTGTGAATATATATTATGTGCAAGGCATTTTCTACATCCCCATTAATAACCTGCAGGAACAATATATAGATTTAGATATTTTTCTGTAGTTTAACATATTAATACATTTAACAATAAGCAAAATTTTGAGACAGCACAAGGGCAAATTTGACTAGACAATATTTATCTAGAAGGTTAAACTAGGATAGGATATAATAAATACAACCATAAAATAAATATGTATCTGTAAAGTAAAACAACAAGTCGGATTAAATTCATTTTGCCATGGTGCCAGCACTTAATATGCATACTTGTAATAACAGATGTAGAAATCCAACATTCATTTCTAGGTACTAAACAGACCTGTCTGTCATACACAAACAGTATCAACATTAGTGGAAACAATGCCAATAAACCAAATGTATGTACAGCAGTTTTATACAATGCATGGAAATATGGAACAAACTGTTCTAATCTTTTCAAACCCCAAAGGGCAATTACAGTCTTTGCTTGGTGCTACTAAAGGCTACACAAAGAAGCCCTTATAAAAGCTTACCCTTCCCTACATACCCTGTTAATTAGTACCATAGAACTGGTGGCATTAACAGTTTACATATTCCTTCATTTCCATCAAAATAGATACTCTCTACCCTATGGTTTACAGAGTTCATTAGTTATATAAAATGTGAATAGAATATGAATGTTTTGCACAGCCCCACCTTATCAGGAAAAAGAGGAATTTGTTTTGACATTCTCAACTCTCCCACACTTATGAAGCCCCTGTAGAAAAAATGTATGCAAAAACTAGCTGCAAAAAATTCCCTTGCAGATCAATCAACCAAGCTAACATTTTGGTTGCATCAGCTAAGTGATAGTTGGTGATTTACCACACAACTGATAGGTTGTGACTGATTTTTAATCAAAATGGATAATCAGACTTGTTTGTAAATATCAGACAACCATGTGGATTTCAACAGACCAGGCTGTAATATAACCCATATCACTTAATTTTCTTCTGACAAGTCTACAGAGGCTGGAAGTGAAACATAACTCTGTCCCACCTGCAGCGCTATTATCCCCTGCTACTGGCAGCAAAAATTCAGCACCCATGCAAACAAGGTCCGCTGTTACTGATCCAATCATTGTTAAAAGGGCTTGGTGATGTCAGACCCTTCCCTAAACATTTTAGAGGTGCAAATCTCTAATCGGATTTTTAGAAGAATTAAAAGAAACCATATACGCCACAATATGGATGGACTTGTGGTAATCACTGGAGCATTCCCCACAGGGATAGTTCCTCAGTAATCGAGGCATATTTTAAAATTTCCTTTGTGGACAGGATGCCAAGATGCTAGGCAAAGCTTTCAAATAGTTATAATCTGTCAGCAGAAAGCTTAACGTGTGTTGAAACAGGTTGATTTAAGCACCTGTCTATTAATGCATCATGGGTATAGTTTTCTACCAACTAGTTTTCTACCAACTAACTAGATAAGTCTGTGATGTATTGTCCATTTCTCAATACAGGTGTCAGAGAGATTTTGGAAAAGCAAACTATCTTTAGGTATTAAGGAGATGCTGTATTTTTTCCTTTTAAAATTTTAGCTTTTCAATGTGTTCTTTAGTTGACGGGCATTAAAGGATCCCAAGCAAGCAGTTACAGTGTAAGGCTGGGTACACGGGGGGATTTTTTGTTTTGACTGTTCGCCACTATCAAGCACTTTGCAAGGCCGAATCACTGTCGGTCGCGGAAAATGTCACTGCGGATGGAAGTTCACCACGACCGATTGTGCGGTCCAAAGGAGACACATCATAGGCGGTGATTTTTTAGAAATGTCCTTTTGCCCAATTTTTCATCCTGATACACAGAAATATCGATCGGTTGGCCTACAAAATCTGCTCAGACAATTAGGTGCTTTAAATCATGTTGGAATTTGGGTTTGTAAACTTTTCCACCTAACGAGCCTCTTATGAAGTACTCATTGTGCCACTTGGTATTGCACTCATTTGTTTCCATCCTTAAAGTAAATGCTGAATGCAAAAAAAGTTTTAGCTTAACTAATTCGCCTGCTAATGGTGACCTCATCAACAATATTTACCTAATTTACCTAACCCACAATCTAATCATGGAAAAGCTTAATTCTCCCTTTATAATGATAACATATGGAGATCAATAACATCACTTGTTGACAACAATCACATTTTAGCCCTATATTAATTTTTTTTAACTGTCACACTTTCTGTGGAGACCAACAACTGCCACCCCGATGCACACTGAATCTAGAATTCACAATACTTGCCTTGATATTAGTTCTCAAAATGCTGTACTGTCCATTTAAAGCCTCACTCACCTGTGCCATTCTGTCAGTTTGTTACCTGTGGCTATCTGCAGTGGGTGGTATTGGGACGTTTGAATGACACAGCTGGAACTAATAACTAGGAAACATAAGGCTAGTCTTGATTGACTTTGGGATCCTCATTCATTTCTGGGGTTGCAATCTTTCCAGACCATGGGATGTAAAATCTAGCAGGATTAACGTAACATTCCAACGTTCGGTCACCAAAAATGAAATCTATGTGACCCCACCAAGCTCCAATTGGATGTGACCATGAGAACATACATAACCATAAAATTGTGATTTCCGCATGGCGAGGTTTGTTTACTTGTTTCCTCACCTCCTAGTGCCCAATGAAACAAGGGACATGTAGTGCAATAAACACAATAACCACGTAGATAATCATTAACAAACATGCACAACAAGATAGAAAGGGGCATGGACCAGAGGGGGTGTTATCCCTCCAGCTGCTGGTGAAGATTTCCCATGATCCCCCGCTGGCCCACGGTTACAGTTCACCAACAGCTTCCACGGACCCTAGTGCACAGTAATAGACATTCACCTGCACGGCGCTGTTCAGGAAGCAGCTGTTCTGTCCGGGCTCGTTGAAAAGGCCCTTGGTAGGTGCCAGGGACAGGACACTGCCAGGCTGGTACACTTTACCCAGGTTCCCTCCAGCTTGACGCCGGAAAAGCTTCACCCAGGCCATGGCCCCCGTCTCGGGTGTCCGGCTACTTGTTCTGTGCACCCGGCGAAGGCACAACAGGTAGATAAGGAAAGAACGATCACATCGGGGAAGCTCCGGGAGGACCCATTTCCCTCGTCCCCTAACCAGCAATCACCGAGACCAGCGCTTCCCCCTCCAGTCCCGGTTTATGTTACGTCCGGATCCAAACGTGGGTTCTCGGTATAACACAGGCAGCGCACAGCTCACACAGTTTGGGAGGAGAAGTGGAAGGCGGGGCTTGTCTGTGTTGGGAGGAGCCTCGAAGCAGAGGTTTACTAAATATAAATAAATAAAAAGAAAACACACACACAAAGGGTGTGCGCATGCGCTAAACTTCCCACAAGGTATTCGTTTACATTCGGTCTCAATAAACGTTTGATTTCGATGCTGGGTCTGGTGTGAATTCGCCTAGTTCATGCAACAGGAAAGGACGCGAGAGTTTACTAACGTTTCAAGTAGTTGTTGTTCCGGGAGTTCACCTGTAAGTGACGTCATGCGAGGGTAGGGCATTGCGAGCCAATGAGATCGTTTGGTATTTTGGTGCGCACCAATGACTGACAGAACTAGTTGCTAGACCTGTTCTATCAGTCACATGATCTTACCTGTTCCGTCTGTTGTGGACCTGATAAAACCAGTATACACTAGGCCCTCTAAGGCCGGGGGATTCCAATACCCATTAGTAGGAAAAGTTTGGTTTAGAAGCTTCCTACCCCCAATATACTTAACATAGTGTATCCAGCAAATCCTGTTGTCCGTTTCTGTTTCCTGGTTCTTTCAGTTAGTAACTGTCAGGTATGGATTTGACAGTTGACATCACAGCCAATGACTGAATGTTAATCCCCTTTCTGCCTCTTCTCAGGGGTGTTCCCAGCGCCGCTCCTACCATGACGCAACTTGAAAAAGTTGCTCATGGCGGCATTGTAGTGTCTGTGTTTTTTTGAAAAAAGGTGACATTTTCCCCCGGCAATTGAGCAGCAGCGCCGGAAGTTCGGGTAAAAGCGCTGGAAGCAAGCAGGAGCGTGACTCAGCAGCAGCGCCGGTGTGTGTGTGTTTGTGTGTTTTTCTACACAGCTGTACTACCCTCCTAGCCATGCTGGGTATCCCTCATCTCTCTCTCATCCACTCGTTGTGAAGACAGGAGCCGAAAGTCAGTCGGTTACAGTAAGGGAATTTTTTTAAAAAAAATTAAGTTGCCGCCTAAATTCTTTTACAAGTGCTGAAACTCCTTCCTGACAGTGACAGCAGGGTCGGACTGGCTGGCTACAAGGGGGGTGGTAGGTAGGGAGATAGATAAACAGACAGCGATAGAGGAGAGAAAGGTAGATAGGTAGATAGATGGAGTGATAGATAGATACATAGCAGAGATAGATAGATAATAGTGATAGATAGATAGATAGATAGAAGAGATAGATGGATAGATAGCAGAGATAGATAGATAGATAGATAGATAATATAGATAGATAGCAGAGATAGATAAATATCAGAGATAGATAGATAGCAGAGATAGATAAATAGCAGAGATATATAGATACTATAGATAGATAGCAGAGATAGAGCAGTAGGTAGGTAGGTAGATAGAAAGATGATAGATAGATTATATAGTAGTAGCTAAATAGATAGATGGAGTGATAGATAGATGGAGTGATAGATAGATAGATAGATAGACAGATAGAGATAGATAGCAGAGATAGATAGTTAGACAGACAGATAGATAGCAGAGATAGATAGATAGATAGCAGAGATAGATAGATAGCAGAGATAGACGGATAGCAGAGATAGATGGATAGCAGAGATAGATGGATAGCAGAGATAGATGGATAGCAGAGATAGATAGATTGCATAGATAGATAGATAATAGAGATAGATAGATAGATAATAGCGATAGATAGATAGATAAATATCAGAGATAGATAGATAGCAAAGATAGATAAATATCAGAGATAAATAGATAGATAGCAGAGATAGATAGATAGACAGATAGAAGAGATAGATAGATAGATAGCAGAGATAGATGGATAGCAGAGATAGATAGATAGATAAATATCAGCGATAGATAGCAGAGATAGATAGATAATAGCGATAGATAGCAGAGATAGATAAATAGCAGAGATAGATAGATAGCAGAGATAGATATATGGATAAATAGATAGATAGCAGAGATAGATAGATTAGATAGATAGATAGCAGAGATAGATAGATAGCAGAGATAGATAGATATATAGATAGCAGAGATAGATAGATAGATACATAGCAGAGATAGATAGATAATAGAGATAGATAATAGCGATAGATAGCAGAGATAGATAGATAATATAGATAGATAGATAGCAGAGATAGATAGATGGATAGATAGATAGCAGAGATAGATAATATAGATAGATAAATAGCAGAGATAGATAGACAGATAGAAGAGATAAATAGATAGCAGAGATAGATAGATACATAATATAGATAGATAGCAGAGATAGATAAATAATCTATTTAAATATATATAATCTATATATAAAATATATAATCTAGATAATAGTTAGGGCCCTGCTGAAAGAGTCTACCTTGACGTGGTAGCAGGGCTTACAAATCTTTTGGCCAACATCTTTTATTCTACAGAATATGGAAGGGCTTTCTAATGTAATGTTGCACCGACATGTTTTTAGTGTTTTCTAAAAATAGAGAAGCGTATAAATAACCATTTTCAAAAAAAACTTATGAAATGTGCCACGCCCACATGCTAAACCACACCCACAGACTAAACCATGCCCACACATTAAGCCATGCCCACTTTGCCGCGGCGGTGGCGCGCGTAGGAGCGGCATTCAAAAGTATTTTCAAGTGCCAAAAACCCTAGGGACACCCCTGGGTGTTCCTATGCGTTTTGACACCTGAAACAACTTTTAAATGCCACCTATCGGCAGGCGGGGGTGGGGGGCGGCACGTGAAGCGGGCTTGACTTCATCAGGGAACATAGGCGTGGCTTGTGGAGGTTGGTATGGAGGGCTGACTTACACTTTCTGGTGAATTAGAGGGCTGACTTAACACTGACTGGTAGACTGGAGGGCTGGCAACACCAATTGGTGGTCTGGTGCTGAAATGCAGTATTGCAGGAAAGAGGATTTTTTTAACTGGCGCCTTTTCAGTGTTCTGCAGAGGCAGGCCCTAAGCAAATGTTTCACTTTGCTTCATGGTAGGGGCACCCCTGCAGGAACAACATGGCAAGGGTGGCACTCCAAATAATAACTTTAACACACTCACTGTGAGATGTTTTGTGCCTGTATTAATATTTTTTTTTTATTTGGAGTGCCACCCTTGCCATTTGTTGTTCCTGTGCTATTTATCCACCAAGGGTTGGATTATTTTGAGGAGTGAGCACCCACGCTTGGTGTGAGTGCAGAGGACTTTGTGTTATTTAGGGGCACCCCTGCCTCTTCTGAGCATGCCCTGGCTCAGTACAGATTTCTAAATTGCTCAGTTTCCATGAGGCATCCAGAAGCATAGCAGGCAGACAGTAATGAATTCATAGGACAAAGTATGATATATCAACATATTTTAAAAAGAGGCCATTCTTTCTAAAAGATTTTATTATGAGGGTGGAGTTGTCCTGTAAATCTAGTCCTACATCCTACCTATCTGGTAACCAGCATAGTATATGAAATGATTTTTTTTTATTTGCACTGCATACACTCTGTATGTTACCCACCAAATAGTTCAGAAACACTCTAGCACACCACTGTTGGCTTGCTGCCAGACAATAGATAGGTGCTATCCCTCAACTCTCTACTCCACGAGCTTAGATAATTCCAGAACAAAGATGCACCTCAGGACTCAGCCGTGTACCTGCATCTTAAGGATAAAGGACATACCTTTGAAGATTGTAATGTTAATATATTGGCGAAGGAACGTGACTGGTTCAAGAGAGGTGTTAAGGAGGCCATTTATGTGAAAATAAAGAAACCAAGCCTAAATAGAGGTGGGGGGGGGGGGTTCGACACCAACTGTCTGCCATGTACAATGCTGTTTTAACACCTTACTCTGGGCGTTCCTATAACACCTCTTAGCCATTATCCAATCACACCCTTAACACCTGGCTGTGATATGCTAATTGGGATTTTCCAGGGTACATAATTGCCACTGATTCTTGTACAAGTCATTCTGAATTGAGAAAGCCAGTCGGATGACTAGCGAAACGTCTTCAAGAACTAAACTTCAAGTCCAGTTGATCTAATTGAATACAACAGATATAGATTTTCCAACAATAATAAAAATTTTACCCCCATGTTCTGGGGGTCCAGTCGAACAGATGTAGTATAGAGCAGCATTGGAAGAGGTCAGGGTTTCACAGCTAACAAATTCAAAGAAATAAGGGGTCCCAGACAGGTAAGATATGAGGTGCACCCCGTTTACTATGCCACAACAGGTAAGTATCAGTACATAAGTGTAGTATATAGGGAGGCACACTTCCTATATACTATGACACAACGTTTCGGGAGGTCGAATGCCCCCTTCCTCAGGTGTGGAAGGGGGCATTCGACATCCCAAAATGTTGTGTATGGTTGCTTTCAGCACTTGAATAAATTATCACTTGAAGCTTTTCTGTAGTTTGCCTCCCTATATATATACTTTTACAGCTAACTTACTTGGAACATTCAGAGCAGTTTCCTGATCCTGTTCTGATACATTGTTGCATACCCAATCACATTGCAGCAGTCAGAAGAAAGTTCATGTTCTGAATCATCGTTGCAATCACCCAAACACAGTGCAGTAGTCAGGCTGCAGGGGATTATGGGTAAAATGAAAATCACATGTCATGTTGATTGTGTCCAATTTCTATGTGCTTTACATGCAGTTTCTTTATTGCATACTACTGGAATATGGTGGTGGGGATTGTTTAAGTAAACTTAAGGCACTGGGTTTCTAAAATAAATACTTGTTTTCAACTGCATTGTTATCTATAGGGTGGGGGCTGATAAGAGACAAAGGAGAGGCATTTTTTTCTTCCCTCTCTGATTGGTTGGGGTGTAGCTTATTAGTTTAAATTGCCTGAGAACTGTAGTGTGTTTGGCTTTGAACCTCGAATATAAAGGTGGGTACACACCATACAATTCTTCTTCCTATCAGACTGATTGAGTCTTCTGACCGGTCGGCCAGGAGGAAGGACTGTCAGTTGCTGCAAAAGCAGTATTGTATTGTATGGTGTGTACCCAGCTTCCTTGCTGAGCGATTTTCTTTTAAAGGGGTTGTTCTGTTTTAAAGGGGTTTGTCAGTTTTTATGGGGTGCGTTAAGAAACAAAAGCGTTTAGAACAAGAAAGGGTTTAAGAACAATATTGCCGTTTTTGTTGTGTATTGTGGTTTCTGGTGTTGAGTATTGCGGTTTAGTATGGGCAGTTTTGTTGGGGCCAAGCAATGTATGGGATCTTGGAGCAGCCACACCAAGGGACCCTATGTATGTGTCAGATGTGAGTGGGTTGCCCATTTGGAATCTGAGGTCCAGAATCTAAAGGGAAAACTTGCAGCATTGCAGGGCTTGGCAAACCTGGGGGGAATGCAGGTACTGACAGGGGCCAGTAAACTGGAGGGTGGAAATGGGGCAGATATGGTGGCGAACAAAGATAGATTTGTAAGGGTCACCAGGGGGAGTGGGGGACTAAAGGGTAGGGTTGCTTCTTCCCAGCTAGTTGATCCCAACAGATTTGCCATTTTAGGTGAAGATGTGGAGGACGATGGCTCAGAAGTAGCATGTATGGAGAGGGCCATTCCCTTGAGCATCCTGGGGACCGCCATTTCTATTACAAGGGAGGCTAGGAAAGATAGGCAGGTGGTAGTGGTAGGGGACTCCATTATTAGAAAGGTAGATCTGCCGCCAAGACCCTACATGCCGAGCAGTATGGTGTCTGTCTGGTGCTATGGTTCGACATGTGGTGGATGTCACGCACACTAGTCTCTATTTGTAACCATTGGAGATGGACCCAAACACGGCTTCGAAGCAGATTTCAGGGATCCGCCAGAACCCGAACTTTGCAGATTTCTGACTTTTCCTGAACTGCAGAATTGAGAGTTTTCTAATTTAAAATTGAAAAATTGATAAGTGCATTGCTGTCTGTTGTGCTGCTTTTCGAATCACATGCAATCAGCACTTTTTTGAGCAATCGCAAGCAAAATTGCGCAATCACAGCGCATGGGAAATTCGCATGCACTTTATTTAGGATAGATTACATTCATTTTAAAGACCTCTATTTCAACTTTACATTGTTGCCCACAACATTTTCAAGTGTATGATTTGGTTAAGATAACAGTAACAGACTAAAAAACTGGAGGGCTGACTCAAGGGCTAACACAGAGCGCTAGAGAGATAAGACAGAGCACCGGAGGGCTAATGCAGAGTGCTGGAAAGCTGACTAACATGGGTGGCTAACAAAATATATGATGCCCATATGTCAAGCCTTCACAGAATGGTAAATATATGATGGCCAGCACACAGACTGGTAAATATAGATGCCCATTTGTCCTGCTTAAACATAACGGTAAATATATGATGCCCATATGCATAGCACACATATTGACTGGTAAATATAGGATTCCACTATGGCTAGCACACACAGACTGGTAAATATATGCCCACATGCCCATCTCACAGACTGGCAAATATATGATGCCCATCTCACAGACTGGTAATTATATGATGCCCATATGCCCAGCCTACACAGAATGGTAAATATATGATGCCCATATGCCCAGCCTACACAGACTGACAAATATTTATGCGCAGTGACACGTTTTTTAGTTTTTAAAAGTAAATTTTTTAACTATTTTATTGGCACTCTTTATTGTGACAGGATCAGGAAAGGACAGATCACATTTAATAGGCAAGGATTTAAATATTTCTAATTTGTACAGGTAAGATTATTATTTGTAAATCCTGAAAGTCATTTTACACCTAAGGGTGAGTCAGAGGAAATTTGTGTGGATGGAGCTGTGGTTCTGTTTATTATAAATAAAGGTATAAAAAAAAGTGATAGAAGATAAGGAAGCACCCAAGCACCTAGGATTGCTGCCTTATTCTTCAAAGTTGAAGAACTAAATTCTAGCTTTTTAATCCAGGTTATAAAAGTACCAACCTTTCTTCCTGAGGTCCCATAGCAAATCTCATCTTTAACTGCAGCCTCTTGTAAACCTTCCCTGATTTCCTAATAGTGCCAGCCTTTGAATGTGCCATAATTTGGCAAATTATACCATTTAGCAGCTGGCTGGTGTCAATGACATCATCAGGAACTTCGGGGAGCATAAAATAAGGCTGAGAAAAATACCGCAGGCGTTGTTTCTCCTTAAAGGCTTTGCAGAAAGTGTCCAAAAGTGTCACCCAGCCATGTATAGGGGGAGCCACACATATAACAACTTTCCCTTATTTTAGGGAAATGGGGCAGTGCTGCTGGAATGGCAATGTACTAATTTTACATTTGATGTGCTGTATGTGTTTGGAGAGTTTTTTCCCTATTTTTATCAGTAATTAAATGTAACATTTCAAATTGTTTTAAAAATTATACTTTCTACCTATAACAGAAATTTAGTAGAAATACTGCGTTTCATAAGGGAAACAGAAACTGTACTTCATAGGCTCATGTGATTCATTTTGACTGTGATATAGTTTACTTTCAGTCACTATGTCACTATTGATTGTCAACACCTAAGGGTTACTAGTAAGGGGTCTTGGAGTTAAGACAGAGTAATGAGAAAAACTTTCCTGTTATGTCTGGAAAGTGTGGCTGAGTGTTGGACATACTCACAAAAGCCATATTTACCAGACGTTCTTCAATCCCATCCCCGGGGGTTAAGCAGATGGTTAGGATGTGGGTTTATGGAGCACGTCACACCCACCTTGATTCAGTCAATAGAATTATAAAGTATAAAGACACCATTTTACATTAGACATAGTCAAGCGCAGGCTCTATTCCTGGTAGGTGTTGGATAAACATCCTGTTTTTAAAGTCTTTTGCACAAGAAATGAAGCTAACTCCTAACGTAATAAGTTTTAGCTACTGCACATCAAGAGAAACAGTTTCTTAAATGCACATTTTTAAAATCTTTATAGTTGCAAGCACTGCAGTACTTCATATAGTTAAATTGGTTAAATGAATATATAGTTACATTTTTTTAATGAATGTGATATAATTATGCGGCATCTTAAAAGTTGTTTTCTGGGATTTTTCTACATATATCTTAAAGAGCAAGGGCTGCTTTTATAAAGAATTTAATCTATTTGCATTTTATTCTAAAAATGTTTTAGCTGGAGCACGTGCGTAAACGCAGGGGCCTAGGCACCCCTGCAAGATTGGAAGGCTGGCCCCTGACACACCTCCCTCTCCTGAGTGATCCTGGTGATCAGCTGTTTTTAAACAGCGAGATCAGCTGTTTAAAAGGCCAGAACCGAACCAGCAAAAGTTCCGGTTCTGTTTTTTTTCTTTTAAAAAGCTGATCGCAGGGGCGTAACTACCAGAGGAGCAGAGGGAGCAACCACACGGAGGCCCCATGTTCTTATTTTTTATTAACAAATATAACCTTCCAGAAGACCACTGTGGATGAAGCATGGATAGGGGCCCCATCACAGGTATCCCACCTCATTCTGGGGTGGTCTCCCACCACTCCCGCAAGACCACCCCAGACTCCCGCAACTGAGAGGAGACTCTAGTCTCCTCCTCAGTCACATCCCCTTTTGAGGACCACGCCCCAGGAATGCCAATAACTCCTCCCTAATCCTGCCTCCCAACACCCCTAGGAGACATCCCACCCTGCCCAAAAGCCTGAAAGGGCAGCGTGGGATGTCTGCCATCATAGTTTATGCCACTGGCTGATCGCATGTATCTTTACTGCATATGCGCAATCAGTTGTTTAAAAACAGCTGATCGCGGAGACCTTTAGGAAGGGGATTGTGGGCTTTTGCAGGCCCTGTGGGCCTTATTGTTATGCCACTGAGATGGAGGACCACTTGATGGACAATTATATTCACTTCCCCATCTCTCCTATTTTTCCTTCTCTTTGTAGTAACCAGGGCAAGGACCTAAAACACTAACAGGCTCATTTACCCAGACTCGCTGGGCAAATATATGGTGTTTAAGTCGCTTTATAACCGGTTCGCTAACGGTTAGCACAACTTTAATTCCATATCAGCGGCGGATGCGCGGGTTACGCAGAAATCACCCACGCATCTGACATTTGCAATTCTATATTGTGTTTGCGCTAGTTTTAGCACAGGATAATGCCAGCAAATAGCTGGTTTTAAAATCCCGCAGTGGGTAAATCCCTTTTCAGGAAAGTCCTGAAAGTCCTCACCCCTGGGTCTTACCAAACAAAGATTCCGAAACCAGCTTTTGAAAGCCAGTTACGGGACACTTCATTCTACTTCCACATATGCACCAATGGGAAGAAGCCATTGCTTGCAAGCGGATCACAGAGCTGACTTTGCAGGGCTCGTTCTAGGATGTAATGTAAGACCCTGGGGTGAGGACCACGCCGTTTAGGTCCTCACCCAGGGTACTATTAACTGGGGAGGGAGGAGACGATAATTGCCCTATACTTGCCAACCCACACACACATTCTACCCAGCGTGAGGAACTAAACATCTAGATTCTAACTTCTGGGTTCTTCTTAGCTAAGCAGCATTATTTACCTACAGTAAACTTTCCTTCGCTGCTCTGGTCCTCTCTGCTGCCTTAGATCTGTCAGTGACAAGGCCAATGAGAAGACATGCTCTGCAAGGAGCAGATTTTCCTATTGGTCCCATTCCAAATTTGGAAGAGGGACTTGAGCAGCGAAACAAAGTTTAGGTAAGTAATAACGACCTAGGAGCAGGGGGAGGTATAAATAGTATAATTGCCTTTTAACATAATTCTTCTTCTTTATAAAAACATAATCTAGAGTATTAATTTAGTATCTAGAAGAATTTATGAGTAAGGGCTAGGCCACACTGCTGCACATTTTTTGCGTTTGTGTTTTTTTTCATATCGCATGCGATTTGCGTTCCGCATTTTAAATCGCAATCGCATACGTTTTTCAATAGTTAATGAAAAAAACCTTTGCGATTGCATTTGCGCTGCAGTGTGGCCGTGCCCTAACTGCATTTTTTTCCTAATTTGACAGACTGTACCTCAGGGACCAGATAGGATGTAAGGTCAGGTGATGTAATTTGATTCATCTATACACAGGCAACACAGAAAAAAAACAAGTTGTTTTCAGCTTTAATACAGCAAATACCCCTAATTAAATAAATATAATGTATATATATTTTGAAATGCTTTATAATAATATTTATGTTTAGATTATTCCCCATGTAAGGGGAATCTCAAGAACTATAGATTCACTTTACTTTTAATAATTAGAACAACTATACATACTGGCCTAGTCCAGCACCACTGTCAGCAACAAGACCTACATCAAAAGATGGCAGAACTAGACAGTGCCAGTGACTGAAAATGAAGGTTAATAAAACAGATGATAGTGTTTAAAGGGAAAGTTCAGTGCAAAATATCATTTTTTTTAAACTGTGGGCCAGTTTAAGTTTGTGGAGTGTTGTCAGGGCAGCTTAGGCAAGTAGGCTAGAGTAAGGTGAAATTTGAATGTGCAATAGTTTTCAAATATTTAATGTGAAAAATAAATGCCTGGGCATATGCTGCCAGGAACATTTAGATTTTATTGCTCTGGACCCCCCCACCACCACCCAAAAAAAAATATAGAAGAAACCAACAGAATAATTACTGAACCATTTAGGCCATTCATTTAGATTATTTTATCTATAGGCACTTTCCACATGAGAATTAACTAAGCAGGTTTCAATCAGGTAGTAATGGATTCAGAATTTACTATTAGGATTAGGACTCCTAGTCAGAGGAGGAAGCATCATCATAGCAAAAGCACAAGGGTATTTAATAAAGGTGCATATGTTTGCTTGTGCTTTTTATTTGAAGATATCAAATAAGCTACCAATCAATAGGTTTTGTTAGGTTAGATACTCACCGACTGATATTTGGACCACTGCTGACATGCTTTCATCGAAATTGGACAAAAGTTTGATCAGTGAATTTCGACTGATGACGTCTAGCACTGGAAAGATAAAAAAAAATCCAATGGCAATTTCTAGCAATAGAAAGATAAGACTAGGGAACTAAAAATACCAAGATTTACCCTAGGAAAACGTTCTAGCTTGTAAGCTAATGGGATATAATCTATGTGAAACAGGTGCTTTCAGTTCCTTTAGAATGTCCCTATGGAAAATGTTTTGTTACATCGCACAATGCCTTCCTTTGCCATATATCTGTTGTATTTAGGTAGATCGACTAGACTTGAAGTTTAGTTCTTGAAGACGTTTCGCTAGTCATCCGACTGGCTTTCTCAATGACTTGTACAAGAATCTGTTGGCAATTATGTACCCTGGAAAGTCCCAATAGCTTATGACAGCTTTCCTTTGCCAGGTTTTTTTAAACAGCGGTTACTTGCTTAATGATGCCCCCTCTCGTCAACTGTAAATAAATAGTTAAAATAATGAAATCCTGTGTTCCCAAGCAAGTTTGTATTGCAAAGTGGTTGGTAACCATCACCAAATTATTTTGTGCCAGTCCTCTCTGTTCAAGTCTTGGCTGCAAGAGATATATAGAAGCATTCTAATGGGCTATAACTTGATTGTGGAAATGTATGTGGCATTACGCACTGCACATATATTTTGCTCTGTTCTCATTCTTCCCAGACCCAGTCGGCTCTTAGAGATTTTTTCCAGGAGGTCTGCCATGTCTCTTTATCCGTTGCTAGGTGGTAACTGTTGCAGCGAGCAAACACTCTGTACTTGGTTGTCTTAACTGATATTCATCAGTCAGAGCAGTGCAACATTGTGTGAACTTTATGTTACCTGAAACCATTAAGGCCTTAAACAGTAACTCACACCTTGGCTAAAAATGATGTATGAATACTACAAACATTACAATTACAGTGCGTGGTGGATAGACAACCACACTGCTAGTAGAAAAAAATTATTATAGTTGTCGGTAATAGTCATCCAAAGCCTTGTGACTTGTCTGTGTACCAATAATAAATAGCCCTTGTGCTTAGTGACATGGTACTTATTTTATAATCTGCTGTAATAGAAATGTGCACACTGGGATGAAAAATAAATCTTGTAAAATAAAACTCATGTATAAGCAACACGTTTGTATAGGCATATAGATGGGGATTTTTGTAGTGTACATGGGCTAGAAACATTATGGGCAATGTATCATCAATCACTTGGAACTGACCCTGCATCTATTGGTGCATTGAGATTCAATTTGTAACTTTTGCCTGACTTTAAAAGTCATGTTGATACATGTTTGTGGCAGTTGTGTGTGGGTCACAATTCCTGTCATGGTAACCCTTGATTTATCTCCATAAATGTGTAAGCATGACTTTAAAGGAAAAGTTCACCCCTAAAATTAAAAATTTTATACAGGTAAATCTCTCCCCAAATCCAAAAACTACAATAGTTAGAAAGCTGAAAAATGTAAGTCTGGCGTGTAATGCTTCCTGATGTTCTGTTACCTCTCTCTGTTACCTGATTCTTGCAGTTAGCAGTTGTCGATCTTAGATGTAACAGATGACATCACATCTAATGACTGAATGTTATTCCACTAGCTGCCTCCTCTAGGCATGTATAAGCTTGTAAATAATCTTGCAGAAGGAAGAGGAGAAAAGTATAATTTTTGCTGCATAACAGATTAGTCATACAGTATGTCTGTTATCTTTTTAACAGTAGCATAACTACAGGCCCACAGCCCCTGCAATGGCGGGTAGGCCTGGGGGCTAAGAGGGCCCACCAATCTCACCATTCACAGCTATTTTAAAACAGCGTGTTGGTGACTGCATTCACTCCGATCCCTGTGATTTTCAGGGATCGGTGCACATGCAAATCGCACCACAAATGGTGATCACATGCACTCCGATAATCGTGCTTTTAAACATGGATCGGATTGCGTATTAAAACATGGCACTGTGGCCTAGCTTTTTGTAAATTATTGTTTCTACTTTGCACTGCAACTATGTTAAACTATAAATGTGATTTGTAATAGAATAATTCTGTTTCAAGAACTTGAATGAGAATGATTAAGTGACAGGCAACAACCATACATCCATCTGTTCTGACATTTCATATCTCATTTGATTTATTGTCTGATGAGCACACAATGTAGATACCCATTTACTCCAGTAGAACAAAGCTTAAAGGGACAGTTCAGTGGAAATTATCGATATTTGTTAAATTGTTAGTTTGTGTAATGCCTTCTTAGTTATTCTACATATTCTCTCCCATTTCAAAAAAAAAAAGGTGATTTCATACCCTTTGCTGTTCCCTGCTGTTAGCATTAGTGAGCTGACATTTCAGGTTCTAACAGTCCTTCTTCTTCCCAGGATGCATCACTTCCTTGGACAGTTCCTAACAGTAATTTCTACTGATTGGCTGTTGGATGGATCAAACATGCTCAGATCTCTACTGAGCAACTGAATCAACCCAGGTGCTGGGTCAAGGGCAAGACCATAACAGTCTCTATTAGGGGTCCTGCAAACAGGAAGTCAGTATTTCGGAAGCATTTATTTATACACAGACAAAATGCTGAATAGGCAGGTTAAGGTCATTGGGATGGAAAAATACAGCTCTTTTTTCTGAAAAGCATATGTATTTGCACTGAACTTCCCCTTTAACAAATGCCATTCTGTGGATTTTGCAATATATTAATTATATAAACATTTTGGACAGTTTTTGAATTCCTGGTTTCATTTTTGTTTGGAGATAAAAAGGCTTTGAAGTGGATCAGAAAAAACAATTTCTAACCGATCAAAGTATAAAAAAAAGCCAACCTAAGAATTTAATAACTTGTACACAAAATTGCCCAAGGTAACAGCATTAAAAGAAACATGTCTCCTTGTTCCTGGTTTGTATGGGATAAAGGACACATTTTCCCAAAGAATAATGTTGCAATGCTCAGAAATATGCCTTGGTCATTTTCATGTAATTGGTATTTTTGATTGGCTGTTACCAAAGGACGGCATAAGAGCATGCATATGCTACAAAGTAACTGTTAATTCATATATCCTAATGGTAAATGCTTAAATCTTTTGCTGGGTAGCATTAATATTTCATATATTGTAACAAAAACAATCTCTTTAGCAATGTTTAACTCAGTAGCGCCATCTATTAGGTTGTAAAAGTGGGTAAATACAGGAACCTGAAACTTTGTTCTCCTGCATCCTCAATGAGGCACTGACCTAGTTAAATACTGCCTGGCACAGGCACTGGGTTATAAATGGAGTCCAGGAATATTTCAGTGGATGCTGTCCGAAATAATTACAGACTACATTTTTAAAATGTGTAAATTATGCAAATTGTTAAGAGTTATTGAATATATACAAGCTAATTTCATAGTTCATAGTTATTATGTACTTGCATGCAATTAACCAGAAAAATTTGGAAGCCAAATTCCAGATTAAAAATATATTTCTTTTATTACAACCCCTAGTTGAGAGATTAATTAAGTAGTTAATATTATAGCGAGAAATTTTCTGCTTAATAGTAATGGGCCTTGTCTTCTTAATAAGTTTTTCTTATAAAACAAAGTCTTAAAATTAGGTTTTTCCTTTTGGCTTTAATTTAGCCACTTATTTCTAGTCTCTGTAAATCGTCTCTCCCATCTTTTCAATCCACTGAGTAGGAACTATTTAGCCTTCTCTTCCTTAATCACTAATTGTCTATCTGCCCTCACTGATGTGTGCCTTTTTACTTCATCTCTTCCTAGTTACCTGGCTTGTTACTTAATTCACCAAAAGATTTGCGAGGGACACTAATTAGATACAATACAAGGATTGTGGAAGCACTCCAATTAGGCTAATTTACAACTACATTTAGCGGAAGTGCTACTGATCTGGTCAAACATTTATACAAACATAGAAAAGATAATCAATGCACATTCCTAAGCCCCATACAATATCATATTATCTGCACACTGGCATACTTTATAAACAAAGGGGTTTTAGTATGTGATCACATGAATGAGCACCCCCAACTAGGGATGGCCGTTTCGCGGATCCGAACCTGGATCCGCCGCGGATTTATCCCGTTCACGAACGGCGGATTTTTCCGGATTTTCCGCCTTCCGAACTTCCGATTCGCGGATTTTTGATATTTTCGAAAATTTTCGAAATTACGAGTTTTCACGTAATTTCGGGAATTTTCGAAAATACGGGAAAACATGTAATTTCGAAAATTTTCGAAAATACAAGGATTTCTCTTATTTCCATTAATACGTATTTTCGAAAATGTTCTAAATTACGAGGATTACTCGTATTTTCGGAAATACATATTTTCGAAAATACTAGTTTTCTCGTATTTTCGAAAAATCTCGGAATTTCAAGGGTATTTTTTATTTTGATGGGTCCGCTCGCGGATTTTCGAATTTTCGCATTTTTTCAAAATTCGCGGATCCTCGAGCGGACCGGATTTTGCGAAGTTCGGACATCTCTACCCCCAACACGCCCCCTTTATGGGAGGTCCTATGCCTTTAATATAAAGCACTGGATGGCCTCTTCCCTCATTTTAAAAAGCCAAAGGGCTGGGGGGAAGGGAGAGAGCCTGTTATATGAGAATGAGAAATGCAAAAGTTTGATAATCGTAATCGAAGTAAAATAAATTTAAAAAGGTTAGAAGTTAGGACCTTCCAGACTGGGGTTACCTTGACGTGGTTGGAAGGCTTTTCATTCATGTGATCACAGTAATGTATACTAAAACCCCTTTGTTTATAAAGTATGCCAGTGTGCAGATAATATGATATTGTATGGGGCCTAGGAATGTGCATTGATTATCTTTTCTATGTTTGGACACTAATTAGGACTCAAAGGTAAAACTGATGACTTTTGCCAACTCCGGTCTGATCTTCCCCACTGGCACGGTCAGTGACAGTCCGGGAGGCAGCCAATGGGAAGACACGCCTCCTTGCAGAGCGTGTCTTCCCATTGGCTGCCTCGTGACCTGTCACTCAAAGTGCCAGTGGGGAGGATCGGACCGAAGCGATGAGGGAGATAACAAGCAAGTAGTAAGTAAGCAGGACTGGGACTGTAAAGTACCCAGAGGTGAGGACTTAGCGTTTTAGGTCCTCACCCTGGGTAATTTGCAGGAGTGGGGGGAAAGGAACGAGGGGGAGGTGAGTGTAATTGTCCTTTAATCGTAATACTCTGCTGGCATAGAAATTGTTGATTGCAAAACTCTGGGGAAGTTTGCTGGCTCTGAAAGGTTAATGGCAATATTCTGGAAAAGTGCTGGAACTGAAAGTATTAATAGGGAAGTATGCTGGCACTAAAAGGTTAATGATAATACTGCTGGCACTGAAAGTGGTATTGGCAATACTCTAGGGAAGACTGCTGGCATTGAAGGGTTAATGTCAATACTCTGAGAAAGTGCCGGCACTGAAAGTGTTAATGCCAAATCTCTTGGAAAGTCTGCTGGCACTGAAAGAGTTAAACATCTCAGATCTTTCCCTGTTCTGCCCTACAAGGCTACTTTTTCATGCCATTCAGCGGGAAACAATTCCTGGGGAGAACACTGGCACAACATACCGTGCTTCTACTGAAACCTATCCTGTCCTTCCAATCAGTATTTCATTGGTAGCCAGTGACGCTAACATGGGTAAAAACTGGTCTTCATTTCTTTTCACCACTAAATCTGTTCCCTGTGTCTCTCTCTTCCTGATGATTAGTCTTTCAAAATCATCCTTTTAATCCATCTACTTAATGGTTCTCAAGGTTCTTTTCCCTTTCACTTTTGCTTTCCAGGAGTAGTGATGATTTCTGGTTTCTAAACAAACTTGTTTTCCATTTAGAATTGCTAGTTCCAAAATTTTGCGAATATGAAGGATTTTTCAAAACTTTCGAACCTAAAATCGATCGACTATTTCGGAACTTCAGTATATTCCTTGGAACAGCTGTTGAAATGAAACTCACCAGTTTTGTTTTTCTCTAACCAGGAGCCCCCTGATATTGAAAGAAGCTAGGTAAGTGGGCCATGACATCATGTGGGGCAGATCCTTTTGGGGCACTTCCTTGAATCCTGGCTATGAGCTCACATGAGGCTGACCTTGGCAGTGCTGATTTATATCATGTTGCCTTTTTCTTCCTTATCTGCTTCTGTTCATGCAGCATGGTGCCAAGCTTTCCATCCCTCATTCCCTTTACTCCTGCGGTGTGTGTGTGCAAGCCTTCAATGGCATTTGGCCATGGATTCTGGGGTGATGAGAGAGATACTGTAGTTTCCAGAAAGGTGGACAATATAGGTCAGGGAGACTGGTACTCAGCACCATAGAAGGGATATGCCCCCATTCTTTACTTATAATATTAGAAAACACAAGCTCTCCTGCCATTCAGTGTGTGGGTCAATAATACTCACGTTAAACTGAATGGCTGGAAAATAGCCCCATTTAGTGATACTTTGTCATTCTTATAGTTGTATGCAAATCTACATTTTTTCCATCCTTTAAAATGTTTTCCCCGTCACCTGTTACTCAAGGAGATTATTACTGATAAAATAGTGATAGCTATACCAGATTTATCTCTAATAATCATTACGATGTAATTCATCATTTCTAGTGTTCCAATACCATAAAATAATTATTATGTAACATTGTTATGTAACATTTTTAACAGGTCTACTATAACAACATTCCAATGTATCAGGATTGTTTTTTTATTTCCCTAAGTTTAATTTGTTTCTTGATTATGTCATACAGGAAGTAATCATAATGGAAAACATGGAAACATGCATTATGTTTTGCTAACCCGTCTTAAAATAACAATGTCATGCAAGCCTTATATATTTGTTCTTAAAGGATAACTATAGTGTGTATAAAGTTTTTTTTTAAAAAAAAAACAGTTAATGTATGCATATGTATGTATAATTTTATTTATAAAGCGCCACTTGGGTACGCAGCACTGTACATTATAAAATACAGAGTATACAAACAAGGGGATAAGTGCAAGCCATTATACAGGTAGATAAAAATTAAATTAAGTTAAATACAATTTCATACATCGGTTAAGAAAGCATATATATAAATTATGTATAAATGGATATAAGTGCAACAGGCCTCGACACATTAGGAATGAGATCCCTGCCCGGAAGAGCTTACAATCTAAGTGGGGGGGACAACCTACAGGTGCAAGTGAAGGGGATGGGTACAAAGTGCTTAAAAGGGCTAACAATCATTAGTTATGCTGATGCTCAGAAAGGTAGGAGGACAGTCTAGAGTTGAAAGAATTTATGGATGTCACCAGGCTAAGCGAGAGAGGTAGAGATTTCCAAAGGTAGGGAGCAGCAAGAGAGAATGGTTTAAGGTGGATTGCAGCAGTGTTAGTTGGGGGTCTGTGGGTCTGTGGCACGGCCTGGAGCATAAGGGAACAAGAGAGAAGATAAGTAGGGAGGTGCAGTAGAGCAAAGGGATTTAAAGGTTAAAAGCAGGGTATTGAATATGATTCTTTGTTTGATGGGAAGCCATCCTATGGACTGAAGTATCGGGGTTGCGGGTTCTCTTTTGGAGGAGAGCGAGATGATCCGAGCTGCCGAGTTTAAGATAGACTGTTGATTAGAGAGATGAGAGGCCGGGAGTCCAAGCAGTAGAATGTTACAGTAGTCAAGACAGGAGATTATAAGGGCATGGATGAGCATTTTAGTAGAAGAGAAAGAGAGAAAAGTGCGGATCTTGGCAATATTGCGAAGGAGAAAATGACAGGTCCTAGCGACATTGTTAATGTGATGAAGGAAGGAAAGAGAGGAGTCAAAGATCACTCCAAGGCAGCATGCAGATTCAACTAGGTTAATGACCATATTGTCAATAGAGATGGAGAATGGTGGACTAGGGGGGGGAATGATTAATTCCGTTTTGGATAGAGTTTAAGGTGACGGTGCGCCACCCAGGAAGAGATAGAGAGCAGACATTTAGAGATTTGGGATTGAACTTCAGGGGTTAGCGCGGGGGTGGACAAGTAAATTTGGGTATCATCAGCATATAGGTGATACTTAAAACCGAAAGAACTTATTATTTTTCCCAGAGAGATAGTGTAGAGGGAGAACAGCAAGGGTCCTAAAACCGAGCCCTGAGGGACCCCCACACTAAACGGAACAGGAGAGGAAGTCTTATTAGCAAAAGAAACAGTGAAAGATCTGTTAGAGAGATAAAAAGACAACCACGCTGCAGCTTGATTTCGGATGCCCAGAGAATATAAAATCTGCAGAAGAAGAGAGTGGTCCACAATTTCAAAGGCAGACGATAGGTCAAGGACAATGAGGACCGAGAACTGTCCTTTGGCTTTGGCAGCTTGTAGGTCATTTGAGACTTTGCAGAGGGCCATTTCAGTTGAATTATCCAGTCGGAATCCTGATTGCAAGAGGGTCCAATAAGTTATTAGCATGGAGGTATTTAGTAATGCATGTAGAGACGAGATGTTCTAAGAGTTTTGAAGCAAACGGTAAAAGGGAGACAGGGCGGTAGTTTGACAGACAGGTAGGGTCCAGAGAGGGTTTTTAAAGAAGAGGTTTGACACGCATGTTTAAAGGCAGCAGGAAAAATCCCAGAGGTCAGGGAGGAATTAAAGAGCAGGGGAAAGGATTTTAGCACAGTGTCTGAGTAAGAAGTAGGGCATGGGATCAAGGGTACACATTGTAAGGGGTGAGGACAATAGGAAGTTGAAGATTTCAGACTGGGTGACAGGGGTAAAAGATTCCAGAACTGCAGGCGGTAGTTCAGGCAAAAGAAGGCGAGAGTTGTCTTGGGGTGTAGGAATTAGAGTACAGATATCATCTATTTTATTTCTGAAGTAGTCTGCAAAATCCTAAGGAACATTAATGAAATGAAGAGTGTCGGTAGAGGAGGGCTGCAAGAGAGTGGTAAATAGGGAAAATAGACGACGTGGGTTATTTTTATTAATGTTTATAAGCGTGCTAATGTAGGAGTGTTGCTGCTGAAAGAGATGAATTAAGACACAACAAGATGAGCTTGTAATGGTTAAAGTCTGCCTGACTGCGTGACTTTTTCCACAGCCGCTCATTTGCACGAGTACAGCGGCGTAGGAACTTGGTATCTGAATTGAGCCAAGGACGGGGATTAGCGGGGTGACGTTTGTGAGTTTGTAGGGGGGCAAAGGAGTCAATAGTAGGGATAAGATAGAGTTATAAGAATGTATTAGTGAATCAGGGTTGGGATCAGACATGAGGGCATCGAGGCTAGAAATGAGAGAGGACTAACCTGACAAATGAAAACTGTACGTGCTGTAGCTCCTAAACAAAATTATATTGCAAGGTAGGAATAATCAATCCTAACTCCCTGCCCCAGGTAATTTCCATTTTTAAAAAGTTATCCTTTAAGCTTAAAGGGGAAGTTTAGTGCAAATACATATGCTTTTCAGAAAAAAGAGTAGTATTGTTTCATCCCAATGACCTTAATCTGAAAATTCAGAATTTTGTCTGTGTATAAATAACTGCAACCAAAATGCTGACTTCCTGTTTGCAGGACCCCTAGTAGAGACCGTTATGGTCTTGTCCTTGACCTAACGCCTGGGTTGATTCAGTTGCTCAGTAGAGATCTGAGCATCTTTGACCCATCCAACAGCCAATCAGTAGAAATAACTACTGTGGTGCATCATGGGAAGAAAAAGGACCATTAGAACCTGAAATGGCAGCTCACTAATGTCAACAGCAGGGAACAGCAAAGGGTATGAAATCAACTGATAAGGCATTACACAAACTAACAATTTTACAAATATTGATAATTTCCATTGAACTGTCCCTTTAAAGAAAACTAAAAATAAAGTTACAACTGATGTTTTTTATTTTGTTGTGTTTTAAGACATAATATAAAACTTTTGCAGAAAAAAGGCAATAATTTAGCACCCTGGATCACTGTCTTTTTTTGCTAAAATATTTTCTTTTTGCTACATCTAGAGAACTAAAAATGCAGAGAGAACTGGAAAAGCTGGCATTAGCTAGCTCTTTTTAATGGAGAATCCCTCTGCACAAGATATTTGTATCTCAAAATAAAAATTAACTTGTGTTTTTCTGAAGCTATTCAGTTATATTTTATATATTGAAAATATTTCCTATACATAATCTTAATTATAACACAACATTTTATAAGTAAAAGCCAGATACACTAATCCATTGCAAGGTCAGGTAGACAGTCCGCCCAAGAAAATGCAACCAAATGTGTTGAAATGACCCAAAGTGACAGCTCTTTCCACTTACCTGATGTCCAAACAATGTAGGTTAAAGGGCATGTCCACCCTTCCTCCCCCAGCCCCAACCGCATTATTATAATTGCCAGAAACCCCCCTGATCTTTACTTACCTTCCCTCTATCCTCCACCGCACTGCCCGGCCTTCTGCTTGCATGGAACTGCAAGCAGGGGGCTGGACCGGCAGCCACGTCTGTGATTGGCTGAGAGGCAGCCAATCACGGACGTGGCTGATGGCAGTTCAGAACGGCGGAGGATAGAGGGAAGTAAAGATCGGGGGAGTTTCTGGCAATTATAATGTGGTTGGGGCTGGGGGAGGAAGCCCTACAATATATAAAAAGGGATTTACACTAGGGGAAGGGAGACCAAAACGGGAGGGAGAGGAAGGGGGGGGGAGGGCTGCAGTGCGCATGGCATTATTTTCCCGGAGGGGAGACAGGAGGCAGAGTTCTATATGGACTCTGCTAGGCTCCTGGTGGCCAGTTTGGAGAACCATTTGGGGCTGGGATGTAAGGTAAGGATTTTTATGCACTACAGGGTGGGGCCAGTAGAGGGGGAAATTATAGTTTTGGGGGTGGACATGCCCTTTAAACAATGTCGAGGAGTAACTTTATGGATTGCAACCTTGCATTCAGAAAATGAAAATGGAGGCACTGGAGATGTACCCAGTAGTGTTCACAGTTTCAATGCTTACCAGCACAAAATGCAAGAATATAGTCTATTCAATCCATACTGGTTTTAATCATGCACCTAATTAAGGCTCTGTCTGATTGGAGACAGAGGATGCTGCTCAGGAGCTGGTGGAAGATTTACCCTAGAGTTGTATTTACCTGTCCAATACTTGTTATCACCCTGTGAATTATTTTATATATTGAGGGCTATGCCTCAAATCCTAGGTTTCTACATAGATGGCAGTATTTATAAATACATTAAAGTGCATGGTCACCCCCAAAACTAAAATTTAACCCACTACTGACTCCACTGTTTAGTTTAAAAAATCCTTACCTTACATCTCTGCTCTTTATTGTTCTCTTGCAGTGCATGTCCAAAGTCCAGGAAACTGAAGAGTAGGAGCTATCTTCCAGTGTGAAAGGACAGTGGCATGCACAGGGGAGCTCTTTTCCACCACCCCCGATCCCCCCATGTCTGCGCTTCCAACTAAGAGATCCCCCCGCTGAACCCTAACTGCCAAGTGAGACCTTTAAAAAAACTATCAACATCATATTTACAGCCCTTTGCTCCCGTGGCGCTCTCCATTGACGGCAGCCGTGTCTGTGATTGGCTGCCTCTTAACCAATCACAGACACGGCTGGCGGTCCAGCCCCTGCTTGCAAGTTCCAGCCAGCAGGGAGCCAGATCAGTGTGCCACGGGAGCGAAGGACTGTTCTGATTTTTTAAAGATCTAACTCAGCAGTTGGGGGTGGGCAAAGTTAAATTTAAAGGAGAACTAAACTTAATTTTTTTAAAACCTAATGTGAAAGTTTTTTTTTCTGCAGAACACCTATACATTGTAAGATTCCTCTCTAGGAAGTTGCATTTAGTACGTGTGAGAAATAGATTCTGTAAATAAGAAGGTTTCCATGTAGTTGCCAGTACAACCCACAGCCCATGATATCATCAAAGAACCACGCCCCCTGACCCCAGTATTCACTGTCTCTATGCACAGAGTGTTTTCTATACAGATTTCTCCACACCAATATGGAATCCCTGAAAACACATTGAAATCTGCTTGTTACCCTGCAATTTATTTTCCAGTCAGTGTGAATTGCTGGAAAATAAACTGCAACGTAACAAGCAGCTTTCAAAGTCTTATCAGGGACTTCCATATTCCTCTTTTTTAATTATTCTTTTAGCAAAAAATAAAGCTTCTAAATGTACTAGGATGCTCTATTTGTTCAGTGGTGGTGTACCGGGTAAGGCACCAGGTTTACAAATACATAGTTCAGAAGGTCACAAGTTTGAAACCCCACACTTTCCTCTATTTTTTGTATCCATTATGTTCTTAGTAAAAGGTTCTACGTGTACCAGACTTCTAAATAGTATCTTTGTTAGCATTGAGGTAAAAGCTTTGCTTTTAGCAAGACAGAGTAAATGTACAAGTTGCAGGTACTATTCCCCAGACTTTAATTTTTTTTTTATTTTAGTATTCCGTTTCTTACATCCAAGCTATTTATGAAATACAATGCAAAAATTACTTTTCTTTTTGTATGAAAAGTAAAGGACTATATAATTGTTAGGACAGGAGCATTGAATGAGTTTGAAAACAAAAAACTGAAATCCCTGTTCTGTGTCAGGGAGAGGAGGGATCTCTGTGCTGTAATGTGATTGGCTGTCAGCTTCTAGGAAGCAAGGCTGCAACTTCCTTGTTAATTTGGCTTGAAAAAGCCAAATTACTGTTCTTACTATTTCTTCTTTTTCTTCTTCCATTTTCTTCTTCCGCTTTTTTGGACCGTATCTCCTCCCACAGTTTTTGAGCTAGAGACATGCAGACGTGCGGGGCATATAGGAGAAGTGTGCTATCTTCTAGCTAAGGAATCTGCGGAAGTGTTACGTCATTATCGGCGAATTTCCGGACATTTTTTCCCATAGACTATAATGGTAACAATCCTCAAATGTGGATATTTCAAAACAGTTTTTTCATGGTCATAAATACAAATGGTGATACCCCCAACCCCCCACACAGACCCCACCTACTGACCTACCTTTCCATTCCCATGGAAGCCATATTTAAAGGGTAACTAAAGTCAAAAAAACTAATTTAGATTTATCCTCAATAAAAGATAGTTTTATGGTTATAAACACAAAAAAGACATACCCCCTCAACCAGACCCAGGTACACACACCTACTGATATACTTATCCATTACAGTGGCAGCCATACTTAAAGGGTAACTAAAGTAAAAAACTAATTTAGATTTATCCTCAATAAAAAATAGTTTTATGGTTGTAAACACAAAAAAGACATACCCCTCAACTAGACCCAGGGTACACACACCTACTAATCTACTTATCCATTATTGTGGCAGCCATACTTAAAGGGTAACTAAAGTAAAAAAAAACAAATTTAGATTTATCCTCAATAAAAAATAGTTTTATGGTTGTAAACACAAAAAAGACATACCCCTCAACCAGACCCAGGGTACACACACCTACTGATCTACTTATCCATTACTGTGGAAGACATACTTTAAAGGGTAACTAAAGTCAAAAAAGCAAATTTTGATCAATAATCAAAAAACTTTGTTTTTTTAACCCCCAACGTGATACAGGTATACACAGCTACTGACCTACCCCTCCATTACTGTTGCAGCCATACTTAAAGGGTAACAAAAGTCAAAAAAATGAATTTTGACCAATCATCAAAAAAGGTTATTTTTTTAACTCTCAACCCGACACGGGTACACACACCTACTGATCTACTTATCCATTACTATGGCAGCCATACATAAAGGGTAACTAAAGTAAAAAAAACTCATTTTGACCAATCATCAAAAAGTTAGTATTTTATCCCCCAACCTGATATGAATACACACACACCAACTGACCTACCTTTAATGCATGTGACATATTTAAAGGGTAAATAAAAAACAACAATGTCCTCTTCATTGACTTTATTGAGTTTTAAAATCTGCAGCACAAACATACAAATTCCCTTCCAAAATGCAGTCTTTCAAGCCAAATTCAAAGTTTATACTTAAACTTTCCCTTTCTAGTTTTGATCTGTTGAGCTCTACAGAGCATGTGCCAGACACTTAGCTGGGGGTTTACTCAGCTAAGGTGGATTATGGGAGCTGACCCCTAGTACCCACAGGTTAATTTCATAAATCACCCAATGGCCACAGCAAAGGGAGAGGTGAGACACAGCTTGTTGTATGTTTGTGAATGTGCTCTGTCTATTGGGACAATGTTGTCTGGAGACTTTGATTCTCCTTTAATATTTAAGGTGGACATGCCCTTTAAGGATCATCAAAAATTTGCATTATTTTTCTACTGCAATATTGGCTCGATATTGGGAAAACATGGATATTGATCCTTTGACTTTGAGCTATACCCTGTACCATTGGGGTCCTCTGTAAACTACATATTGGGTGTATTTATCATTATAAGTGGTAGAAATTTTTATCGGTATGCTTTTAGGATTATTGTTGGGATCATTGTTAACCATATCAGGGCAATTTTGCAATTGCAATAAGTGCTAATATTGCCACTTATAATATAGCTTTTTACCACTGAACAATGTATAGTTATAAATATTCTGTTTTTGATGATGTCTGATCCATCCCCTTCAGTTTGGATATTTTTGTTTAAGGCAGTTTTATTTGTGGGCTGGGTGCCCCCCATCCTTCGGAGGCCAGTTTAAAGTTCCTTTTTTTTACCCTTTTTGGGGTAATCTTTTTTCAGCTCTTCTTTGTTTGGTTTGCAAATTTTGCATGACCAGTGCTGCTGCATTTTTACAGAAGCCGGAAGTTTTGCACCCATACTGTTACTATGCTAATATTGTTGATAATTTACTTTTCACACACTCTACTTTGGTTTATATTCAATTTACATTTTCTGCTTAAAGAAGAATGAAACCCAAAAAATCAAACTGAGTTAAAAGAGAGAAAGATATTATTCTCCCTCTTTACAAGGCACTGGTAAGGCCTCATTTGGAATATGCAGTGCAGTTATGGAATCCCATAAACAAAAGGGAGATCTTGGAAATGGAAGCAATTCAGGGAAACTGCTAAACTAAATTAATAAGGGGAATGGAGGGGCTTGAATATGCAGGCAGATTAGACAAGTTAGGGCTGTTTACATTGGAGAAGCGGCGGTTGCGTGGGGACATGATAACCTTGTACAAATATATTAATGGGCCATACAATAAACTCTCTGGTGCATTGTTCACTAATAGGTCATATCAGAGGACTCGCGGACATCCTTTAAGGTTGGAAGAAAAGAAGTTTCATCTTCAGGTTAGGAAAGGTTTCTTTACAGTGAGAACAGTGAAACTGGAACTGTCTTCCAGCAGATGTGGTAATGGCAAGTTCATTAAATATAATCTTTTGTCTGGTTGATCCAGGGATACTTTCCGATTGCCGTTTGGAGTCAGGAAGGGATTTTCCCCCTTTTTTGCTGTTTTTTTTTTTTTTTTTGCCTTCCTCTGGATCAACTGTTAGGTAGGGTTAAAAAAAAAAAAAAAAGAGAGGGTGAATAGGTTGGACTTGATGTCTTTATTCAACCTCAATTACTATGTAACTATGTAAAAAGTACTTGCCTCAGCAACCTTCTTAGCATGGAAGATTCCACTCAGGGGCATTTCCTTTCCTGTATTAGCTCATTTTCAGTTCCTTTTGTTCCCCAAAGCTGAAGCTGACATTTTCCCTTGCCTGACAGCACTTTTGCCTTCATTACATTTTCTGCACCTGTGTGATTTCCTCTCCCACCACTTAACTTCTATGATGTAAGAATATATTAAATCATCAATATTCAAATTATAGAAGTGGTGGTGCATAGAGATAAACACTTTCCTAGTAGCAGTGTTGTTGTGTGATGTATATAGGTTTGGATATCTAGGGTCTCCATATCTAAAATAATATGTCTCCCCTATGGCTTCCACTCCACCGAATCCGATATATAAACAATATATTGCAGGTGAAAAATACAAAGACACAGGTCTCTAGCTGTGAATAGTGCAGGTTTATTGCAAAAAATGTGTGCTACATGCTTCAGACCCACTTATCTTTCCTCAAGCACTTGAGGACGGACAAGAGGGTCCAAAGCATGTAGCACGCATCTTTTGCAATAAACCTGCACTATTCACAGCTACATGTTGCACATGTAAATTTGTATAGAAAATAACAGTGCACAAGGGGGTGGGTGAAAGCTGGTCAAGAGTTTTATTTCACATCTGCAACAAGATGGAGGATGAACTTAGTCTCTGGTAAAACTCTGGTGCAAGTAATAAACATATTATACAGTACCATCATTTTCTATTAAAATAGCTGTGTTTACTCAAGTTAAAATAAATACTAACATTACACAGAACATGGATCTATACAGTACATGGATCTATTAGTTGGCATAAACAGTTTACTACAGGAAAAAGGTGCTATTAATTCAGTGTTCATATAATCCTTATGCAATGTGCGCGCTATAGTACCCAGCGAAGTTTACTTGCAAAAACTACAAGGAGTAAGTTTAAAAACATTCAGTTTATAATTTAGTTTGCTACTCTCAACTGACCCAATGAAAATGGTTAGCTAGGGGGAACTTAAAACTATTAATTTATCCCCTACTTATCTGGACTTAGATATACAATGACACAATAAAGTATCTATCCATTGCTTCAATATTTTCCTGGCCAACATTACTTTCTAGCACTATCATTTCCAAAATACTTGTTTACTATGTACCAACAAAAATTTAAGAAGGCATTTCCATAACAAAATAACTAATAATAACAGTAACTATGTATGCACAAATTCATAATCTACTTACGAAACAAATGCCTGTAAATATTGCTTTATAAAACATTATATATTATTTTACCAGTGTTTTAAGTCCTCTGAAAAGTATTGTGGATCTAAATACCAATTGGGAGAAACAGGTAACACATGATCACAGTTCACTGATTGTACAGTTCGGTCTCTGTATGCTATCTTGGGCTAGCCCAAAGTATCATAGGTCAAAGTCTTAGGTTGTCTCCTCTCTCTCTTAGGTCTTTGCATATTTAGTGATCTTAAACAATTAACAGTGTCCTCTGGGTCACTTACTGAAGTATCTGTAGCTCTGCTAGATTATCATCTTCTGTAGTTTCTGTGATATGTTCCGGTTCCACAAATTGATCCTTGTTAGGTGTTTGCAATGATACTGGTGTAGCAATATCTTCAGAAGAAGTCAGATTAAGAGGGTAGAACTCCTCTGCTTCTGGGTTTAGCTCTGTGGTGTCTCCATCCATGCATTGTTCTTGATGTAGAGGCATGAAAGCATTCCATTCATCCTGTTCACTGTCTGAACTATTACTACACTCATTACTGGCAGTTTGAACGGACTGTTTTACTTTTTTTTTCTGATTTAGACCTGTATGAGTTCTGGTTTGGTCCATTGTTAATTGACTTGGATCTACAGGTAAACAGTCACAGGGTAACAGTAGATTACTGTGTAAGATTTTTGTGCAACCTTTACCAGTTTCAGGTTTGACTTCATATAATGGGCTGTCATTGTGCTTTCTTTGGATAACTTGGTATACGGTATGTTCCCAAAATGATCTCAATTTTCCTGGTCCTCCTTTATCGATCAGGTTTCTGACAAGGACCCTCCTGCCTGGTTTTAAGTCGGTTCCATGTACTTTCTGATCATTATGTACTTTACCTCTTTCTGTTGACTTATTTGCTGTTTTGGAAGCAATGTCATAAGCTTCAGTCATTCTTTTTGGCCAGGACTTTACATATTCTGGATATGATTTACACCTTCCTGTCACAGGACAATCAAATAACTTATCGATTGGAAGTCTAGGGGATCTCCCAAATAGCAGATTAAAAGGAGAATATCCTGTGGCTTCACTCCGAGTACAGTTGTAAGCATGTACTACTTTTGCAAGAGAGCTTTTCCAGTCTTGTTTTGCTTCAGTTTGCAGCATGGATAGCAATGTCCGATTAAACCTTTCCACTTGTCCATTCCCTTCTGGGTGATAGGGAGTAGTATGCGAGTTTTGGATATGACAGTATTTGCCTAATGCTGAGAACAGTTGATTTTCAAACTCCCTACCCATGTCATGGTGTGAGTCTGGTTGGAAATCCAAATTTCAAAACAAAATCATTAAAAATGTTGTCTGCTGCAGTTCTACTGGACTTGTTCTTTGTAAAATAAGCCTGGGCAAACCTTGTAAAATGGTCTATCACCACTAAAATATACTCCTATCCACCTTTGCATTTTTCCAGATGTAAAAAAGTAAGTTGTTACAATGTTTACAAGTGGTGCTCTGTTCGGTTTATTTGATCGCTTGTCTTTTAGACACTTACATTCGTGAGTGATATAATGCTCTATATCACTTTGCATGTGTGGCCAAAAGAATCTGTCTCTGATTAAGTTTACAGATCTCTCAACTCCTAGATGTCCCATTTCTTCATGCAATTTTTTGAACACCAGGTTATGATATTCCTTTGGCAACACTAGCTGGGAATTTGTTGGTCCCTTTGTGATACCTTTGTGGTCGAGGTATAATTTGGTCCACTGACGCATGAGAGTAGAGACATCAGAAGACTCGTACCTTCTCATGTTTTGCTGGAAATGTATTTTGATTTTTGTATTTCCATACCGTTCCGACCACTGGATCTTCCTCCTTAGCTTTTCTAATGGTTTCATTGGAAATTAAATCACTTTTAATAGAGTCATCTGTTCCTTCAGCTGTATTAGCTATTGTCAGTGGGCAGAACCAGGGCATTCTCTCCTCACATTTTACTAATATAGCATGTATGATACTGCTGATAACTTTTGGATCTACTTCCTGGGAACATTGTTGCATATACTGTTCAGGACTCAGTAGCATTCAAGAAAGTATATCTGCATTAGTATTTTCCTTTCCTGGATGATACCGGATAGTAAAATTAAAGACAACTAGTTCTGCCACCCACCTGTGACCTGTTGCATTTAATTTTGCTATTGTTAGTACATAGGTGAGTGGGTTATTGTCTGTGTACACTACAAAAGATGGACTGTGATATAAGTAGTCTCTAAACCTTTCACAGATGGCCCACTTCAATGAAAGAAACTCCAGTTTTCCAGAGTGCATATAATAATTTTTCTCAGCAGGTGTTAGCGTTCTAGAGCCATAAGCAATAACTTTTAATTTCCCATCCTTCTCCTGGTAAAGGACTGTGCCCAATCCCTCCTGAGAAGCATCACAGTGAAGTACAAATGGAAGAGAAAAGTTTGGATATCCCATTACTGGTGGACTAATTAATACCTGAATTAGTTGATTTAATACTTCCTGATGTTGATCTGTCCATTCAGTGGGATGATGTGATGGACACTGGCCTTTTTGTTTTACTGTGGGCTTTGTCTTGTTTTTGTTACAAGTTAAGGTTGATGATGTGGTAGTTATTGAACTGGCAGACAATAAATTATACAGTGGCTTCGCTATCCTGGAGAAATTTCTAATATAGGGTCGGTAATAAGAGACAAACCCTAAAATTTTCTACTACGGTAGTAGGCCTCTAATCTCTGATAGCCAGCACAGGTGCTATTTCTGCTGGATCCATAGAATGACCATCCTTTGACACAATTCTTCCCAAGAACTGTACTTTGAAAAGTTCACACTTCTTAGCTGTTATTTTAACCCCGTGATGCTGGTAACATTGTAAAACTGACCGGATATGTTTGACATGGTCCTCAAATGTTTTGCTATGTACCAAGTTATCATCCAAGTATGGTAGACAGATGTCATCTCTCAGTCCAGTTAAACACTCTTCCATACTCCTTTGAAAATCTGCAGGGGCTGAGCTGAGGCCAAAGGGAATTCGGATCCACTCATATAAACCCCATGGAGTGGCAAAAGCAGTTAAGGGTCGACTAGATTCTTCTACAAAGCCCTGGTGATATGCTTTGCCTTGATCCAACAATGAAAACCATGAACTTCCTTCTAAGCTTTCCAGCATATCTTGAATTCTGGGAATTGGACGGCGATCTGGAATGGATTTTTGATTCACTTCTCTGTAGTCACAGCAAAGTCTTAAACTACCATCCTTCTTTCTGACACACACTATGGCTGAGGAGTAGGAGAATTTTGACTTAACAATCCACCCACGATTTAGTAGGTCCTGCAGGTACTCTTTTACTTCTTTGTGAAGTAGCTTTGGAACAGACATGTATGCTTTTTTACTGGTGTTTTGCCATTGAGACGAATCTGTAATTGCAAAGAAGGGATGCAACCAAGGTGCTACATTCTTCTCTTAGCATACTTCTTACTAATTCCTCCTGATCCTTGGTCAGGTGATCTAAAGAAACCTGTGGGTCCCATAGCTCCGGATTGGCTAGGGATTGGCTGCTGTTGTGGTGGCTGTTAACTAGTCCCTTTGGCGTTTCCCTGGAGGTATTGAACTCCTGAGTTAACAGGCACTTTCACTACTTGTTTATGCTTTACTTGTGCAGGATACGCTGTTTTTATTGTTTCCAAAAAACCCAGATTCATTTTTCGAGGTAGGTAGATATCCTGTTTAGTTGTATTCCAGACTGGAAGAGTAATTTTAGTGGATCTACCCTTTGGAATCTTTACCAATGTTTCGAAAATGTGAACTCCCTCAGGTAATCTAGAAGAGTTACTGGCTGAGAACAGGACTTATTTATTTTGTTGTGATCGTTTGAAATGTACATTACAACTTATGCTTGCAACCATAATTGCACTTATCTTTTGGCTTTTTGTTCCAGTCCTCACAACAGAACCTGTGGTCCCTAGACAGTTAGTTGGAATACTATTTAGAAGGGTTCCTGCTGTACATGGTGGTAATTCCTCAAATGATCTCAGTGTGTGGGAGGAATTTTTATCTCCAACCCTCATTGATTAGACTCACTTGAGAGCCTGTGTCCCACAATGCCTGAACTGAAAAACTGTCCATAGTACAATGCACTAGACACCTTTCTCCAATAAGATGGAGGAGTTTGGGTTGGTGTCTGGAAGAAAGGAAGTTTCCAAAACTATTGTTTTTTGCAGTCATCTCACAGTTATGAACGGTTATCTTTTGTAAAGAATTTGAGGACAAATCCTTACCTAGTGACTTTCCCACTATGGTAGGCTTTATTAATGCAGAAGGTTGAGACTATGTGGTTATACAGGTTACTGACTGTCCCTTGACAGCAACCTGCTCTCTTTTACCTGAACTTGCTTTCTCATGCGACATCCTTTAGCCAAATGTCCCCCCAGACCACATTTGAAACAATGGTTACAGCTACCGACTTGGCCAGCATTTTGGCATGCCTCACACCCACTTTTCCTGGTTCCTTGGTTGTGAGTTGGCCTTTTAGACAAGTTTTCTGGTTTTCTTACTTAATTTAGAATAAGAGCTTTCATTTCAAGCATGTCTTTTTGCAGTTGCAATAAAGTCTTTTCAAAATCAATACTCCCTTGGGCTTGCTGGCTACCCTTGCTTCTACTTTCTGGCTTAGTCATTGTGTAAGCAGTGTTTGCTATCAGGTCTGATTCCACAGTAGAACTTGTTCGACATTCATTTAACTTTACTGCTTTGTTGGTCTGAGATTTATTTTGCTTATATTCTCTCTCCAGCTCCATATTAGCAGCTTCATTCATTTTTTCTATGAGCAGTTCATCAGAAACACTGGAATTTTCTAAATATGGTTTTAGCTGAAACTTTCTATAGTCACTATTGAGACCAGTGACTAGTGATCGAAAGAACTTTTTTTGAATGAGCTCAGTACCAAAATGTTCTTCTGTGTCTGGCCCACGCAAGATAAATAACAGTCTGTCTTTTAATTCAATTGCTCTGAATAGAAAATTTTGAGGAGATTCTTTGTTGTCCTGGGAAATATTAACCAGCTGTTGATATAGAAGAAGCATTTTCTTCTTGGTAATGACTTTTCAGAATTGTTTTAAGTTGTATTAGTGTTAGTTCCCCTTTCATCTCCAGCATTCCTCTCAGGCTTAAAGGACAATTATACTTACCATTTCCCCGATCCATTCCTGCAAAGTACCTAGGGTGAGGACCTAAAATGCTTAGTCCTCACCTCCGGGTACTTTACAAAAGTCCTGTACTACTTACTTGTAATCTCCCTCATCCTCCCCACTGGCACAGTCAGTGACAGTCCGGGCGGCAGCCAATGGGAAGACATGCCTCCTTGCAGAGCGCGTCTTCCCATTGGCTGCCTTGTGACCTGTCACTCAAAGTGCCAGTGGGGAGGATCGGACCAGAGCAACGAGGAAGATTACAAGTAAGTAGTGCAGGACTTTTGTAAAGTACCCGAAGGTGAGGATTTAGCATTTTAGGTCCTCACCTTAGGTACTTTGCAGGAGTGAGGGGAAAAGAACGAAGGGGAGGTGAGTATAATTGTCCTTTAAGCCAGGGTTTGTTGCTTTTACCACGGCTTCACCACCTCTGATTCAGAGTATCCTCTCTGTACTCCTGTATTTATCTGGTGAATGAAGTTGGTATAAGACAACTTGTCTTTCTGTCCTCTTTCTCCTATTTGACCAGAGATTTTAAAATCCTTTCTTATAGCAACTTCTGGCAGCTTGCTGTAATGAGGTTTTTCTGTGTTTATTAAAGACTTTTGTCAATCTGTTCCTAGAATCTGCATTTTTACTACTGAGCATTTTGATTTCTTCTTCTATTGCCTTGGTTGATTCAAAGAATTTTCCCTGCATAATGTGATACTGTTCCTTTAAATGTTCCAATTTTGCTCTCTCTGTTTGTGAGTCCGTATCACTGACATCTGGTGATTCCTCAGTAACTGTTTCTAACTCAGAGATGATTTCCTTGGTTCTCTTTAGAAAATGAATAACAGTCTTCATCCTCTGTTTCTATTCATCGAGCACATCATTAATTGTTCTCATCAAATTGCAGCGAGTTTTGGCTTTTATCAGGTTCTGCTCTGGTACTTTCACAGAATGGCAAATTTTCTTTAAATCATCATCTGTCATCTGCGTTAAAGATCTGCTGATTTCATCCTGTAACTTCTCCATGTTATTTGTGACTTACAGCAGTACCTGGTTAGCAAGACTGATATCCACTTGTGTGCAATCTCTATATTCCTGCCCCACGTTGGGCACCAATTTTGTGGCATATATAAATTTGTATAGAAAATAACAGTGCACAAGGGGGTGGGTGAAAGCTGGTCAAGAGTTTTATTTCACATCTGCAACAAGATGGAGGATGAACTTAGTCTCTGGTAAAACTCTGGTGCAACTAATAAACATATTATACAGTAACATCATTTTCTATTAAAATAGCTGTGTTAACTCAAGTTAAAATAAATACTAACATTACACAGAACATGGATCTATACAGCACATGGATCTATTAGTTGGCATAAACAGTTTACTACAGGAATAAGGTGATGTTAATTCAGTGTTCATATAATCCTTATGCAATGCTTTACTGCTAGAAACAGCTATTAAACAGTATTTACTACTTTAAACAAGATATAACAATGCCTTACATACAGAACTGTGTCTTTGTATGTTTCACCTGCAATATATTGTTTATGTGTTGTAGTGTGAAGGTCTCTAGCTCTCCCTGCCAGCTGCAGCAATATTAGTGGAAAGTGTTCCTTCTTAAAGGGGAATGTTGGGGTTCATGAAGAGGGTGTTTTTGTTTATGCTGTATTTATAGAAACCACATGGTGCAGAACTGCAGGGAGAGGATAGTTAACCTAATCTTAGCACAGCTCTGTGCAATTCATTTCTAATCAGTGTAAGTTTTTAAAGGGTCTGGGTTGCCTGATCAGTGAACATGTTTTCTATTAAAATCTAAGGCTAAGTTAAGCTTCGTACACTCATACAATACAGCACAAGGCTAGGGTCGCCACCTTTGCCTTTAAGACCCGAACGCATATAAAATCTACATGCTGCTGTGCTATGAGCCATTGCTTTAAATACATGCTGTATGGCAACAATGAAATCAATGTAGCCTGCATCATGCTTCTTATAGAAATTATAACCAGCCATTTGTCTTGTAGATTTCATATGTGTTTGGGTCTTAAAGGCATAGGTGGCCACCTCACATTTTCTTCCACCTCCTTCCATCCAGCATTCACCTTTAAATAGGTACAGTAATGAGAAATGTGTTGCACAGAGCTGTGCTAACATCATTCTATTATGCTTCACCCGGGGCAGAGGTCTATCAAAATGTTATGCAAGTAAAATGTGCAACATGGCATTTGCACATTTCATGCACGTTATTGCAGATTGTAGTGTGGTGCAGCCTTACTCAAAGCACCTAAATAGCTACCACACATTAAATTTATACTGTTGCATTATAAAGGTTTGTTATAGTTAATCAGGGTAAAGACCATAACTGCTCACTCCTCACCTCTGGGATCACAATAATTAATACTTACCTAAAATTGCGCTCCCTGAGTCCAGTCCAATGCATCTCTAACACTAGTGTCTGTGGCCTGGCCTATGGAAAAACACACTTTCCAAGGAGTGCAAATCTGGAACCTTTCCACTCTTCAGCTCTTATTTTATATGCCTCAGTGTTTGAAAAAGGAAAAACAAACAAAATTAAAAGATGCACTTACATTTATTTTAATGATTTTTCTTTTGTTTTGGTTCACAATGTTATGTCACTTATGAGATAAGCAAAGAGTCTGTGCTATCAATATGTTTTAGATAAGAAAGTGATGGTGGCCCAAAGATCATATATATAAATACATTTCTGCAAAAACAGTGTTCACAGTTAATTACATGTGTACATTGTAAAATTATGTGTAAGTTATGTTATTATTTGTTGCTGAGGAATTGCCCAAACACTGTAATAAACATTACTGTAAGGAAAGTAAGCTTTTATTTATACATATTAAACATACAGATACAGCTGCAAACATAATCACATTAACTAGACATGGTACATTCTGTTCCATCTACCTACAACATGCAAATCAGACAGCCTCTTTCTAATCTGTTAAACCCAAATGACAAGAATCTTCTTATATTTACAGATCATCAGATTCCGGAATTTCAGTGTCGGCCACAAAATCAGTAGAATAAATGATAGGGTCATGTTCAGATGTCCATCCCTGAGCCTTTCTGTTAAATGATTTTCTTGTATTGAGAGGCTTTGATGACATATCAATAGACAAATCATTGATTGGTGACGCATCAAATTCTGGGACCTTAAAAGTAATCAGTTTTGAAGCACTTTCAAATCCCCCAAAAGGAGTGGCAGCTCTGAAATATTAGCAGTAAAAAGGTTAGCTTGTGAAAAATATTTTGTTTTATTGCAGCAATGTTCCTTTTCCTGTCAATCATATGTCACTGAGGAGTATTCTACACTTTAATAGCATTGTCTTCCCCACTAATAACATTGCCGAATCACATGTTCTCCTCCTTTTAAACTAGTGCTTGTCTACATCAAGCCCTAGTCACATTTAAAAGTTTAATACGAAGCATTGTGCAGAGTTCTCCCACTAATAGTAGATAAACACATGAATGATAAATGGAAAATGCTGTAGGATCTGACATATGTGTTGTTTATCAGGCATCTGTGTAAGATTCAGATGTAAAACTATCATCAATAATTATGAGGTTTATGAGTAATGGGAGTCAGTCAAATTTCCAACAAATTTTGATGCAATCTGTTTTTAACACATTTGTCCCTGCTGACTTAAATATCTGCTTTATTCATCTTAGATAGCAAGCTGCCATTTTTAATTTAAATGGCATGTCCACCCTTAAAACAAAAAGTGTTCATTTATCAGCCCTCAACCTCAACTGATATATTCAGCACATTATTAGATGTATTGTTAACTAGATAGTTAAGGATAATTATTGTCCCCATTCTGGCGAGTAAGTTGGCTCCTCCATGCAGTCAGTCAAGACTGTGACTGCTAGCTTAACAGCCAATAAATAAGTGCTGTCTCCCTGCTGCCTCCTCTGCACATGTTCAAGTATATAAAACGCTCATTGAGCAGAGGGAGGAGACAGATACCTTTGTCAGAACGGAATAGAACTCATCATTTAATATGTTGTTACAAATGTATGTAATAAACTGGGAAAAATAGCCATTGGGGTTGCGAGTAGATAACTGAGGAATCACTAGTTTTTTGTTTTACGGGTGAACATGCCCTTTATGCTTGAGGAATTGCCATTTTAGCTACAATTCGGCACTGTACTGCATTGATCTCCTTCCTTTTGGACATTTTAATGGGCATGTTCACCCCAAAAACTAAACTTCAACCCCATACTGGCCCTACAGTGTAGTGTTCAAAAATCCATCTCTCCTCCAAATGGTTCTCTTGTAGTGCCTGTTCAGTCATAAAAACTGAAGAGTAGGAGCTGTCAGTGAGTGATCTGGTCCCTGCTGCTTCTTTAACCTCAATAAGGACTGTGACATGTGCAGGGGAGCCCTTCTTCCCCCTCCCTCCAGAACCCTCCTGTCTGCTGCATCCCCTAGCATTAAATCCTTTTTACTGTGTGCAGTCCATCCCATCCCACTCCCAATTGCCTAGTTGTGGACTACACATGGTAAAAAGTTTAATCTAGGGGTGGAGATACACTTAAACTTGCTCACCACTGTAAGTACGATATTGTTAAACGTTGCCTTACCGTATTTAATACAAACTGAAAGGACCTATATTATACTAAAATACAGTACAAACCTATATAGTTAATTCTACTTTAGCAGTATTGCATGTAGATTTATTGACTGTCAATGTGGTCACTTCTATGTATTTCTACAAATATAAGTCCACTACAGTAAGTCCAGTGTCAGCTTTTGCTACACAGACAGACCTCATGGATAGATTTCAGGCCAACTAGGCCTATAGGTCTATAAGGGCAGCATATCTCAAGTCCTCAGTTTTTGAACATAAATTGCTTACTCCATTGATAATAGAGAGCAAATGTATCTCTTAAACCAGGAGGCCAGCTAAGAAAATGCAGAGGGGTAAAATGTAACAACTAGTAAAGGGTGAATCTGCCAAGGAATCAAAAATAAAACAAAAGTAACTAAACTTCCTACTAGTTACACTGTCCCTCCTAATGTGCAGAGAAGGAGAACAGTGAATGGAAATGTTACAGCACTTTATCATGGGACATAGTTAATGGTTAATTAATTTTAATACAATCCCATATAGTAGTAGATTATTTAATTTGGTCTGAACTAAATTCATAAAAATCTATATACTTATAACTCCTATGTATTGTTCTAGGGACGGAGTGCTCACTTTATATTAGAATCTGTGTTCCAGGAAAGAGAAAGGGAAAAATCCTAATGGTGGGGGGATTGCTACTGGCAAATACCGGCAGAGTAATGCTCTGTGTATTGCACAGAGCCACTTACCTAACCTTAGGACAAGCCTGGCCTTCAGACATGTGGTCCCAATACCATATAAACTGCACTAAATTGAAGCCTAAGGTACTTGCAGCGCAATGCTCTACTGGCGATTTAATATGCCAATAAGGGGTACTTTTTTAATGCCAAATAGATTGCTTTATGGCCACATAACATTTTACAGCGGACCACAATGCAGGGTAAACTGCTATCAGAATATTACATTGGAGGTGCAATTTACCCCTTACTCCATCACATTGTACTGAATAAGAAGCTAAGGGGGCAGAAATCGGAGACAGTCCAACTGATCAGCCTGACAAACCGCATTATAGAACCCAGGGCTGTTTTTAGGCATAGGCCACATAGGCAAAGTGCTAGGGCACCTATGTTAAACCAGGGCACCCAGTGTTCTCCCTGCATCTCCCTGTCAGATTTTACTTGCTGTGCTAGAACTGCTCTCCTTGTTCTGCTGTAATTTGTAACATTGTAGTGATTAGAGTCTGAACTCAACTCCCTCTACTTGGGAACAATGTTACAAATGAACTGAAGGTGAAGGAAGGAGGGGGGAGGGTGAGCTCAGCTAATAGGACTGAGGAGAATAGTTCTAAAATGCCAGGTAAATGCTGCTGCAGACTTTATAACAGTGACCCCTGTGACTAGCAGCCATGACATCCCTATCCCTGCCCATTTCTTTCTTCCACCCAACTCTCCAATTAGAACTTATATTAGATGGGGGGTGAACAATTCAATTGAGGAGACATGAATGTAACAATTTATAACTGTGCACTACCATAAATTGTATCCAATCACGTGTATAATTCCCCAAGTGGAGGACGTGCTGCCTACCAGGAAATTTTAATGTAGCTTAAGAACAGTGTATCAAAAATGTGCTAAACTTTATTGAATCAATGTGAGAGACATAATTAGGGGTCTAGAGGAGCCAGGACTCAGAGAGAGAAGGACAAGGGGGGAGCTCCTGGCTCATCTAGACCCCTAATGCAGTGGTATTGGTCGCTCTGGTGCTCGTGCAGATAAGTATACCTCCAGCACTTACACTTCAGCTTTTTACGTGGGCTTTCATTAAGTACTATGTACTATACTGTGTTAAGGAGGGGTGTGTGTTATTAAGCCAGTTAGACTCGGTATGATTATCTTTACCACTGGAGTTGTTACATTACGTCTCTCACATTGATTTAATAAAGTTTAGCATATTTTTGATACAGTGCGCCTAAAGGTCTTTTGTTCTTAAGCTATAATGGAGGCGACATGGAAAGCAGGTACATACTGTATATGATGTTAATGCTGGCAGCTGAAAGAGTTAAAGATAATACTCTGCTGGCCCTTATAGTGTTAATGGCAATACTCTGGGAAAATGCTGGCACTGAAGTGTTAATGGCAATACTCTGAGAAAGTGCTGGTACTGAAATTATTAGTAAAAAAGTCTGCTGGCACTGAAGGGTTAAAGTGGTAATCACTTTAACCCTAGCACTGAAGAGTTAAAGTGGTAATCACAATATTCTGGGGAAGTCTGCTGGCACTGAAGGGTTAAAGGATAGGTACGCTGTAAAATCAAGTTATGTTCATTTGGAAGATGCAGCTTAAAAAGCCTACCTTTGTACTGACATCTTGTTACTGGTTTGCTGAATGTTAAAGGGTATGTCCATCAAAAAATTTACTTTCTTTCTAACTGTTTTATTGAAGAACAGGAGGTAAATGCACTATTTCTTACCTCCCGTTCTTCACAGGCATTACTGTTTGAGGCTCAAGCTGAAGAAAGCAGAGGAAATCTGAGGGGTGGAGCTTAACATTCAGCAAACCAGTAACAAGATGCCAGCAACATTCAAAGCACAAAGGTAGGCTCTGGAGGGGCATAGGGAAAAAAACATAGCAGCAGTATTTTTAAAGCTGCAGCTTCCAAATGAACATAACTTGATTTTACAGTACACTTATCCTTTAATGTCAATACTCTGGGAAAGTGCCGGCACTGAAAGTGTTGAGTCCAATACTCTGGGAGGGCTAGGCCATACTACTGCAATTGTAAGCGTGATGAGATTGCGATCTGATCATGCTAGGACACCAAGATGGCTAGAAACAGCCCTGATAGAACCTCCCCCCAACTTAGGGTTACTAGACTAGCCAAAGGAGTAATCTTTGTCTTACCTTTGATTTTGATGTAAGTGCTGAGAAATTTACTAGTCTAACATGGGATTGTGTTTTATTTTCCAGAATTCTACAGTGTGGTCACTGACCATGGTGTTCCTTCCTTTCCCATGCATAATCCTAAACTACTGCAGGAACTTGTCACAGCAGGTTACGCCTACTAGTAGTCTATAGCCATATTGGCGTGGGAGTGTAGGACTGAGTAAGGAGTGTGGTCAGTGAACATACACAGTTTTAATAGCCAATTATTTAGGGGATTACATTTACTTTTATGACATTTACTGTAGTGGGGGTAGGTGGTGGTGGTGGTGTTGCTTTCTGGTTATGGAGTATAAAAATTTTGGTTTATTTCTCCTTTAATAAATTGTACTTAGTACAGCTGGATTGATTTGCATTTATTCAAAGTCATCCTTGCACAAACTAGCTGGCGAAGGAGAGAAAAAATTTAAATCCAGCCCTGTAAGCACTACTTTATTTACAGTTACTGTAAATGTAAAGGCTAAAATCCCCTGGTGTCACCATAATATAAAGACCCGCTATCACATTTTAAAAAAGGGATAATGCACAGAACATTGAAATTATATAGGATTTTCTGACCCTTATGCTAAAAATAAAAAAGGCCTAATCAACTGTAATAAAGAAAATGCTTTTTCTAGTTCGTATTTTTCATTCAATGACAGGAACAATACATGTGGGGGCTAATAAGCAATAAGTTTAAAAAAAATCTCACATCACTTGAACCAGAATTTTCACTGTCCCATTTGATTCCATTTTATGACTGACTGCCAGATTTATATACTTATGACTTTTTATCCTTTAGGCTGCTTAATCGTTGAAATTCTTCAACTGTAAACAACAGGCATTGCAACAGACAAAGTCTTTTCAAGGACATAATGGATAAATGCAGAATGGGAAAAAAATGACTCATTTCAGTTTAGAAAACAGACCGAGTGGTCACTATGGATTTTGTATTGTGTCTAGGAGAATTGTATACTGAATTGTAGATGTGGCATAAAAAGATAATAAATACTTCTGCTACAAGTACACCAAAGAATTACTGGTTCCTCACATCAAGGGAATAATAAATTATCCATTCCTGGTTTCTCAATTAATTTTTTTGGCTTTTACTATATTATATCTGGAAGAGTATAAAAGTCAAATTAAATGCTAATTATTGCTGTAAAATAGCAAAAGGTCCAAGGCCAAGGTTGTTGGAGATGATTTTAGAATTCCAGAACTGGTACATATAATCAGCCAACTAAATAAAAGAGTTATATAAAGCACAACCCCATTTATTTCTCTGTTAAAATGTACCTTTAATATTTATATAGAGACTGCTGCCACAAGAGAGACATAATCATATTCATTAGGCCATCTCTACTGGCCTAATATAAACACCCTAATGTTATTTTAGCATGAGCATGATAGGAGCTCCAATTCTAAAATGTGATAGGCTCCAGGGATTTCAAGCCTGTGATGTAATCACAGCAAATCGCTCTACTGAGAATTGCTGTCGGTTAAGCACATGGGCAAAACAATAAAGATATTATACAATGCCAAATTAAAAATATGGAACTTTATAGTGTGACCAGACTGTGAATTTTATAAAAGATTGTCCAGATGGTACACACTCAATTGAACTAAAGGAATCTCCGTTTATAAATCAATAAAACCAGTCCTTGCTCACAGGTTTTGTACCAGATGACTAAAAACAGAAATGTAATCCCATGTTGCAACAATAAGAGGAGTGTAATGAATATAGATGGATAAGTCATAGATCACTAATAGGGAAGCAATTCAACAATGAATTGCTTTAATCACAAATAATATAAGGGTTAGCAAACAATGTATCAATAAAAGGAAATAATGAGGGAAGTATATCATTATACAGTAACTTTATAGATTACTCATATTAAAGGTTGCGTGTATGTTTTGAAGGCTCTATGTTGAAAAAGGGAGAGAATAATCTATAATTGTATTCCGGCTAAAATTATATTCCGGCTACTAAATTCTTCAAGGAAGAATTTAAATAGTTAATGTTCATTAAAAGAAAGAAAGGACATTGAGGGGGATTATAAAAAGCTGATACAATGTTTCAACATTTTCAAACACAAAAAGTGTAGAACACAGGGCAACTGTGGTCTCTGAACAAGTTAGGGTTAAATATATGCATGCAGTGTTTTTTAAAAAAAAAATGAGCCCTGGGTAAGATCTCTGACTGTAGTCTGTGGGAAGTAATATTGCTAGAATGTTCAAATTTCCTGCTTCCAGTAGCTTGAGTGACATTTTATGACCCTTGGCTCCTCCTCTGTTTCCCGGGGAGGAGCATGTTTACTTAAAACTTAATGCTGGGAAAGAAAGGAAGCGCCTGTACAGGCTGCTCACATGACTAAAAGCAGGTCACATGCTACAAGCTGCTGAAAACAGGCAGCATTCAAGCAGGAAATTTTCAGGAAGTTATATTGCTGAATCTTTCCAGCAACAACTTCTCATTAATTTTACCTAGAGATGTGATTTAGGATTCATTTAAAATGTACATGCAAAGGCTTTTTTTTATAACTTGTTTGGAGACCACAGTTCCCCTTTAAAATAAAGGAGAGATGTAACACAGAAACCAATATTTATAGTATGAGTTTAATCAATGGGAAAGATGTGACTAATGTGATATTTGTAACTGTATGCAGACGAAGATTTTAACAGTGAACAAATATATGGGGTGAGTGAGTAAAACTTTTCTAAAATTCTGTTTCTCTAAATATTAATACTATTAATATAAAATAAAGACAGAAAGCAGTTTAAAAGATACCCTACAATAATAATCTATTACCTGTTGAAGTTCTTGTAGTCAGGGATCTCTATATTGTGCCCAGGTATGGGCATTTTTGGGTACAGGGCATCAATAAGGTCTGGTTCGTTGCCTATGGCTTCTTGCCATGGAGACATATAATACTTAGGGACAGCAGTTTGGTTGAACTTCTCTGGGGGGATTTCCTTTATGGGTCCTGTGTAGCCTAAGTAACAAAAAGAGCTCTACTTAATAACAATTACTATAAATTGATATTTGTTTAAAAAGACAGAATGCTCATTACCTGGGCTTGGTAGTACCTTGCTAAGGTATAAGGTTCTGTATAACTTTGTATTTACATCAAGGCGTGTAACAATACAATATTGTTTGTTTGTAAAATAAGTTTTACAGTATATTATAAATTCATCTATATTAGATGAATAAATATAATTATTATGTTAACTAAACGTTTATATCAATCTATTAAAAAAAACGAATCAGGCTGATAGAGCAGACCAAAGAAACTAGGTAGATTGGCGTAAAATGGGTTTTTATTGCTTGCAAAAGCAGATTGTTAGAGTCATTTTCTATGATCTGGTATTGTGCTTTTCATGCTATAAATATGTTCCATATGTCTTGGAAATTACTGTTTTGGGGGAAGTTTAACAGATTTGAGAAAATGTAAAATGGATTTGTATTTCACCCTTATAAAGTTAAATGTGGAACATAGCATGGCTTTGTAACATTCTCCAAATGGATACCATAAAGACTATCTGATAAATCTATTCCTCCTCGGAGCTGCATTCGGATATAACGGTCATAAGATCCTTGTCATATTGTTTGTTCTTTTTCTTCTTAAGTGTGTTAAAAAACATGTGTACAAGGGATAAGCAAAGTTTGGTTCTAGATATAATATTGGGTTAGTGTGGGTTTAACACCCATTTTACAGGCCCTGCAACTCCTCAAATGTTTTTGGAAGTAGCACAGTGCACCTGTTGCGGTAAGGTTTAAAGGTGAACTACATTTTTTAAAAAAACGTTTAAGTCCTAAAATGAAAGCTTTTATTCCAGAACACATACAATAACTAAGAAAGCTCCCATGTTGCTGCCGGTACACAGAGACGCAAAATGTGAATGTTCTCTGTCTTTCGGGACAATAACTCCTCTAAGTTAAGTTTTATGGGCCTATCGGCCCATAAAAACTTGGGAGAATTGTAATATTGTTCCCTGGTGCTGCTTACCTGGCCATGCCATAATGGGCCATACAATAAATGATCTGGGGCATTGTTCACCAATAGAGCATGTCAGAGGATACATGGACATCCCTTAAGACTTGAAGAAAAAAGGTTTAGGCTTCAAGTTCGGAAAGGGTTTCTCACTGTGAGAACGGTAAAGCTATGGAACTGTCTTCCAGTGGACGTTGTTATGGCAGGTTCATTGGTCAGTTTCAAAAAAACCTGGATGAATTTCTGCAAACAAGGAATGTTGCAAGTTACTGGTATTGATACATAAAGTAGAGTTGATCCAGGGAAATTTCTGATTGACTTGGAGTCAGGAAGGAATTTTTTCCCCCTTCATAAATTTGGTGTTTTTTTTTTTGCCTTCCTCTGGATCAACAGTTAGGCAGGAAATGTGGGTATTGCTAGATGGATTGGACTTGATGGACGAATGTCTTTATTCAACCTCAAATTATACTATACTATACTATAACACCCAGGCCCTGTAAAAACCCAATATTACATACCCAAAAGTAGATAATATTGTATCCCCCAGGATTCTTCCATCTTATAATCATTTATTGGTTCCTTAAAGGGCATGTCCTCCCCCAAAACGAACTTTGGGGGTAAGGTAGGTAACCCCTACCCACCCCCAACCGCCACAATATTTCTTTAAAAAAATCCCCAAATTTCTACTTACAGAGCCTTCTCTCCACAGCGTTCAGATCCGCCTGCCTGCTTGCAAGCAGGGGCCAGACCGTCAGCTGCGTCTGGCTGCCTCACAGTTTCACTGGAAACACTGTGGGAGAAAAGGCACTGTACAGATCTCGGGATTTTTTAAAAGAAATATTGCGGCCGTTGGGGGCGGGCTGGGGTTACCTGCCTTAACCCCAAAGAATTTCACACTAGGTGCAACGGTGGCTGAGGATGGATCCGGATGGTGGGAGGGGGGGACTGTGCATGTCACAGCTCTTGTTGAGGACGACAAAGCAGCAAGGACAGGATGGCTCACAGACAACTCCTTCTCTTCACTTTCCTTGACTTTGATATGGCATTGCTGGAGAACCATAAGGAGCAGAGATGTAAGGTAAGGATTTTTTTTAAAACACAGAGTGGGGCCAGTAGTGGGTTAAATTATAGTTTTGGGGGTAGACATGCCCTTTAATAAAGTTATACAGTGATCCTGTTAAAGCATTCTATGAGCCATATTTATAAATGTGTGGCACATTAGCTATACTGCGCGTTATCGGTAAATGTACATTTACGGCGAACGTTTGTTAATTAATACCATGTTTTCTATGGGGATCTTAATCTACGATCGTGGTCGTAAATTTATGATCGTTATTGTATATTTACGATAGGTTAAACGATCAATCAATAAAGACGCTGTATCGCTAAAAAGTGATACTGTGCCTTTATAAATATGGCCCTATGAGGTAATCACCTTCCACTTCATAACCCTCATAGTTTGTACAAACCTTTAGATGCAATTATCAGTGAATGAAAGGCAAATAAAAGCCAATTATAAGTTTTGCTGAAATATTGTTTACGTTAACTCTACTTTAAAGGGCAACTGTGGTCTTTAAACATGTTAGGTTTTATTAAACAGGGCAGTGTTAAATTTACCCACGACTGTGCGCCTCTGCTGCTTCCTGTGATTTTTAGACCACATCTACGCTTCCTTATGCTATAGCACAATGCACATATTGTTTAGGGAGAGCACATGCAGTAGGGAAATGTCAAAAAAAAGCAGCAGAGGCATGACTGCATTCATGCTCCCCTATACTACAGCACGCATGTGCATATTATAAAGAGGATAACAGATGCAGTAGGGAAATGTCTAAAGAAGCAGTGGAGGAGCGCAATTGCAGGTAAGTTTAACATTTTGGCTGCTAGCTCCTGTATGATTAATTGGAGAAAGGGAGGTAAGACTTAGCTCCTTTACCTCCCATACATCAGTTAATGTAAAAAAGTGTATGTCCATTCAATGGTCTGCAGTAGCCTTTAAAACTCTATCCTCAGAGTACTATTATAATGCTCCATTAGAATTGCCAGCCTACCAGGTACAGTTTTATTCAGATTTTCCCAAACATTTAAAAGGGATTTTTGTACGTACATTAAAAAAATATTTGGTATAACAATGTCAGTGCTCAATTAAGCTATATCTGAGAGCCAAGTTTCCTTGCCCTTGCTTTTTACCTGGTGCAATGTTTGTTGGGTTTGGAGGACTTCGAGGATCTGGTGTGTTGGGAGGTGTCTGTGGAGAGCCTTGCTGAGGGGCATATAATACATTCCCTTCTATGTTTCCATTTTGGTTGATCTGATTTTGCTGCAGACAAATAGAAGAAAGTAAGTTCACATGTATTTGCACATTTACAGACAGATACACACAACATATACAGGTTATTACAGAAAGTTCAAAATTCAATAAAGTTTCATAAGTGTTTTTTTCTATGTCATATATAACATAATATGGCATGATCTCATGTACAATAGACTGAATAGATAAGAGAAGTATCCCATTAAATAGAAGAATTACCTTTTTTAATGCTGCCCCTTTAAAAGTAACCTCATTTAATGGGAATGTCCACCCTTAAAACAAAAAAACAATTATCATTTACCTGCCCTCAGCCCCAAGTGATATCTGGTTACAAATGCACATAATAAACTGGTGAGTACAGATAGTTATATAAGACTTAGGTAGCTAGCAATCTTTTGGGACAAATGGTAGGAACATGGTAGAAATTAAAACTGATCGCCAGCCATGAATATTACATATTACTCCCAGAAACACAGTTACCTGCATTTTTATGTGACAATGATGTCTATCTGTCATATCCGCTGTGTTTCAGATTAACCATTGATCCTTGGTTGTTCCTGCTGTTTTATATCAAAATAAAATGTGACATCTGCCTAAAGTTAATGCCTCCCCTTTCCAGTTGGCACCATTGTTTTATTGTCTAGACATGCCATGGCAACACCATTCTGAAGTAATCAATGCATTATTGTCTGTTGAAACCACCTGTTGGTCTCCGTTCACTGGCCTAAATGATTTATACATATTGAGATACTTTAAATATCTATTAAAAAAGCTCATTAGTATAAAATATAGATCTGCATAGGTTAAAAGGTAATCTTAAATATTACCATTGGATGAAATTATAGTGTGTATGTACAATGACTGGCCATACCCATGATCTCAGTCACATGCTCCCTTGCCTATTCTGTCCTGTAGAAGGATTGGCTAGAGGCCAGTGACCACCTGTAACAAGTTCCTGCAGAATCTTAGGACTGAGCATGTATAAAGAACATAATGGTCAGTGACCACACTGTGTGATACCGGAACACTGGGAAATAAGACACAAACCTCTTTTTAGAAAGTTACATTTCGTAACAACCATTTAAATGAGAGGTGAGACACTGATTACTGTTTTTATATCAAGGAGATCTGCCTTCTAATTATTATTATTATTATTATTATTATTATTATTGATTTATGTAGTGCCAACATCTTCCGTGGCGCTTTACAATTACATAGTCATACATTACATTCAGGATAATACATGTTATACAAAGTCATACATATTACATACACAGGTAATACATAATATAAGTAAACAGAGTGAGGAGTTTTACCGCAATACCGTGATAAAATAGGAGAGATGACCCTGCCCAAAGAGCTTACAGACTACAGGATATGGGGGTGAGAAATAAGGTGACAGGAATCGATAGGTTGTAAATAAATTGGCAGTGGAGCGTGAAAGGCGAGTTGGATCAAATTGGGTAGTAAGGGAGTTTAGGCCAGGTTATATGCTTGCCTAAATAGGTGGGTTTTAAGGTTACGTTTGAAGGTGTTAAGGGGTGGTGAGTGATGGACAGACGGAGGAAGGGAGTTCCAGTGCAGAGGGGCAGCACGAGCAAAGTCCTGAATGCGGGCACGGGAAGAGGTGACCAGAGTGGATGAGAGGAGGGTATCATTTGCAGAGAGGAGGTTGCGCCTGGGACGGTATCGCTGGATCAGCTCTGTGATATATGTAGGGGCTGTGTTGGATAGTGCTTTATAGGATAAGGTAAGCAGTATGAACTTGATCCTTTGCGTGATGGGAAACCAGTGGAGGGATTGGCAGAGAGGAGAGGCATTAGAGAAGCGAGAAGAGAAATGAATGAACTGGGTAGCAGAGTTGAGAATGGATTGAAGCGGTGCCAGGCGGTTGTTTGGTAAACCACACAGGAGTGTGTTGCAGTAGTCTAGCCGGGATACGATTAGGGCATGGTGTAAGGATTTTACCTGCCGTGCTCCCTCGATGTTCCGGGACTGGTGACGTCACCGGCACCGGACGTCGGCGTTGTGACGTCACCACGTCCAGACGCCGGCCGACGCGAAAATTCAAATAGGCACTCGCAGAGGGTGCGAGTGCCTATTCGTAGACCTCGCTACCAGACTGTCAGGTTGTCAGTCTGTAGCGCTCCTTACCTGCCTGTGATCCAGCCATTGTATCCAACATTGTATCCAGCCATTGTATCCAGCCATTGTATCCAGTATTGTTCCAGAATTGTTCCAGCCACATGGTATCCAGCCATTGTATCCAGCATTGTTCCAGCAACATTGTATCAGCATTGTATCCAGCCATTGTATCCAGCATTGTTCCAGCATTGTTCCAGCCACATTGCATCCAGCCATTAAATCTAGCATTGTTCCAGCCACATTTTATCAGCATTTTATCCAACCACATTGTATCCAGCCATTGTATCCAGCATTGTTCCAGCCACATTGTATCCAGCCATTGTATCCAGCATTGTTTCAACTCTATTGTTCCAGCAATCTGTAACAGCTCCATTGGATCCAGTATCTATAAACTCCTGTGACCAGTTCGTTCCTGCTAGTTTCACCCAACATGGCCTACAGTCTGAACTCCTCCTAAAAGGTACAGTGAACCTCGTCCCTTTGGGACTCGATTCATTGCAGTACAAATAGGCCATGGAAGTACCTGAGGAAACTACGGCAAGTTTGGGCAAGACTCTCCAGACTGTGTCCCTTCGCATGGATGCCCTTGAGCACCAGCAGAATCAACTAGCTCAATTTCTGGACTCTATTTCTGCTCGGTTATCCCCGGGCCCCAATCCTTCTGCTCCTCCTATTTTGCCTAGAGAAGCCGCAGATACCACCTCCTGTGTAGTATGAAGGGGATGCTCAAGCCTGTCGGAGATTCATCAATCAATGCCTGATACATTTTGAGCTGCAACCTTCTCATTTTGTCTCGGACCATGCCAAAGTTGGATATGTCATTGCCTTGTTGGGAGGCAACGCATTAGCCTGGGCGTCCCCCCTGTGGGAGAAAAATGACCCAGTGGTTAATGACATCTCCTTATTTCTAGAAACATTCCAGAAAATCTTTGATGCACCAGGCAGAACTATTGCTGCCTCCTCTCGTTTGATGCAATTGCGGCAAGGCACCCGCTCTGTAGGACAGTATGCTATTGAATTCCGGACTTTAGCTGCTGAGACTACCTGGAATAATGAGGCCCTGTTAGCAGCCTTTTCGCAGGGCCTGTCTGATCGTATCAAGGACAACTTAGTGTCTCGGGAGCTTCCCACAATGTTGGAAGAGATGATTTCCATGTGTATACGGGTGGATACTCGTATAAGGGAAAGGCAAGCTGAAAAGTCCAGTAACCGTCCTTTTCCTCCCAAATTTGTTCCTCGTCCTCAAAGGGTCGGACCACTGACAACTGCTCCGCCATCTGAGGAACCCATGCAGATTGGGGGTACACATATTTCTGCTGAAGAAAAACTTAGGAGGAGGACTCATGGGCTCTGCCTGTACTGTGCCGCCCATGGGCACTTCGCTTAAGGTTGTCCTTCCAAGCCGGGAAACTTACAACCCTAGATTTGGAGAAGGAGTCTTTTCTAGGTAAATTCAAATCTCCTTTCCACAAGAGTTCACTTAAGTCGTTTCTACCAGCTACCTTTATATTCAAATCCCAAACCTTCTCTATCCAAGCCTTTCTAGACTCTGGAGCAGTCGGTAATTTTATTGACGCCACCTTTGCTTCTCTTCTAGGCATTCCAATATTTTCCCTACCACATCCTCTCCGAGTGCTGGCTATTGACAATCAACCTTTGTCTACAGAATTTATTTCCATGTCTTCTGCAGAAATTCTTCTTCAAATTAGCTGTCTTCATCGTGAATCTATTTCTTTCTTGGTTATACAAAGCCCCACAGCTCCTCTCATTTTAGGACTCCATTGGCTCCGACTGCATAATCCCATCATAGACTGGACTAACAATGAACTTGTCTCTTGGAGTCCATCCTGCCTTTCCAGATGTCTTTCCCTTCCTAAGGTCTCTTGTTCCTCTATCTCCTGTGAAAATAAAAATCTTATTTCTCTGCCTCATCAGTACCTTGACTATAAGGATGTCTTTGATAAAAAATCTGCTGAAACCCTGCCTCCCCACCGACCCTGAGGTCGCACATATCCGCTATCTCCTGCTGAGACCACCTCTATGGAGGATTATATCAAAGAGAACCTGTCTCGAGGCTTCATCAGACCCTCCACTTCCCCTGCTGGTGCCGGCTTCTTTTTTGTGGAAAAGAAAGACGGAGGGCTACGTCCATGCATCGACTATCGTGGCCTCAATAAAATCACAATCAAGAACCGCTATCCTCTACCTCTCATTTCTGAACTTTTTGACCAGTTAAAAGGGGCCAAATTTTTCTCCAAGCTTGATCTCCGTGGAGCCTACAATTTAATTCGTATTCGGGAAGGAGATGAGTGGAAAACGGCCTTCAATTCCAGAACTGGACACTACAAATATTTGGTGATGCCCTTTGGTCTCTGTAATGCTTCAGCGGTGTTCCAAGAGTTTGTTAATGACATTTTTCGTGATCTCTTAGGTATCTCAGTAGTAGTCTACCTGGATGACATCTTAATCTTCTCTCAAGACCTTTCTTCTCATCGTCGCCATGTACTTCAAGTCTTGTCCCGACTACGAGCTAACCAACTATATGCTAAACTTGAAAAATGTCTTTTTGAATGCTCGCAAGTACCTTTTTTGGGCTACCTGGTTTCGGCTCAAGGCTTTGAGATGGACCCAACCAAAGTTTCAGCTATCCTTAACTGAACTCTTCCCATTGGCACTAAGGCTATCCAACGATTCCTTGGTTTCGCCAATTATTATAGGCAATTTATTAAAGGGTTTTCTTCCGTTGTTGCCCCTATCTTAGCCCTTATCAGGAAAGGAGGCAAACCTAGAATCTTGACTCCAGCCACCTTGGAGGCCTTCGGGAAGCTAAAAAATTATTTTCCCTCAGCTCCAGTACTTCTGCATCCCGACCCTAGTCTGCCATTCATCATCGAAGTGGACGCCTCTAATGTTGGAGCAGGTGCCGTCCTTTCCCAAAGGCAAATTGATAGACAAAGACGAAAACCTCCATTATATTCGGTGGGAGATAAAGTTTGGTTATCTTCAACTCCTAAATTTATTGGCCCATTTCCTATATTAGAATTGGTGGGTCCTAGGGCAGTACGACTTTAATTGCCCACCATCATGAGAATCCCTAATGTTTTCCATGTCTCTCTTATTAAGCCGGTGGTGCTGAATCGATTCTCTTCCCCTCTTCAGTCACCTGATCCTATTATGATCAACGATTAGCAAGAATTTAAAGGTTGAGAAAGTGTTGGATTCTAGATCCGTCAGGAGTACTCTTCAATATTTGGTTCATTGGAAAGGATTTGGACCAGAAGAAAGGTCCTGGGTTAAACATTCAGATTTACATGCACCCCAGTTAATCAAAACCTTTCATAGAAGATTTCCTAACAAGCCTTCTTCAAGTGGTCCTGAGGCCCCCTGTGGAAGGATCTTACCTGCCGTGCTCCCTCGATGTTCCGGGACTGGTGACGTCACCGGCGCCGGACATCGGCGGCGTGACTGCACCACGTCCAGACGCCGGCCTGCGCGAAAATTCAAATAGGCACTCGCAGAGGGAGCTACCAGACTGTCAGGTTGTCAGTCTGTAGCGCTCCTTACCTGCCTGTGATTCAGCCATTGTATCCAACATTGTATCCAGCCATTGTATCCAGCATTGTTCCAGCCACATTGCATCAGCATTGTATCCAGCCATTGTATCCTACATTGTATCCAGCCATTGTATCCAGCATTGTTTCAGCCACATTGTATCAGCATTGTATCCAGCCATTGTATCCAGCATTGTTCCAGTCACATGGTATCCAGCCATTGTATCCAGCATTGTTCCAGCCACATTGTATCAGCATTGTATCCAGCATTGTTCCAGCCACATGGTATCCAGCCATTGTATCCAGCATGTTCCATGCAACATGTATAGCATTGTATCCAGCATGTATCAGCATTGTTCCAGCCACATTGTATCCAGCCATTGTATCCAGCATTGTTTCAGCATTGTTCCAGTCACATGGTATCCAGCCATTATATCCAGCATTGTTCCAGCCACATTGTATCAGCATTGTATCCAGCATTGTTCCAGCCACATGGTATCCAGCCATTGTATCCAGCATTGTTCCTGCCACATTGTATCAGCATTGTATCCAGCCATTGTATCCAGCATTGTTCCAGCCACATTGTATCCAGCCATTGTATCCAGCATTGTTTCAACTCTATTGTATCCAGCCATTGTATCCAGCATTGTTTCAACTCTATTGTTCCAGCCATCTGTAACAGCTCCATTGAGTCCAGTATCTATAAACTCTTGTGACCAGTTCGTTCCTGCTAGTTTCACCCAACTTGGCCTACAGTCTGAACTCCTCCTAAAAGGTACAGTGAACCTCGTCCCTTTGGGACTCGATTCATTACACATGGCCTAGGATTTTTGTAGCTTCCTTCGAGAGGAAGGGTCCAATGCAGGAGATGTTATTGAGCCAGCAAGCGAATTGACATGAGGCATGAAGGAAAGATCTGAATCTAGCGTTATTCCCAGGCAGCGGACATGAGGAGATGGGGATAAGGGTGTGTTGTTAATATTAATAGTAAGGCTAGGGAAGGGAACAGATCATGAGGGTGGGAAAAGGACCAGTTCAATCTTGTCCATGTTTAGTTTGAGGAAGCAGGAGGACATGAAGGCAGAGATGGCACTAAGGCAGTCGGGGACCTGGGATGTCAGTGTAGGGAAATCCGGGGCAGAGATGTAAATTTGGGTATCGTCCGCATACAGGTGATACTGGAACCCAAATGAACTAATGAGTTGTTCAAGGCCATGGGTGTAGATGGAGAAAAGAAGAGGACCGAGTACCGAGCCTTGCAGGACCCCCACAGGGAGGGGGCGAGGAGTGGAGATAGTTTCAGAGTGAAAAACACTAAAGGTCCTACCAGAGAGATAGGAGGATAGCCAAGAAAGTGCAGTGTCCTGGATACCTAAGGAGGCCAGGATCTGAAGAAGTAGAGGGTGATTAACAGTATCAAAAGCAGAGGACAGAACTTTAGATTTAGCACTAAGTAAATCATTGGTCACTTTAGTGAGGGCAGTTTCCATGGAGTGGTTAGGGCGGAAGCCTGACTGGAGGTTGTTCAATGTTCAATGTTGTTCTGAGGCTTTAGTTGTCCTTTAAGCTTCGTACACACGTACGATGTTAGCAGCGACCCATGACCCCCAAACGTGTTCTCGTGCGCAACAAATGGCCATCTTGACTGGACACCTCTCACACTACTGTACACACAACATTAATTAAAGGTACACTAAGCTGAAAAAAATTACTTGCCTTTATCCTTTTCTCTATTTTTATTGCTGCCAGGAACTTTATCCCTTTTTGCTCTCAGTGCTCCCTGTCAATAGATTTCCTCATGTACTGTTCAGCTCACTCCTAGTTATTATGCATGTCTCCTCTCTATCTATACACCCCCTCCCAAAACTGAGGCACAGCTAGAGTGTGGAACATGTGCAGTAGAGATGATCTGTGTCCCCCTACAGCCAATAGCATTCACCCAGTGATTTTGTGTTATAGTGAGAGTAAAACTGCTTTGTTATGGGAAGGTAAGCAGCACTGGGAGTAATCACTGCTTAGATCAAGTAAGATTTTCTTTTAGCTATAGTGCTACATTGGGACTTAAAGGACAGTTATACTCACCTTCCCTCCGCTTCTCTTCTTTGGTCAGTGCCTTTTACCCAGGGTGAGGACCTGAACCGATAGGAGCTCACCCCTAGGTTCGCGTAACTTGCAGCATAGCCTTACTGACATGCTGCTTTGGTAGGCTCCGCCCGTCCTCTCCTTGCGCGACGAGGCCAATAGGAAGGCACGCTCGTTGCAGAGGTGAGGTTCAGGTTCAGGTCCTCCCCCCTGGGTAAAAGGTACTGACCAAAGAAGAGGAGCGGAGTGAAGGTGAGCATAATTGTCCTTTAACTAACACAGACAGCATCTAACTGTAGGACTGGGTTTATCTGCACAGAAAGAGCACAGAGTAACAGATAATGCTTATTCCTTATTCTGATCTTAATGCTGAATCAATTAGCCATTCAGTGAAGGAGAAATAAGCTTTACTTTTATAGAATGGATAGTGTCTACATGTAGTGAGCCAGGGGAGAGGCTGGGAGATTGATAGCCCTTTACTGACTAGCTGTGTCCCACCCTCTTAAAGAAGTAAAACTCCCAGACCTAAAAAACATGGATAGGAAGGTCAGAGAAGAAAAATAAAAGGCAGATTTAAGATTGGTGGTAATTAATCCTAATTACTGTGTGATTAGTTAAAAAATGATTTGCCTCAGTTTACATGTCCTTTAAGCATGAAAGTCACCTTAGTAGACCCATTGCCAAAAGCAGTGTTTAAAGGGAATGTACAGTGCCAAAATGTCTTAAAGTAATTTTGCAGAGAGTGCTATCCTGTGTACTTTTGCCATATACTGTAGTTTCATTTTTTTGGTAACATTTATCAAGATATTTTCATTTTTGTGTTTCTTATTGGTGCAGCAATTGATTCCTCTCCTCCTCAAGTGGGCAGTGTGCTTGTAGTCTATGGAGATATGTCAGAAGGATTTTGCATAATCCTTAAAATAGCTCTCACTCTATATATTAATTAAAACTGCAGAATCAGTTAAACATGCGAACAATTGATAACAAGCCCTACCTGGAATTTTACATTAACCCTTTCCCCTCTTCTGTAGTGATGTCATCATAACTACATTAATTGATATTGTGTGCAAGTAGCATATTGATGTTTGATTGAATCGGTTTATCCATGGTATATATACCCTCATTTTAAAAAGCCTAAGGGCTGAGGGGGAAGGGAGAGAGCCTGTTATATTGATCCAGTGTGTAAGAATGAGAAATGCAAAAGTTTGCTAATCGTAATCGAAGTAAAATAAATTTAAAAAGGTTAGATGTTAGGACCTTCCAGACTGGGGTTACCTTGACGTGGTTGGAAGGCTTTTCATTCATGTGATCACAGTAATGTATACTAAAACCACTTTTATATCTGTTGTATTCAATTAGATCAACTGGACTTGAAATGTAGTTCTTGAAGACGTTTCGCTAGTCATCCGACTGGCTTTCTCAATTCAGAATGACTTGTACAAGAATCTGTGGCAATTATGTACCCTGGAAAATCCCAATTAGCATATCACAGCCAGGTGTTAAGGGTGTGATTAGATAGTGGCTAAGAGGTGTTATAGGAACGCCCAGAGTAAGGTGTTAAAACAGCATTGTACATGGCAGACAGTTGGTGTCGAACCCCCCCACCTCTATTTAGGCTTGGTTTCTTTATTTTCACATAAATGGCCTCCTTAACACCTCTCTTGAACCAGTCACGTTCCTTCGCCAGTATGTTAACATTACAATCTTCAAAGGTATGTCCTTTATCCTTAAGATGCAGATACACGGCTGAGTCCTGACCCGAGGAATTGGCTCTTCTGTGCTGGGCCATACGTTGATGCAGTTGCTGTTTGGTCTCCCCCACATACAAATCAGAGCATTCTTCACTGCACTGCACTGCATATATGATGTCGCTTTTCTTGTGTTTTGGTATTGGGTCTTTCGGATGTACCAATTGCTGCCTCAGTGTGTTGTTCGGTTTAAAGCAGACAGGGATACGATGTTTTTTGAAAATTCTTCTTAATTTCTCGGAGACCCCTGCTACATATGGGATGACCATGTTCTTCCTCCTGTCTTGCTTTTCCCCTTCACTGTTGGTATTCGTGTTCTTTTCTTTCCTTCTACTTCTTTTGACAAAGGCCCAGTCTGGATATCCACAAGTTTTAAGGGCTCCTCTGAGATGTTTCATTTCTTTAGCCTTTGCCTCGACTGGCTTTCTCAATTCAGAATGACTTGTACAAGAATCTGTGGCAATTATGTACCCTGGAAAATCCCAATTAGCATATCACAGCCAGGTGTTAAGGGTGTGATTAGATAGTGGCTAAGAGGTGTTATAGGAACGCCCAGAGTAAGGTGTCAAAACAGCATTGTACATGGCAGACAGTTGGTGTCGAACCCCCCCACCTCTATTTAGGCTTGGTTTCTTTATTTTCACATAAATGGCCTCCTTAACACCTCTCTTGAACCAGTCACGTTCCTTCGCCAGTATGTTAACATTACAATCTTCAAAGGTATGTCCTTTATCCTTAAGATGCAGATACACGGCTGAGTCCTGACCCGAGGAATTGGCTCTTCTGTGCTGGGCCATACGTTGATGCAGTTGCTGTTTGGTCTCCCCCACATACAAATCAGAGCATTCTTCACTGCACTGCACTGCATATATGATGTCGCTTTTCTTGTGTTTTGGTATTGGGTCTTTCGGATGTACCAATTGCTGCCTCAGTGTGTTGTTCGGTTTAAAGCAGACAGGGATACGATGTTTTTTGAAAATTCTTCTTAATTTCTCGGAGACCCCTGCTACATATGGGATGACCATGTTCTTCCTCCTGTCTTGCTTTTCCCCTTCACTGTTGGTATTCGTGTTCTTTTCTTTCCTTCTACTTCTTTTGACAAAGGCCCAGTCTGGATATCCACAAGTTTTAAGGGCTCCTCTGAGATGTTTCATTTCTTTAGCCTTTGCCTCTGTGCTAGTGGGGATGTTCTCGGCTTGAAGGAGACATAGCGTTCTCCGAAACGTTGTGTGTTTGTGTGATGCAATAAACAGAAGTTTTCTGACAAATAGTGTGCGCTTCCATCAACCCTTTTCTGCTTGTGCTATAGCGTGGAGTCCTTGAGGTAGAGGACAGATGGAAGCAGCACCTGGAATACACTGGCACATTGCCTGAAGGAGTGCCTAGGCCCACATTTATGCTATACGGTAATATTGGTGAGCATTCCGAAGCCTTCTGGCAAAGGGAGGCTCTATGGATCCCCTCTTGGTGGTTGCGACTGGAAAACGGTCTCGACCACCACACAGAGTACTTGTGTGTTCAGAATGGTGTTGGAGCATGAAAACACTGACTCCAGGTAGATATAAGCTGTCTAAGCGGCTTGCTGCTAGTCTAGGGTCTGACTAGGAAAGCTCAATGTGCAGTTTCCAGCCATGGTGGTTCTTAGCTTGTTATTGGCTATTGTGCTTTATTTGCTGACAAGCAGCAAAACAGGGCTTGAGCAACTAGACTCCTGAATAAGGCATTAATGATTAATGATTCTCATTCCAACCACAGGTTATTTGGAGGACCCATAGGAAGACATTCTGTTCTTATTCTTTTTTTGCATTACTGAGAAACAAGGTTTGACTAAAAATAGTCTTTATCAATAACTTTTTTAATTCACTGAACTTGAAATGTGATTTTGTTTCTCAACAAATTTGGCCCACACTTCTGCAGATGTCATTGGACCACTACTCCCAGTATTCTACTAGATGCACTCCCACCAGTAGAGGAAAATTAGATAATCAGTCCTTTATAAACCATTGAATTTCTGGAATTCATAGACATGTCTATTCAAAGCACTGATTATTGCAGGTAAATCCTTTAATCTGCTCACAGCCTTGACAGAATATTCTATAGTGCTTTTACCCAGTGGGACTCACTTAACATGTCTCAGAGTTCAGTAATGGGTGGTAGGATGAGGTTTTGTAACAGAGGAAGAAATCTACAGGTCTGCAAATGCTGCACTGAACAGGTGGGTTTTCAGTCAGGATTTAAACACCTCCAGGGATGGGGACGTTCTGACTGACCTATAGTCGATGTGGCATGACAGATGGCTCTGTGACCAAAAGATTTAAGGTGGATGACTAGGTTATTTATCCATGTATCCAGGGCCTAAATTATGCAGTGATTTATATGTAAGTAGGCCAAATACATATCTAAAATATGCATTCCTTCCACATGGCAAATTAAGCAAAATTTTAATCTGCTTGATTATGATCATTATTAGAATTGGTCAAAATCCATTACAAAGTTTTTCTGCTTTCAACATTTTTTTTTTGTATATTTTGTACAAAATATCTGTACAAGTACCTTAAGGAGCTTATATTTTGTACTGCAGAGCTATTTTTCTTGGAAATCTAAGAACTCCAAAATACCACAGGTCATGTGTCTACTTCATAAATTCTAATAAAATTTAAATTATTCTTTCTTTTCGCAGTCCAGGTGGGTCAGCTAATCTCTTTCAGCACAAAATGACCTCTTGGCTTGCCCATATGTCAAAATGTCTGTATATTGCAATGTTCTCAAGCTATTGTTTGTGTACAAAGAGTCCTGTTAGCTCCCAAGAAAAATGTTTTACTTTCTAGACACCTGCAGAGGCAGGAATTAAAAGAAAACATTGGCAAAGTACTCAGGTCATCTGTAGTTTATTATGAATATGGAGGCTTACAGTATTCAGCATTTTTATTTCCGTTTACAATTCATTTAGCTTCTATTATTTAATAATGTTAAGTAAAGAAAACAAACAGCTTTGCATTTAAAAATCAAATGTTTATATTTTGTATACTTAAAGGACATGTCCAACCCCAAAACTAAAATTTAACCCTCTACTGGCCCCACTGTGTAGTGTTAAAAAAAAATCCTTACCTTACACCTGTGGTTCAAACGGTTCTCCTGCAGTGCCAGTTCAAAGTCCCAAAAAGTGAAGAGTAGGAGCTGTCTTATAAGAGGGAGCAGGGAAGCATGGTATAGTATAGTTAGAGAGATAAGACACTTCTAAGCAGTAAAACCCCTCCCATAATTTATACAGTCAGTGTGCACTTTCTTTTGGACCATAAGAGCATCCTTAGAAAAGCTGGCTGTACCCAAGGAGGTGGGTTAAAAAGAGGAAGGGAAAAACAAGGAAGTATGTGAAGGTCTGCATGTGAGTTGGACTCTTTGGACCAGTTCTAAAGCAACAGGCTGTTGAACCCTTTAATGCCAAAGATAGTAAAGGGGAATACAAGTGGGAGTTAACAAAGTCTCTTCTGTTAATGTTTTGTGGATGTAAGTTGGACTGATCAAGTTTATCCTGTTAACAAACTGTATATGTTACTGGGACTTACCAAGTTTCTTCTGTTAAAAATTGCAACACCCAGGATCCCTGTCATTCATAGTTGACTACAACACTACTACCCAGTACTAGCCCTCTTAAGTTGGACATTTTTTGTGCTCATTAGATTGTTTTGTTACTTAATAAATAACATCTGTTTCTGCAACCGTTATAGTCTGTGTTTCATCCGGTCATCCTGTACCTGCTGCTTCCTTAACCTCAGTAAGGACAGTGACATGCTGTCCCTCCCTCTGGATCTATCTTTTGCAATTTCTGTAGCTTAAGGCACCCTAGCCTTCTCCCAACCGCCAAGTCTGTTTTCTCAAAAAAAGGATCAGAACTTTACTTACAGTCCTTCGTTCCCCTGGTTTTCTGCATTGCCGACAGCCGCTTCTGCCTGTCAGCCAATCACAGACACGACTGCGGGGCAATGAAGGCATGTACCATTCTGATCCTTTTTTTAACAAACAAACCTGGCAGTTGGGGGTGAGCTAGGGTCCTCTACATCACATAAATTGACACATTGATTTTGAGGGTGGAGATACCTTTTAAGACTATGACTAAAGTATGTGATTCTTTTTAGATAGAGTTTATACTTGAAATAATTTTAATATAACATATTTATTATGTTTACATAAAAAGTTTAGATTTGATGGACATACAGTCTTTATTTAATTACCTCCATTACTATATTACTATATAAAATAAATAATATATACCATAAAACAGCAGAATATGTTTAAAAGGCATGTCCACCCCCAAAACTAAAATTTAACCTTCTACTGGCCCCACTGTGCAGTGTTTAAAAACCCTTACCTTACTGCTCAGCTCTTTATGGTTCTCTTGCAATGTCTGTTGAAAGTCCTAGAAATTAAAGAGTAGGAGCCATTTCTAGTGTAATTTGTTACTGCCTGTAACTGTTCCTCATCAAGGTTTCTATGAGGGCAAGCATGCTCAGTAATCAGCTTTTAAGCATTGGAAAAGGGAATTTCCCATCATGCAATTCACTTGATTTGCATGAACATTCTAGTTATAGCAAATCTGCACACAGCAGAGGATAGTTCGGATTGGATATCTAAAGATAACATTTTTTCCATATAGATGTCCTTTTATACCTGTAAAACTTGTGCAGAAAGTGCTTGCAATAAACTTTGATTTTTGTTGCCGCATTTGAAAGTCTTTTTACATATGTCCTTCCTTCTATGAGAATGGTGGCAACTAAAGATTACTATGATAAATAACATAGTAACTCTTTAGTTGCCACCATTCATTTTCTCTATAATGAGGTATAAAAGTTGGTTTTGTCCTGGCTGTGGTGCACAGGGGCAATAGAGAAACACATTGCATTTGTTAGCATATTTTTTATTTGATAATAAGCTTATATTCTAAGTGGATATATGTTTAGTTATCAGATCATCTCATTATTGGGGGATGATTTTAGTAAATGTAAGTTGCAGGGCTGCAATTATACAGCACCTCCTTTGCTTTTGAGAGTGCTTGTCAGGGAATGGTGAAACTAGTAATGCAACTGCATAGGCACTTGGGTTAGTACTATTTTGCTAAAGGAAAGTAATTTCAGACTCTGTAATCCAAACACTTGTTTTCATTATGTGATAACAACATTTATAGACTCCTATACAACACCATAGGTATGAAACCCAGGCACTAAAAAAGAAATATTCATTTGGGAGTCTAGCTATAGAACCAGCCATCTACTTGCAAGTCTCTAAACTAAATACAAAGGCAAGAACTGCTAGTTTGACGCTGAATAGAAACTGAGCTTCTCTGAAGATTTCATGCTGTTTTATAGTGTCTCATAAACACACACCCAAAATTGATTGGTCTAGATCAATCTTAAATCTGATTGGATCTGGATCTTGGACCAATCAGATATTGGGGGTGGGTTTAGGAGTCACTACAAATAGTGAATGTTCAGTAAGGAGAGCTAGTTTCAGTTTTGCATTTCATCTGAGATGTTATAGCTTTGTTCTGAGGCATGTACTGGGATATAAGCTTATTGAGTGTTATGGCTGGGTGGCTTGAATGGGCAGCCCTTAGGTCAGATGGCTCTCAATTTAGTTCAGTATTTGGCTTTCTGTTACTAAGATAAAAAAATTCCAGTAAAAGTTTGGTTTGCTGTTCCAACTAAATATGAACAGGAGATCTGAGAACAGAGCTATTGATGAATTGGAATATCTGGTTCCACAATTTCACCAGAAACAATCTCCAGTATAGAACAGAGGGAGATGATTGCAAACCAGTCTAGAGAGCAACATGGCAATCAAAGGGATATCAGAAACACATGCAGCAAAGCTGAGTGTGAATAATTGCAGTGTAAAAGCAACCAGTCTGTAATAATGCAGCTCTGCTTTGTAACAAATGTTGCGTCTTACTATAGAGCAAACAGCAGCGATCAGCACTCCATTCCAAGCAAGGAAATGCCTGGGTGCCATTCAAGAGTTTCAGACCTGTGAGTGCCTTCGTAATTTCTGTGTGTATATATATATATATATATACCATGATAAACTGATTCAATCTGACACAACATGCTACTTGCACACAACAATAAGATCATGTAGTTCTAATGACTATAGAAGAAGGGAATGGGTTAATGATAAATCCCAGAATCCCAGTTGGCACTTGCAAATCAGTTGCACAGATTCTGCATGTTTAATTAATAAATGGAGAAAGGGCTATTTTTACCATTATGCATATCTCCATAGACTACAAGCACACTGCCCACTACAGGAGGAGAGAAATCAATTGCTACACCCATAAGAAACACAAAAATGAAAATAACTTGATAACTGTTCAAAAAAATAATGAAAGTATATGGCAAAAGTACACAGGATAGCGCTCTCTACACTACAGCAAAACATATTTGGGGGGAGATGCCCTTAACAAGTAATGCTATTTTACTAAGTTAATATCCTATCCTTTTTTCTAATAATAAGAAGCTTGTCTCTGATTTGGTGGGCCCAGTCTCCCCCATCCCTGAGTGTATCACTGCAAAAAAATCCTGTGTTAACATGCTATATAACTTGCTAGCAATCTGAGCTGCCTCAGTGAGCATTGATTTCCACTAAAAATAATGCTCCAAACTGCATTCCTCTGTACAGCCTATGGAAAAGCCGCTCCTAAATATAACCCTGTCTCTTTTATATATAGAAAACAGAGAAATTCAACAATGAAGTTCATGGTTCAAATTTAGGTGGGCAGGTGGCTACACCTCAATACAAATGGGATTGTGGTCGAACATTAGAATAGCTCCATAAAGTCTGTCATGTCACACTAGTGTTAAAGGGCATGTCACCCCCAAAACTCAAATTTAACCCCATATTGGCCCCAACTCTGTAGTGTACTAAATCCTTACCTTACATCCCAGCTCCTTAGGTTGCTATGCTGTGCCCCTCCAAAGCCAGGAAAATACATAGTAACATAGTAACATAGTAATTAAGATTGAATAAAGACATACGTCCATCAAGTCCAACCTATTCACTTTTTTTTTTTTTTTTTTAACCCTACCTAACAGTTGATCCAGAGGAAGGCAAAAAACCCCAGCTAAAAAGGGGGAAAAAATTCCTTCCTGACTCCAAACGGCAATCGGAAAGTATCCCTGGATCAACCAGATCTATATGCATTAATACCAGTAATTCTCATATTTTTTAGTTTTAGAAACTTACCAGGCCTCATTGAATAACTTAAAGTTATTCAATGAACTGCCATTACCACATCAGCTGGAAGACAGTTCCACAGTTTCACCGTTCTCACTGTAAAGAAACCTCTCCTAACCTGAAGATGAAACTTCTTTTTCTTCCAACCTTAAAGGATGTCCACGTGTCCTCTGATATGACCTATTAGTGAACAATGCACCAGAGAGCTCATTGTATGGGCCATTAATATATTTGTACAAGGTATCATGTCCCCACGCAACCACCGCTTCTCCAATGTAAACAGCCCTAACTTGTCTAATCTGCCTGCATATTCAAGCCCCTCCATTCCCCTTATTAATTAATTTAGTTGCCCTTCTCTGAACTGCTCAATTTCCAAGATGTCCCTTGTATATGGGATTCCAAAACTGCACCGCATATTCCAAATGAGGCCTTACCAGTGCCTTGTAAGAAGGAGAATAATATTTTTCTCTCTTGAATCTATTCCCCTTTTTATACAGACAATACTTGCTAGCTCTAGTGTTGCTACCTGGCATTGTTTGCTACAGCAGTCTGTTATCTACCAGAACCCCCAAATCTTTTTCCATTACAGATGAACTTAACACAGAGTTATTTATGGTGTGTAGATGGCACAGGGATTATTAAATCCCAAATGCATCACCTTACATTTTCAACATTGAATCCATCTGCCATTCTGCTGCCCATTTTGATAATCTATTTAGGTCTGCTTGCAGCACTTGCACGTCATTGGAAGTTTCCAAAGCTCTGCATAATTTAGTGTCATCAGCCAAACACAGAGACCTTGCTCTCAATGGCCCCTTCTAAGTCATTATAACAGATTATTAAACAGAAGTGGCCCAGTACAGAACCCTGAGGCACTCCGCTTAGAACTTTAGCCCACATAGATGTAGCTCCATTAACCACCACTCTCTGTTTGCGGTCCAATAACCAGTTCTCTATCCATGAACAAATGTTTTCTTCAAGGCCAACAGTCCTCAGTTTATACATTAGTCGCCTATGTGGCACAGTATCAAAAGCTTTTGCAAAATCCAAATATACCACATCCACTGCTGTGCCTGAGTCCAACTTCTTACTCACTTCTTCATTAAAACCAATTAAATTTGTCTGGCATGATCTATTTCTCATAAATCCATGCTGACTACTACTAATAAGATGATCTGGAGACAAAGTCAAGGATATGATCCCGTAACAAAGTTTCCAGCACCTTCCCTACCACTGATGTTAGGCTTACAGGTCTATAGTTACCAGGCTTGTGAACGACTACCTTTTTTGAATATTGGTATTACATTGGCTTTTTCCATCCAGCGGCACATCCCCAGACAAAAGCGAATCTGAAAATATGAGAAACAGTGGTGTAGCTAGAACTGAACTAAGCTCTTTTAAAATCCTAGGATGCAATCCATCTGGGCCTGGCGCTTTATTGATATAACTTTGTCTAATTGTTTCCATACCATATCCTCCGTTATCCCATGTGTGAAAACTCTTCATTTCTTCCCTGCATATTGCTACAATCCCTACTGTAAGGACAAGATTTCAACAGTAAAAACCGAGTGTAAAAAAACGGTTTAGCAGATTAGCCTTTTCGGCATCCTCTACAACCACCTCCGCTCCATTATTTAATGGTCCCACATTTCAGTCCTCATCTTTTTACCATTTATTATACTTAAAAACATTTGGGGGTGGACTTGCTTTGTTCGGCAATCCGTATTCATTTTCTATTTTATGTAGTTAATTGCTTTCTTGCACTCTTTATTACAGCTTTTGTTACTCCTGTAAGCTGTTCTGTGCCTTCTGTTTTAAAATTTTAAAAGCCCTTTTCTTTTTTCATTTCCCTTTTTACCTGAGCATTAAGCCATGCAGAGGACTGGACCTAATTTTTTACAACTTGTTACATCAAATACTATGATAAATAACATAGTAACTCTTTAGTTGCCACCATTCATTTTCTCTATAATGAGGTATAAAAGTTGGTTTTGTCCTGGCTATGTGGTGCACAGGGGCAATAGAGAAACACATTGCATTTGTTAGCATATTTTTTATTTGATAATAAGCTTATATTCTAAGTGGATATATGTTTAGTTATCAGATCATCTCATTATTGGGGGATGATTTTAGTAAATGTAAGTTGCAGGGCTGCAATTATTACAGCACCTCCTTTGCTGTTTGAGAGTGCTTGTCAGGGAATGGTGAAACTAGTAATGCAACTGCATAGGCACTTGGGTTAGTCACTATTTTGCTAAAGGAAAGTAATTTCAGACTCTGTAATCCAAACACTTGTTTTCATTTATCTGTTATAACAACATTTATAGACTCCTATACAACACCATAGGTATGAAACCCAGGCACTAAAAAAAGAAAATATTCATTTGGGCAGTCTAGCTATAGGAACAGCCACTCTCACTTGCAGTCTCTAACCTAAATACAAAGCAAAGAACTGCTAGTTTGACTGCCGAATAGAAACTGAGCTTCTCTGAAGATTTCATGGCTGTTTTTAGTGGCTCATAAACACACACCCAAAATCTGATTGGTCTAGATCCAATCTTAAATCTGATTGGATCTTGGATCTTGGACCAATCCGATATTGGGGGTGGGTTAGGAGACTACAAATAGTGAATGTTCAGTAAGGAGAGCTAGTTTCAGTTTTGCATTTCATTGAGATGTTATAGCTTGTTTGAGGCATGTACTGGGATATAAGCTTATTGAGTGATATGGTGGGTGGCTTGAATGGGCAGCCCTTAGGTCAGATGGCTCTCAATTTAGTTCTCAGTATTTGGCTTTCTGTATCTAAGATAAAAATAATTCCAGTAAAAGTTTGGTTTGCTGTTCCAACTAAATATTGAACAGGAGATCTGAGAACAGAGCTATTGATGATTGGAATATCTGGTTCCACAATTTCACCAGAAACATCTCCAGTAATGAACAGAGGGAGATGATTGCAAACCAGTCTAGAGAGCAACAGGCAATCAAAGGGATATCAGAACACATGCAGCAAAGCTGAGTGTGAATAATTGCAGTGTAAAAGCAACCAGTCTGTAATAAATGCAGCTCTGCTTGTAACAAATGTTGCGTCTTATATAGAGCAAACAGCAGCGATCAGCACTCCATTCCAAGCAAGGAAATGCCTGGGTGCCATTCAAGAGTTTCAGACCTGTGAGTGCCTTCGTAATTTCTGTGTGTATATATAATAATATACCATGATAAACTGATTCAATCTGACATCAACATGCTACTTGCACACAACAATATCAGATCATGTATCTAATGACTATAGAAGAAGGGAATGGGTTAATGTAAAATCCCAGAATCCCAGTTGGCACTTGCAAATCAGTTGCACAGATTCGCATGTTTAATTAATAAATGGAGAAAGGGCTATTTTTACCATTATGCATATCTCATAGACTACAAGCACACTGCCCACTACAGGAGGAGAGAATCAATTGCTACACCCATAGAAACACAAATGAAAATAACTTGATAACTGTTCCAAAAAAAATGAAAGTATATGGCAAAAAGTACACAGGATAGCGCTTCTACATAAAGCAAAACATATTTTTCGGGGTGGAGATGCCCTTTAACAAGTAATGCTATTTTACTAAGTTAATATCCTATCCTTTTTTCTAATAATAAGAAGCTTGTCTCTGATTTGGGTGCCCAGTCTCCCCCATCCCTGATGTGTATCACTGCAAAAAAATCCTGTGTTAACATGCTAATATAACTTTGCTAGCAATCTGAGCTGCCTCAGTGAGCATTGATTTCCACTAAAAATAATGCTCCAAACTGCATTCCTCTGTACAGCCTATGGAAAAGCCGCTCCTAAATATAACCCTGTCTCTTTTTATATATAGAAACAGAGAAATTCAACAATGAAGTTCATGGTTCAAATTTAGGTGGGCAGGTGGCTACACCTCAATACAAATGGGATTGTGGTCGAACATTAGAATAGCTCCATAAAGTCTGTCATGTCACACTAGTGTTAAAGGGCATGTCCACCCCCAAAACTCAAATTTAACCCCATATTGGCCCCACTCTGTAGTGTACTAAAATCCTTACCTTACATCCCAGCTCCTTATGGTTGCTATGCTGTGCCCCTCCAAAGCCAGGAAAATTACATAGTAACATAGTAACATAGTAATTAAGATTGAATAAAGACATACGTCCATCAAGTCCAACCTATTCACTTTTTTTTTTTTTTTTAACCCTACCTACAACAGTTGATCCAGAGGAAGGCAAAAAAACCCAGCTAAAAAGGGGGAAAAAATTCCTTCCTGACTCCAAACGCAATCGGAAAGTATCCCTGGATCAACCAGATCTATATGCATTAATACCAGTAATTCTCAATATTTTTAGTTTTAGAAACTTATCCAGGCTCATTGAATAACTTAAAGTTATTCAATGAACTTGCCATTACCACATCAGCTGGAAGACAGTTCCACAGTTTCACCGTTCTCACTGAAAGAAACCTCTCTCTAACCTGAAGATGAAACTTCTTTTCTTCCAACCTTAAAGGATGTCCACGTGTCCTCTGATATGACCTATTAGTGAACAATGCACCAGAGAGCTCATTGTATGGGCCATTAATATATTTGTACAAGGTTATCATGTCCCCACGCAACCAACGCTTCTCCAATGTAAACAGCCCTAACTTGTCTAATCTGCCTGCATATTCAAGCCCCTCCATTCCCCTTATTAATTAATTTAGTTGCCCTTCTCGAACTGCCTCAATTTCCAAGATGTCCCTTTTGTATATGGGATTCCAAAACTGCACCGCATATTCCAAATGAGGCCTACCAGTGCCTTGTAAAGAAGGAGAATAATATTTTCTCTCTTGAATCTATTCCCCTTTTTATACAAGACAATATCTTGCTAGCTCTAGCTGTTGCTACCTGGCATTGTTTGCTACAGCTAAGTCTGTTATCTACCAGAACCCCCAAATCTTTCCATTACAGATGAACTTAACACAGAGTTATTTATGGTGTAGATGGCACAGGGATTATTAAATCCCAAATGCATCACCTTACATTATCAAACATGAATCCATCTGCCATTCTGTGCCCATTTTGATAATCTATTTAGGTCTGCTTGCAGCACTTGCACGTCATTGGAAGTTTCCAAAGCTCTGCATAATTTAGTGTCATCAGCAAACACAGAGACCTTGCTCTCAATGCCCCCTTCTAAGTCCTTTATAAACAGATATTAAACGAAGTGGCCCCAGTACAGAACCCTGAGGCACTCCGCTTAGAAATTTAGCCCACATAGATGTAGCTCCATTAACCACCACTCTCTGTTTGCGGTCCAATAACCAGTTCTCTATCCATGAACAAATGTTTTCTTCAAGGCCAACAGTCCTCGTTTATACATTAGTCGCCTATGTGGCACAGTATCAAAAGCTTTTGCAAAATCCAAATATACCACATCCACTGCTGTGCCTGAGTCCAACTTCTTACTCACTTCTTCATAAAAACCAATTAAATTTGTCTGGCATGATCTATTCTCTATAAATCCATGCTGACTACTACTAATAAGATGATCTCTGGAGACAAAGTCAAGGATATGATCCCGTAACAAAGTTTCCAGCACCTTCCCTACCATGATGTTAGGCTTACAGGTTATAGTTACCAGGTGTGAACGACATACCTTTTTTGAATATTGGTATTACATTGGCTTTTTCCATCCAGCGGCACATCCCCAGACAAAAGCGAATCTGAAAATATGAGAAACAGTGGTGTAGCTAGAACTGAACTAAGCTCTTAAAATCCTAGGATGCAATCCATCTGGTCCTGGCGCTTTATTGATATTAACTTTGTCTAATTGTTTCCATACCATATCCTCCGTTATCCATGTGAAAACTCTTCATTTCTTCCCTGCATATTGCTACAATCCCTACTGTAAGGACAAGATTCTCAACAGTAAAAACCGATTGTAAAAAAACGGTTTAGCAGATTAGCCTTTTCGGCATCCTCTACAACCACCTCAGCTCCATTATTTAATGGTCCCACATTCTCAGTCCTCATCTTTTTACCATTTATATACTTAAAAAACATTTTGGGGTTGGACTGCTTTGTTCGGCAATCCGTATTTCATTTTCTATTTTAGCTAGTTTAATTGCTTTCTTGCACTCTTTATTACAGCTTTTGTACTCCCTGTAAGCCTGTTCTGTGCCTTCTGTTTTCAAAATTTTAAAAGCCCTTTTCTTTTTTTCCATTTCCCTTTTTACCTGAGCATTAAGCCATGCAGGACTGGACCTAATTTTTTACACTTGTTACCTAAAGGTACCGATTTGGAAATTAATAGTTAATATCCCTTTAAAAGTGGTCCACATTGCTCAGTTTCTTTACCAGAAACAGTTCCCCCCAGTCTATGAGCAGGAGTGATTCCTTTAAAAGCATAAAATTAGCTTTCCTAAAGTTAGCTTTCCTAAAGTTTTCCTTAAGTTTTTGTTAAGCCAGTGCACTTTAGTTTTTTGCAACCTATATTAAATGACACTATATCATGGTCACTATTCCCTAAGCTCCATTACCTTCATCTCCATAATGAGCTCAGGGTTATTAGATATCACCAGATCCAACAACGCATTCTGTCTAGTAGGAACTTCTTACCATCTGTGAAAGAAAATGCTCATATAGAAAATTTAAGAACTTTATACCTTTAGAGGTGCTGGCAGTTCCCTTACTCCAATCTATGTCAGGGTAGTTAAAACCCCCATGACCAGAACATGCCCCATACCAGCAGCCTTCGCCAACTGCATATGGAGATTCATTTCCACCTTTCCTCGGAATTTGGCGCTTATAACATACTCCAACAATTAATTACCTACCTTCTGCTTCCTGTACACAGTTCCACCCATAATGTTTCTGCCGTATCGTTTGCACCCCCATCTATTCCATCTTTTAAATTTGGCTTTAATTCCAAATTGCAGTGTAGAAGCTCCCAGTGACTCATCCTGCGCTTGTCTCTGCCTTAACCTCAACAAGGTTGAGGCATGCGCAGGAGAGTCCTCCCCCCCTCCTCTCCCTCCCGTTTTTTTCTCCTCCCCTCCCGTTTTTTTTCCCTCCCCCTAGTGTAAAATCCCCATTATAATATGATCCCCCAGCCCCAACCACTGTAACAGATTTCATAGAAAGTGCCCTGATTGTTACTTACCTTCCCTCTATCCTCCGGTGTTCTGAGCAGCCGGCAGCCGCGTCCCTGATTGGCTGCCTCTCAGCCAATCAGGCACGCGGCTGCCGGTCCCGCCCCCTACTTGCATTTCCGTGCAAGCAGAAGGCCTGGAGACTGCCGCGGAGGATAGAGGGAAGGTAAGTACATATCGGGGCACTTTCTAATAATTTTATTACGGCGGTTGGGGCTGGGGGATCAATATGTATAACATATTAAAAGTTTAAAAAAGGGGTGGACATGCCCTTTAAGCTACTTATAGGAAGAAGCCACCAACGATGATTTTTACCTGAAACTTCTCCTTTCAAGTGACCATTAATAAAAAATTTAAACAAGTATCTTAAGTCCATCTCATTAAAGAAAGAAAAAAGAAAGAGAAAGAAACGCTGTGTAAATAAAGGCTGAACATATTCAACGGAATGCAAATTATTTGTATGCTACTTTTATTTAGGGTATAAAGGTCAAAACTATTGCTCAGCAAATATTTAAATCATCAATAAATCGACGTTCAGGTGATGAGAACCTAACACGGCAGGTATCACTGGACCAGAAGAGCATATTGTAGTTGGGCATTGTATCAGCTGTGCAATGGAACAGCTCTAGGATTGTTAAATGTGGAGGTTGCTACACTTGGTAGAAGGGAAGGAGAGTTTAAATAAAAAGCTAAAAAAAAAAAAAACAGTTTTACTGTAAAATTAGAATTAATGGTGACATGAAATGAAAATACAGATAAAAGAGACGTTAAAAAGAAATAGCTGTATTAATACAAATCTACAAATGGTGAACACTATTTTTTTTCTATCTGAAGAGTAGTGTGAGTAAACAGATCACAGCCTTATTCTTTACATAATTCCTGTTATATTACATTACAAGTAATTATTTAGGCATTTTAAATGGATATTTTTTATGTAATATATGGAAAGCAATTAAGTTTAACTCACAGATCTTTCGTACTATCACCAGTGTTTTACATGTGCTGTAGCACTCAATACACTGTCTTGGGTGAGGTAATGCCATTAGTCTCATTCTTTAAAGCATCTGACTCACACTGACTCACACATCAGACTGCTGCCGGAAGTCAATAATAACAGATATAAACCATAGAATTTCTGATGCAGTCAGGAAGCTGTCAAAGAGTCATCATGTTACCTAGCAACAAATGAGAAATGTTCATGTACTAACTCAGCAGGTATTCACAGTGTTAAATATGCTTTAGGTTAGGAGCTATTTGCAAGTGCTTGTCATACACAGTCCAAGCATTTGATCAAGTAATAGCAGTAAAAACGACAGTATTTAAAGGAAAATTGTCGTGCCAAAATGTATTGCCATAAATAGTTATGTTTACAAAAATGAGCTTCAGGACATCAGTACACGTGTAGGGTAGTAGTCAGACATGCAAGACGTAAATCCAGTCTTGGTAGTAAATGGCTATGACATCATTTGCGAAAATGTCTAAATGACTAACAAACAATTGAGTACAAATTTGTGGATTCCCCACGCCATCACTCCCTTTATAGCATGCCAAACTGTACATAGGGTATCTTAAAGGGACACTATACTGAAACAAATGACTTTGCCTCATCTTAATCTATAATTGAATACATGTAAGTAGTACTTACTCTGATATGTGTGTGTTGCTGCATGCCTTCAATCCAGCACACATTTTGTTTAGGAGCAGTATCCCCCCTCCCTTTTTTAACCACTTCCACTTCCATCCGACCTGACTTTTTCCCCACAAACCAACTGTCAAGCCTGCACACAGCATACAGCATTCCAACTGTCAAAAGTCTGTCACCATTCCAGCTACAGTAAAATTACAGAATAGTTTTTGAGAGCAAGGAACTTGATTGACAGCTGAAATATAAGAAGTTTTAGATTCGATATCTAAAGAAAAAGGATCAACAAAAAATTATACAGTGGTGGTTGGGAAGAATTATAGTTTCCAGTTATGGTCAATTTAAAATAACCTATTTTTCGGTATAGATGTCCTTTAAGGAAAAAAATATGTACCCATTGCTGCTAACTGTAATATTGGGGAAACATGATTTGAACAATGTAAACACTTTCAAAATGCATTCCATATTTAACCTTGAAATGTCTAGGGATAATGTAGACTGTAAAAGTTACTTTTGAGAACAGTCCCATTGCAATCTTACATTAACAACATTTTTACCCCTAGACTGTGTCACATTGGTTCCCCAAATCACAGTGAAAGGAATATAAAGAATACCCTAAAACAGTGGTGCCCAATGCCATTAGCAGCATTCATCATTATAACAAAAAATAGTCAAAGGTAGTGCAGTGGTATTTATGCATATATGCTAAGGGTACGTTAACACGGTCTATCCTTGATATAGCTGACTCCCAAGAGAAATATGTGAAATCTCAGAGATGGCCCATGGTTTTGTCAGTAACTCAGTAATTTAAAGGGTATCTCCACTGGTAAAATAATTTTTCACATTCAGTGAATAATAATTATTTTACCATTTGAGATACCCTTTAAGATGTTCATTTTAAACACCAATATAGCAGAAAAAAGTTCTATATTATAGGATACTAACATTGTAGCACTAATTTTTGTTAATTCATTAAAATACTATTGCTCAAAGGTATAGGACAGTTCAAACAGACATTCCAGCACCATTAAAGGGGAAGTTCAGTGAAAATACATCTACTTTTAAGGGAAAAGAGCAGTATTTTACCATCCTAATAAGCTTACCCTGCTCATTCAGCATTTTTTCTGTGTATAAATGCTTCTGAAATACTGAATTCCTGTTTGCAGGACCCCTAACAGAGACAGTTATAATCTTGCCCTTGACCCAGCACCTGGGTGGATTCAGTAGAAGTAGAGATCTGAGCATGTTTGATACACAGGGCCATCAGACTTTTCTGGGGCCCATACTGGGTACATTTCTGGGCCCTCCATAATACGAACCAACTCAGACACGTGCATACCTCCCAACATTTTAAAACTCAAAAGAGGGACACATGGGGAGAAGAGAAGCGGTGAATGCAGATTTTTCCCCCCACGCCCACTTTGTTAAGGTTACACCCATTTTAAAGACCATTATTTCCATTTTACATTGTTGCCTGCAATATTATATATCTAATAGACATTAAGCCCGTTACATCAACAGGCACTAGACATGCTCCACCTCCCCGGCACACACACACAGACCGTTAAATATAAAATGTACCTGTGTCCATTACACACACTTAAGATGCCCTTATGCCCAGAGGGCACAGACTGGATCCCATATTAGACCCCATATTATATTCAGCATCAGTGTTGCTTAAAACATATTTCTTTCGTATTGACTATTGATATATCCACCCCATTCTCCATGCTCAAATTCTTACACCTACTCATTTGTGCACTGTCTGGAAAAGGCTGCCACTATTGCCACACAGCATGGCAGCTCCTCACTCTGTCCTGCCTATATCCATATTTCTATCTCTGCATCAGATTACAGCTCCACACCATCTCTATCCTGTCTATATCCTGATAATAGAGATGGTGTGGAGCCATGCTGCAATGTGACACAGAGATAGAAAATTGGATATAGGCAGGATAGGGATGGTGTGAACTTGCCATACTGCTATGTGACACAACCTCTACTCTGCTTATGTACATATCTCCATCTCAGTGTGGAGCTGCTATACTGGTATGTGACACAGAAATGGATATATGTATATAGGCAGGATAGAGATGGTGTGGAGCTGCCATACTGCTATGTGACACAGAGATGGAGATATGTATATAGGCAGGATAGAAATGGTGTGGAGCTGCCATGCTGCTATGTGACAGAGATGGTGATATGTATATAGGCAGGATAGAGATGGTGTGGAGTTGCCATAATGCTATGTGACACTGAGATGGAGATATGTATATAGGCAGGATAGAAATGTTGTGAAGCTGCCATGCTGCCTTCATGGGGTAGGTAATAGCCCAATAGCCCTATTAGGCTATTACCTACCCCATGTGCAGTGCATGCCTTGGTAGCAGAATGCAAGATGTGAGAGGGGGTGGAGCCACATAGACAGTAAAGCCACTTACTGACTAAGTCATGGGGCCATGCAGCACACACATACACCGTTTGTCTTCTCTATCTAGGAATAGAGTATTGCAGGAAAATAAACATGTTTTCTTCCTCTCACTCTCTGGGCCCCTGGCAAGTCCGGGACCCATAAAGGAGTACCTCCTTTACCCCCCTGATGGCGGCCCTGTTGATACATCCAACAGCCAATCAGTAGAAATTACTGTTAGGAACATTCCAAGGAAGTGGCGCATTCTGGGAAGAAGAAGGACTGAAATGTAAGCTGACAAATGTCAACAGCAGGTAATAGCAAGGGGTCTAAATTCAACTGATTTTTATAAATGGAAGAGATTATGTAGAATAACTAGGTATGCATAATCTAAGAATTTAATGCTAATGATATTTTCCCATGAACTTTGCCTTTAAGTAGCAATATGGAAAAGCAACTAATGCACAATAAAGAACGTTGGTTAAACAAATGGCAGCAAATATTTTTTTTGGGGGGAACAAACATCGGTTATGGGAGAAGAGGACTGGTAACAGAACATATAAATACACCAAGGATTGGAGGGGGAAAATGCTTTTGCAATGAAAAGCCTTTTGACTATGGGGCATATTTATAAAGCTTTGTTAAGTTTTTGCGGCCATTTTCCTGCATCTGAGTTCCGCAGCGAAGTGCACCTCTTTATATAGGTTTGCAGAAAACCCTAATCCATTTCTGATTGGTCAATTTTTTAATGCTTGGTTTACATGCTTTACATTAACCAATCAGATTTCTGGAAAGTTCTGAAATCATTACATTACTTCCTACCTGCCGCAGTGCCACCTCATGGACACACTCCTTCACATTTGCGAGTACCGTTATCTCCACACAAAGGCCCTACTACATGCTTGACCTTTTCGGCTTTGGAGATTAATTCGGTGGTAGGAGAGTGCCGGATACCTTAGAAAAAATTGGTTGATTTAAAAGCAACAATAACCACCATTCTCCTGGCCCGCAAGGCCACGCTCCGCCAGGTTCAGTCCCTGCTTGGTAAGTTGAATTTTGCCTGTAGGATAATTCCTGTCGGTCGTGTCTTTAACAGGCGACTTGCATGTCTGACCTCGGGGTCACTTGCTCCACACCATCATGTTCAAATTACCAAGGAGGTCAAAGTCGACTTACGGGTATGGAACACCTTTCTTCAGTCATTCAATGGGAGACTCCTTATTCTGGGTTCAGAACAATCAATGAATGAACTACAATTGTTCACTGATGCTGCAGCCAGCATGGGTTTCGGAGCTTTCTTGGGTAGCCAATGGTGTGCTGAGAAATGGCCGCCAGCATGGCGGGCCTTGGATTTGATCCGCAATTTGGCCTTCCTGGAACTGTTCCTAATCCTTGTTGCCTTTTTTCTTTGGGAGTGAGAGCTACAGAATAAGAGGATTATCCTGTTCTCAGATAATCTAAGTGTGGTGGCTGGGATTAATAGTTGGACCTCTTCCTCTCCACCTCTACTCAAACTTCTGAGGGCCTTGGTGCTCAGATGCTTGCCATTAAACATCCACTGCAGGGCGATCCATATAGAGGGTATTAAAAACATAATTGCTGATGAAATCTCCTGCTTTCAGTGGGAAAGATTCCGACGTGTGGCCCCACAGGCAGAAGCATTCCCGGCCAGGCTCTGGAAGATTGGGAAATCTTTCACCTGGTGAGATCTTCTGTCGCAGCATCTAATAGGAGTGCATACGCACTAGCTTGGAAGGATTGGCAGGGGTTTGAACAGAGGGTTGGAGGTTTCCATGACAGCAGGCAGCGGCTGGCGGGCTTGGTCTGGTACCTACTCTGGTTGGTGGAACAACATGGTTCCTTATTGGGTATCTCCAAGAAATTAGCAGGTTTAGCCTTTTGGTTTAAATTGTTAGGTCTTCCAGACCTCCCTAAGGATTTCTTGGTATGCCAAGCTCTAAAGGGTTTACGGCGGACCAAGGTCAGCCAGGACACTCGGTCGGCCAGTATCGTTCAAGCTGCTGTGAGACCTGATCCGTCAGCTGGATTCCCTTTGTTATTCCCCCTTGAGACCCTTCTGTTTCAGGCGAGCTTTGCACTTGCATTCTTTGTTGCATTTCACATCGGGGAGCTGGTATCCAAGAGCAAAAAAGAAGCTGGCTGTTTTTTCAGGATGTAGCTGTTGACGCATCGGGGCAGCCACCGAAGCAGTCAGGCTAGGCCTGCCGGACTTGGTGGTTCGGAGAATTGGACGATGGGAATCACAGCTATTCAGGAGCTATGTACGGCCTTCACTCGTGTTTTGAGGGTGTGGTCTTAGGTACCCCTTTTGGCTATTCTATTGTTCCCTGGTATTCTTTCCATACTCGCTTCCTTATACAACGGGATTACCACTAACAGACACATCACAATCATTAGTAAAATCCGCTAACGTTAATAGTAAAGTATATATTCCTGTTCCTATTTGTTTTCCTTTTCTCCTTTCAGGTGACAGGCTGGTTGTCTGGTTGATGGGGCATTCCTACATCTATTGGGCCTGGCGGAGAGCCGCAGTTAAAAAAACAGTTTTGCAGCTGGGCTTTCCAGCTGACCAGATCTTCCTACGGTGGTTCGGTCAAAGGGGCATGTGTTGGCGACAGATGTGGCCTCAGTTGTTAAATACCATCAAGCCAGGTCGGCGGCCCGAAATTCTGGTGCTGCACCCTGGCAGTAACGACCTCGGAGTTACCTTGCAAAGGGAGCTGGTAATACAGACATTGATCGGATCCGACTATTATAGATTACAGATATAATATTGGTTTGGTTGGAGATGGTGCCCCAAATTTATTGGCGTCATGTCCAGAATATGGCCGCCATGGAGCACAGCAGGGGGAAGGATAATAAACTGATGGCTGCTTACATTCATAAAATAGATGGGGTAGTTGTACAGCTTCGTGATCTAGAGGAAGGTTTGGCAGGGGTTAACTTGTCAGGTGTAGGGTCTGACCTTTTCTTGTTTTGGAGCAAGGGATTGAAAAGACCATAATGCTAGCAAGGGGGAGTCGCCTGCTCATAAGGGGTCACTCAGAGGCATCCGTGGCGGGGGCTAAATAAGGAGGGGGGTGGCATAAAGTGACAGCATGGGGGTTGTAATCCCAGGAAGCGAGCTAGGGCGCTGCACTAGATTAGTTAAGAGAAACAGTTAGCAAGGTATCGGTTAATATATTTGTTAATATATATATTGTTAATATATTTGTTAACATATTGGTTAATATATTTGTTAAATTTTTATTTGTTACTTATTAAGATGTCAATGGATACTTTGGACAAATGTTTAATATTTAAAAGTTAATTTAGTAAAAAATTGCTGCGGCCTTTTATTACCCAAAACAGTTGTCTGTTTTATTTGGGGGTTGGTGGTGGATCGAATGGTTGTTTCAGAGAGGGAAAAGTGAGGTCCAGGATCGACCATTCCCTGTCATGGTCAGCATCGAAACACTGGTTAATAAAAATTCTTGTACAAGAGTGTAATGCAAGAGTCAAATTTTATTTCTTGGAAAACCCTTGCTGAATTTTATGGGACCAGTATTCTATTAATTTTGGAATAAAGCAACATTTCTATAAGGCTGATCTAAATATAGAGGGAGTAATTGTGGTTTTATAGGACAACATGATCTTAGCACAGTTGAGAAGAGACGCCTAACTCCTGTACAGTGGTGATCTTGGTTTGTTGTATCAGCACTACCCATGGACATCATGAAGGTGCAGCTGTGTAAAGAATTAATGTTCACATTCGCATGTACAAATATAACAATATATCATTAGAAAGTGAGATATCTGATACTGATTAAGCTCTCTTTCTGCAGGCTGTGGGAAAAACTTAACTTGGCCTAGTCACTTCCAACTCTTTCCTGCCATAATAGATTACAGCTTCCTGGCTATTAAACAAGTAGTACATTGGAATGGCCCTGCCCAGCATTCCTTAAAACAGGATACTGCAGAACATGGTTATTTAAAAAAAGAACAACCCCCCCCCACTAAAACACTTCAATTTGGTTCATTTTAATTGAATCACTTCTAAGCTTTTCCTGGCTGAGGGTCTTGTGGTATTTTTATGGCCTCCTTTACATTTCATAACTCCAGACTGAAATACAGTTTTGACTTATTCAAGCGTCATTATCTCAAAAATTGCCATTTATTTATTTATTACTTCTTCTTTTGCCCATGTTATTAATCTGCAGCAACCAATCAGATGTTATCTAACTGCAGTAACCCAGTGAAAAGCTATCGACTGCTACAAACAAATAAATAACTAATAAATACTAAAAAGGGTAATTAGCCTAATAGCCCATCACCAAATACGTGGAAGGTGCTGTGAGTAAAAAATTAACTATATCGGCTAAACTTCACAGTAATCAGGGAATACCTGAGAACTAAAGAAACCCACTGGACTCCCAACAAAATGAGAGGCACTCAACTGGCATTATAAAGAGAAATATAGTGCAACCCCTATCCGTCCTGAAGGTCGGGGTAACCCATAGCTAAGGGTTACCCCAACCTCCAGGACGGATGGGGGTTGCACGGAGGGCCCTAATCGCTATCGCACTCATAACCATTCTGTGCTTGCTGGCATATTAATGGCATATCACTTTCCTTCCCTTTGCTGCTACAGACTCGGGGACACACTTATATATATTTATTTCATGGGACACCCAGAAGATTCAGTTTTTTATGTGTGGGGTATTTATATCTTGGGGTTTAGGTGTATAGCTGTTTAGGTACTATATGTTAATAAAGATCAGTTTTTACGGTATTTTAGTATGGTTGGACTGTTTGTTCTGCACGTGACCATGTATTTTTTTCCCAGGGACGTTAGGGGAGCTTTATTTCCCTTTATAATGCCGGTTGAGTGCCACTCACTTTGTTGGGAGTCCAGTGGGTTTCTTTAGTTCTCACATATTCCCTGATTAATGTGTAGTTTATACAAATTAATAACACTGGCAAATTTTTGCACCTCTTATTGCTTCAGTATGCAAGGTACTGAATGGGAACTTGATGCAGGCTTAATTAATTAAGGCTACTGTTATATTCCTTGCCGCAGATAGAGAGTCACAATATTGTAACTTTATTTTCATTCATAATATATTTATTTACAAAAACAAACTAAATAGTGTGGGGGTACAAAATAAATAAATACTCACAACTGCTTGTGGTTTCATCTCATATGGAAAATTTTCAAAGGTATACTTGTCTGACCTTCTTTGGCGCATTTTGAAAAGTCTTGCTCCTCTGTTATTCAGGTGAGATAACTCATCAAGCATTATGTCTTGTGGGACACTGATCTTCTTACCAAAATCCAAACCATCTGAATCTGTTACAGCATGAATATAGAATAAACTATTTTTATCGGTTCTGATACATATAGAAATTGCCTATTTTCAAACTTTCCAAACATAGAACTGCTTTTCCCCCCCAATAAGATAAAGAATTATAACTTAAAGGGTATGTCCACCGTTCAGAAACTTTTTTTAGCAAAAATTGCCCCTGTCCCACCAGCCCCAACCGCTATGTTTGTAATATCAGAAAATGCCCAGAACTTTACTTACCTTCTCTCTTGCCTCCGCCGCGCTGCCGGCCCTCTGCTTGCGAGAAAATGCAAGCAGAAGGGCGGGACCGGCAGTCGCGTCTGTGATTGGCTGAGCGGCAGCCAATCACGGACGCGGCTGCCGGGAGTTCAGTGCGGCGGAGGCAAGAGGGAAGGTAAGTAATGTTCTGGGCATTTTCTGATATTACATTACGATTTTGTGTACAATTCGACATACAATCCGACATTTCCATTGATTGGCTGGTAAATTTTTTATGCATTAGATTGTAATATAGATTATAATTACGATTGGGAAAGTTTTTTTTAAAGGGCATCTATAGTGAAATTTATACATTGCTCCAATCCAGATATTAAAAAAAGGTTAGTACATTCTGCCTTATTTCCAGCTTCCTCTGTAGCTCCGTGTTTGCACCAAAACCTTGGTATGTAAGCCTGTAGAGAGGAAGTTTCTCCATTGTTATGAAGATAGTGCTATGTAAGGAATGGGAGGGGGGTTTGGAGAGACCAAGTCCTGAATCACTGCAGCCCAGTCTCCCTTTGACAGGCAATAAATCGGTGAAAGCTTGCGGAGGAGGGGGACTTCTCCTTCCCTTTACTTCAGTTTTTAACCCAGTATTTGCCAAGCATTTTTGAGAAGGAAGGAGTCAGTGGGAGACTTGTTCTAAATCCTGTGTAAGCCTACACACTATACTGGCATGCTGTTAGGGGGTTTGATTGACAGCTCAAGCAGGAGTGGTGTATTGAAATCTTTACTTCTGGGGGTTGGGGGGAATTATAGAACACATAGAAAGAAGGGGGAAAAATGTAATGTTCCCACCATAGATGCCCTTTAAGTTAATTGGTAAAATGATTGTAGTGTTTTCTGAAGTTTCAATTAAATGTAACGTAACCTCAAAATAGACAACATTTGACATTAATCAATAAATTAATTGAATGTCGAACAATATGTATGGCCACCTTAAATGGTACCTCCACCCTTTATAAAACATTTGCCACAATGTAGGGCACCCATGCCCAGCCACAACCACTATATTAGTTTAGCAAAAAAAGATTTAGAACTGTTCTTACAGCCCCTTGCTCCTGCACTACAGCAAAATTGTTTTATGCTAGGTGGAAGGAGACCCATGGATGGATCTGGATGGTGGGAGGGAGTGGGGGAAGGGCTCCCCTGCACTTAGCACTGTCCTCTCAGTGGACAAGGAGGCAGAAACCTTTTGGACAGGAAGACAGCTACTATCCTTGGCACAAGCACTGCAGGAGAATCATTAGGAGCAGAGATATAAGATAATATTCTCTTTTTTAAAACTATACTGAGGGGCCAGTAGTGGGTTAAATTTTAGTTTGGGGGTTGCACAAACCTAAACAAATTCACAAACCTAAACCAAAAAAATAAATAAAAGTGAAGCATTGTCCCCACCTAACACATTGAGTAGAAGAAAGCTAGATGTGAGCCACTGTGCTGTTTCCTAGCCTGATTCTGTCTCTGTCAGTTTTCATTCCTGTATTTATATTTCCTGTTTTACTGAAATGAGGATTTTTTTCATGTAGAACAAGAAAAACATTTTTAAGGAGCATTTCTGAGTCTCTGTTTTAGTTTTCTGTCACATTTACAGTCATTACATTACAAAATGTGTGTATTACAGCGAAACTATTTCAATACAAACAATGAGGAAGAATACTCAATCTTAGCAGATCTCATACATTCTAGAATTTTTTGCAATGACACATTGAATTTAACAATATTCTTGGCCGTGCCTGAACAGAAAGGAATTTGTTCCATAAAACCTTAATCACAAATTAATGTCAAAGTCACATCATAACCTTCACAAAATATGCCTCCCAGTTTGACAATGACATAGCAAACATGTGGCAAATCCATTATCTGTCATTATGCCACAAGCCTCAATGAACTGAAGCAAAGTTTTAAATAAGTAAATAAGAGTGGGGTAAAATATCTCCACAGTGATGTGAGACTAATACAGTCATTCAGAAAACAATTATTTTAAAGGGCATGTCCACCCTTATATAATAAAAAATGGTGGCTTGTCAGTTGTTTCCCTGCAATCCCAACTGCTATATTTACCAGTATATTACATGCATTTGTAACCAGATATTTAAAGGGTATCTCCAAGGGTTAAAACCACTTTTTTCTATTCACTTTTATTAATGTATGGGAGGTAAAGGAGCTGTGTCTTACCTCCCGTTTTTCAATAAAACGTTCAAGAGCCGGGAATGAATTTAAGCAACTTACTGGTCTCTCGCTCCTCAGCCATGTCCTCTGACAACTTCCGACAGATTCTGTATGCTATGTGCATGTGCAATGAGCACTAAGTCCATCAGGACTTGTCAGAGGGCACGACGGAGGAGCGAGAGACCAGGTAAATTGCTTAACTTCATTCCTGGGAACCTGACATTAGTGTTACACGACTCTTTCTCCTGCTGTCTCCTCTGCAAATTATCAAGATACTAAAATCTCATTGAGCAGGAGGAGGAGTAGGCAGCAACCTCTGCCAGAAAGGAAGAGAACAGGGGCAATAATTAAATGTCTTAGAAAATGCATGCAACGTATATGTATCATTTTAGTGTCACTTGGGTATGCAGCACTGTACATGATATAATACAAACAAGGGGATAAGTGCAAGCAAACAAGGGGATAAGTGCAAGCAAACTAGGGGATAAGTGCAAGCAAACTAGGAGATAAGTGCATGCACACTATGGGGTTAAGTGCAAGTAATAAAGTGATGAAAATTGCAGATGGAGTTAGGGGCAAGTAAATAGCAAGTTGGCAGTTTTTTGTTTTTGGATATGCCCTTCAAAGATCTCAGCCTGTGGTTTTGTACTTTTATATGGTCATGGAACTCCTTGATGACTTTCATTATTATTATTTGCATTGGGGGCGCTTTATTCACTGTATAATATCATATGCATCTTACATTTTTTAGAAGTGGGTCATTTTTGATCACTTGTTTGCTTTTTTTTTTTTTTATATCAGTTCTACTTTCCAATGATTACTATGGTATACAGGACATTATTTCTATCTAAATTATACCACAAAATGTTTAAGCCTCTAAAAATGCATGAATTGCTCTAAATTTATTTTCTTTTATACAAGCTCCTAAATGTATTATTATATAGCAAACAGCTAAAAACACTGTTCCCTGTCATTTCAGCTTAAAGGGTAACTGTGGTCCAAAAATTACTTTAGGTAAATTGACAGGAATTGCTTTCCGGAGTATTTTTGCAAATTATTCTCATTATTTTATTTATATAATTTTGAAGGTATTTACGTTTTTATGCGTGATATTGTAGCAGCATCACCAGATCCCCTGCACTTCCTGCTATAAAACCACGTGACAATCCCTCTTCCCTGTGTCTCCTCCTCCTCCTTTGAAAAAGACAAAAATGTACACACCTTACATACTTCCTGCTGTGTTTTTATCCCTTCTCCACCTAAGTCCTCCTTCAGTCACTGTAACTTGATTGCTTCCTGGTTTCTTCTGCTTTCTCCTGCACTGAGCAAGTGCCAACCACAGATTAGAAGGAGGAATTGTAACTGCAGATTCAGAGCCTCCCACCCACTAACTTTCTGATCAGCGATTTCTTCATATCTTGGACTGTGTAGCACATAGATAGGTGGTTGATGGCTCATTATAAAAGTAGGAACCTGGAGACCACAGTTCCCCTTTAAGTACTCCGAGTTATTACTGTTTGGATCAAGTGTTCATTTATTATTATGCTGAAAACATGCCAAAAACACTCAGGTGAGGAAGGGGGCATAGTCTCCCCAAAACTTTGGGTATTTTTGGCGTTTTTTCAGCAAAGTAATAAATGAACACTTGATTCATTGTATGCAGAGTGTGCCTCCCTTCATTTTACCTATACTTATAGTTACCTGGAGTGGCACGATTTCTAGGGCGTGCAGCTCACATTGTTCCAGCCTGGGTGTTGCAAGCTCCTTTGGATACTTATTACTGTTTGGGCCCATCCATAGACAAATCTACAGTAGCTCTGTTGGGAATTGATCAGTCAAAAGGTCAATGCCAAACTGAGGAGTGACAAGTGAAGTCTATCAAACCAATGTCAATGGGGAAAAAATTGTTTGAAAATGTAATACAATTAAAATAGCAATGGTAACTTACTGTAAATGGCACCTGGAAAAAAGGTCTGGGGAACATGTCCATATCATCAAAACATATTTAAACACTACCTTCCCCCATGATAGGGCAATTGTCGGGTTTCTGTATGCTACATTTGAGGGTTATGATCAATTCAAAGGTTACCAAACGCTACATTTGAGGGTTACTGAAAATGAAAGCTACATTCGAGGATTACAGAATTTGAACGCTACATTCGAGGGTTACCGATTCAAGCATTCAATAATTATCGGGGGGGAAAAACAAAAAATAGAAACCAACCCTGTGTGCAGATTGAATATATTGAAAATATATTAATAGGCAGTTAGGCTTTCTGCTGTCAATTTGCATGCAGGAAACATATATTGAATGGTAACACATTTCCTTAGTATTAATGAATAGACTTAGGATCATAGTTATAAAGGAAAAAATATCGATTTGATTTAAACTTAAAGGGTATGTCCAGCGATTTTTTAAAGTTTCTTCTTTCTGTTTAACTGAAGAAGGGGAAGTAAATGAGCTATGTCATACCTTTCAGTAGAGCAGGAAGAACTTACGGTTGATCAATCCAGCGCCGCTGACAGTGTCTGACTTTACTGACATTCTCCGATGCATACCCAGTGAATGTGTCAGAAACTGTCAGAGAAGCTGGCGCTGGATTGATCCACAGTAAGTTCTTCCTCCTCTCCTGCAAGTTGATTGATCCACGGTAAGTTCTTACTCCTCTCCTGCAAGTTTTACATGACATAGCCCATTTACCTCCTGTTCTTCAGTTAAACAGGAAAAAAGAAAGTAAAAAAAATTGCTGGACATACCCTTTAAAAGTTTAATTCTCATGAACTTTATAAAATGGCATTAGTTCTACATATGTAACTGTAGGTAATGGTGTAGATTACTACAGGCCAGGTACCACAGACATTAATGTCTGAAAAGCCCTTCATACAGTTCAGTGTAGTTATAATAATATATTTTACAATTTTTACAGCAAAAATTTAGCAAAGTCTTAAAAAAATTGTTAAACACCCCTGAACACTTTTCTAAAATCATTAAAGGAAAACTATTGTGTGCATAAATGTTATTTATAAAAAAATAGTTATTTATAGAAAAGTACTTTGGACAGGGATATCAGCCTGGTAATCCCTACCTCCCAATATTGTTTCTGTGAGGAGCACCAAACTGATTTTGACAGTCTTCCTCCTGTCTTCCTCATGGCTTCATAGATATAGAAATCCTTTAACTGCGTTTCAGCATTACTACAGAAAGGAATCTTTTACTTCAATAAAAAAAAATTCTGCAAAGTGTGTAGAAATGCAAGAAAACCACCACCATGAAATAAATCATTCTTCTTTACAAAAAATAATTGGTGTACATTTTGCCACAAACTTTATTCACCCATTTATAATATGACCCCATTTATAAGATTTATTTAATATCTCTACTACACACACCATGTCTATCTGATACATTGCAATTGGGCCTGGGGAGTACTGAGAGCTGCTAGAGCTTGGTACTGTGCATGCAATTGTGGCTCTTGGTACATTTCAGTCCTGATTTAAAGTACTATAGGGTGTATATACTTTTTTCAAAAACAGTTAAAATGAAAAGTACCTGGGGAAGAAAGGTAGGATTGGTACTTTCTACTTCCCAATATAATTTCTATGAGAAGCGACAGCAGAAAGAAAACTGCTTCTGCCAGGCTTCCTGAATGCTTCAGTCCTATCTTTAATACAGCAAGGCCCAGGGCCATAACCTAATAAATGAAAACTGTATGTGCTGTAACTCCTCAACAAAACAATATTGAGATATGGGAATAATTAATCCTATCTTCCTGTTTCAGGTAATTTTAATTTCTAAAAAGTAAATTTTTACAGTATAGTTGTCCTTTAAAGGGCAACCGTGGTCTCAAAACAAGTAAACAAGTTAGGGTTGAATGAAAGCCTGCAGTATTTCCCTAAAATTTAGCCGACAATCACATCTCTGGGTGGAGCATGTGAGAAATTACATTGGGGTGAATGTTGGTGAAAAAATATGACAATTGAGAAGGGGAGATTATTAATGAGACTGGTCACATAACTACAAGCTGGTCACATGGCAGGAAGTAATATTGCTGAACCTTTCCAGCAATAACTTCTCACAAATTTTATTTAGAGATATGATTTAGGGATTTTTAAAAGGTAGTTTGGAAGATCTTCGATTATAATGGCAGGTGTCAGGACAGTGTGTAGTGACTTGGCATGAATGGGATAACTATTGGTATTAGTTCTTTCAAAGGACCTATAAAAATGCCATTCCACCCTGGAAACAGTCCCCAGTGTTTATGTTAGGGTTAGTGAAGCACGGAACCAGATCTGGAGGTCTGGTAATTACAAAGGGGTTACCCTTTGTAATTATGTATAATATTATGTATAATATGTAATATGTATAAAATAAATATTATTTTTTTAAAACCAATATTATATTGATGAATGGGAAGGTAGGCCCATTAAAAATATACCCAACATGGAGACCTTATTACCTTGCCAAGGGGAGTTATTAATATCTTGGGAAATATGTATTATACACGGGTCGTGTTTGGTATTGTAGGAGTCCATAATTACTACAGGAAAGGAATATGTGGTTTATATCCCAGTACAATGTACACATTTAAAGTTATATGGAATCTGCCTAACTGAGGGGGAATGAATGATTGAAGTCGTAAATCTGGACATTCCTGGATACTCCCACCTCATGCATAGCTAAGGAGGGGGATGGTTCAACAAGGGGCTTAAAAAAATCACTGTAACCCCTTCAACTTTGTTCATACTGAGGGGACATGCTAAATGTGTATGGATCATATGTTTCCTTCTCACCCCGAGACACAGGACTTCCTCTAGTGAGTAATTAGGGTCTGTGAATATTTTTATCCTCTTTATTTTAATATATAATAATAATATTTTATATAACTGTTGTACCTATTGTATGTCATTTTATTGTAACACAATTTTCTTTTTTGTATTATATGCACTGTCCACCTTTTAGAATTTTAAATCTAAAATTTAATAAGTTTTGTCTTTGATGCTCTAAAACAACTCAGCCTCTTGTAAGTTTACTTGTGTTTGGATGGTCTTTAAGTGTATGGAATGCTTTGCTAGTGTAAATGCTAATTAACTCTGTGACTGCTTGTGAAGGACTGATGCTAATTAACCAGTTAGTTGCTGGAGTGAATGGTGTAGTGTTAACCATTTAGCTGTCAGGACAGGGGTGTGCATAGTCAATGAGAGTCAAGAGTGATTGTGGGGCATCGCAAAAGCTGTAAAACTTGGCGTGGTGGCAGCAGTTACCGAATGATTGCTCAGATCGTGTGCCCAGCGAACTGGCGTTCGTGACAACAGGTATATGCTAACATTAAAAAAACTTCCACAAACAGGCCCCATGCACCTTGGTATATCACTTAGGATGTGGCAGTGCTTCAACCAACAAAATACTGTCATTAAGTCATGATAATCCTTGGTACATTGTCACAAAATAGTAAGCACAACTTTAAGATGGGAATCTTCCAGGAAAAACTTCATAGCAGCTATGAAATTACACTTTGACCTGGCATTTGTATAGGATATGCGCAGTAATGAAGTTCTAAACTTTTACACTTGCATTAGCAAAGCTAGTGCTATTGGTGTTTTGTAGCCATTAACAGAATACTGAAACTTTCAGAACAATATACTGATAACAACCTTACACAAATACAAGGATTGGCATAAAGCCACCCAGTTGATGAAAGACCTGCAATATGAGAACAATGTGCTTAGATAGAGGAATTTGAAAGCAATTCCCTGTTCAAATGAACAGGTGAGATTTTCTAAAGCAAAAAGTGGTGTATTTAAATATGCATGTAATAGGAATAACCTGTAAGTTTCACCAAATCAAAGTATTGTTCTAAAGATATGAATGGTACATAACAAGCATGCATCTTTGTGAGGATAGCAGGTGTTTTTTTTTTAAACAAAAGCTCAGATGATGCTAAAAGGAGAACTAAACTTATATTTTAAATCCTAATGTGAAACATTTTCTCCCCAGAACACCTATACATTGTAAGATTCTTCTCTAGTAAGTTGCATTTAGTACATGTTAGTAACATATTCTGTAACTAAAAAGGCTTCCATGTGGTTGCCAGTACAACTCATAGCCCATGTAGTCATTAAGGAGCCATGCCCCCTGACTCCAGTATTCACTGTCTCTTTTCTAGTTATTGTATTGTTGTTGTATCTCTGATGGTGCAACATATAAATGGCATGTTTTGAGAAATACACATCCCAAGAAGTCACTGATTGAAATTCCCTTGCTTACTTATAAATCAATACATAATAATCTGCTGCGTGAATTTATTGCTTTTTTTTGTTTCCATCATATTTCTAGAAAAATCTACATGTGCAAACGTTATATAACTTTATATATAGCAGCACTGTTTTTTATTTATCAACCTGGATGAATTGGTGACAGCCTTTTACTGACATTCTAGCAAAAGATACACATTCTAGATGTACTTCCTCTTATGAGTGTGCAGTTGTAGTTCACTGCTAAAGCGCTGGTTTTAGAAACACACAAACCATTGGATCACAGGCTCTAATCTCCAGGCGTCCTTTTTTATTGTTTCCGTGATGTTCCTAGCATTAGATAAAGATTCTATATGTACTTTCCACCTAGTATCTTTTATGGGATAGTGGTAGAAAGTGTTTTGTTTAGCAAGACACAGTACATGAGATTGCATGTTCAATTCACCAGACTTTTTTATTTTATTAAAATGTTAATATTCTGTTTCTTACATCCATGCTAGCTAAGAAGTAATCTGCAAAGATTACTTTTCTTTTTTATATGAAAAGTAAAGGAATTTATCATTGTTAGGGACAAAAGCATAGAAAGGTGGCAGCTTCCTGTGAAGTGTACTGTGTGGATTATGGCAACTGACCCCTAGGTTAATTTAATAAAACACCCAGTAGCCACAGCAAAGCCCCTTCAAACAAAACATCCAGAATTCGTCATAAGCTGAACCACAATTATTTGAATTATTGATAATTTTCATCCTTGTGGCCATGTAAAAAATAATGGTAAACAGAGGCCCTAAGTAATGTAACCAAAGGTAGGTGGTCAACAAACCCACAGTTACTAGAGATACTGTAAGCTACACCAAAGAAAAAGAAGCATAATATCCTGTTCCTTGTAATTACAGCATTTATTGAGAAACCTCACAACCACAACATAAATGGCTATACAGTATGCCAAATATATTTTGACACATTACAACGGCAGATAATAATTTCATATATTATGCAAATACTTAATTTTTAAAGAAAATGTAAAAATCGAAGATCTGCAGTTTTAAAAAAGTCTCCTGAGTCTTAAACTGCAACACTTATTATACAGCTGAGTTAAAAGAAACTTTTTGTAATTGTTCGTGTCTACAAAAGGAAAAGGTCCAATATTTGTTCCAAACTATGCAGACATTCCCCAAAACAAGTAGACATAACAGTCTCTTTGATTTGGGGTTTTAAGACCATTAAGGAAATTATATAACCGGCAATGATTGCAATGTGGGCTACAGTGTTGACGAAACAAGATATAAACTTCAGAGACTGACTCCTACATCAGACATGAATCATGCACTAAGGTACCTGTCTGAAACACTCATAACTTAATACAAAACACACATTTGTGTTACTTACAGCGGTGAATTTTTCATATTCATTATTTTTAACACTTTTTTTTTTTACAGACTTCTTAGGAAGCCTCTGTTAGTCCAACACATTAAAATGTTTATCACAAAATGATGCAGAGAAAACATTGGTAAATTAATGCAGAAAGGTACAGTTATTATTTTACATGGAAAGAAGCACTGCTGTTGAGGATGTGTACATTCCCTTTTAAGATCTGAATGCGCAATATTGCTACAAAAGAAGAAATAACATGTGCTACTTCATTGGCCATTGGAGCCAGAGCCTGGGAAATTTTTTGGGCAGCTCCTCACCATAATTGCTGGCTGTTTGATGCTTTTTCACAGGTTATTTGGAACTTTAATGAGCAAATAACTCAGACGCCTTTAGGCACAAAATAGCAATATTTCTGAGTATGGGTCAAGAGTTCATGTTTGCAAGGCCTGTTTTTTTAATAAAATCAAGAAAGCTACACATGTAGGTGTAGGGCAGGATATGTCAGACAGATTTTTTAATATATATTTCCTTGCCTTAGCTAAATTTTCTAAAGTACATTTTTTATGCTTTCAGGATATTAATCCTTTATCGCGTTCAAAAATGGTACGAAAAAAAGTAGCAGTGTTCTCTGTCCATGTTAGTAATTTTTGATCACAGCAAAAATACCAATACCACTACATAGTAATGCACCAATTATAACAATATGTATGTTTGACACTTGCTACACTTGCTCACTGCTCTGCCAACATAAAGGACTACCCGGAAGAAAGAGTAGCAGCTATCTGGCCATGCAAAATGGATCTGTAAGGTCAGGAGGAGGAGTACCCTCACAGATGAATGGGGGGGATAGGTGGTCATAGGTGAGGTGCCACAATAATCTTCTAAGATCGAGGGAACTTGCTGACTTCTAAGAACCCTCAAAAAAATTAGAGGGGATGTTTTGGGGGCTATGCACCAATATAATTTCTATGAGAAGCGACAGCAGAAAGAAAACTGCTTCTGCCAGGCTTCCTGAATGCTTCAGTCCTATCTTTAATACAGCAAGGCCCAGGGCCATAACCTAATAAATGAAAACTGTATGTGCTGTAACTCCTCAACAAAACAATATTGAGATATGGGAATATAATCCTATCTTCCTGTTTCAGGTAATTTTAATTTCTAAAAAGTAAATTTTTACAGTATAGTTGTCCTTTAAAGGGCAACCGTGGTCTCAAAACAAGTAAACAAGTTAGGGTTGAATGAAAGCCTGCAGTATTTCCCTAAAATTAGCCGACAATCACATCTCTGGGTGGAGCATGTGAGAAATTACATTGGGGTGAATGTTGGTGAAAAAATATGACAATTGAGAAGGGGAGATTATTAATGAGAACTGGTCACATAACTACAAGCTGGTCACATGGCAGGAAGTAATATTGCTGAACCTTTCCAGCAATAACTTCTCACAAATTTTATTTAGAGATATGATTTAGGGATTTTAAAAGGTAGTTTGGAAGATCTTCGATTATAATGGCAGGTGTCAGGACAGTGGTGTAGTGACTTGGCATGAATGGGAAACTATTGGTATTAGTTCTTTCAAAGGACCTATAAAAATGCCATTCCACCCTGGAAAAAGTCCCCAGTGTTTATGTTAGGGTTAGTGAAGCACGGAACCAGATCTGGAGGTCTGGTAATTACAAAAGGGGTTACCCTTTGTAATTAGTATAATTATGTATAATATGTAATATGTATAAAATAAATATTATTTTTTTAAAACCAATATTATATTGATGAATGGGAGGTAGGCCATTAAAAATATACCCAACATGGAGACCTTATACCTTGCCAAGGGAGTTATTAATATCTTGGGAAATATGTATTATACACGGGTCGTGTTGGTATTGTAGGAGTCCAATTACTACAGGAAAGGAATATGTGGTTTAATCCCAGTACAATGTACACATTTAAAGTTATATGGAATCTGCCTAACTGAGGGGGAATGAATGATTGAAGTCGTAAATCTGGACATTCCTGGATACTCCACCTCATGCATAGCTAAGGAGGGGGATGGTTCAACAAGGGGCTTAAAAAAATCACTGTAACCCCTTCAACTTTGTTCATACTGAGGGGACATGCTAAATGTGTATGGATCATATGTTTCCTTCTCACCCCGAGACACAGGACTTCTCTAGTGAGTAATTAGGGTCTGTGAATATTTTATCCTCTTTATTTTAATATATAATAATAATATTTTATATAAGTTGTACTATTGTATGTCATTTTATTGTAACACAATTTTCTTTTTGTATTATATGCACTGTCCACCTTTTAGAATTTTAAATCTAAAATTTAATAAGTTTTGTCTTTGAGCTCTAAAACAACTCAGCCTCTTGTAAGTTTACTTGTGTTTGGATGGTCTTTAAGTGTATGGAATGCTTTGCTAGTGTAAATGCTAATTAACTCTGTGACTGTGTGAAGGACTGATGCTAATTAACCAGTTAGTTGCTGGAGTGAATGGTGTAGTGTTAACCATTTAGCTGTCAGGACAGGGTGTGTGCATAGTCAATGAGAGTCAAGAGTGATTGTGGGGCATCGCAAAAGCTGTAAAACTTGGCGTGGTGGGCAGCAGTTACCGAATGATTGCTCAGATCGTGTGCCCAGCGAACTGGCGTTCGTGACAACAGGTATATGCTAACATTAAAAAAACTTCCCACAAACAGGCCCCATGCACCTTGGTATATCACTTAGGATGTGGCAGTGCTTCAACCAACAAAACTACTGTCATTAAGTCATGATAATCCTTGGTACATTGTCACAAAATAGTAAGACAAACTTTAAGATGGGAATCTCCAGGAAAAAAATTCATAGCAGCTATGAAATTACACTTTGACCTGGCATTTGTATAGGATATGCGCAGTAATGAAGTTCTAAACTTTTACACTTGCATTAGCAAAGCTAGTGCTATTGGTGTTTGTAGCCATTAACAGAATACTGAAACTTTCGAAAAATATACTGATAACAACCTTACCAAATACAAGGATTGGCATAAAGCCACCCAGTTGATGAAAGACCTGCAATATGAGAACAATGTGCTTAGATAGAGGAATTTGAAAGCAATCCCTGTTCAAATGAACAGGTGAGTTTTCTAAAGCAAAAAGTGGTTGTATTTAAATATGCATGTAATAGGAATAAACCTGTAAGTTTCACCAAATCAAAGTATTGTCTAAGATATGAATGGTACATAACAAGCATGCATCTTTGTGAGGATAGCAGGTGTTTTTTTTTTAAACAAAAGCTCAGATGATGCTAAAAGGAGAACTAAACTTATATTTAAATCTAATGTGAAACATTTTCTCCAGAAACACCTATACATTGTAAGATTCTTCTCTAGTAAGTTGCATTTAGTACATGTTAGTAACATATTCTGTAACTAAAAAGGCTTCCATGTGGTGCCAGTACAACTCATAGCCCATGTAGTCAAAGGAGCCTGCCCCCTGACTCCAGTATTCACTGTCTCTTTCTAGTTATTGTATTGTTGTTGTATCTCTGATGGTGCAACATATAAATGGCATGTTTTGAGAAATACACATCCCAAGAAGTCACTGATTGAAATTCCTTGCTTACTTATATCAATACATAATAATCTGCTGCGTGAATTTATGCTTTTTTTTGTTCCATCATATTTCTAGAAAAATCTACATGTGCAAACGTTATATAACTTTATATATAGCAGCACTGTTTTTTATTATCAACCTGGATGAATTGGGGACAGCCTTTTACTGACATTCTAGCAAAAGATACACATTCTAGATGTACTTCCTCTTATGAGTGTGCAGTTGTAGTTCACTGCTAAAGCGCTGGTTTTAGAACACACAAACCATTGGATCACAGGCTCTAATCTCCAGGCGTCCTTTTTTATTGTTCCGTGATGTTCCTAGCATAGATAGATAAAGATTCTATATGTACTTTCCACCTAGTATCTTTATGGGATAGTGGTTGAGAAGTGTTTTGTTTAGCAAGACACAGTACATGAGATTGCATGTTCAATTCACAGACTTTTTTATTTTTATTAAATGTTAATATTCTGTTTCTTACATCCATGCTAGCTAAGAAGTAATCTGCAAAGATTACTTTTCTTTTTTATATGAAAGTAAAGGAATTTATCATTGTTAGGGACAAAAGCATAGAAAGGTGCAGCTTCCTGTGAAGTGTACTGTGTGGATTATGGCAACTGACCCCTAGGTTAATTTAATAAAACACCCAGTAGCCACAGCAAAGCCCCTTCAAACAAAACATCCAGAATTCGTCATAAGCGTGAACCACAATTATTTGAATTATTGATAATTTCATCCTTGTGGCCATGTAAAAAATAATGGTAAACAGAGGCCCTAAGTAATGTAACCAAAGGTAGGTGGTCAACAAACCCACAGTTACTAGAGATACTGTAGCTACACCAAAGAAAAAGAAGCATAAATCCTGTTCCTTGTAATTACAGCATTTATTGAGAAACCTCACAACCACAACATAAAATGGCTATACAGTATGCCAAATATATTTTGCTGCAGTTTTAAAAAAGTCTCCTGAGTCTTAAACTGCAACACTTATTATACAGCTGAGTTAAAAGAAACTTTTTGTAATTGTTCGTGTCTACAAAAGGAAAAGGTCCAATATTTGTTCCAAACTATGCAGACATTCCCCAAACAAGTAGACATAACAGTCTCTTTGATTTGGGGTTTTAAGACCATTAAGGAAATTATATAACCGGCAATGATTGCAATGTGGGCTACAGTGTTGACGAAACAAGATATAAACTTCAGAGACTGACTCCTACATCAGACATGAATCATGCACTAAGGTACCTGTCTGAAACACTCATAACTTAATACCAAACACACATTTGTGTTACTTACAGCGGTGAATTTTTCATATTCATTATTTTAACACTTTTTTTTTTTACAGACTTCTAGGAAGCCTCTGTTAGTCCAACACATTAAAATGTTTATCACAAAATGATGCAGAGAAACATTGGTAAATTAATGCAGAAAGGTACAGTTATTATTTACATGGAAAGAAGCACTGCTGTTGAGGATGTGTACATTCCCTTTAAGATCTGAATGCGCAATATTGCTACAAAAGAAGAAATAACATGTGCTACTTCATTGGCCATTGGAGCCAGAGCCTGGGAAATTTTTGGGCAGCTCCTCACCATAATTGCTGGCTGTTGATGCTTTTTCACAGGTTATTTGGAACTTAATGAGCAATAAACTCAGACGCCTTTAGGCACAAAATAGCAATATTTCTGAGTATGGGTCAAGAGTTCATGTTTGCAAGGCCTGTTTTTTAATAAAATCAAGAAGAAAGCTACACATGTAGGTGTAGGGCAGGTATGTCAGACAGATTTTTAATATATATTTCCTTGCCTTAGCTAAATTTTCTAAAGTACATTTTTTATGCTTTCAGGATATTAACCTTTATCGCGTTCAAAAATGGTACGAAAAAAAGTAGCAGTGTTCTCTGTCCATGTTAGTAATTTTTGATCACAGCAAAAATCCAATACCACTACATAGTAATGCACCAATTATAAAAATATGTTGTTTGACACTTGCTACACTTGCTCACTGCTCTGCCAACATAAAGGACTACCCGGAAGAAAGAGTAGCAGCTATCTGGCCATGCAAAATGGATCTGTAAGGTCAGGAGGAGGAGTACCCTCACAGATGAATGGGGGGATAGGTGGTCATAGGTGAGGGTGCCACAATAATCTTAAGATCGAGGGAACTTGCTGACTTCTAAGAACCCTCAAAAAAATTAGAGGGGATGTTTTGGGGGCTATGCACAAAATATATGAATATTAATGCAGCCAGGAATGTGGCCAGAAATGTGTTTTAATGAGGATTTATGTATTCAATGAGCGGATTATATGAATAATGTACTCCATATTGTAAATTTATAGGATATAAAAAGTCATCTCAGAGTCCCTGACCTTAAGGGTCACTATACTCACTCAACATCTTTACATCATATGAAACTACAATTCGAGACAAGGTACTCACATATTTATCTGTTGTGCTTTGTCTTTACATTTTAATGATTAATGAGTGCTCCTAATTGCTCCCTCCCCCTGCCTTCTATTCTCTGCTGATTTTTTTAACGTTTGCAGAAATTCTTCTAGTAGGCAGCCAAAGATCCTAGTAATAGGTCAGGGATGAGGAACATAGTTTCTCTTTCTGGAGTGCCAGATCTTTCCTGTAATTTCAAATGCTGATTTTCAGATTAAAATCCAAGAAAAGTAGTGGGATCTTGCTGTATCTAAAAGTATTTTAAAAATTAGATTAAAGGGCATGTCCACCCCAAAACTAAAATTTAACCCACTACTGGCCCCACTCTGTAGTGTATACAAATCCTTACCTTACATCCCATCTCCAATGGTTCTCCTGTAATTTTTCCCCAAAGTTAAAAAAACTGACCACCAGGAGCCTGGCCACCAGGGAAATTGTTTCGCCTCTGAGCTGTCTCAGAGGTTTTTGATTGCTCAGGAGCAGCCTTCACTCCCTCCCCCCTCCCTCCCATTAGTGTAAATCCCCTTTATCTTTCTTGTAACTATCCCACATATTCCCCCAGCCAACCGCATTAAAATATTTGTAAGAAAGTCCCCCGATCTTTACTTACCTTCCCTCTCTCATCCGGCATTTGAACTGCCGGCAGCCGCGTCTGTGATTGGCTGCCTTTCAGCTAATCACAGAGGCAGCTGCCAGTCCGGCCCCCTGCTTGCAGTTCCGTGCAAGCAGAAGCGGGCATGGCGGCGGAGGAGAGAGGGAAGGTAAGTAATGATTGGGGGACTTTCTTGAAAATATATATATAGCGGTTGGGACTGGGGAACTAGCCCTACAGCATACTAAAGCTTATCAAAAGGGTGGACATGCTCTTTAATTAAGAGAATGTGACAGTGATGTCACAGCCAATCACTGACTGCCATTCTTGGAGCACTCTCCACTGGGCTGCTCGGGAACACAAAAGAAACAGCAGCGCAGTGGAGACAGAGTGAGGAGACCGGAAGCAGTGGTTGATCGAGGAGCTTGTAAGTATGATATCTCTGGCTGGGAGCTGAATTAAAGATTTTGTATAAAACGATGTCTAGGTTTTGGGGGATATTGTACAAGACAGCAAGATATAGATTTTTGTAAAGAGGGGTGGACATTCCCTTTAATTTTAGAGTGACTAAAAAACTCAACCTCTGGCCTTGTGTTTTATTAGGTCACCGAACTGCTCTGTGACTTCGAACAGCCTTATACTGTAATTTATTGTAGGGAGTGCATTATCAACTATATAATCTATCTATGCAATTATCATCTGTACTATCTAGTGGAACAAGTGGATATTCTATTCCTGAGTATATTTTAGTGGGAGGTACAGATAATTACCTAAATATGTGAAACACTTTATTAAAGTCCCTTTTGGTTAGTTGAAATAGCATCCCCCCAACCCCCTTTTTTAAGTGCAATATGTGCCTTTATTGAATTCAATACATTTTAGTAGAATAATCCGCATAATAGTTTTAATCATAGATTTAACATTCTGTTCAAAAGTAATTCTGGGAATCATGCTGTATAATATTTTCACATGGGGATAGGTTACATCAAAAAAGTGTCAATATGGCCTTTTCTGCTGTCAGTACTGCTTCCTACGCAATTAAATGTTATGTTTGCCTTCCCTACTGTGTTAGTATATCTACTAATACTTATTTTTTATCCATTGTATAATCTCCATATTTTATAAATTTAAACACCTGTAAAACAATTTCTTTTTACATTGAGAGCTATAGAATGCAATATTAAAAATCAAAATAAACAACAATATATCCACTATTCTACATTGGCCTTCTAATTTAGTTGGTCATTAAACTGTATTAACCTAATATGATCTTCAAGAAGAAAAGCTAGGCAGTTTTTTTTTACATTTAGAAATAGCCTACACTAAGTCAAGTGGGGTAAGGCATGACTGCAATGTACCCCAATATATCTAATTCCTGCGACGTAGCTCTGGTAAAGTGCTTATAGCTTTCTGTAAATTCCACTGCATATTTTCTCTGACTTTTCTCAGATTTATGATTTTTATAATGATGGGAGGACCCACAATTTCAGAATATAAAGGGTTTAATCCAAGGATATCATGGTAGGTAATTAGGACATTTGGTATACTGCGAATTAACATTGTAGCTCTTGGAATGACACTGTTTATTTTTATTCTCTAAATTTTATTCTCCAACTTTTATTTATTTATTTTATAAATAACTTTCCGAATGATCTCGATCATTCGCAAAGGAGCTCCACACACTAATGATAAAGGGACGATAACGTCATATCCACAGTACCAGCGCCTTATCGTTGTGTGTAGTTAAAGGGGGTGGTTTGAGTTGAGAACTATAGTTCTCCTTAAATATGATAATCCACAGTCTGACTAAATCAAAACCTTCGTGCGCATGTTTTCCTGTCATGCATTTAATTCAACTCGTGTAAGTTGCCTCAGCACTAATATTTCTAAAAACAAATATCTGATTCAATAGCATTTATTAAAAAATAAATATATTTAAGGCACCCCACTATAATCCTAGGATCAAGAATGTTTAATTAAACTAATCTAGTCACAAGTCAGTGATTAGCTAATGCAATTTTAGGGTTTAATTACTCATCCTTTCAAAATTGCATCAATAATTACGAATCAGGAACCTTTCTGTATTACAGGGGTTCACTTAGTTTGGGAGGCAGCTATACTAAACACAAAGCTGGAAAGTCAGTCCTAACAAAATATCCATCAGCTGTTAGTCAGCTTCATTCCCTCACAGCAGTTGTTCATCTGAAAATAGATCTTGAATAGACAACTACAAAAGGTTAGTACCCAAGGAGGCCTAATGTTTGGTCAGATTATTTATGGACATTTATCTGAAACAAGACTCAAAGGACTTGGCATTAATTGAATAATGTTAGCAAGAGATGCAATACATTTACAAGCACAAAAAATATATACCAATTCCTTGGATTTCCTTCAAAATGGCAGATGCTTGTTCCCTCCTCTCCTATTAAGGGCACGTTGTGACCACATTGTTTTTATTTGGCTATTCTTCTCTGAAAAATAAAACAAAACAACAGAAACTGAGGATTGTCAGTTTCTGAGAAAGGAAATTGTTTGCTCCACATGGCAAATTCATACAGAATGGCAACTTCTCTCCCTTTTGCAGGACTCCTAAGGAAATGATTATTTTGTTTTTACTTAAACTGCAAATATTATAATGACAATTTTTGTAAAGGTAATACAGGACTGGAACTTTCTATTGTATATGTATATGTTTCATTTTCATATATTATGAGTGAAGGAATTATTTAATTGTATTTAAACATTGATCCTTTAGTGGCACCAGGACCCTAGTGTCATTTAACAGGCGAATACCCACTAATATGACATAACTGTGTATACATCTCAGATGTAATAGGCAAGATTTAATGTGACGAATGTTACTGATTTCAAATCTAATTAACAGTAAATCAACATTATGTGACATAAATTAGCATCACCACAAAATAATGGTGGATAGGAGCCATGGTATTAATTTAAAATAATTTGAATGATGTGGGACTACAGTCATGGGCAACATTTGGAATCATATTAAGCTCTAACACCTTTTGTTAGTTTAGATTTCAGCCACAGTGAAGTCAAAAGTTAGAACTCTGCCCAGCCACGAAGAGGAGAGCCCAAGCTACGCTAGGTTAGCCAAGCGGGTCCTTTAAAACAGGGCAGTCATGTCCAAAACATTACAGTTGTATGTAATGAATATAAAGGATCACAAGTAGACATTTTGCCTTTTATTTGGCACTAGGCTAAGGACAACTGTTTTTATAATGGGCATGGATATATATACTAGCAGTGTGACCCGGGTTGCCCGTATAATATTTTTTATGTGCAGGTGTGTTGGCTTAGATGAAAGAGAACAGGGGGGAAAAGAAAAGTGCACAGTTGGTGAATGTACTTAATAGTTAGGAGTTGAGGAGGGTGACCTTGCTTGAGGGAGGTATAACACATATGTTTATTGCAAAACGTTATACAATGTTATCAGTTTTTCCACTTTGAGCATAAATATACAAATGTTGTGGTGAACATGCTACATGGAATTTGCCGTGGGGAGAAGATGGTTGATTGCAACTGAATACCGCAGCACTTGAATGACTGACAGGTGCAATGTCTTTGAATCATGTGATGTGCAGGCTCTTTGTCTGTAATGTTAAAGCCCGGCTTCATTCTGTTGCACTGTTTGAGCCTTGTGTATTTTTATTAAGCATGCTCTATTTTTGGTCACTTTGTTGCACTTAACACTTTATCCTTGCTCAAGGACCACTTTATATTGACTATTAGATCCCAATCAATAAAGTTAGTTTCTGGTCCAAATTAAAGTGCCATGTCTTTAAATATGAAGTGTGTGACTGGTGCTTAAAGGACACTAAAGCCACAGAATAAAACATGAACCGGAAGGCAGAACACCTTGATATAAAGCCAGTAATCAGTGTCTTACCTTCATTTTGTATAGGTGCTGGGAAATTCCCTAAATAATATATGGTTTGTGCTTAATATCACAGCATTCTAATATCACACAGTCTGGTCAACGACCATTAGTCTGCCCATGCTCAGTCTTAGCTATGGCAGAAATTCTTACAGTTGGTCACACCCATCAATAATCTCTAGCCAATCCTTTTATGGGCAGATAAAGCAAGGAAGCATGTGACTGAGGTCAGGAGGTTGTGGTCTGACACTGCACATACACACAGATACTTAATTCAGTTCTTAACAGGCTTACATTTATTTTAATACAATTTAGAAGTCATATTATATAGCTATTGGTGTTTTGAGGGGGGTTGTTTTCAGATTCTGGAGTATAAAAAAATGGATTTAGTTCTCCTTTAAGTTAGGTAATGCAGGTAATTCCTATGTAGTCTATACCCCCCCAACTGTCCCGGTTTGAGTAGGTGGATGGGATGTTTGCTATATTGGGGGCAGGGGCACGGCATTCTAGGGCGCGCCAGGAAGCTTGGACGTGACATTTGGTGGTTGCAATACTGCATGGCCACTTTGTTTCAAAGCGTAGGCGTGGCCATGGCATTTAGGAGCATGGGTATGATGTTTTGAGGTGTCGATGTTAAGTTTGTGGGTGTGGTGTTTAGGGGTGGGCCTGTGATGTTTGGGGGCATGGGTATGATGTTTTGAGGCGTCGATGTTAAGTTTGTGGGTGTGGTGTTTAGGGGTGGGCCTGTGATGTTTGGGGGCATGAACAGGATGTTTGTGGATGTGGACATGATTCTGGAATGTACCTGTGTTGTTTGAGGGCATGACTATGATGTATGGGGGCAGACCATTTATTTTTTTTTTGGGGGGGGATGGGGTGATCACAATATCTAGTGGCCTGCTCACAACATTTGGGGGCATAGTTGCAATGTTTAGGGGGGGGGGCGTGATGGTTGGGGTATGAGTGTGACCGTGGCCATGACAGCAATATCTGGGGGCGTGGTCACATTCAGGAGCTCTGCTTTAAATTTCTTAGCATGACAATAACACAAAGAACCCCAAATGTGGTTCATATCACCAATAGTAACAAGCCTTTCCAGGGTTATATTTGAATATAAATGTGATTCATATCACCAATAGTAACATAGTCTTTCCAGGGTTTATATTTGTATATAAATGTCATTCATATCACCAAAGTAACATAGCCTTTCCAGGGTTTATATTTGTATATAAATGTGATTCATACACCAATAGTAACATAGGGGGCGATGCACCAATGGGCGCATCACTCCTGTTTGGAGTTTAGTCACGCTAACCGATGTTTATATCGGTTAGCGTGACTTAAACTCCTTCCTTGCGGCGGCTGCGCGGCTAATGCGAAAGTTAACAGCGCAGCCGCGCAAGCGATGGTATATGCCAAAATCGGCATTTATTTCGGAATCGAACAGCACCAGGTAGCGATGTTCCGAGCGCCGCTATCGGCATATAAACATCGCCTGGTTGTTTGCACTGGGTTGCCGATAGCGGTGCTCGGTGCCATCGGCCTGATAGTCTTTCCAGGAAAGAAATACTTGAGGTACCTCCCAGGCATCCAGTCCCTTCCGGCCACCTCACTGCCAGATAGACAATACTAAGAAATAAGGAAAGTAGGGCTGTCCAGTCGTTTTATATTTTTCAAGGGTAATCCCTCTTTATTGCAGTACACCAACACACGACGTTTCGGCCGTTGGCCTTTATCAAGTGTTACAGGTCAGTGAAAAATATTGCTCAATATGGCCAGAAACAACAAAGTGAAACTTGGTTTGTCTATTCCATTGAAGGTATTTGCATGCAAGAAACTGGATGATGTTGTCATGCAGTATCCCTCACAGAGCAGTACAAACTGTCTTTAGAGGCAAACAAAAGAGAAATAAGAGGCTCCGTGAATAATTGAGCAAGTGGATGTCTCATTGGTTATCCACTGGCACCTTCAATAAAGGGTAACTCCAGCCCATAATGAAATTAATGTTCTGATAATACAGCCCCAGTTCTTATTTATTCTTACCTTGATCCGACGCTCCTACAAGTTTAGAACCTACACAAACACAATCCATCAATGGTGTCTCTCTTTTCCTGGTAATAACTGTCAGTCAGCCAATGGCCATTACCGAACAATGGTTACAAGCCATGGGCAGAGCTACAAGTGCGCTCTACTCTTAAGCATGCTTGAAACCAGCTCGCAACTGAGGAGAAGACAGGACTTCCGTGGTTGAGTAAGTTTGATAACACAGCATGGGAGCATCAGGAAAAGCTAAACTTAAAACAAAGTGCTGTTTCGGGTGTGTAAAGCATCAAAACATGTTAGGTTATTTGGGTCTGAACTTGCCCTTAAATTCCAAAATCTGCAGTGAAGTGGCAATTTTCAAAGCGAAGCATATCTGAGAATGGGCAATAAAAGAAAAAGAATTAATATGGGTAAAGCAACATAGACTAGGCTTTTTTTGCAGCTTTGCCTGAAGGCCAACTTTCCGAGTCTGAGGCTCCTTCTTTGTTGACATCAAATAGTTTTTTAAACAGTTTGTGTTTTTTTCAATTCACAAATTTCAGCAAAAATCTAGCCTGGTTTATTCCCCCCTGAAGTAAAAGCAAGTGTGGTTGGATGTGGGGCTTGTGTTTAGGGGTGGGGTTAAGAGCTCCAGACTTTTTGACCCTATTGGCTCCTGTAAATCTGGCCCTATATTTCATTATTTATAATCACTGCTTTTTATGCAACTAGTCACACGACCACTGAAATTTGTTTATTATAGACAATAATGTAATACCTGCTTAAAATAAGGACGGGTTCCTTGGCCTGGTTATGCGACTCCTTGTAACATCCTTATATTTTAATGTTACAACAGGTGGTGCATTATTCACTATATCATTTACCAGATATTCATAGTGTAATATGCATTCTACCAATGATGAAAGTAGGGCATACATATGGGTGACATGCTGTACATTAAGCCTGCTTATCCTAAATCCAAGGCAAAAAGGTGCACAAATTTGCCAAAACATTCTATACCTTCTATACCTGACACATATAAAGTTAGTGTGTGTACCTCTTTGTTGCTTGGATTCCAGATATTGTGGCTTACCAGATACAAGTTTCAGCATCATATGAAGGTGTGCAATCAGGATACCAGGTTGAACGCAATGTCTCAAGAATGAGCTTTCTGTCCACAGAACTGTAGGTACTGTAGGTGCGTGAAAAGTAGATTGCAAGTCTGTTACAAGGGTCTGTTTCACCTTGCTAGTTTAAGGATTTTCAAGGGTAAACCTGATGCTGAATAAAATGTGATTGTGAGGACCATTCATAATTTGGCCCCAATTAGTCCAGCCCCATTGCATCCTGGTATAATGCGATAAGTACAGGGCAATCCTGCTAGTTACATTCTAACCAGTGTGTGCGGCATTTAGGTGATACAAAAATTCCTCTGTTTTATTCATATATTTTGAGTACAATTAAACAAAATGATAAATTCCTCTTGTGTGTGAAGCCAATCATGTTCCCTTGGGCTATGCATCCCTGCCACGACATAAGGACGGTAGGACTTCTCTGACTCTGACCCAGTGACAGTGACAATGGCAGTGACTCTGGATTGTTAAGTAACATTAGCATTTTAGTTATTTTAACCCTAAAACACACTAAAATGCACACAAATGCAAACACATCCAATGTGCTAAAAAAACCTCATACAAATGTGGTCAATTTGCATAGCATGTATTTTAAAATATGTATGTTTTTATTTTGTAGTGTGAACATAGCGTAGCCTTAGACTTTTCCCCAGCATTTACTTTAATAAGCTGCGCGATTTCAGGGGATGTCTCCATTTTTTCTTTTTGCTGCGATACAGGAATTATCGCAATTAATTCATGCTTATCGCAGCGAAAAGAGAAGATATATACTGGCGCACACCCAGCAACGATACTTTCACAGAGAGAACGAGCATTATTATAAATACGGCAAAATAGCGCTCTCGCCATTGCAATGTCCTGCGACAGAGAAATGGCGAAATTAGCGATCGATTTATAACTTGCCCCTTAATGATTGATACCCCTTGACTTTTCTGTTTTCACGTTGTTCTATTATTTAAAGTTTTTTTTTTGTTAACAAAACAAAATAAAAGGGCATCAACTGTATATTGAAAAAAAAAGTTTTTTAAATTACCCATTACTGGAAACTAGAATTCTTCTCAAGTATCACTGTACCATGTATTTGTTGATCTGCCCCTTTTCTTAGATATGCAATCCAACCATCTACATTTTAACTGTCAATCGACAGCGTAATTATCATAACTCTTCTGCTGTGTGCAGTTTTGCTGTAACTGGGCTGGTGACAGTCTGTATGTGTGAATTGCATGATGGGAAATCCACTTTCAGTGTGATTCATAGTGATTATAAGCATGCTTGCCCTCATAGAAAGTCTAGTCCAAAAAAGGTGGTGGTATACTGAGCAAATCAAGTACTGGATTGAAGGCATGCAGCAACACACACACCTACATGTAGTAATTAAAGATTATGATGATTCAAAGTCATATTTTCATATAGTTGGACCAAAAACAAAAATACTGTAAAGATAGGGAATCCCCCAAGCCTAAGCTCACTAGGGTAAAAAAAAAAAAATCTGTCCCTAAAGGTACTTATTCCCTTGTCCTGATCCTCTTCTGCTCATCTGCATGGATAAGCAAAGAAGCTGGACCGGCAGCTGCGTTTGGGATCATGATGTGGCTGCTGGTCCAACCCCTTTGCTAATCTGTTGGTAACTCTCATTAGCCAGAGCAGGATATACCACAGGCAACCCTAGGCACCTGCCTACGGCCCAGGAAACTTTGGGGGCCCAGCTTCAGAAGCAGTAACAAATTATAGTCATACAATAAATGTAGCAAAAGGGCGCCTAAATGATGACCCTGACTATGATGCCCCATATGATCCTACATCTATGGCATTAGCAGACGATTTGGGATTTTTAAACATATCGTATAGGGTTAGGGTCTTTCTTACCTTTACAGGATTTTTGTTTTTGTCTCAGACCCGATACACCAAGGGATACAGAAAAAGGGGGGATGCTCCACTGCACAGTCACAAACCTCTAAGAGAAGCTGGAAAGGCAGGTATGGATAACACACAGAGAGGCTCCTACTCTTAGTTTCTTGGACTTTCATCAGTCCCTGCATATGGCAGAGAAGAAAAAGGTAAGGATCTTTTAACACTACACAGTGGGCTCAACAGTGGGGCAAATTTTAGTTGGGGGGGTGGACAGCCCTTTAAAAGCGTTTTAATTTTATATTTCTGAGACATATGATATCTTTAAAATAAAATAATTTGGATGAAATTTTAAAATGATTTTTACTAGGGTTGTCAGAGCAATATAATCAGAGGACATCAGGATTGGTGTAGTTACATTATAATCAGATTGCAGTCAGTGTAGCCCATCTAATTGCAGTCCCAATAGTCTGATAATGTAAATGTAAACACACCATAAGAAATAAATGTTTGGTGAAAATGTTGTGTCTTAAGTTTTTGCAGGTTTCAAGTAAGGAAATTCTTAAGTCCAGTTATATAGATTGAAGATTGAATGACTGATGTCTATAGTTTCTCCCCTCTAATGTGGTGAAGGTATTACGTACTAATCAATCAAGAATAGATAAAAGAATAAATTTGGGTAAGCATACTGCTGATTTTTTTTTTTTTAAATATACAAAAAGAATAATGATATTTAGGATAAAGTTTGCTTTATAGATTTTCTAAAATATCAATCTAAAATGACAAAATTTTAATACTTTTACATATAATCTCTTATTTGAGAGGCAAGTTTATATTTCTCACCAGTTCTAGTAAATTAGCACCATAACGTCCCAAAGTGGCCAACAAATGTGAACAGACTCACATTTTCTCACATTTTCCAAATTCCATAAGCAAGGCTTAAGCAGGTGCCCACAATACTGTCTAATCAGTGGAATAAGTTATTCTAACCTGACTCACAAACAGTTCTTCAAGATCTTCCTGTCCTAACCAGAATATTAAAGTAACCCATTAACTATGCCAACAATGAAACAGACCAGAATAATATATCAACAGCTTACCAGTCGCGATATTTTGTTAAATGGATGAATTGAGTCCTATGAATCTGAGAGACCTGTCTAATTCTGGACAGTCTTTCTTGCTGTGTTAGTAGAGAGGAAAACCGGGGGTCTCAACCACACTGAAGAGCTTGGATCCACATGACATCAGTTTGCTAAAATAGACTATACACTCCAGGCTCCTATCTTTCTGGCTTCAAGAATTAAGATTAACCAAAAGGAAATGTATCCATAATACCGATAATTTGGTGCATAATAAACAAGATATTTGGTGTGTGATGTGTTGTAGTTAACAAATGGAGGTTGTACCTTTAGTTTTCAATCTTCCTTCCAAACAATGTTCAGCAGTGTCGCGTGCTCAGTTTCACACTTTGGAGGACATAGCATCTGTCAAGCTTTTTTTTTTTGTAACATGACCTGCTTTGGATCGGGGCCATTTACTAAATGCCATTGCCACTCCTTCTAGTTTATAGCTCCCAATAATCAGCTGGCAAAATTATATTTTTATGTCATTAATGAGTATTGAAGAAAAGGTTGTTGTGAGTAACAGGTAAAATGTCCTTCATATTGATTATTTAAGGCACAATTCTGTTGTTTTATGCAATGGACACCGTCTTGTAATGAGAACACAGAGATATAAATTATAGTGCAAACCCGTTGCTGGCACACTAACAGAAGCAAGTTAAAGACAAAAATGCCTGATACAGCACATGTACAACCCAACAGGTACAAAGCCCCGCCCTCCTTTTGATCACTGGATAATACGACTTTTTTATACTATACTATAATTTTATTCAGCTTTTATAACTCAAATAAAACATCAAAATTGGAAGAATACATAAACATCAACAAATGTAAAGAAAAAGAGTAATGTATCAGTAGGGTGGCTCAAAGGAATACTTCCTAAACTATCGAAATCTAGATAAAGAACGTCCATCATACTTAGTGAATTTAAAATTCATAGTTTGCCCCATACATTTTGCAATGGAACCTCCAAGCAAAAAATATTTTATCATTGTATAACCATGTGAGGCAGTAAAAGGTGTTGTCGCACCCAGGTGGGGAGTCTATGGGATGGTAGTAGTGTAAGGAAAGGAAGTTTGGCCAAGAGCCAGGTATGACCCTTTTTTATTTCATTCATTTGTGGAAATAATACTTAACCCCACTGCTAGGCATCTTCTGTGTGCTGCTATGTTTTCCCAATCACTTTTTTCCTCATAGTAGTTCCATTAATTAAATCAGAGAAACATTGCATGATTGTTGGCAGACTGTATGCCCTGCATTTACAGAACATCTCTCAGCAACCAGCCTTTCCAACTATTGGAGCTGATATAAAAGAAGAAATGCCTAGGGAAAACAAGCAGCCTACTGGATGACAGACAAGCTTTTATAAGTTAAACTGTTTCTGTGTGTTGAATGTACTTTGATCACCCTATACCTAAACATATGTAATCAAGAAAAGTGATGGAAACAGAAAGGAAACTGGTAGTGGTGGTGGGTGGGGGATTAAAGACAAAATGAAATGATTGAATACATAACAATAAAAGGATGTGTCAGGCAGTTTGTGGTGAGTACACTTGACACTTTAACCAGCATTGCCATCTAATGTCTCTCTGATTATCATTTTTAGCATATATGTGGTGATCAATTAGATCAACTGGACTCAAAGTGTAGTCCTTGAAGACGTTTTGGCTAGTCATCCAACTGGCTTTCTCAATTCAAAATGACTTGAGAAATAAATACCATTAAAGTGTCCAAATCAGAATATAACAAGGTTTTAGGGACCTCCTGAATGCAAGGTGTTGATAGCTAAGAGATTTTATCAAATCTGCCCATGGTCAGGCTTTAAAGCGCATTGTACATTCAGGCTGGTTTCTTTATTTTGACATAATGGCCTCAGTGGCACCTCTTTTGAACCAATTTGTTACTTGGCCAAGATGTTAAAACGTATGTTGTTTTCCTTAAGATGCAGTATACGGATGAGTCTTGACACAGGAATGGCTCTTCTGTGATGGGCCATACGTTGGTGCAATTGCTGTTTCATCTCCTCACATAACAAATCAGAGCACACTACACTGCACTGTGTATATGATGTCGCTCTTCTGCGTTTCATTATTTGATCTTTGAATGTACCAGTTGCTGCCTCAGTGTGTTTTTAAGTTTAGAGCAGACATGTTTTGAAGAAAAAAATGCCTTGTTAGCAAAAACTGGAGAGAAACTTCTGGAAAGTGATGGTAGTCAGAGGTGTAACTACCAAGGGAACAGCCCCCGCCAACCAGTAACTACCTCCGAGCAGGTAGTTACTGGTTACTCTTCTCCCGTAGATACAGCTCTCCCATTCCACCACTTTAGATCAACCAGGGATGCCCCATTATAGTTTAAGTCATTAGGGCTGGTGGTGGGGGTACATGGGGAAAAAGAGACTAGATAAAGTAAGGGGTGGAAATAAATAGAAAAGATTTTACAGAATTGTTGTGGGTAAGGCTGACATGAAAACAAAACTTTTTTCTAACTGGTGTCAATTTTTTGGATGAGGGTTCATAAATGGTAAAAAAATGTGGTTTACAAAATTATTACTGGCTACTATTCACAGTCAATTTATTGTATGTTTTGGTTGATGGGTTTGATCCCTTTCTCATAGATACGCGCTGTTGATAATGTTTGGCAGTTTGGCCATACATGGATCAGTGCCAGGGTTTATGCACACATGTAAAATAAAAATCATTAGGAAAAGTCATCATACAATCTGTCTAGCCTGTTGCTCTATGGAAAGGGGTGGGTGATTGATTAGGATACGTCCGGTGGAATTGGAGGACAAAGTATGCCTCTCCCCAACATTGTGGTTATTTGAAGAATGGGAGGTAAAGGAGCTATGTCTTACCTTCCGTCTTAATGGATCTAATAGGAGCCAGGAGCAAAGAGTAGCTACTTTACCCCCCATTCTTCAATAATGCAATAAAAGTACTACTTTCTTAGTGAACTATCCCTTTAAGGATTCAGCAGCATATATCATTAAACAATGTCACAGGGAGCTTGTACAAATGCTTGATTGTTGGCTGAAGAAGTTGTTTGTTGCCCACTTCATCTGTTAATTGTATAATACATGTACCATAGATATATGTAAACTACTATTGTTTGTGTAAAGCCAGCGCAAACACCAGTGCAAAGGTAATTATGCAACATTCTCTGATTTTTTTAGTTCTATAAATTACAAATTATTTTTCATAATACATAACGTTATGGGACATATTACCTACAGTGGATGCTCTCTGGCCCGATTTGTTTGTGATCAGGGTTTCGACTGCAAATCAATGGGCCAGATCAGGGGTGTAACTAATAGGGGAGCAACTGCAGGGGTGGCCCAGGAGCCAAGGGCCATCTCCTATGACAGATATTGCCTCTTCCAAGAAAACCACTGTGGAGTAAGCACGGATATGGGCCCCATCATACTTTTGCTGGGGGGGCCAGTGATTCCTAGTTATGTTACAGGTCCAGAGTGAAAAACGTTGCAGGATAGTCAGAAGTTAAAACTAATGGTTGTTCCTGCTCTAGTAAATTTCTGGTAAATGCGACCATCGAATATCCCATCTATTAAATGTCTTATAAGTGTATGACCAGCATTACTTCAGATTAGGGGCCATATGTATAAATGCGCGGTATCGCACATTAGCGATATCGTCGTCTTATCGTTAAATTACGATGGGGGGTGTAAATGTATGGCCATGATCATTCATTTACTCTGAACGTTGTAAGTAATAACGAATGTTTGGTCTTAGAATACTTTACGGTAGGAAACTACCGCAATGGTATTCTATGGGGATCGTAAATCTACGAACGTGGACATAAATTTACGCCCGTTTTAACGATCAAAAAAGAATCGTAAATTAACTGTGGCTTTACCGATTTTTAACTCGATCGTTAGAGGTGCAGTATCGTGCATTTATAAACATGGCAATAGAGTACCTATTCTACATTTCACTTATAGCCTTCTTCCCTCTGTCTGTCATCAATATTGCTCAGTGAATAAACATCTAGAACAAAGTCCTTGCTAATAAAATAAAATGCCTCAGCTGACCTGATGTTCTGAGCTTGGGTGAGGTGGAAATGAAGGGAGTGTAACGGGTAATGGTCTCTGCATCCTCTGGGGTGTGGTTTAAAGGATAACTATATACTATAATAATTTTTTAAAAATCGGAATACACTGGCAGGGAGGTAAGATTGATTATGCCAACTCACAATATCATTTCGTGAGAAACTACAGCACATTCAGTTTCATTTGCAAGGTTAGCCTGGACTATTCCTGTATTAAAGATAGTGCTGAAACCAGGGGAAGACTGGCAGAATCAGTTTTTCTGGGGCTGGTGCTCTCACAGAAACAATATTAGAGGTAGAAATTACCAGCATTATATCCCTGTACTTTTCATTTTACCTGTTTTTTTTGTTTTTTTTTTAAACTTTATACACACTCTAGTTCTCCTTTAATAAGCTGCTCTCTTCCACAAAGAAAGCACGGAAGGTGCAGTATAGTAGTCTCATGTAATCCGTACAATGTTGCCAATAATGCATAAAAGTTTTGCTTTGGGGTGGATATGCCCTTTAACATACCTACTACACACTGTGTTCCACAGGTCAGATTATATGTTGTACAATTGTTAACATTTGAATACGTTTTCTGTTTTATGAGAATCTAAGATGTTTCAAATCTTTTACACTTAAAATAGATCTTTGTGAGTTCATGTGTGTTTTGCATTTATTACATCAAGTTGCAATCCTACAACAAAAAAAAACATACAAAAACATTAGCAAGCCAAATTCAATGAATCAGCTTCCTTAAAGTTTGGGACCAATAATTTGTGTGTGTTTAATGAAAATATAACCTTGGCTCCTTGTGCCTCAAACATCACATGTGATCAAAAATGGTCAATATTAAGAGCAATCTGGAAATTCTAAAGTTTCCTGGAGCATATTTACATCTGACTAATGTCTCTTTAATGTATTTTTAGATCTAACATATTGTGACTTGGTTTAGCTTGTGTGTATGCCGTGTGATTTTGTAGTAGCAATCTAGCAGTAATGTACTGCATTATTGCAGCACTAAATAGAGAATTAGTAATTTGATTAGTCTGCTAGGGATCCAAAAAATATCATCAATAGAGATGGCTGAACTTTCAAAAGTTCGTTTCGTTTCCAAACTTCCTTAAATATTTGTTTGAAAACAATACCATTAAAGTCAATGGGAGAAATAGTTGAAAAATTCAAAATATATTAGTTAAAGTAACAATGGCAACTTATCTGTAGCATCTAGGAAAAGGTCTGGAGAACATGTTTATGTCACCAAAACGCGTTTAAACACTTTTTCCCCCCACAAAATCGACAGCTAATTAGAGGGTTACTGAAATCGAATGATTTCGAGGGTTACCAAAAATGTCCACTACATACGAGGGTTACCGAAATCAGCCTCTAACATTCGAGGGGTTACCAAAATCGGCCGCTACATTTAAGGGATACCGAAATTGAAGGCTACATTCGAGGGTTACCAAACATACATTTGAGGGTTACCAAAATCGAATGCTACATTCGAGGGTTACCAAAATTGTAGGTTACATTCAGGGGTTCCTGAAATCGAAGGCTACATCAGGAGTTACCAAATCGAACGAACATTCAAGTGTTACTGAATTCGATGTAAACTTCGAGGGTACTGATTCGGGAATTCGATAATTATCGAAGTTTCTATAATTATCGAAAATAAGTCTGCGAGTTCAGAGTTCGAGTTTGTTCCAAACTCATAAAGTTCGGCCCAAACTGTGGTTGGGTTGGATCCATCACTACTACAAAACAAATATGAGTGCGAATATGACTGCATTTCCAGTATTCCATTATACTCCCCGATGGGGAGGCACCCGTCCGGTATTAAGAGGTATATTAGCTTCCTACAGTATAGGAATTAAATCCAACTAAATATGGAACCAACCATTTGTTCCAAATGTTATCTTTATTCCTACATATAAGACAAGTGAATACCAAATAGTTCAGTGTTCTAGTGCACTAAATAGGCAATATAAGCATTAAATATAGATAAACTGGGTGTACCAGAGTTACTAAGGTGTCTAGAGATGAAGGGTATAAAATAATGCTGCAAATAGCCTACAAAGGAAATATTTGGGCCCTTTGCACAACCCCAACAACCGGGTCAGGAGTCAGGGTAACTCAAAGCAGCGGATACACGCCATGCAGGGGATAGCAGAGGATGATGCCGAAGAAGGGTCCAGAAGAAGGAATAGGTACTTCTGAAATGTGCGTAGGTCTTTTGGAAGGTGTTCGGAGTGCTGTGGTATTGGAGGGGATAACGGTATGCCAAAGTAATTAGAGACTGTGGTTCCTGATACAGCGTTGGCGGCACTTAAGTATATTCCGCTTTCCATTTGCATGTGTCATCTGTTTACTTTTACTACCGCTTACTGCTTATACGCTAACATTGTTTGCTTGGCATCATCCTCTGCTATCCCCTGCATGGCCATGTATTCCAGCTGCTTTGGGTTAGGGATGTGTTTCTGGTTCCTAATGAACCCTTTTTTATTGGAACTGCCAGTTTTAGAATTTCAATAATTACATTTTCTGGATTTCATAAAATGTTTGAAATTCCATTGATTTATATATCATAAATATTAAAAATTTAAATATAAAAAAAATTGTGGCATTGATACCTGTTCCCAGGTCCCCATGCCGAGATAGAGAAATTTAACCATTATATTTTCAAAACTTTCAGAAGTTGACTTTCCCTTCTATTGGATTTGTTTGAGTTTTCTAAACTTTTTGAAATCCGATTTCAGAAGAGACATGGCTGTTTGGTTCATCTCTACTTTTATCTCCAAATTATAGTGTGGTTTCCTAGTACTGCATGTGTACTTTAATTAGGACTTTATTAGAAGAAGGTGCTAGTATTGTAACAATATTGATCTTTGTGATCAACACTTAACCATTGCGACATTAAAGGGATGTCCACCCCCAAAACTATATCCCCCACTAATGGCACACCATGTAGTGTAATAAACCTTACCTCACATCCCAGCTCCATAAGGTTCTCCTGTAGTCCTTCCCCAAAGTCCCAAAAACTGCCTACCAGGAGGATAGCAGAGTCCATATAGGACTCTGCCTCCTATCTGGCCTCCGGAGAAGTTTGGCATGCGTACTGCAGCCTCTCTTCCCCTCCCTCCCTCCCCTCCCTCCCTTCCTTCATTGTGCATACCCTCCCCCTACCATAAAACCCCTGCCCGGATCATAGTATATCTTCCCCCAGCCCAACCGCTAAAAAAATAATTTTAAGAAAGACCCCAACTCTACTTACCTTCCCTCTCTCCCCAGATTCTGAGAAGCCGGCAGCCGTGTCCGTGATTGGCTGCCTCTCACGGACACGGCTGCCGTCCCGCCCCCTGCTGCAGTGTCGGAGGAGAGATGGAAGGTAAGTAAACATCAGGCACTTTCTTAATATATTTTTTATAGCGGTTGGGGCGGTGGTGAATTATTCTTTTATTATAGCTAAAAGTTATAATATAGGGTGGACATTGCCCTTATAGAAGTCCCACACTGGTTAGCCGCTATGTCTATATAAATTAATTTGTCCCCCCTCTCGGTACTCTGCCCTTGGCCACAACCTCTTTTGACTTGAACCCCCCACCATGGTTAATCTTACCTTCTATTCTTACGGCTTTGCGCGAAAGCAATTGGATTTCTTGAAACACCCCTCCATTGGCGGGAACAATGCTATTTGTGGATACTAGTACATTCCGTACATCGTTCCCCTGGTTCTATTTTGTCCCCACCCGCCCAGTGCCGGTTACCCCCTTGTTGGCACAGACTTTTGATTGTGACTCCCATGTGCCTTACCCTCTTCGCTCACCCGCGCTGCAGTGTTATAAGAACCCTCAAAAAAATTAGAGGGGATGTTTTGGGGGCTATGCACCAATATAATTTCTATGAGAAGCGACAGCAGAAAGAAAACTGCTTCTGCCAGGCTTCCTGAATGCTTCAGTCCTATCTTTAATACAGCAAGGCCCAGGGCCATAACCTAATAAATGAAAACTGTATGTGCTGTAACTCCTCAACAAAACAATATTGAGATATGGGAATATAATCCTATCTTCCTGTTTCAGGTAATTTTAATTTCTAAAAAGTAAATTTTTACAGTATAGTTGTCCTTTAAAGGGCAACCGTGGTCTCAAAACAAGTAAACAAGTTAGGGTTGAATGAAAGCCTGCAGTATTTCCCTAAAAAATTAGCCGACAATCACATCTCTGGGTGGAGCATGTGAGAAATTACATTGGGGTGAATGTTGGTGAAAAAATATGACAATTGAGAAGGGGAGATTATTAATGGAACTGGTCACATAACTACAAGCTGGTCACATGGCAGGAAGTAATATTGCTGAACCTTTCCAGCAATAACTTCTCACAAATTTTATTTAGAGATATGATTTAGGGATTTTTAAAAGGTAGTTTGGAAGATCTTCGATTATAATGGCAGGTGTCAGGACAGTGGTGTAGTGACTTGGCATGAATGGGATAACTATTGGTATTAGTTCTTTCAAAGGACCTATAAAAATGCCATTCCACCCTGGAAAACAGTCCCCAGTGTTTATGTTAGGGTTAGTGAAGCACGGAACCAGATCTGGAGGTTGGTAATTACAAAAGGGGTTACCCTTTGTAATTAGTATAATTATGTATAATATGTAATATGTATAAAATAAATATTATTTTTTTAAAACCAATATTATATTGATGAATGGGAGAGTAGGCCATTAAAAATATACCCAACATGGAGACCTTATACCTTGCCAAGGGAGTTATTAATATCTTGGGAAATATGTATTATACACGGGTCGTGTTTGGTATTGTAGGAGTCCAATTACTACAGGAAAGGAATATGTGGTTTAACCCAGTACAATGTACACATTTAAAGTTATATGGAATCTGCCTAACTGAGGGGGAATGAATGATTGAAGTCGTAAATCTGGACATTCCTGGATACTCCACCTCATGCATAGCTAAGGAGGGGGATGGTTCAACAAGGGGCTTAAAAAAATCACTGTAACCCCTTCAACTTTGTTCATACTGAGGGGACATGCTAAATGTGTATGGATCATATGTTTCCTTCTCACCCCGAGACACAGGACTTCTCTAGTGAGTAATTAGGGTCTGTGAATATTTTTATCCTCTTTATTTTAATATATAATAATAATATTTTATATAATGTTTGTACTATTGTATGTCATTTTATTGTAACACAATTTTCTTTTTGTATTATATGCACTGTCCACCTTTTAGAATTTTAAATCTAAAATTTAATAAGTTTTGTCTTTGAGCTCTAAAACAACTCAGCCTCTTGTAAGTTTACTTGTGTTTGGATGGTCTTTAAGTGTATGGAATGCTTTGCTAGTGTAAATGCTAATTAACTCTGTGACTGTGTGAAGGACTGATGCTAATTAACCAGTTAGTTGCTGGAGTGAATGGTGTAGTGTTAACCATTTAGCTGTCAGGACAGGGGTTGCATAGTCAATGAGAGTCAAGAGTGATTGTGGGGCATCGCAAAAGCTGTAAAACTTGGCGTGGTGGGCCAGCAGTTACCGAATGATTGCTCAGATCGTGTGCCCAGCGAACTGGCGTTCGTGAAACAGGTATATGCTAACATTAAAAAACTTCCACAAACAGGCCCCATGCACCTTGGTATATCACTTAGGATGTGGCAGTGCTTCAACCAACAAAATACTGTCATTAAGTCATGATAATCCTTGGTACATTGTCACAAAATAGTAAGCACAACTTTAAGATGGGAATCTCCAGGAAAAAAAATTCATAGCAGCTATGAAATTACACTTTGACCTGGCATTTGTATAGGATATGCGCAGTAATGAAGTTCTAAACTTTTACACTTGCATTAGCAAAGCTAGTGCTATTGGTGTTTGTAGCCATTAACAGAATACTGAAACTTTCGAAAAATATACTGATAACAACCTTACACAATACAGGATTGGCATAAAGCCACCCAGTTGATGAAAGACCTGCAAATGAGAACAATGTGCTTAGATAGAGGAATTTGAAAGCAATCCCTGTTCAAATGAACAGGTGAGTTTTCTAAAGCAAAAAGTGGTTGTATTTAAATATGCAGTAATAGGAATAAACCTGTAAGTTTCACCAAATCAAAGTATTGTCTAAGATATGAATGGTACATAACAAGCATGCATCTTTGTGAGGATAGCAGGTGTTTTTTTTTTAAACAAAAGCTCAGATGATGCTAAAAGGAGAACTAAACTTATATTTAAATCTAATGTGAAACATTTTCTCCGAAACACCTATACATTGTAAGATTCTTCTCTAGTAAGTTGCATTTAGTACATGTTAGTAACATATTCTGTAACTAAAAAGGCTTCCATGTGGGTGCCAGTACAACTCATAGCCCATGTAGTCATAAGGAGCCTGCCCCCTGACTCCAGTATTCACTGTCTCTTTCTGTTATTGTATTGTTGTTGTATCTCTGATGGTGCAACATATAAATGGCATGTTTTGAGAAATACACATCCCAAGAAGTCACTGATTGAAATTCCTTGCTTACTTATAATCATACATAATAATCTGCTGCGTGAATTTATTGCTTTTTTTTGTTTCCATCATATTTCTAGAAAAATCTACATGTGCAAACGTTATATAACTTTATATATAGCAGCACTGTTTTTTATTTATCAACCTGGATGAATTGGGGACAGCCTTTTACTGACATTCTAGCAAAAGATACACATTCTAGATGTACTTCCTCTTATGAGTGTGCAGTTGTAGTTCACTGCTAAAGCGCTGGTTTTAGAAACACACAAACCATTGGATCACAGGCTCTAATCTCCAGGCGTCCTTTTTTATTGTTTCCGTGATGTTCCTAGCATTAGATAAAGATTCTATATGTACTTTCCACCTAGTATCTTTTATGGGATAGTGGTTGAAAGTGTTTTGTTTAGCAAGACACAGTACATGAGATTGCATGTTCAATTCACAGACTTTTTTATTTTTATTAAAATGTTAATATTCTGTTTCTTACATCCATGCTAGCTAAGAAGTAATTGCAAAGATTACTTTTCTTTTTTATATGAAAGTAAAGGAATTTATCATTGTTAGGGACAAAAGCATAGAAAGGTGCAGCTTCCTGTGAAGTGTACTGTGTGGATTATGGCAACTGACCCCTAGGTTAATTTAATAAAACACCCAGTAGCCACAGCAAAGCCCCTTCAAACAAAACATCCAGAATTCGTCATAAGGTGAACCACAATTATTTGAATTATTGATAATTTCATCCTTGTGGCCATGTAAAAAATAATGGTAAACAGAGGCCCTAAGTAATGTAACCAAAGGTAGGTGGTCAACAAACCCACAGTTACTAGAGATACTGTAGCTACACCAAAGAAAAGAAGCATAAATCCTGTTCCTTGTAATTACAGCATTTATTGAGAAACCTCACAACCACAACATAAATGGCTATACAGTATGCCAAATATATTTTGACTGCAGTTTTAAAAAAGTCTCCTGAGTCTTAAACTGCAACACTTATTATACAGCTGAGTTAAAAGAAACTTTTTGTAATTGTTCGTGTCTACAAAAGGAAAAGGTCCAATATTTGTTCCAAACTATGCAGACATTCCCCAAAAAGTAGACAAAACAGTCTCTTTGATTTGGGGTTTTAAGACCATTAAGGAAATTATATAACCGGCAATGATTGCAATGTGGGCTACAGTGTTGACGAAACAAGATATAAACTTCAGAGACTGACTCCTACATCAGACATGAATCATGCACTAAGTACCTGTCTGAACACATCATAACTTATATACAAACACACATTTGTGTTACTTACAGCGGTGAATTTTTCATATTCATATTTTAACACTTTTTTTTTTTACAGACTTCTAGGAAGCCTCTGTTAGTCCAACACATTAAAATGTTATCACAAAATGATGCAGAGAAAACATTGGTAAATAATGCAGAAAGGTACAGTTATTATTTACATGGAAAGAAGCACTGCTGTTGAGGATGTGTACATTCCCTTTTAAGATCTGATGCGCAATATTGCTACAAAAGAAGAAATAACATGTGCTACTTCATTGGCCATTGGAGCCAGAGCCTGGGAAATTTTTTGGGCAGCTCCTCACCATAATTGCTGGCTGTTGATGCTTTTTCACAGGTTATTTGGAACTTAATGAGCAATAAACTCAGACGCCTTTAGGCACAAAATAGCAATATTTCTGAGTATGGGTCAAGAGTTCATGTTTGCAAGGCCTGTTTTTTAATAAAATCAAGAAAGCTACACATGTAGGTGTAGGGCAGGTATGTCAGACAGATTTTTAATATATATTTCCTTGCCTTAGCTAAATTTTCTAAAGTACATTTTTTATGCTTTCAGGATATTAACCTTTATCGCGTTCAAAAATGGTACGAAAAAAAGTAGCAGTGTTCTCTGTCCATGTTAGTAATTTTTGACACAGCAAAAATACCAATACCACTACATAGTAATGCACCAATTATAAAAATATGTATGTTTGACACTTGCTACACTTGCTCACTGCTCTGCCAACATAAAGGACTACCCGGAAGAAAGAGTAGCAGCTATCTGGCCATGCAAAATGGATCTGTAAGGTCAGGAGGAGGAGTACCCTCACAGTGAATGGGGGGATAGGTGGTCATAGGTGAGGTGCCACAATAATCTTAAGATCGAGGGAACTTGCGACTTAAGAACCTCAAAAAAAATTAGAGGGGATGTTTTGGGGGCTATGCACAAAATATATGAATATTAATGCAGCCAGGAATGTGGCCAGAAATGTGTTTTAATGAGGATTTATGTATTTCAATGAGCGGATTATAATGAATAATGTACTCCATATTGTAAATTTATAGGATATAAAAAGTCATCTCAGAGTTCCCTGACCTTAAAGGGTCACTATACTCACTCAAACATCTTTACATCATATGAAACTACAATTCGAGACAAGGTACTCACATATTTATCTGTGCTTGCTTTGTCTTTACATTTTTAATGATTAATGAGTGCTCCTAATTGCTCCCTCCCCCTGCCTTCTATTCTCTGCTGATTTTTTTAACTGTTGCAGAAATTCTTCTAGTAGGCAGCCAAAGATCCTAGTAATAGGTCAGGGATGAGGAACATAGTTTCTCTTTCTGGAGTGCCAGATCTTTCCTGTAATTTCAAATGCTGATTTCTCAGATTTAAAATCCAAGAAAAGTAGTGGGATCTTGCTGTATCTAAAAGTATTTTAAAAATTAGATTAAAGGGCATGTCCACCCCCAAAACTAAAATTTAACCCACTACTGGCCCCACTCTGTAGTGTATACAAATCCTTACCTTACATCCCATCTCCAAATGGTTCTCCTGTAATTTTTCCCCCAAAGTTAAAAAAACTGACCACCAGGAGCCTGGCCACCAGGGAAATTGTTTCCGCCTCTGAGCTGTCCTCTCAGAGGTTTTTGGATTGCTCAGAGCAGCCCTTCACTCCCTCCCCCCTCCCTCCCATTAGTGTAAATCCCCTTTATCTATCTTGTAACTATCCCACATATTCCCCCAGCCCCAACCGCATTAAAATATTTGTAAGAAAGTCCCCCGATCTTTACTTACCTTCCCTCTCTCATCCGGCATTCTGAACTGCCGGCAGCCGCGTCTGTGATTGGCTGCCTTTCAGCTAATCACAGAGGCAGCTGCCAGTCCGGCCCCCTGCTTGCAGTTCCGTGCAAGCAGAAGGCCGGGCATGGCGGCGGAGGAGAGAGGGAAGGTAAGTAATGATTGGGGGACTTTCTTGAAAATATAATATAGCGGTTGGGACTGGGGAAACTAGCCCTACAGCATACTAAAGCTTATCAAAAGGGTTGGACATGCTCTTTAATTAAAGAGAATGTGACAGTGATGTCACAGCCAATCACTGACTGCCATTCTTGGAGCACTCTCCACTGCGGCTGCTCGGGAACACAAAAAGAACACAGCAGCCGCAGTGGAGACAGAGTGAGGAGACCGGAAGCAGTGGTTGATCGAGGAGCTTGTAAGTATGATATCTCTGGCTGGGAGCTGAATTAAAGATTTTGTATAAAACGATGTCTAGGTTTTGGGGGATATTGTACAAGACAGCAAGATATAGATTTTTGTAAAGAGGGGTGGACATTCCCTTTAATTTTAGAGTACTAAAAAAACTCAACCTCTGGCCTTGTGCTTTTATATGGTCACAGAACTGCTCTGTGACTTCGAACAGCCTTATACTGTAATTTATTGTAGGGAGTGCATTATCAACTATATAATCTATCTATGCAATTATCATCTGTCATCTATCTAGTGGACAAGTGGATATTCTATTCCTGAGTATATTTTAGTGGGAGGTACAGATAATTACCTAAATATGTGAAACACTTTATTAAAGTCCCTTTTGGTTAGTTGAAATAGCATCCCCCCAACCCCCTTTTTTAAGTGCAATATGTGCCTTTATTGAATTCAATACATTTTTAGTAGAATAATCCGCATAATAGTTTTAATCATAGTAATTTAACATTCTGTTCAAAAGTAATTCTGGGTAATCATGCTGTATAATATTTTTCACATGGGGATAGGTTACATCAATAAAGTGTCAATATGGCCTTTTTCTGCTGTCAGTACTGCTTCCTACGCAATTAAATGTTATGTTTGCCTTCCCTACTGTTTAGTATATCTACTTAATTACTTTTATTTTTTATCCATTGTATAATCTCCATATTTTTATAAATTTAATACACATCTCTGTTAAAAACAATTTCTTTTTACATTGAGAGCTATAGAATGCAATATTAAAAATCAAAATAAACAACAATATATCCACTATTCTACATTGGCCTTCTAATTTAGTTGGTCATTAAACTGTATTAACCTAATATGATCTTCAAGAAGAAAAGCTAGGCAGTTTTTTTACATTTAGAAAATAGCCTACACTAAAGTCAAGTGGGGTAAGGCATGACTGCAATGTACCCCAATATATCTAATTCCTGCGACGTAGCTCTTGGTAAAGTGCTTATAGCTTTCTGTAAATTCCACTGCATATTTTTATTCTCTGACTTTTCTCAGATTTATTGATTTTTATAATGATGGGAGGACCCACAATTTCAGAATATAAAGGGTTTAATCCAAGGATATCATGGTAGGTAATTAGGACATTTGGTATACTGCGAATTAAACATTTGTAGCTCTTGGAAATGACACTGTTTATTTTTATTCTCTAAATTTTATTCTCTCAACTTTTATTTATTTATTTTATAAATAACTTTCCGAATGATCTCGATCATTCGCAAAGGAGCTCCACACACTAATGATAAAGGGACGATACCGTCATATCCAACAGTACCAGCGCCTTATCGTTGTGTGTAGTTAAAGGGGGTGGTTTGAGTTGAGAACTATAGTTCTCCTTAAATATGATAATCCACAGTCTGACTAAAATCAAAACCTTCTGTTGCCATGTTTTCCTGTCATGCATTTAATTCAACTCGTGTATTAGTTGCCTCAGCACTAATATTTCTAAAAACAAATATCTGATTCAATAGCATTTATTAAAAAATAAATATATTTTAAGGCACCCCACTATAATCCTAGGATCAAGAATGTTTAATTAAACTAATCTAGTCACAAGTCAGTGATTAGCTAATGCAATTTTAGGGTTTAATTACTCATCCTTTCAAAATGTCATCAATAATTGTACTGAATCAGGAACCTTTCTGTATTACAGGGGTTTCACTTAGTTTTGGGAGCAGCTATACTAAACACAAAGCTGGAAAGTCAGTCCTAACAAAATATCCATCAGCTGTTAGTCAGCTTCATTCCCTCACAGCAGTTGTTCATCTGAAAATAGATCTTGAATAGACAACTACAAAAGGCTTAGTACCCAAGGAGGCCTAATGTTTGGTCAGATTATTTATGGACATTTATCTGAAACAATGACTCAAAGGACTTGGCATTAATTGAATAATGTTAGCAAGAGATGCAATACATTTACAAGCACAAAAAATATATACCAATTCCTTGGATTTCCTTCAAAATGGCAGATGCTTGTTCCCTCCTCTCCTTATTAAGGGCACGTTGTGACAACATTGTTCTTTTATTTGGCTATTCTTCTCTGAAAAATAAAACAAACAACAGAAACTGAGGATTGTTCAGTTTTCTGAGAAAGGAAATTGTTTGGCTCCACATGGCAAATTCATACAGAATGGCAAACTTCTCTCCCTTTTGCAGGACATCCTAAGGAAATGATTATTTTGTTTTACTTAAACTGCAAATATTATAATGACAATTTTTGTAAAGGTAATACAGGACTGGAACTTTCTATTGTATATTGTATATGTTTCATTTTTCATATATTATGAGTGAAGGAATTATTTAATTTGTATTTATACATTGATCCTTTAGTGGCACCAGGACCCTAGTGTCATTTAACAGGCGAATACCCACTAAATATGACATAAACTGTGTATATACATCTCAGATGTAATAGGCAAGATTTAATGTGACTGAATGTTACTGATTTCAAATCTAATTAACAGTAAATCAACTTATGTGACATAAATTAGCATCACCACAAATTAATGGTGGATAGGAGCCATGGTATTAATTTAAAATAATTTGAATGATGTGTAGACTACAGTCATGGGCATACATTTGGAATCATATTAAGCTCTAACACCTTTTGTTAGTTTAGATTTCATGCCACAGTGAAGTCAAAAGTTAGAACTCCTGCCCATGCCACGACGAGGAGAGCCCAAGCTACGCTAGGTTAGCCAAGCGGGTCCTTTAAAACAGGGCAGTCATGTCCAAAACATTACAGTTGTATGTAAATGAATATAAAGGATCACAAGTAGACATTTTGCCTTTTATTTGGCACTAGGCTACAGGACAACTGTTTTTATAATGGGCATGGATATAATATACTAGCAGTTGTACCCGGCGTTGCCCGTATAATATTTTTTATGTGCAGGTGTGTTTGGCTTAGATGAAAGAGACAGGGGGGAAAAGAAGTGCACAGTTGGTAATGTACTTAATAGTTAGGAGTTGAGGAGGTGACCTTGCTTGAGGGAGGTATAACACATATGTTTATTGCAAAACGTTATATACAATGTTATCAGTTTTTCCACTTTGAGCATAAATATACAAATGTTGTGGTGAACATGCTACATGGAATTTGCCGTGGGGAGAAGATGTTGATTGCAACTGAATACCGCAGCACTTGAATGACTGACAGGTGTCAATGTCTTTGAATCATGTGATGTGCAGGCTCTTTGTCTGTAATGTTAAAGCCCGGCTTCATTCTGTTGCACTGTTTGAGCCTTGTGTATTTTTATTAAGCATGCTCTATTTTTTGTGTCACTTTGTTTGCACTTAACACTTTATCCTTGCTCAAGGACCACTTTATATTGACTATTAGATCCCAATCAATAAAGTTAGTTTCTGGTCCAAATTAAAAGTGCCATGTCTTTAAATATGAAGTGTGTGACTGGTGCTTAAAGGACAACTAAAGCCACAGAATAACACTGAACCGGAAGGCAGAACACCTTGATATAAAGCCAGTAATCAGTGTCTTACCTCTCATTTTGATATGGGTGCTGGGAAATTTCCCTAAATAATATATGGTTTGTGCTTAATATCACAGCATTCTAATATCACACAGTCTGGTCAACGACCATTATGTTCTGCCCATGCTCAGTCCTTAGCTATGGCAGAAATTCTTACAGTTGGTCACACCCATCAATAATCTCTAGCCAATCCTTTTATGGGGCAGATAAAGCAAGGAAGCATGTGACTGAGGTCAGGAGGTGTGGTCTGACACTGCACATACACACAGATACTTAATTCAGTTCTTAACAGGCTTACATTTATTTTAATACAATTTACTGAAGTCATATTATATAGCTTATTGGTGTTTTGAGGGGGGTTGTTTTCAGATTCTGGAGTATAAAAAAATGGATTTAGTTCTCCTTTAAGTCTAGGTAATGCAGGTAATTCCTATGTAGTCTATACCCCCCCAACTGTCCCGGTTTGAGTAGGTGGATGGGGCATGTTTGCTATATTGGGGGCAGGGGCACGGCATTCTAGGGCCGCGCCAGGAAGCTTGGACGTGACATTTGGTGGTTGCAATACTGCATGGCCACTTTGTTTCAAAGCGTAGGCGTGGCCATGGCATTTAGGAGCATGGGTATGATGTTTTGAGGTGTCGATGTTAAGTTTGTGGGTGTGGTGTTTAGGGGTGGGCCTGTGATGTTTGGGGGCATGGGTATGATGTTTTGAGGCGTCGATGTTAAGTTTGTGGGTGTGGTGTTTAGGGGTGGGCCTGTGATGTTTGGGGGCATGAACAGGATGTTTGTGGATGTGGACATGATTCTGGAATGTACCTGTGTTGTTTGAGGGCATGACTATGATGTATGGGGGCAGACGGGTATGATGTTTTGAGGTGTCGATGTTAAGTTTGTGGGTGTGGTGTTTAGGGGTGGGCAACTTTTGGGGGGGTGGTTGGGAGGGTTGGGGGGGGGGGGCGTGATGGTTGGGGTATGAGTGTGACCGTGGCCATGACAGCAATATCTGGGGGCGTGGTCACATTCCAGGAGGCTCTGCTTTAAATTTCTTAGCATGACAATAACCACAAAGAACCCCAAATGTGGTTCATATCACCAATAGTAACATAGCCTTTCCAGGGTTAATATTTGAATATAAATGTGATTCATATCACCAATAGTAACATAGTCTTTCCAGGGTTTATATTTGTATATAAATGTCATTCATATCACCAAAAGTAACATAGCCTTTCCAGGGTTTATATTTGTATATAAATGTGATTCATATCACCAATAGTAACATAGGGGGCGATGCACCAATGGGCGCATCACTCCTGTTTTGGAGTTTTAGTCACGCTAACCGATGTTATATCGGTTAGCGTGACTTAAACTCCTTCCTTGCGGCGGCTGCGCGGCTAATGCGAAAGTTAACAGCGCAGCCGCCGCAAGCGATGTTATATGCCAAAATCGGCATTTTATTTCGGAATCGAACAGCACCAGGTAGCGATGTTCCGAGCGCCGCTATCGGCATATAACATCGCCTGGTTGTTTGCACTGGGTTGCCGATAGCGGTGCTCGGTGCATCGGCCTGATAGTCTTTCCAGGAAAGAAATACTTGAGGTACCTCCCAGGCATCCAGTCCCTTCCGGCCACCTCACTGCCAGATAGACAATACTAAGAAATAAGGAAAGTAGGGCTGTCCAGTCGTTTATATTTTTCAAGGGGTAATCCCTCTTTATTGCAGTACACCAACACACGACGTTTCGGCCGCTTGGCCTTTATCAAGTGTTACAGGTCAGTGAAAAATATGCTCAATATGGCCAGAAACAACAAAGTGAAACTTGTTTGTCTATTCCATTGAAGGCTATTGCATGCAAGAAACTGGATGATGTTGTACAATGCAGTATCCCTTCACAGAGCAGTACAAACTGTCTTTTAGAGCAAACAAAAGAGAAATAAGAGGCTCCGGTGAATAATTGAGCAAGTGGATGTCTCATTGGTTATCCACTGGCACCTTCATTAAAGGGTAACTCCAGCCCCATAATGAAATTTAATGTTCTGATAATACAGCCCCCAGTTCTTATTTTATTCTTACCTTGATCCGACGCTCCTACAAGTTATTAGAACCTACACAAACACAATCCATCAATGGTGTTCTCTCTTCTTCCTGGTAATAACTGTCAGTCAGCCAATGGCCATTACCGAACAAGTGGTTACAAGCCATGGGGCAGAGCTACAAGTGCGCTCTACTCTTAAGCATGCTTGAAACCAGCTCGCAACTGAGGAGAAGACAGGACTTCCGTGGTTGAGTAAGTTTTGATAACACAGCATGGGAGCATCAGGAAAAGCTAAAATTAAAACAAAAGTGCTGTTTCGGGGTGTAAAGCATCAAAACATGTTAGGTTATTTTGGGTCTGAACTTGCCCTTTAAATTCCAAAATCTGCAGTGAAGTGGCAATTTTCAAAGCAGAAGCATATCTGAGAATGGGCAATAAAAGAAAAAGAATTAATATGGGTAAAGCAACATAGACATAGGCTTTCTTTTTGCAGCTTTGCCTTGAAGGCCAACTTTCCTGAGTCTGAGGCTCCTTCTTTGTTGACATCAAATAGTTTTAAACAGTTTGTGTTTTTTCCAATTCACAAATTTCAGCAAAAATCTAGCCTGGTTTATTCCCCCCTGAAGTAAAAGCAAGTGTGGTTTGGATGTGGGGCTTGTGTTTAGGGGTGGGGTTAAGAGCTCCAGACTTTTTGACCCTATTGGCTCCTGTAAATCTGGCCCTATATTTCATTATTTATAATCACTGCTTATTTATGCAACTAGTCACACGACTCACTGAAATTTGTTTATTATAGACAATAATGTAATACCTGCTTTAAAATATAAGGACGGGTTCCTTGGCCTGGTTATGCGACTCCTCTGTAACATCCTTATATTTTAATGTTACAACAGGTGGTGCATTATTCACTATATCATTTACCAGATATTCATAGTGTAATATGCATTACTACCAATGATGAAAGTAGGGCATACATATGGGTGACATGCTGTACATTAAGCCTGCTTATCCTAAATCCAAGGCAAACAGGTGCACAAATTTGCCAAAACATTCTATACCTTCTATACCTAGACACATATAAAGTTATATGTGTGTGTACCTCTATTTTGCCTTGGATTCCAGATATTGTGGCTACCAGATACAAGTTTCAGCATCATATGAAGGTGTGCAATCAGGATACCAGGTTTGAACCTGCAATGTCTCAAGAATGAGCTTTCTGTCCACAGATACTGTAGGTACTGTAGGTGCGTGAAGAAGTAGATTGCAAGTCTGTTACAAGGGTCTGTTCACCATTGCTAGTTTAAGGATTTTCAAGGGTAAACCTGATGCTGAATAAAATGTGATTGTGAGGACCATTTCATAATTTGGCCCCAATTAGTCCAGCCCCATTGCATCCTGGTATAATGCAGTATAAGTACAGGGCAATCCTGCTAGTTACATTCTTAACCAGTGTGTGCGGCATTTAGGTGATACAAAAATTCCTCTGTTTTATTCATATATTTTTGAGTACAATTAAACAAAATGATAAATTCCTCTTTGTTGTGAAGCCAATCATGTTCCCTTGGGCTATGCATCCCTGCCACGACATAAGGACGGTAGGACTTCTCTGACTCTGACCCAGTGACAGTGACAATGGCAGTGACTCTGGATTGTTAAGTAACATTAGCATTTTAGTTATTTTAACCCTAAAACACACTAAAATGCACACAAATGCAAACACATCCAAATGTGCTAAAAAAACCTCATACAAATGTGGTCAATTTGCATAGCATGTATTTTTTAAAATATGTATGTTTTTATTTTGTAGTGTGAACATAGCGTAGCCTTAGACTTTTCCCCAGCATTTACTTTAATAAGCTTGCCGATTTCAGGGGATGTCTCCATTTTTTCTTTTTGCTGCGATACAGGAATTATCGCAATTAATTCATTGCTTATCGCAGCGAAAAGAGAAGATACTACTGGCGCACATCCCAGCAACGATACTTTTCACAGAGAGAACGAGCATTATTATAAATACGGCAAAAATAGCGCTCTTCGCCATTGCAATGTCCTGCGACAGAGAAATGGCGAAATTAGCGATCGATTATAACTATGCCCCTTAATGATTGATACCCCTTGACTTTTCTGTTTTCACGTTGTTCTATTATTTAAAGTTTTTTTTTTGTTAACAAAAACAAAATAAAAGGGCATCAACTGTATATTGAAAAAAAAAGTTTTTTAAATTACCCATTACTGGAAACTAGAATTCTTCTCAAGTATCACTGTACCATGTATTTGTTGATCTGCCCCTATTTCTTTAGATATGCAATCCAAACCATCTTACATTTTAACTGTCAATCGACAGCGTAATTATCATAAACTCTTCTGCTGTGTGCAGTTTTGCTGTAACTGGGCTGGTGACAGTCTGTATGTGTGAATTGCATGATGGGAAATTCCATCTTCCAGTGCTGATTCATAGTGATTACTAAGCATGCTTGCCCTCATAGAAAGTCTAGTCCAAAAAAAGGTGGTGGTATACTGAGCAAATCAAGTACTGGATTGAAGGCATGCAGCAACACACACACCTTACATGTAGTAATTTAAAGATTATGATGATTCAAAGTCATATTTTCATTATAGTTGGACCAAAAACAAAATTACTGTAAAGATAGGGAATCCCCCCAAGCCTAAGCCTCACTAGGTTAAAAAAAAAAAAATCTGTCCCTAAAGGTACTTATTCCCTTGTCCCTGATCCCTTCTTCTGCTCATCTGCATGGATAAGCAAAAGAAGCTGGACCGGCAGCTGCGTCTGGGATCACTGATGTGGCTGCTGGTCCAACCCCTTTTGCTAATCTGTCTGGTAACTCTCATTAGCCAGAGCAGGATTATCCACAAGGCAACCCTAGGCACCTGCCTACGGCCCAGGAAACTTCTGGGGGCCCAGCTTCAGAAGCAGTAACAATATTATAGTCTATACAATAAATGTAGCAAAAAGGGCGCCCTAAATGATGACCCTGACTATGATGCCCCATATGATCCTAATCCATCTATGTCATTAGCAGACGATTTGGGATTTTTAAACATATCGTATAGGGTTAAGGGTCTTTCTTACCTTTTACAGGATTTTTGTTTTTGTCTCAGACCCGATACACCAAAGGGATACAGAAAAAGGGGGGAGTGCTCCACTGCACATGTCACAAACCTCTAAGAGAAGCTGGAAAGGCAGGTATGGATAACACACAGAGAGGCTCCTACTCTTTAGTTTCTTGGACTTTCATCAGTCCCTGCCATATGGCAGCAGAAGAAAAAGGTAAGGATCTTTTAACACTACACAGTGGGCTCAACAGTGGGGCAAATTTTAGTTGGGGGGGTGGACATGCCCTTTAAAAGCGTTTTAATATTTATATTTCTAGAGACTATGATATCTTTAAAATAAAAATAATTTGGATGAAATTTTAAATGATTTTTTACTAGGGTTGTCAGAGCAATAATAATCAGAGGACATCAGGATTGGTGTAGTTACATTATAATCAGATTGCAGTCAGTGTAGCCCATCTAATTGCAGTCCCAATAGTCTGATAATGTAAATGTAAACACACCATAAGAAATAAATGTTTGGTGAAAATGTTTGTGTCTTAAGTTTTTGCAGGTTTCAAGTAAGAGAAATTCTTAAAGTCCAGTTATATAGATTGAAGATTGAATGACTGATGTCTATAGTTTTCTCCCCTCTAATGTGGTGAAGGTATTTACGTACTAATCAATCAAAGAATAGAATAAAAGAATAAATTTGGGTAAGCATACTGCTGATTTTTTTTTTTTTTAAATATACAAAAAGAATAATGATATTTAGGATAAAGTTTGCTTTATAGATTTTCATAAAAATATTCAATCTAAAATGACAAAATTTTAATACTTTTACATATAATCTTTCTTATTTGAGAGGCAAGTTTATATTTCTCACCAGTTCTAGTAAATTAGCACCATAACGTCCCAAAGTGGCCAACAAATGTGAACAGACTCACATTTTCTCACATTTTCCAAATTCCATAAGCAAGGCTTAAGCAGGTGCCCACAATACTGTCTAATCAGTGGAATAAGTTATTCTAACCTGACTCACAAACAGTTCTTCAAGATCTTCCTGTCCTAACCAGAATATTTAAAGTTAACCCATTAACTATGCCAACAAATGAAACAGACCAGAATAATATATCAACAGGCTTACCAGTCGCGATATTTTGTTAAATGGATGAATTGAGTCCTATGAATCTGAGAGACCTGTCTAATTCTGGACAGTCTTTCTTGCTGTGTTAGTAGAGAGGAAAACCGGGGTCTCAACCACACTGAAGAGCTTGGTATCCACATGACATCAGTTTGCTAAATATAGACTATACACTCCAGGCTCCTATCTTTCTGGCTTCAAGAATTAAGATTAACCAAAAGGAAATGTATCCATAATACCGATAACTTTGGTGCATAATAAACAAAGATATTTGGTGTGATGTGTTGTAGTTAACAAATTGGAGCATTGTACCTTTAGTTTTCTAATCTTCCTTCCAAACAATGTTCAGCAGTGTCGCGTGCTCAGTTTCACACTTTGGAGGACATAGCATCTGTCAAGCTTTTTTTTTTTTGTAACATGACCTGCTTTGGATCGGGGCCATTTACTAAATGCCATTGCCACTCCTTCTAGTTTTATAGCTCCCAAATAATCAGCTGGCAAAATTATATTTTTATGTCATTAATGAGTATTAAGAAAAGGTTGCTTGTGAGTAACAGGTAAAATGTCCTTCATATTGATTATTTTAAGGCACAATTACTTGTTGTTTTAGCAATGGACAGCCGTCTTGTAATGAGCAACACAGAGATATAAATTATAGTGCAAACCTCGTTGCTGGCACACTAACAGAAGCAAGTTAAAAGACAAAAAATGCCTGTATACAGCACATGTACAACCCAACAGGTACAATAGCCCCGCCCCTCTTTTGATCACTGGATAATACGACTTTTTTTATACTTATACTATAATTTTTATTCAGCTTTTATAACTCAAATAAACATCACAAATTGGAAGAATACATAAACTATACAACAAATGTAAAGAAAAAGAGTAATGTATCAGTAGGGTGGCTACAAAGGAATACTTCCATAAACTATCGATAAATCTAGATAAAGACGTCCATCATACTTAGTGATATTTAAAATTCATAGTTGCCCCATACATTTTGCAATGGAACCTCCAAGCAAAAAATATTTTAATCATTGTATAACCATGTGAGGCAGTAAAAGGTGTTGTCGCACCCAGGTGGGGAGTCTATGGGATGGTAGTAGTGTAAGGAAAGGAAGTTTGGCCAAGAGCCAGGTATGACCCTTTTTTATTCATTCATTTGTGGAAATAATACTTAACCCCACTGCTAGGCATCTTCTGTGTGCTGCTATGTTTTCCCAATCACTTTGTTTCCTCATAGTAGTTCCATTAATTAAATCAGAGAAACATTGCACTGATTGTTGGCAGACTGTATGCCCTGCATTTACAGAACAATCTCTCAGCAACCAGCCTTTCCAACTATTGGAGCTGATATAAAAGAAGAAATGCCTAGGGAAAACAAAGCAGCCTACTGATGACAGACAAGCTTTTATAAGTTAAACTGTTCTGTGTGTTGAATGTACTTTGATCACCCTATACCTATAACATATGTTAATCAAGAAAAGTGATGGAAACAGAAAGGAAACTGGTAGTGGTGGTGGGTGGGGGATTAAAGACAAAATGAAATGATTGAATACATAACAATAATAAGGATAGTGTCAGGCAGTTTGTGGTGAGTACACTTGACACTTTAACCAGCATTGCCATCTAATGTCTCTCCTGATTATCATTTTTAGCATATATGTGGTGATCAATTAGATCAACTGGACTCAAAGTGTAGTCCTTGAAGACGTTTTGCTAGTCATCCAACTGGCTTTCTCAATTCAAAATGACTTGAGAAATAAATACCTTATAAAGTGTCCAAATCAGAATATAACAAGGTTTTAGGGACCTCCTGAATGCAAGGTGTTGATAGCTAAGAGATTTTATCAAATCTGCCCATGGTCAGGCTTTAAAGCAGCATTGTACATTCAGGCTTGGTTTCTTTATTTTGACATAAATGGCCTCAGTGGCACCTCTTTTGAACCAATTCTGTTACTTGGCCAAGATGTTAAAACGTATGTTGTTTTTCCTTAAGATGCAGGTATACGGATGAGTCTTGACACAAGGAATTGGCTCTTCTGTGATGGGCCATACGTTGGTGCAATTGCTGTTTCATCTCCTCACATACAAATCAGAGCACACTACACTGCACTGTGTATATGATGTCGCTCTTCCTGCGTTTCATTATTTGATCTTTGAATGTACCAGTTGCTGCCTCAGTGTGTTTTTAAGTTTAGAGCAGACATGTTTTGAAGAAAAAAATGCCTTGTTTAGCAAAAACTGGAGAGAAACTTCTAGGAAAGTGATGGTAGTCAGAGGTGTAACTACCAAGGGAACAGCCCCCGCAACCAGTAACTACCTCCGAGCAGGTAGTTACTGGTTACTCTTCTCCCGTAGATACAGCTCTCCCATTCCACCACTTTAGATCAACCAGGGATGCCCCATTATAGTTTAAGTCATTAGTGCTGGTGGTGGGGGCTACATGGGGAAAAAGAGACTAGATAAAGTAAGTGGGTGGAAATAAATAGAAAAGATTTTACAGAATTGTTGTGGTTAAGGCTGACACTGAAAACAAAACTTTTTTCTAACTGGTGTCAATTTTTTGGATGAGGGTTCATAAATGGTATAAATAAAATGTGGTTTACAAAATTATTACTGGCTACTATTCACAGTCAATTTATTGTATTGTTTTGGTTTGATGGGTTTGATCCCTTTCTCATAGATACGCTGCTTGATAATGTTTGGCAGTTTGGCCATACATGGATCAGTGCCAGGGTTTATGCACACATGTAAAATAAAAATCATTAGGAAAAGTCATTATACAATCTGTCTAGCCTGTTATGCTCTATGGAAAGGGGTGGGTGGATTGATTAGGATACGTCCGGTGGAATTGGAGGACAAAGTATGCCTCTCCCCAACATTGTGGTTATTTGAAGAATGGGAGGTAAAGGAGCTATGTCTTACCTTCCGTTCTTCAATGGATCTAATAGGAGCCAGGAGCAAAGAGTAGCTACTTTACCCCCCATTCTTCAATTAATGCAATAAAAAGTACTACTTTCTTAGTGAACTATCCCTTTAAGGATTCAGCAGCATATATCATTAAACAATGTCACAGGGAGCTTGTACAAATGCTTGATTGTTGGCTGAAGAAGTTGTTTGTTGCCCACTTCATCTGTTAATTGTATAATACATGTACCATAGATATATGTAAACTACATATTGTTTGTGTAAAGCCAGCGCAATACACCAGTGCAAAGGTAATTATGCATACATTCTCTGATTTTTTTAGTTCTATAAATTACAAATTATTTTTCATAATACATAACGTTATGGGACATATTACCTACAGTGGATGCTCTCTGGCCCGATTTTGTTTGTGATCAGGGTTTCGACTGCAAATCAATGGGCCAGATCAGGGGTGTAACTACATAGGGGAGCAACTGCAGGGGTGGCCCAGGAGCCAAAAGGGCCATCTTCCTATGACAGATATTGCCTCTTCCAAGAAAACCACTGTGGAGTAAGCACGGATATGGGCCCCATCATACTTTTGCTGGGGGGGCCAGTGATTCCTAGTTATGTTACAGGTCCAGAGTGAAAAACGTTGCAGGATAGTCAGAAGTTAAAACTAATGGTTGTTCCTGCTCTAGTAAATTTCTGGTAAATGCGACCATCGAATATCCCATCTATTAAATGTCTTATAAGTGTATGACCAGCATTACTTCAGATTAGGGGCCATATGTATAAATGCGCGGTATCGCACATTAGCGATATCGCGTCTTATCGTTAAATTACGATGGGGGGTGTAAATGTATGGCCATGATCATTCATTTACTCTGAACGTTTAGTAATTAACGAATGTTTGGTCTTAGAATACTTTACGGTAGGAAACTACCGCAATGGTATTCTATGGGGATCGTAAATCTACGAACGTGGACATAAATTTACGCCCGTTTTAACGATCAATAAAAGAATCGTAAATTAACTGTGGCTTTACCGATTTTTAACTCGATCGTTAGAGGTGCAGTATCGTGCATTTATAAACATGGCAATAGAGTACCTATTCTACATTTCACTTATAGCCTTCTTCCCCTCTGTCTGTCAATCAAATCATTGCTCAGTGAATAAACATCTAGAACAAAGTCCTTGCTAAATAAATAAAATGCCTCAGCTGACCTGATGTTCTGAGCTTGGGGATGAGGTGGAAATGAAAGGGAGTGTAACGGGTAATGGTCTCTGCATCCTCTGGGGTGTGGTTTAAAGGATAACTATATACTATAATAATTTTTTAAAAATCGGGAACTACACTGGCAGGGAGGTAAGATTGATTATGCCAACCTCACAATATCATTTCGTTGAGAAACTACAGCACATTCAGTTTTCATTTGCAAGGTTAGTCCTGGACTATTCCTGTATTAAAGATAGTGCTGAAACCAGGAGGAAGACTGGCAGAATCAGTTTTCTTTGGGCTGGTGCTCCTCACAGAAACAATATTAGGAGGTAGAAATTACCAGCATTATATCCCTGTACTTTTCATTTTACCTGTTTTTTTTGTTTTTTTTTTAAACTTTATACACACTCTAGTTCTCCTTTAATAAGCTGCTCTTTCCACAAAGAAAGCACAGGAAGGTGCAGTACAGTATGTCTCATGTTAATCCGTACAATGTTGCCAATAATGCATAAAAGTTTTGCTTTGGGGTGGATATGCCCTTTAACATACCTACTACACACTGTGTTCCACAGGTCAGATTATATTGTTGTACAATTGTTAACATTTGAATACGTTTTCTGTTTTATGAGAATCTAAGATGTTTCAAATCTTTTACACTTAAAAATAGATCTTTGTGATTCATGTGTGTTTTGCATTTATTACATCAAGCTTGCAATCCTACAAAAACAAAAAACATACAAAAACATTAGCAAGCCAAATTCAATGAATCAGCTTCCTTAAAGTTTGGGACCAATAATTTGTGTTGTTTTAATGACAAATATAACCTTGGCTCCTTGTGCCTCAAACATCACATGTGGATTCAAAAATGGTCAATATTAAGAGCAATCTGGAAATTCTAAATGTTTCCTGGAGCATATTTACATCTGACTAATGTCTCTTTAATGTATTTTTAGATCTAACATATTGTGTACTTGGTTTAGCTTGTGTGTATGCCGTGTGATTTTGTAGTAGCAATCTAGCAGTAATGTACTGCATTATTGCAGCACTAAATAGAGAATTAGTAATTTGATTAGTCTGCTAGGGAATCCAAAGAAATATCAATCAATAGAGATGGCTGAACTTTCAAAAGTTCGTTTCGTTTCCAAACTTCCTTAAATATTTGTTTGAAAACAATACCATTAAAGTCAATGGGAGGAAATAGTTTGAAAAATTCAAATATATTAGTTAAAGTAACAATGGCAACTTATCTGTAGCATCTAGGAAAAGGTCTGGAGAACATGTATATGTCACCAAAACGCGTTTAAACACTTTTTCCCCCCACAAAATCGACAGCTACATTAGAGGGTTACTGAAATCGAATGATAGATTCGAGGGTTACCAAAATTGTCCACTACATACGAGGGTTACCGAAATCAGCCTCTAACATTCGAGGGTTACCAAAATCGGCCGCTACATTTAAGGGATACCGAAATTGAAGGCTACATTCGAGGGTTACCAAACAATACATTTGAGGGTTACCAAAATCGAATGCTACATTCGAGGGTTACCAAAATTGTAGGTTACATTCAGGGGTTCCTGAAATCGAAGGCTACATTCAGGAGTTACCAAATCGAACGATACATTCAAGTGTTACTGAATTCGAATGTAACATTCGAGGGTTACTGATTCGGGAATTCGATAATTATCGAAGTTTTCTATAATTATCGAAAATAAGTCTGCGAGTTCAGATAGTTCGAGTTTGTTCCAAACTCATAAAGTTCGGCCCAAACTGTGGTTTGGGTTTGGATCCATCACTACTCTACAAAACAAATATGAGTGCGAATATGACTGCATTCTCCAGTATTCCATTATACTCCCCGATGGGGAGGCACCCGTCCGGTATTAAGAGGTATATTAGCTTCCTACAGTATATGGAATTAAATCCAACTAAATATGGAACCAACCATTTGTTCCAAATGTTATCTTTATTCCTACATATAAGACAAGTGAATACCAAATAGTTCAGTGTTCTATGCACATAAATAGGCAATATAAGCATTTAAATATAGATAAAACTGGGTGTACCCAGAGTTACTAAGGTGTCTAGAGATGAAGGGTATAAAATAATGCTGCACATAGCCTACAAAGGAAAATATTTGGGCCCTTTGCACAACCCCCAACAACCGGGTCAGGAGTCAGGGTAACTCAAAGCAGCTGGATACACAGCCATGCAGGGGATAGCAGAGGATGATGCCGGAAGAAGGGTCCAGAAGAAGGAATAGGTACTTCTGAAATGTGCGTAGGTCTTTTGGAAGGTGTTCGGAGTGCTGTGGTATTGGAGGGGATAACGGTATGCAAAGTAATTAGAGACTGTGGTTCCTGGATACAGCGTTGGCGGCACTTAAGTATATTCCGCTTTCCATTTGCATGTGTCATCTGTTTACTTTTACTTACCGCTTACTGCTTATACGCTAACATTGTTTGCTTGGCATCATCCTCTGCTATCCCCTGCATGGCCATGTATCCAGCTGCTTTGGGTTAGGGATGTGTTTCTGGTTCCTAATGAACCCTTTTCTTATTTGGAACTGCCAGTTTTAGAATTTTCAATAATTTAACATTTTCTGGATTTCATAAAATGTTTGAAATTCCATTGATTTATCATATCATAAATATTAAAATATTTATAAATATAAAAATAGATTGTGGGCATTGATACATGTTCCCAGGTCCCCATGCCAGAGATAGAGAAATTTAACCATTTATATTTTCAAAACTTTCAGAAGTTGACTTCCCCTTCTATTGGATTTGTTTTTGAGTTTTCTAAACTTTTTGAAAATCCGATTTCAGAATGAGACATGGCTGTTTGGTTCATCTCTACTTTTATCTCCAAATTATAGTTGTGGTTCCTAGTACTGCATGTGTACTTAATTAGGACTTTATTAGAAGAAGGTGCTAGTATTGTAACAATATTGATCTTTGTGATCAACACTTTAACCATTGCGACATTAAAGGGCATGTCCACCCCCAAAACTATAATCCCCCCACTAATGGCCCCACCATGTAGTGTAATAAAATCCTTACCTCACATCCCAGCTCCATAAGGTTCTCCTGTAGTCCTTCCCCAAAGTCCCAAAAACTGCCTACCAGGAGGATAGCAGAGTCCATATAGGACTCTGCCTCCTATCTGGCCTCCGGGAGAAGTTTGGCATGCGTACTGCAGCCCTTCTTCCCCTCCCTCCCTCCCCCTCCCTCTCCCTTCCATTTTGCAATCCCTCCCCCTACCATAAAACCCCTTGCCCGTATCATAGTATATCTTCCCCCAGCCCCAACCGCTAAAAAATAATTTTAAGAAAGACCCCCGAACTCTACTTACCTTCCCTCTCTCCCCAGCCATTCTGAGAAGCCGGCAGCCGTGTCCGTGATTGGCTGCCTCTCACGGACACGGCTGCCTGTCCCGCCCCCTGCTTGCAGTGTCGGAGGAGAGATGGAAGGTAAGTAAACATCAGGCACTTTCTTAAATTTATTTTATAGCGGTTGGGGCTGGTGGAAGTTATTCTATTATATGCTAAAAGTTTATCATAAGGGTGGACATGCCCTTTAAGAAGTCCCACACTGGTTAGCCGCTATGTCTATATAACATAATTTGTGGTATCTGCTTGGATACCTTTTGCTTAACCCATTAACTCCTTATTCTAGTGCTGGGGAAAGCAATGAAACACCCTATTGGCAGGGAACAATGATGACTATGCAGTCAACGTGTTAATTTGTCAAATGCTCAGTGGGCCCCTGTTGTCAGATTTTCTGATGGGACCCATGTGCTTATTCTTTCTTTGCTGAGGGAAGCTGCCTGCCATCGTGTTTGCGGCCATTTCAAATTCAGTGTGTTTTTTTCCTCAAGTCAAGTAATGTTACATTGCATGTTATAATATCTGTACTAATGCAATAAAGTACACTTTAGTTACCATGTATACACTACTAATTTTTTCCCCTATCATTTACTCATCTTAAGGCAGAATAATACATACCTTTGAACCAACACCATATTGATCTGTGGTGATAGCTTTCAACTCAACATCATCCTACCCCTTACTGCCCATCCCTGCAAGGGTTGCATTTTCCTCTATTTCTGCTTGATCTGCACTACAAAGCTGATTATAGAGAAGCACAGTAAGAAGAACATACAGCAGTACCAGATTCTGAATGACTGCTTTAAGAGGGTTATTATGTTTTCTGCTTTAGTCCTCTTTTTATATATCTCCAATTAAAAATTTGCTTTTATTTGTATGATCTTATAAACAATAACACAAGTAAATGAAAACCTTTAATCGGATATATTTAAATATGTTCTATACCCTTAATGCTTATCTACTAAAGCTTACTTACATTGTAACAGTTTTATAATAGCAGCAGCAGCAATGGTTACAAGGTCTCTTGTACAATGCAGCTTTGGATATTAACTGGGTTATGTGGATCAGTGAGGTTAAAAATGCTAAAGAATAAGTGTATCCGTGAGTGCTGCTGCAGCATTACAACCCTGGTGTGCAGGTACACACCTCTTTTAAGATGAGGCCAGCTTCCAACTTAATAATAAATTATACAGTTCAAGATGGTGGACCTCTCCAAAATATAGGTACACGCTTGTTAGGTTTTTATATATTCTGTATAATCACTTAGCCTAATAGCAGCTAATACAGATAGTTCCTATAGTTTTGGATAGATAAGCCCTTATTAGCATTTCTGCCGATACCCAATGTAATACAGTTGTTGATTTTGAGATTTGCCTTTTTTTCTGCATGTCGGCTGGTGCTACGGCTCAGTCTTTTTGTATTCATTTTTTTGAAAAGTCCCAATTTATGTGTCACTGTTTGACATAGAGATTTGGTGGACTTGCCAGTGACAGACTCTATGGCTCTCTGTGAAGTGTTAAAATAATAATGGGTTTAGCCACATGGTTCTAAGATTATGTGAAATATGTTAATTGTCAAATATGTTAATGTGGTTATTGTGTATTCAGAGCATGGAGGTATGTAAAATGTTTCTCTCTCCTCAATTGTCTTGCATCAAAAGTTTCCAGAAAATACAATATTGCAAAGACTCAGTTCAATATCTTGGTTGTATAATATCTAAGGGTGAATATCTGGTCAGCCCCGCCAGAGATAAAGACATTTTTGCTTTTCAAACACCCTGTGATAAAGCTGAATTGGTCAGCTTCATGAACTTTTACCAACAAAGAATCCCAGCCAGCTCCCACTGGGACCAAATGCTCCAAAATGCACCATTAAAGACTGTCCAAATATCATTCTATGGACACTGAAAATGACAAAGAATGTTTAAATAATTGTTATAACATTTACCTCTGCCCCTGCTCTGAGCTTTGTGAATTATGATAAATCTTTTCATTTGTATTATAAGAGAACATTGTAAAATCATGGTGGCAGTTTTATCACAATATCACAGAGACACCTTGAAACTAGTCACTTATTTTTTTTTTCTCTCTAAGTCATTGGCAATCACTGTTCAGAGAATGCATCTCTGCAGCTTGTACAATGGCTGGTGAGGCCCCAACTTTATTATATTGGACACGGAGAATGTTTAATTAACATCTAATCATGTTTTATAAATGCTAAAGAATAGAATATGAACTATCCGATGTCTTACAGAGTATGAGGTTATTTTAAATCTATCATGGTCTTAGAAGTCTTACCCATAATATATTCCTTTTATTTACTGCATTAAGATTAGGTTAAATTAATACCCAAGTAATTAATATTTAAATATAGGTGTAAATCTCTCCCCAGTCCGATTTGATTCTCTACCAATTAGAGCTGTTATGGTTGTGTTTGTGTATAGTGTATATAGATCTTCAATTCCTAGATTCTGTTTGGAATTTAGTTCGTTACCGTGTTTTGTTTATTTAGCTTAATCTTTTCTTTCACCCGTACCTGTGTTTTGTTTGAGGTTTAAGCTGTTAGTTCATTGTTTCCAGGTATGATTTTAATGTAGTTGGTTTTTGGTAGAATTTGGCAGTAGAAAGTTTATAAATGAGAATGGTGAGCTGACTTTACATTAATTTAATTTGGGGATTATTATCTTCCTTATGTTTTAGTTGTTTAAATGGAATGATTGTGAGTTCTTTTCATGTTGTTTAAGGGAATGTTATCTCATATATGTGTATAAGTTGCTATTCTTTTCTCCGTTTCTTTTGTTTCTTTCCTGCGTTCATACTTTTCCCCGAAAATGTTATTGTTTCGGTTTTAATTTTTTGTTTTCTCCCGATTCATTTTTTTTAAAGATTTTTTTTTTTCTTTCAAGTATTGTTTTTAGACCTTTTAGGTCTTTATTAAAGAGGGGATAGTTATAGTAATGTTATGGCTCATAAAAGTCTTAGCCACAATGTTTATTGCCCAAATGTATATGTGTTTAAAAAGAAGATGTGAAAACTGTTGCTAAAATTTTGTGTAAGGAAATTATTCCTAAATGAGGTTGTCCTGTTAGGATAGATTCAGATAAAGGACCAGCCTTTACTTCTAAGCTAATACAAGACATTGTGTAATTGATGTTGATTGAATAGAAGTTTCATATCCCCAGAGTTCAGATGTTGTTGAACGAATGAACCGCACAATAAAAGAGAAGTTTAGGAAGGCTACTGCAGGTTCTTTCAGTAAATGGGATATTAATTTACCAGCTGTATTAGCAGAGATTCTTATGGCCCCCAATTCTACATACAAGTTGTCTCCTTTCGAAATTTTAATGGGTAAACCATTCCCTACGCTTTGGGCAGTTAAGACAGGGACATTAATTACAAGTGACCTGGAATTTATCCAGGAAGCTTATGTGGCAAAACTGATTGAAAAATTGAATGGCATCTGTGGTGATGTTTCTTTGTTTTTTTTCTTTATTTTCTAGTGCTCCGACGCACCCGTTTAAATCAGGTGATGTGGTCTTGATGAAGGCGTTATGACTCGCACAGCTATCTTGGTTGAAGGCAATCCATCGTGGATACATGCTTCCAGAGTAAAGCGCGCACCGAATCTGTTGATTGGAGAACGAGATGACCACCGAGATGACCACCGAGATGACTTCAGAGATGACAACAAACCCACCCTCAAGGAGGAGGATTAAGATGAGCCCAGATTCCAAACCAGTGATGAATTGTGAAATCCAGATGAAATATATTTTCCTGACCTGTTCATTTTTCATCTTATTCTGTGGTTTTTCTATTTTGAATTTATTATAATGAACAGAGCTTCCCGCTCTATTGCTCCCCGTGTTCCATTGCCCCCAGGTAAACGTAATCGCAGGGATCTTATAACTATGCCAGAGGATTGTAAGTCTAATGTACATCCCTTATCTGAAACGGAAGTTGTTGCTTTAGGTGCTAGTATCGTAGGCATTCCAGGTCTAGCAATATATACTGGTAGACAATTGCTTTATCTTGCATGTGTAGTAGCTAAAGAAATAAATATAACTAGCTCTATCCTTACCAATATGCTAACTGACTATAATACTCTGGAACATGCTGTTCTCCAGAATCGTGCTGCTATCGATTATCTACTTTTGTTGCATAGTCAAGGATGTGAAAGTGTTGAAGGTATGTGCTGCTTTAACCTTTCTGATCATACCCTCACTATTAAATATCAGATCAGTACTTTGCAACAACTTAGTAATCACATCAAGGTAGATGATGGTAAATTTTCTTTATGGAACATGCTTTTTTGGTGGCTTCCCTCCTGGGGTCAGCTTCGCAATATTTTTGGTACAATTATAATAATCATATGTGTTCTGATTCTCTGTTGCTGCTGTATTCAATGTGCCCCAGGATGTATTTCTATATTCGCATCTGTTTGCAAGTTTCCTACTAATCGTAAAACTATTGCTCACGCTGCAATGTATAATGATGTAATCGCTATGAATGATATTTCCACTGATAATGTTGCTATACGTTACATATAAATTCCGTTTAGTTATCCCTTTGGGATAAAAGGGTGGAACTGTTAGGTTTTTATATATTCTGTATAATCACTTAGCCTAATAGCAGCGTTTTGTTTATTTAGCTTAATCTTTTCTTTGACCCGTACTGGTGTTTTGTTTAAGGTTTAAGCTGTTAGTTCATTGTTTCCAGGTATGATTTTAATGTAGTTGGTTTTTGGTAGAATTTGGCAGTAGAAAGTTTATAAATGAGAATGGTGAGCTGACTTTACATTAATTTAATTTGGGGATTATTATCTTCCTTATGTTTTAGTTGTTTAAATGGAATGATTGTGTGTTCTTTTCATGTTGTTTAAGGGAATGTTATCTCATATATGTGTATAAGTTGCTATTCTTTTCTCCGTTTCTTTTGTTTCTTTCCTGCGTTCATACTTTTCCCCGAAAATGTTATTGTTTCGGTTTTAATTTTTTGTTTTCTCCCGATTCATTTTTTTTTTAAAAGATTTTTTTTTTTTTTCAAGTATTGTTTTTAGACCTTTTAGGTCTTTATTAAAGAGGGGATAGTTATAGTAATAATATGGCTCATAAAAAATCTTAGCCACAAGGTTTATTGCCCAAATGTATATGTGTTTAAAAAGAAGATGTGAAAACTGTTGCTAAAATTTTGTGTAAGGGAATTATTCCTAAATGAGGTTGTCCCGTTAGGATAGATTCAGATAAAGGACCAGCCTTTACTTCTAAGCTAATACAAGACATTGTGTAATTGATGTTCATTGAATAGAAGTTTCATATCCCCAGAGTTCAGATGTTGTTGAACGAATGAACCGCACAATAAAAGAGAAGTTTAGGAAGGCTACTGCAGGTTCTTTCAGTAAATGGGATATTTATTTACCAGCTGTATTAGCAGAGATTCTTATGGCCCCAATTCTACATCCAAGTTGTCTTCTTTCGAAATTTTAATGGGTAAACCATTCCCTACGCCTTGGGCAGTTAAGACAGGGATATTAATTACAGGTGACCTGGAATTTATCCAGGAAGCTTATGTGGCAAAACTGATTGAAAAATTGAATAGTATCTATGGTGATGTTTCTTTGTTTTTTTTCTTTATTTTCTAGTGCTCCGACGCACCCATTTAAATCAGGTGATGTGGTCTTGATGAAGGCGTAATGACTCACACAGCTATCTTGGTTGAAGGCAATCCATCGTGGATACATGCTTCCAGAGTAAAGCGCGCACCAAATCTGTTGATTGGAGAACGAGATGACTTCAGACACGCCCAGATGACTTCAGGGACCACCCAGATGTCTTCAGAGATGACAACACACCCACCCTCAAGGAGGAGGATTAAGATGTGCCCAGATTCCAAACCAGTGATGAATTGTGAAATCCAGATGAAATATATTTTCCTGACCTGTTCATTTTTCATCTTATTCTGTGGTTTTTCTATTTTGAATTTATTATAATAAACAGAGCTTCCCGCTCTATTGCTCCCCGTGTTCCATTGCCCCTAGGTAACATTTGGGAGTATATTTTAAAGAAGCTCCTAAGTATAACTGACTTTTGTTTAGGAAATGTAAAAGTGTTCAGGACATTATAAGTACTTGTTTAGTCGCTATTCCAGTTTCAGTTCCAATATGTCTCCAATACTATCTGACTGATCAGTACTATAAGATATTGGATCCCAATTATCCGAGAAGATGATGTAACCCCGCTTAAATTTTCCAGAATACCTCAACAGACCTCCCGTGAATGAACTGTAGATATAGTTATGATTCGGACTCAAAATGTTACTGATGCTGAAGTTTGTTTTATTTTTACTTGTCCTGCTGCTACACAATGTGTTTCTGTGAATAATAACATGAAGTGTAATCTCACCTACCAAACGACATCAAATTATGTACACATTGTTTTTTCAGAGGGATGGGTTATGGCCTGTGGGAATGTTAGCTACACTTATTTACCTGCTAACATTTCTGGAGGTCCTTGTGCTATCAGTAGATTAAGTATGGTGATAGTACCAAGCACACATTTGCAATCTTCTTCTTTCCTCTCTGCAGGTGAACGTAATCGCAGGGATCTTATAACTATGCCAGAGGATTGTAAGTCTAATGTACATCCCCTGTCTGAAACTGAAGTTGTTGCTTTAGGTGCTAGTATCGTAGGCGTTCCAGGTCTAGCAATATATACTGGTAGACAATTGCTTTATCTTGCATGTGTAGTAGCTAAAGAAATAAATATAACTAGCTCTATCCTTACCAATATGCTAACTGACTATAATACTCTGGAACATGCTGTTCTCCAGAATCGTGCTGCTATCGATTATCTACTTTTGTTGCATAGTCAAGGATGTGGAAGTGTTGAAGGTATGTGCTGCTTTAACCTTTCTGATCATACCCTCACTATTAAATATCAGATCAGTACTCTGCAACAACTTAGTAATCACATCAAGGTAGATGATGGTAAATTTTCTTTCTGGAACATGCTTTTTTGGTGGCTTCCCTCCTGGGGTCAGCTTCGCAATATTTTTGGTACAATTATAATAATCATATGTGTTCTGATTCTCTGTTGCTGCTGTATTCAATGTGCCCCAGGATGTATTTCTATATTCGCATCTGTTTGTAAGTTTCCTACTAATCGTAAAACTATTGCTCACGCTGCAATGTATACTGATGTAATCGCTATGAATGATATTTCCACTGATAATGTTGCTATACGTTACATATAATTTCCGTTTAGTTATCCCTTTGGGATAAAAGGGTGGAACTGTTAGGTTTTTATATATTCTGTATAATCACTTAGCCTAATAGCAGCCATTTTGTTTTCGACTCCATTTTGTGCACATATTACTTAGTCTGTTTTTCTCAAAATGTACCAAGCTGTACCTAGCCCAAGCTGTTTCTCATGGCCATAGATAATACGTTATCTCAAGGTCTTCTGCCTCCTATGTCAACTTGTCTCTATTCTCGCATTCCAAGACATGTTTTATTATATTGTTTACAGACATAAAGTCCGGTAAAGCCCCTTTTCGTCATGCAAGGTTTTTCCTTTGTTTCATATATGCCAATGTATGACCTAAATAAACTGAGATAGTTTTCAGTACATGCCATGTGTGTGTCTCAATTCTATCTCCCGCAGCTGTGAGGCTTTTTCAGTGTTCTAAGAACTAGGCATCAAATAATGGTTGGACCAGTGTAGGATATATTATTCTTACAACGCTGAACTAAAAAGCCTTTATTTCAAAAACATAATAACGTATACATACGATACAAGTGAAACATTGGGACCTGTCGCGTTTCACGGTAGAAACCCATTTCCTGAGGAATCCAAATACAACAACACAGTCAGTCTAGCCCCCACAAAATACAAAACTAATCCAGTCCGATTTCGGACTTTCAAACTTCTGAAAAAGTTTAAAAGGTTCAAAATAAAATATGTTTAAAATAGCAAAGGTAACTGTACATAGCTCTGGTACCTGGGTAATGGTTTGAGGAACACATACAAATATCCAGAACTTGAAATAATGTCACTTCACATATGCGCACTTTTTTTGAGCTTCCACATTCAATATTCGATAAACAAAATGTTAAAGTAAAAACTTGAAAGGCTGCATTTTGGAAGGACGTTGTTTTTATTTTTTTGTTTTTTTTTACTATAATAACCCTTTAAGTATGGTTGCCACATGAATGGAAGGGTAGGTCAGTTTGTGTGTGTACCTGTGTCAGGTTGGAGGGTAAAAGACTAACTTTTTTGATGATTGGTCAAAATGTGTTTATTGACTATTCTTACCCTTTAAATATGACTGCCACATGAATCATCGTGTAGATCACTTAGTGTGTGCACCTATGTTAGTTTGGGGGGTAAAAAATAACTTTTTTGATGATTGGTCATAATTTGTTTTTTTAACTATACATACCCATTTAAATTTCTCTGCCACATGAATAAATCGGTAGGTCAGTTGGTGTGTGTACCTGTGTCACGTTGGGGGGTAAAAACAAACTCTTTTGATGTTAGGTCAAAGTGTTTTTTGACTACATTTACCCTTTAACCCTTTAAGTGCTGCAGATCTTACAGTTTACGATCTCCACTTAAAAGTACCAAAGTACCACAGATTGTACACCATAAGATCTTCAGCACTTTGCTGCTTACAAAAAAAAAAGTGGCTAGTAACAGTCGGAGGGCACCATTCAAGTGCCCTCCTATTCTTCCAGGTCCCCCATCATGTTTGTCCAGGGGGGGATCCTGAGAAATACACCCCCAAAATGCCAGATCACATAGTGGAGCCGGCTTTTTGCAGGTCAGGACAGACACTTATGACATCAGAGGACTTCCTCCTTCACCAGGGTTTTCCCCCAAGTTTGGGTACTGCGCTGTGATCTCCATTCAGATTGCAGTGCAGTACAAGATATGGTAAGCTTTTTTTCTCTTAGCAAAAACGTAGAAAAAAATGGCGGCAGACATCAATATTACGTAATCAGTTCTGATCACCTAATTATTGATCTTTGCCAATGAATGAAAAATCACTTCCTGGAAAAAAAATTCCGGGAAGTGATTTTTCCAATCGTATTTCTGTACCGTATTCCAAGTTTGTTATCATTCCCAAATATGACCTTATGGTTATCTTTGGGAATGATTTAAAAAAAAAAGGGAAATGTACATACAAAAAATTCTTAGTGATACACACCTTTTTTCTTTTTTTACAATAAAGCTGTAATTAGCAAGAAAAAAATTGTCTTCTCCAAGCTGCCCATTGTCCCCAGTGGTATTGGCAAAGTAAACACAGATTAATATTCCACCAATTTCAAGGGAAACTAAGCCTATATTAGGAAATTTTGCAGAGGTACCAAAAAGAGAACAAATTTAATTTTTAGGATCAGTTAAGTATGCAAAAACGTGTGCATCTCTCATTAACAGCATATCGCATATTGTTTGATTCAGGACATGGAGATTGAAATTTAGTGTTTTTTTTACTTGCCAAGTGGGTGTAGGTAGTATTTCAACCTGTGAATCATCTTATTTTATTTTTTCATAAAATCTCCTAAAAGCACAGAGTTCTATGGATGACAGCGTCTGTAATTCTTCATGTATGTATGAAACCATGGCACCAGTATGTAGCTAAAGGTGCATAGATTCCTTTTGTTGAACATGCCAAAAACTGTATAAATGGTCAGTTACAGGGTCATGTATTTGAACTCTTTGGTTTGAAATATTTGACCTTTAACAAGGTTTTTTTAGAAAAATAATTATTAGTGCCATACTATGTTCTTTTTGACTTTCATAATAAGCAATGTCTCTCTTGAGATTAATTATGTACATTTATATTACTCCCTAGGAAAGTTATGATGGACGACCAAATTTATTTCTTGGACGAAGTCTTCTTCAGGCATAATACAAAGTTTTAGATCACCTTCTTCTCCTCTTCTTTTTGAGCCTTCGCCTGACTATATAACTAGACAAGTCTCAACACCTGATACGCCTAGCAGAAGAATGACACCATGGAAAGCTGCAACAATATCTCCTCTGGGTTTGGTTAATGATCCATATGACCCAAACAATTCATGAATCAGTTTCTGCCAATGTTGTGTCTGCTGCTCGTAGGAAAACCCTTCCAGGGTCCTCAGGGCCTGGAAATCAGCAGTAATGCACAAGCAGGCACTGGTCTGATATGGGGTATCCTGACAGGAAGTTAAGTGGTGCTGCAACAGTACCTAAAAATATCATTTCTGCCCCATCTTTCCAATGTGGCTATCACGCTTAGGTACCCATATTCAAGTCAACACTCCATTAAAAATCCTAATTCTGTGCCCTTAGAGACAAGGTCTGAATATGGTATGCCTATTGCACGTAATACAAACTATAATGCTCTTCCTAGGGCCTGGAGGCGTTGAGTATGAAGGCAGGGAGAACAGATTTTATTTTTCATTAAAATAGGACTTGACGGTGTTTCCTAAACATTCTCATTTCAGGAAATTTACGATCATTATAATGAGATAGATTGTCTTCAACCCCTATATAAGCAAATGCCTTTTGCTATAACGCTTACCATCAAAGCAGTGCTGTGGGAAAAGGTTAATACAAATAGAAAAAAAAGCCCCTAGAAAACAAGGAGGGGGAAAAAATTCCCAATTGTCAGCAAACAACATAAAGCAAAATAATGAGATACAGTAAATGTGAAAATTAGTCGCTAATAATAAATATAAAGAGTCTGAGTGATCAAGCTAAAAATATTTTATTTCAAGCTAAACATCATTTTAATGTACTATTATGATAATCTATAAATAGTTAAATACATGTCACCATAAATATACCAATACACCAATAATAGTTAATTATCTTTGTCTCCTATACAAATATAAATAAAGTGCTCAAAATTTCCCTGAGGGACAGGAGACTACCAACAGGCGATAAGTTCATTGAGGTAAAGTAAGTATTGAAGTAATTGAAACCACTTGATACTAGATTCCTCCTTTAATGCGGGGATTTTTGTATGGTATAGGTAGGTATTTAACTATTATTGGTGAATGTTTATTTATTGGTGTATTTAACTATTTATAGATTATCATTATGGCACATTAAAATTATGTTTAGCTTGAAATAAAATAATGTTTAACTTGAAATAAAATATGTTTAGCTTGACCTCTCAGCCCTGTGATATTTATTATTAGCATAAAATGCCACATTTATCTCATTATCTCAATGTGCACTGACAGGTCTGGCTAGGGGCTTTTTTTGCCATATTAAATTTACAATCATTGCATCTTATCTTCAGATATTTTAGCATTCTTTCACTGTTTTTCTTCACAATATAAATGCAAAATTGTTTAATGAGCGTGATGTGAGTGTATCACATATTCCTGGTATCAGTTTTACCAGAAATCACCATGTATTTCACATACACAAAAAGATCCTTCGGGTGAAGCAATAATTTTACATACGGTACCTTCTCCATACTTTCTCCTTCTCAATACCACAGTAAAAAATGTAACAATACTATCTCAACATTATGTCAAAGCCACACATATTGCCTTTTGATGATGAAATAGTAGCTATGTCTATCAGAAAGTCTAACAGAGTTATTTTTTAGTTCCTAAATGCCTGCAACTTAGGCCAAGTTACCAAGGATTGCTATCACTGGAAAAAGATGGAAATAAGTACTAACCATAATAATAATGGTGCCATGTATTATTGCAATGTCCTATTTGCTTATGGTTAAGATCTGGCCTGATCTAATACCTGTATAGACGACCTTTTTTCTGAACCCACAAAATCCACACCTCTCATACCTGCATAACCAGACAGTGTTAGCAGCTGTTTTCGCACTTCCCTGTATATGTCCTGGCTTAGACAAGCTTCAGATTCGAACCATTATCAAGGCCATCCATAACAGTTCTAAACAGCAGTGCTTTTTTATTTAGAAAAGATCCGCCAAACTAAGAAAAACATACTTAGTAAGAAAACTATTACGTTTTCTTAGGTAAACAGACATTGTCTGATAGCGTTAAAGGAACACTAAACCCCCAAATAAGTATGTCCCATTCGTTCTATTATTCACAGGGAGGTGAGAACGCTTATTCTCACCTCCCTGTGAACAATAGGACGCTCGGGGGACCGGGAATTTACCTTACCCGCCACTCCACTCGCAGCCACTCCTGCACAGAACAGCTGTTCTGTCCTGATCACGCCCTATCTTTTGAATTGGCGCGCATGCGCATAAGATAGGGTGCGTGGTCAGGACAGAGCGGCTGTCAGTGCAGGAGCGGCTGCGATTGGAGCGGCGTGTAAGGTAAGTTCCAGGTCCCCCGAGCGTCCTATTATTCACAGGGAGGTGAGAATAAGCGTTCTTCTCCCCTGGTGATAATAGAAACGAATGGGACTACTTATTTTGGGGGCTTAAGGGGAGTTTACAGGTCCTTTAAATATAGGAATAAATAGAAATAAACGATATTAAGTACATATATCATACCATATTTAATTCATGGTGAAAAGCACTTGAGGTTTAAATATTTTAGCTGTTTATGCTAGATGAAAGTAGTCACGGTCAGGGTATCAGATGTATGTAATGCTATTTTTGAACTGAACCTGAGAACATTTCAGATGTTGGGTAAAACTAAAATGGCTTCAGAGTTTTAGATTGCTTTCCATTGGATTAATATGATCTGACAAAGGTTAAACAAGTCTGTTTTTTAGCTAATGAAACCTTTTAATCTTTATAATGAATGATTTAATCATATAAAGAGAGTGAAGTAGGACTTGTAAAATGGAATTGCAAGACACAGTTTATCGTGAAAGAAATTAGAAATATTTTTAAGTAAATTAACCAAAATCTGAATCTGTTCTCCTTGCTAAGTTTTTTTTGTGGCTAGGGTATTATATATCTGGCCTCCCTGTATGAGGACAATATTAATTATGCCTTAAAACCTGTGCTTAAGCCACTTTTGTAAAAGAGTTTCTGCAACCTGGTAATTTCCCCCTTACATGATTTGAATAGTGTACTGAGCTTTGTTTTTAGAGCTATTGTGGTTTTGAAGGTTCTGAAATAAATTAGTTCTTTGTACAACTATTGCCTTATCTGAAATAGGCAGAGTGCAAGGTTTTCCAGTTTTATCTACAATAGTAATGAATGCAGTAGATTCTTAAGCTAGATATCCATGCAGATTCTAATACTGTATTTTAAGGAGGAAATATATAGGTAAGATCATTTTTAATTCTATGAATTGAAGTGATGAAAGTCTAAACATGTAGGTAAACATGTGTGATATACATCTCTGTGTATCTGCTGTTAGAAAGAGTCCAGAACAGAAAACAGTGAATTAATGTTTTCCTGCTAGTGTTTTGAGTTCATTGATTTTTATAGACAGGTTAATATTTTGTTTTACTGCGCACCACACATAATAGTCTGGTTTGTGGTTTCATATCTTGGGTTACAACCAACACCAGAGAGATTTCTCAGTACAGTAAGTATAAGACATTTTGTTGAACTTTAAAATGTTATGGTGTAGTTAATAGGGATGAAGTCCTGTTCCAACAATCTCTCAGAACTCTCCGATTTTTCAGATGCAGAAACTTTTCCAGATTTTCAATAATTATTGAATATTCAAATAAATAAATTAAAATTTTTGTAAATTCAATTATGGCGCTGGGTTGCGTGGGCAGGGGTACAATCAAGTCTTGACGGTGTCCCACCTCTCTCCTACCTCCCCACCCTGCTGACAACACTATTTTGTTTATAAAAAAAATTGCAGGGAGATTCAATAAATTCTATTGTTTAAAATGGTGCAATTTTGCCCCAACCAATCAGATATTTAAAATTTGAAAGCTAAGATCTGATGGTTGGGGCAAAATTAGCACCATTTTAAACGATAAGAACTTTATTGAATAACCCTGTTGGTATTTAATCTGTCCATGTGAATTCACATTATTCTTACTAATACATAGCTAATAGAGAATATTGTATTTAATATCTCAAACAAGGAGATACACACACTCATTACTTAAAGGGGACTTATAGTCCTTCATACTAAAAAGGAATTGCATTAGAGACAGGTAATAATTATGTAACGCTCCGGATTCCCAAGTATTCCTTCAGTCCGAATATCCCAATCTACAACCACTATCTTCACACCAATAGACAAGCCCCCGTTTGCAGGGAGGCTAGATGGGCCTCACCGAACATGGTTGCCCCCTGGACTTAGAGTGCAAGGTATTCGAACTGAGGCCGGGAATACTGGAGAGTCCGAAGCGAAACGACAGGCAAGGCACAAGGAAGAGAGACTAAGGTCAGAGACCAAAAATACGAGGTACAGACTAGGAGCAGGCAAGAGCAGAGTCAAAAACAGAGAAAGAGGTCAAAAAAACGGAATCAGTCCGCCAGGCACGGTACAGAGGGTTGAGCAAGAAGATAGACAGGAACAAGCAGAGGTCAAGACAGGCAGATACGAATCGGGGTCAAAAACAGGCAAGGGTCAAATAACAGAGAATATACGAAGAAAAGCACACCACCAGCAAGATAAATAAACTTACTGCTGTATCGGGCGAGGACCAATGGGCTAAGGGGTTTAAAAAGGCTAAAGGGACCAAGGAGGACAACCAGGAAGAAGAAGAGAGCAGATTACAAATTGGAAGATTTTGAATGTAAAGCAAACTGTTACTTTAAGCGCTTCCGCAGAGTATAAGAAGGCACGAACACCGATGAAGACAGAGGAGCGCCGGAAGCTGCCGGAGATGGCCATAGGCGCTCGGACGTGGAGGACGCGCCGCGGGATCCCAGAACAGGTACGTTTTTCTTTACAGATTATTTGTGGGTTCTGCATACATAGTTTAATGTTTTCCAAAGGTAGTTTGAAATGTGTGTGTGTGTTTATCATGGGGTGTTTACCTACTGACAGTAGAAGGCACAGTAGAAGTTTTTTTACAGAGTAGCTGTAGTGTATATTTGTGCATGGAAGGTGTAAATGAGATGGCCGATTGATGGAATTAGAGGTTCTACATTCATGATTCTCTATATAGAAATCTTACAAGAGATATACAGTAATAAGTAGGTTTTTGAAAGCTTTTTGAAATGTACGAGAGTAGAGTTTAGATCAGTGGGTGAAGTTGGGTGAGTGAATGAAAAGTATTACACACCTATATTTTCTATGGAATTATAAATATGAAAATATTAATATTTATCTGTGACAAGGTATTCTTTGATATGACAGAAACATGTGGATTTAAGAATTTTACACAATAGGTTTTCTGCCCGCTAAATTTAAATACAGTATAGTAACTGATGGCCCCTGTGAGATAATCAATGTAATACTGATGATACTCTGATAGCCATTGCTCTGTAAACGTTGTATGGTCACTATTCCTGTTAAAAACTTACATCAAATCTTTGATACAAAATAAGAATTTTAATGGTGTCCTGCAAAATGGCAATTTAAACGATTATTAATTGTATATTGTCTTATTTTTATTATTAATGGGTACACATCATCAAATTTTTTATCCCGACCAAGCATTCCCCACTGGCATGTGGTCAGCCAGGTGAATCACTCTCGGGTGTGGCAGAAGTGCTCTGGCAACAGTTACCAATCATTCAGTCCATATGGGGACCACGCGATAACCAAGATTTTCCGACATTCCTGATCATTTGATCCAGATGGAGGGGCTACCAAGATTTGCGGGTGCTGCAATTACACAATCCAGTTTTTGGCACCCACCCAACCGATACATGGAAAAATCGAACGGTCTCCCTGAAAAACTGGATGGTGTTACCAGTCTTAAAGCAGCCATACACACAACAGTATATCATACTATCTATTGATTGTACCAATAAAATTTTACCATTTGAATTTTCCAGCATGTCTTACTGGCCAAAATAAATCTTGATCTGATTTGATTGCCCATCAACGCAAGTGAAAACTATTTGTATAATGTACAATAATGATATCATCCAAGCCAAGCTATTGCTATATGTAATGCAGTCTTTGAATTTGTGGCATTATAATGTTTGACACTGTTATAAAAAATAAAATGTCAATGTAACATATGCAAAAAAATATGGTAATACAAATCAAGTTCACCCCTCAAATGAAAAATAGTGTATAGGCAAATGCTGCATTTCTGTTCTCTTTCTGCAGCTGTCAGGCATGGATGTCATGACATGTCAGCCAATGACTGAATGTTATTTCCTGTTTGCTCCTCTGAGCATGTATAAACTTGCAAAAAAGCTTGGAGAGCTTAAAGAGAAGGTAAAAACAGGAATAACCGATTACCCATATCTGTCAGCTTTATAACTAGTTTGGGTTTTGGGTGTAGTTTGGATTTTGGGGTAATTTACCTTTATACAATTTTCATTTGAGGATGTTAACATTCTATTTAACTATTCTTTTTAGTCCCATTTAAAGAGAACTAAAGTTTAATAATACATTAACAGGACAATAACCATTACTACATAGCCTTAAACAATTAGATAATTTTTTATGCCTCTTTTCCCATTCTATAATGATATGGTATCCCATTTAACCAGAAGATGTAACCAGCAGGGAGGATTTGGAAAGCACCAGCAATTGTATTTTGGCAAGTGATGGCATATTAAAACTTAAAGGTAAGATCCTCATTTCATAGCGAATAACTGAACTTAATATTTTATTAGGCTTTAGTTCTCCTTTAAGAAGTTCGCTTTTATAATGTTGCCACCGGAATTTTAAAATAAACCAGTGTGAAATAAAGTGACACTTTCAATCCACTTGCCATCTACTTTATTGCTTTGAAAACACAAAATGATGTTGCAGCTTGACTATAACTTTATTGTATTTTAGAGAATACAGCAATTTTGCACACTTGTATGTGGATCTCTTGACACTGAGGGTTCTGTAAAGCACTTATATAAATAAAGATGACAATAACTGATGGGTTATGCTAAGTAGTACATACTTTTGTTCTCTGAGTGAATGGTTTTACCTCCTGTGTCTGAATGTGTTTTGGACATTCTGCTTGGCAGAAATAATTCTTTTCCTACAGTCATAACAATCAATACTTAAGCCAATATACCACTCAAGTGAAATTCTGTTAAACATTGTGAGACTTTTATACCCATAACACACTGTGAGGATAATTATAAAGTACAGTTGCTAGCGAGAAGTGGTGTGACGTAAATGGCACATTTCTGCAATGAAAAAAATTATTTCATGCTATCAGAAAAACCAACATTTAAAAACTCTACCGAGTGAAACATTTCAAGGCATATATACAACATTACTGCTGTAGAATACAGTAGAATTAAGAAAAAGCCTAAACAGGACCCAATCAAAGTTTTTTTTTAACTTCTCCATAACCTGATCAGCTTTTCTTTTTCACCCATTATCCTTTTCTGCAACTGATTTCTGTGCCAGGATTCATATAGACTTCCATAGTTATATCAACATAATCCTTGGGGGACCATGACAAACAAGAATAACTAGTTGTCATGGTTAATTATGGAAATAAAGGGCAAATACTGGGTGACATACTGAAAAAAATTACTTTTCCTCATCTTAATCTATAAATAAATATGTGTAAGTAGTACTTACTCAGGAGTGTGTGTGTTGCTGCATGCCTTCAATCTAGTACTTGTTTTTGCAGGCTCATCCCCCCCCTCCCTCTTTTAACCACTCACCATTCCACCTGACCAAACTATTTTTATGTGGGCAAGCATGCTCAACTGTCAAAACTGCTCAAACCAGAAGAGTTTACAATAATATGGCACTTGACTGACAGCTAAAAATGGAAGATGGTTTAAATAGGGGATAGATCAACAATAGTACAGTACAATTGGGATTGGAAAGAATTGTAATTTTTGTCAATAAAATTTGCAACCAATTGCATCCTTAAAGGAGAACTACACTCAAAGGTTTATAGATCATAATCTGAAAATAATGCCCAACAAATGGCATTAAAATGAGCTCCTGAGGAGTTGAATAGATAACTGTGTATGTGCACGTCAGGACATGCCTCTGATATTCAGTCACATGTACCTTGCCTAATCTGGATTTAACACCATTGGCTAGATATTACTAGTGAGTGGGACCTGCAACAAGTTTCTGCAATAGCTTATGATGGCTATGTGTGAAGAACATTATGGTCAGTGACCGAACTGTGTGATACTGGAATGCAGAGAAATAAAACACAAACACCATGTCAGTAAGGTAAATCACTCACATCAAAATTAAAGTGAGACAAGGGTTACTGCTTTTAGGTCAATGTGTTTTTCATTTTGAATCAGTGTTGTTAAAACAGTGCAGATTGCTGTAATAGGAGCAGTGTAAAATGGCATGCTATCTACAAAGAGCATTAATCACATTACTAAATATTCTGCTTACAAACTTAAAGGACAACTCCACCCTCATAAGAACATCTTTTAGAAAGAATGGCCTCTTTAAAATATGTTGATATATCATAATTTGTCCTATGAATTCATTACTGTATGCCTGCTATGCTTCTAAGATGCCTCATGGAAACTGCACACTTTAGAAAACCTGTACTGAGCCTGTACTGAGCCTGGGCATGCTCAGAAGAGAAAACAGGGGATTAACATTCAGTCATTGGCTGTGATGTCAACTGTCAAATCCGTAACTGACAGTTGCTAACTGGAAGAACCAGGAAGCAGAAACAGGGGAAACGGACATTGTGCAGGATTTCAGGTTAGACTTATAAATTTCAGATTCAAACTATTACTATTTTAGGGTTTGGGTATGTAAGTTTTCATTTAAGGGCTGGACTTGCCCTTAAAGACAGAAAAAAAGAGGGTTATTCAATAATTTGTCTAGTCACCTCATTACTAGTCACCTCATTACTTTGATTCTGACTCAACACCATATGATCCACTTTACTTCTGGTAAGTTATTCCTCTTGGTCCTCCAACCTGCTAGGAAATAGGACTATTACCAGGTAATTGACAACCACATAGCAATTTTTCCAGGTTTGAAAAAGGAAATCTGGAATCCAGGTTTGGATGTACACTGTAAGGTTAAGCTTATGAAGCTACATTCCCTAATAGCAGACTTGCATTTTTACGAGGAATTCTAAGACCACCCAGAAAGGATATGGGGCCCACTTAACATTATGTCTCTTTTCTCACTCATTTACATATCGGTCTCCTCAATTTTCTAGTTTAATTAGAAATGGATTGTGGGCCTCACAGGGATTACCCTGATATCGACATAGATGCGAGTAAGTAACATCCCGTCGGTATTTACCCTGAACAATCACAATATTAACTCCCTGATCCTGGAGCACTTGTGGCTCTCAGTAAATTCCCGTTGTGTATTTTCTGAAGAACAATAATTAATTAATGGTTTTTTGGTAGGAGGGACATCCAGTAGCGTGCCATTTTGCTTGCCAACTTAATCTAGCATGTTGCATTTCCTTGCTCTCTAAATGTTCCTGCAGAAGGAAAATTCCCAGTTATCTTTAACTTGAAAAATGCAAGAAACAGATGTTCTGTGCACTTAATAACCTGAAGACTAAAATCCTCTATCTGTAAGTACAGTGTTAATGTGTGGTCTGCTGAGCAGTAGAACTGCTAAACTAAATGTTTTAGTTTTTAGTATTATTTCTGCTAAGGAAAGGCAAGGATAAAGGACTTATTTTTTCTGTTACGAAGTACATTCTAAATGTCGTAACGTTCTTGATAGTCACTGTAATTACTTTAAAGTCCGCTGTGAGTATGAATAGACTGTAATTTTGCCCAATGTTCTTGTACTTTATCCTGTAGTGTTTTGTATAAAGCACAAACTGCAAATTTGTCCCAACTTTGCTCTAAAGCTCAAAGAAATTGTAAAGTTTTTTTTATCTTATACGGGTTACAGTAATTTTTTTTTTTAGAAATTGTCTTTGTCTAGCATTTCTAGTTTATTTCCCATATGATATTTAGGTCTGGTTTACACACGCAATATGCCTTTTTTGTAAGGACAAATAAAAAGAAGATATGCAGTAATACAGGTCTGAACTGGTAACGTATAGTAATACAATATCATTGTCTTGATTATGTCACAAGTCTTGAATGTATATTTTCTTTTCTTATCCATTTAAAATGACATCCAACAACACCTTGGGTACCTTATGAAGTACTGAGCATGAGCAGTACTTGAAGCCATTCACCAGCTACCGTATTCTGGACATTATAATGTTTGCTTGAAGCACAATTTGGGAAATGTAATTCAGGTTAGGTAAGTTGATTTTGTGCTGCACACTCCTTGAAGAGAATACACTACAAACAGAAAAAAATGGGGGGGGGGGGGGGGGGAATTAGTAAGATTATAAGATTCCCTAATCCATTCTAGCTCAATGGAAATCTCCACCACACTACTACACACACACACACAGACACACAGCCTGTGATTCTGCTATGTTTAGAATGAAGCAGGAGGTATATATTAAGATTACATATGATGTTTATTGTGCAAGAAAAGATGCTAAAAGTAGTTTTAAATCCCATCTATAAGCAAAGTATGTAGAAAATTATTCTTTGTCATAGAAAATTTGAGAATGCATTGAACAATTTACCAGCAAAGAGCAGTACGAGACAGAAACAGGCTTGTTCGAAATTCACCCGTTATTGCCAGTGTAAATGTAAATTCCCCTTTGCTTCTGTGTATTCTGACATGCTAATTGTCCACAAAGCAGAATGTTTCAAAAACTCATGTTTGCAAGATGAAACTAAATGGTGGAATAAATATTACTTAACTGCGCAGAAGACAAATTGATGTTTGATATGCCAGCGCTTAGATAATCACTTAATCTCCTTTTTGTACAATTTTGTTTTAGGAATTTAGGAGATTAACAAAAGACAAGGTCAAATAACTGAAGTTGCTGTCAAAATGTACCAAAATAAAATACTCTCTTATGCTGCCTGGAGACATAAACATTTAAACCTTTACAAAGCAATAACATACTTATACAGTACAATCCCTTTTTATCTATTCAATATTATTTTAGAGGAAGGCGGTTTGTTGTTAGGGAAAGGAATGATTGGACAATCTTCTGAGCTCTTTTGTTGATTCAAATTATTGCCTCCTGCACTTTCAGTTAAAGGCAGGTAGGGGCATGGAGGGTTTAATGAAATGTTTCATCCTCTTAATAGAGATGGACTTAGAACCCGAGTTTAGTAGTTCGGACAAAAATAAAATATTTTGAATAGTTAATTTTTTTGAACTTGCGGACGTATTTAAAATAATTTATAATTTTATAATTATCGAATTTACATACCGTTCGCCAACCCTCGATTGGTGATTACGTTGAAACCCTCGAATTGTATGTTTCTCGCCATAACCCTCGAATGTATGTTCAGTAACCCTCGAATGTATGGTTCGAATTTGGTAACCCTCGATGTAGCGTCAAATTCAGTAACTTTTTGCAGTGTGCAATATTTTTTGCATGTGTGTTATTAATTAATTTGGCTTGAAGAGCCAAATTATTGTTCTTTCTATTTCGTCTATTTCTTCATCTTTTTCTTCCCTTTTATTCTTCTGCTTTTTGGACGTGATTTCCTTCCACAGTTTTTGAGCTGGAGACACAAAATTTGGTAGAGACATATGGGACATATAGGAGAAGTGTGCTATTACTTAGCTAAGGAATTCAAGGAAACGTTACCATGTTATCGGCGAATCTCAATTATTTTTTTTTCATTGATTATAATGGGAACAATCCTCAAATGTGGATAATTCGAGGTTTTAGGCTCATGTGATCAAAACAGATAGTTTTATCATCATAATAAAGGCAAACACCAATACCACCAACCCCCACACAGACAAAGGTACACACAACCTACTGGCCTACCTTTCCATTCCCATGGCAGAGATACTTGAAGGTTAAGGGCATCTATAGTGAAAAAAACACATTGCCCCTTTGCAAAGTTAAATTCATGTACTCTGTGCTGCCTTACTCTATATCTGTCACTGACTCTGTTTAACCACGTTGTCAGATCTATGTGCAGCACTCCCCCCTTCTCCCTCCCCTCTGTTACCTCCTCCATGTCTCAGCTCCGGCTAACCGACAAGCTTTTTATGTGCAGAAGGAGTTAAAAGTTCAAATCCTGAAAAACACACCCACGCACGTGGCCAATAGAAAGTAAGCTGTCCTGGAGCACAACGAAGAGGAGATCAGTACAGTTACGACTCTCACTTTGTGACCCATCATCAATCAGTGAAAGCTATAAGAAGGGGGGTCAAGTTCAGCCTTATATCTAACATCAAAGCTACCTTTCTCCCCCTGCTAATGCTGTTATCTCTATGTTATTTACAGAGCAGGGAGGGGGGATCACGTCACAGGGATTTGATTGACGTCCAAGTAGGAGTAGAGGAATGCAATCACGTATTCTTCTAACTGGTGTATCTCAGGACAGAGAGGGAATCTGAAAAAAGTGAAGACAATCTGGGGGTTGTAGGGAATTATAGAACACATGGAAGAAAGAAAAAAAAGTTCATTTTCCCATATAGATGCCCTTTAACTATAGACAAAAAAAACTAATTTAAACATCAAAAAAAAATGTATGTTCATAAACACAAAAACACATGACCCCGATCTGCACAGGTACATACACCTACTGACCTACCTCTTCATTCCCGTGGCAGCCATACTTTAATAGTAACATAGTAAAAAAAAAAAAACACATTTTGACCATTCATCAAAATTATGTTTTTCCCCCAACCTGAACAGTTGCACACACCAAATGACCTACTCGTTCCTTCAAGTGGCTGTTCTATTTAAAGGGCATGTCCACTCCCCCCAAACTCACCCAACTAATGGCCCCACTGTGCAATATAAAAAATCCTTACATTACATCCACGACAGCTCTCACAGCAGCATAAAAATGTTTAAACCTTTATTCAGACATCAGGTTAAAAACTGGAATACAAGATTTCTCACGGCAGGTGCTCACTTGATATGTTTCGGGCGTCCGCTAATCCCTTAATTATAGGTCTCATCCCTGCCATGTTGGACTCCTTAAAGAGGCAAGATGATGAGTTAAAGAGCAGCGACCGAATGCTATGAAGGACATCCCCACAAAAGAACTCATCATGCATTACTGCCCTCTATTGGATACCCAACATACATGGAAGGAGCAACAGATAGAACATAAAATGTTGCAGTAAAGCAATAGCAACAACAACTGTTTTAATTAAGTAGCAGATAGAAACAGTTAATAAAACATTTTCTATACTCTCTATAATGGATCCTACACTATGATATATCCCACAATTATGTGGGCCTTTAGAAAATAAAGAGGGAACGACTTTCTCCCATGTATCTCTCCCATATTTGTGGATTGCTACGTTCATTAATTTATATTTCTATTTGATAAATGAAATGAGTTTGGATGTTGATAAATCCCCACTATTTAGAACTATTTAATCTATATAGCACATCATATCATAGATTGAATTTAGACCCTGTGGCATTCAAGTGCCTAATTAAAAATCCATTTGAACTTTGCCTTTCAAAGTGATGCTAATGTATTTCTTTATTGTACCTAATTTGCTGTACGCCCTGTACTTTGAGAGAACTTATGTGTGTCAGCCGTAGCAGGTTCAAAGTGTCTCGCTATGGACTTTCAAGTTCCAATTAGGATATCCCTTATGTGTTCCCTAACTCGTGATTTAAGGGATCTCAAAGTGCACCAACATATTGGATTTTACAATTTGTACAGGTTAGATCATACACTAATACTCCGTTTTGCAATTGACATACTGTTTAAATAGAAGATCTTACCATTCATCGTACTGACGCACATGGGATCTTTATCTATATAGTTACAGGTAATGCATCTCATAGGCCCACATGGAAGGTACTAATAAATCCCAATATACCATGCTTTCCTAGGTACAAATTTGCACACTCTTTCTATGATATTTCTCTAATCTGATCCGTTAAAATTGGCAGATATCTATGTATAATCCATATTATTTGATGGTATTGAGGGCTGTATCGGTGGAAAAATACACTCTTTTATTTCTCCTTGTAATTATTTTTAGTTACATTACTACAACTTGCAATAAGTGATGTCTCTCTCTGAATTTAGCTTTAGGAAAAGATTTCCTGAGAGTGTTTGTACTATTACCCCTCTTGATGAATCTGTCTTTCATTTCTTTTGATGCTTTAGGAAAAGAAGATTCTAACCGACTTCTGGCTTTCTTAAATTCTTGTTAAACTCCTTCGTTAGTGATGGTAATTTAAATGTCCAAATATTGAATAGATTAACTCCCAAAAAAATAAGTAAACTGAAGATTGTAAGGGTTAATATTTATACAACCCATGAGGCCTAGGAAGAAGGCTTCTGATCCCTGCCATACCCACAACAGGTCATTAATGTATCTCCTATACAAGATGACTTGTGGTCCTGAAACACGAATGGTGGTAAAGAATAGTTTCCTCCCTCCACCCCATGAATAAATTGACAAATGTGGGGGCGAATTTGGCCCCCATCGCTGCCCCTTGTGTGGACATAAAATCTTGAATTTAAAAAATTGTTTTTCAATAGATAATAAAGCATCAATATAAATATCTGACTTTCCGTCAATATTTTACTATATTTTTTTAGTTGGTAATCAACAGCCACCATTCACCATTCCCTGAGTACAGGGATACCACATCTGTGGTGGCCCAGTATTTTCAGTTTTACGTTGATGCTGTCTAAAATATCCAATATATGGGTGGTGTCCTTTATATAAGAAAAAAGTATTTTGACTAGAGGTTGCAACATCAAGTCAATAAGCTCAGACAAACCTTCATTTATATATGAATCCCTGCCACTATTTGTCTCCCTTTAGGGGGAAAATCCTTTTAGGTGTTTTTGGTACATGATAGAATATAGGAGTGACAGGGTATTCGGGTACCAAAGTTCCATACATATTATTAGCAACTACCCCTATGTGTATGCCCCACTGGACTATTTTTTCCAATTATGATCTACAATTTAAAGGGCATCTCCACCCTCTTTACAAACTTTTAATATCTTGCAGGCCATGCCCTCCCACACCCAACCGCTATAATGGAACTTTTAAAATTGTTTGCAAACTCTCCTTACAGCTCCTCGATCCAGCACAGTTCTGGTCTGGCTCCCCTGCCTGGCAGAACTACAAGCAGGGGCCGGACTGGCAGCCAATCACAGCCGCCGCTGCCACCAATACAGAACTACGCTGGAACGAGGATCTGTAAGTAGAGTTTGCAGTCGGTTTTAAAAGTTCCATTATAGCAATTGGGAGTGAGAGGGCTTAGCATGCAAGATATTAAAAGTTTGTAAAGAAGGGGGAGATGCCCTTTAAGTTGTAGATCAAAATTGGAAAAAATAGTCCAGTGGGGCATACACATAGGGGTAGTTTCTAATAATATGTATGGAATACCCAAACAAACTCTATATTTTTGGAATCTATGCACCTTTAGCTACATACTGGTGCCATGGTTTCATACATACATGAAGAATTACAGACGCTGTCATCCAATATTTACTATATTTTTTTAGTTGGTAATCAACAGCCACCATTCACCATTCCCTGAGTACAGTAATAACACAATGTGTGGTGGCCACAGTATTTTCAGTTTACATTGATGCTGTCTAAAATATCCAATATATGGGTGGTGTCCTTTATATAAGAAAAAAGTATTTTGACTAGAGGTTGCAACATCAAGTCAATAAGCTCAGACAAACCTTCATTTAATATATGAATCCCTGACACTATTGGTCTCCCTTTAGGGGGAAAATCCTTTTTATGTGTTTTTGGTACATGATAGAATATAGGAGTGACAGGGGATTCGGGTACCAAAGTTCCATACATATATTAGCAACTACCCCTATGTGTATGCCCCACTGGACTATTTTTTCCAATTATGATCTACAATTTAAAGGGCATCTCCCCCTTCTTTACAAACTTTTAATATCTTGCAGGCCATGCCCTCCCACACCCAACCGCTATAAGGAACTTTTAAAATTGTTTGCAAACTCTCCTTACAGCTCCTCGATCCTGCACAGGTCGGTCTGGCTCCCCTGCCTGCCAGAACTACAAGCAGGGCGGACCGGCAGCCAATCACAGCCGCCGCTGCCACCAATACAGAACTACGCTGGAACGAGGATCTGTAAGAAGAGTTTGCAGTCGGTTTTAAAAGTTCCATTATAGCAATTGGGGGTGAGAGGGCTTAGCATGCAAGATATAAAAGTTTGAAAGAAGGGGGAGATGCCCTTTAAGTGTAGATCAAAATTGGAAAAATAGTCCAGTGGGGCATACACATAGGGGTAGTTTCATAATTATGTATGGAATACCAAACAAACTCTATATTTTTGGAAACTACCCCTATGTGTATGCCCCACTGGACTATTTTTTCCAATTTTGATCTACAACTTAAAGGGCATCTCCCCCTTCTTTACAAACTTTTAATATCTTGCATGCTAAGCCCTCTCACCCCCAATTGCTATAATGGAACTTTTAAAACCGACTGCAAACTCTTCTTACAGATCCTCGTTCCAGCGTAGTTCTGTATTGGTGGCAGCGGCGGCTGTGATTGGCTGCCGGTCCGGCCCCTGCTTGTAGTTCTGGCAGGCAGGGGAGCCAGACCAGACCTGTGCAGGATCGAGGAGCTGTAAGGAGAGTTTGCAAACAATTTTAAAAGTTCCATTATAGCGGTTGGGTGTGGGAGGGCATGGCCTGCAAGATATTGAAAGTTTGTAAAGAGGGTGGAGATGCCCTTTAAATTGTAGATCATAATTGGAAAAAATAGTCCAGTGGGGCATACACATAGGGGTAGTTGCTAATAATATGTATGGAACTTTGGTACCCGAATACCCTGTCACTCCTATATTCTATCATGTACCAAAAACACATAAAAAGGATTTTCCCCCTAAAGGGAGACCAATAGTGTCAGGGATTCATATATTAAATGAAGGTTTGTCTGAGCTTATTGACTTGATGTTGCAACCTCTAGTCAAAATACTTTTTTCTTATATAAAGGACACCACCCATATATTGGATATTTTAGACAGCATCAATGTAAAAACTGAAAATACTGTGGCCACCACACATGTGGTATTACTGTACTCAGGGAATGGTGAATGGTGGCTGTTGATTACCAACTAAAAAAATATAGTAAATATTTGGATGACAGCGCCTGTAATTCTTCATGCATGTATGAAACCATGGCACCAGTATGTAGCTAAAGGTGCATAGATTCCAAAAATATAGAGTTTGTTTGGGTATTCCATACATATTATTAGAAACTACCCCTATGTGTATGCCCCACTGGACTATTTTTCCCATTTTGATCTACAACTTAAAGGGCACTCCCCCTTCTTTACAAACTTTTAATATTTGCATGCTAAGCCCTCTCACTCCCAATTGCATAATGGAACTTTAAAACCGACTGCAAACTTCTACAGATCCTCGTTCCAGCGTAGTTCTGTATTGGTGGCAGCGGCGGCTTGGTTGGCTGCCAGTCCGGCCCCTGCTTGTAGTTCTGCCAGGCAGGGGAGCCAGACCAGAACTGTGCTGGTCGAGGAGCGTAAGGAGAGTTTGCAAACAATTTTAAAAGTTCCATTATAGCGGTTTGGTGTGGGAGGGCATGGCCTGCAAGATATTAAAAGTTTGTAAAGAGGGTGGAGATGCCCTTTAAATTGTAGATCATAATTGGAAAAAAAAGTCCAGTGGGCATACACATAGGGGTAGTTGTAATAATATGTATGGAACTCTTGGTACCCGAATACCCTGTCACTCCTATATTCTATCATGTACCAAAAACACCTAAAAAGGATTTTCCCCCTAAAGGGAGACAAATAGTGGCAGGGATTCATATATTAAATGAAGGTTTGTCTGAGCTTATTGACTTGATGTTGCAACCTCTAGTCAAAATACTTTTTTCTTATATAAAGGACACCACCCATATATTGGATATTTTAGACAGCATCAACGTAAAAACTGAAAATACTGTGGCCACCACAGATGTGGTATCCCTGTACTCAGGGAATGGTGAATGGTGGCTGTTGATTACCAACTAAAAAAATATAGTAAATATTTGACGGAAAGTCAGATATTTATATTGGATGCTTTATATTATCTATTGAAAAACAATTTTTTAAATTCAAGATTTTATGTCCAGCAACAAGGGGCAGCGATGGGGGCCAAATTCGCCCCCACATTTGTCAATTTATTCATGGGGTGGAGGGAGGAAACTATTCTTTACCACCAGTCTGTGTTTCAGGACCAACAAGTCATCTTGTATAGGAGATACATTAATGACCTGTTGTGGGTATGGCAGGGATCAGAAGCCTTCTTCCTAGGCCTCATGGGTTGTATAAATATTAACCCTTACAATCTTCAGTTTACTTATTTTTTTGGGAGTTAATCTATTCAATATTTGGACATTTAAATTACCATCACTAACGAAGGAGTTTAAACAAAGAATTTAAGAAAGCCAGAAGTCGGTTAGAATCTTCTTTTCCTAAAGCATCAAAAGAAATGAAAGACAGATTCATCAAGAGGGGTAATAGTACAAACACTCTCAGGAAATCTTTTCCTAAAGCTAAATTCAGAGAGAGACATCACTTATTGCAAGGTTGTAGTAATGTAACTAAAAATAATTACAAGGAGAAATAAAAAGGAGTGTATTTTTCCACGCGATACAGCCCTCAATACCATCAAATAATATGGATTATACATAGATATCTGCCAATTTTGAACAGGATCAAGATTAGAGAAATATCATAGAAAGAGTGTGCAAATTTGTACCTAGGAAAGCATGGTATATTAGGGATTTATTAGTACCTTTCCATGTGGGCCTATGAGATGCATTACCTGTAACTATATAGATAAAGATCCCATGTGCGTCAGTACGATGAATGGTAAGATCTTCTATTTAAAACAGTATGTCAATTGCAAAACGGAGTATATAGTGTATGATCTAACCTGTACAAATTGTAAAATCCAATATGTTGGTTGCACTTTGAGATCCCTTAAATCACGAGTTAGGGAACACATAAGGGATATCCGTAATTGGAACTTGAAGAGTCCAATAGCGAGACACTTTGACCTGCTGACGGCTGACACACATAAGTTCTCTCAAAGTACAGGGCGTACAGCAAATTAGGTACAATAAAAGAAATACATTAGCATCACTTTGAAAGGCAAAGTTCAAATGGATTTTTAATTTAGGCACTTGAATGCCACAGGGTCTAAATTCAATCTATGATATGATGTGCTATATAGATTAAATAGTTCTAAATAGTGGGGATTTATCAACATCCAAACTCATTTTCATTTATCAAATAGAAATATAAATTAATGAACGTAGCAATCCACAAATATGGGAGAGATACATTGGGAGAAAGTCGTTCCCTCTTATATTTTCTAAAGGGCCCACATAATTGTGGGATATATCATAGTGTAGGATCCATTATAAGAGAGTATAGAAAATGTTTTATTAACTGTTTCTATCTGCTACTTAATTTAAACAGTTGTTGTTGCTATTGCTTTACATTGCAACATTTTATGTTCTATCTGTTGCTCCTTCCATGTATGTTGGGTATCCAATAGAGGAGCAGTAATGCATGATGAGTTCTTTTGTGGGGATGTCCTTCATAGCATTCGGTCGCTGCTCTTTACATCATCATCTGCTGCCTCTTATAAGGGAGTCCAACATGGCAGGGATGAGACCTATAATTAAGGGATTAGCGGACGCCCGAAACATATCAAGTGAGCACCTGCCGTGAGAAATCTTGTATTCCAGTTTTTAACCTGATGTCTGAATAAAGGTTTAACATTTTTATGCTGCTGTGAGAGCTGTCGTGGATGTAATGTAAGGATTTTTTTATATTGCACAGTGGGGCCATTAGTTGGTGAGTTTGGGGGGAGTGGACATGCCCTTTAAATAGAACAGCCACTTGAAGGAACGAGTAGGTCATTTGGTGTGTGCAACTGTCTCAGGTTGGGGGAAAAACATAATTTTTGATGAATGGTCAAAATGTGTTTTTTTTTTTTTACTATAGTTACTATTAAAGTATGGCTGCCACGGGAATGAAGAGGTAGGTCAGTAGGTGTATGTACCTGTGCCAGATCGGGGTCATGTGTTTTTGTGTTTATGAACATACATTTTTTTTTTGATTGTTTAAAATTAGTTTTTTTGTCTATAGTTAAAGGGCATCTATAGTGGGAAAATGAACTTTTTTTTCTTTCTTTCCATGTGTTCTATAATTCCCTACAACCCCCAGAGTGTCTTCACTTTTTTCAGATTCCCTCTCTGTCCTGAGATACACCAGTTAGAAGAATACGTGATTGCATTCCTCTACTCCTACTTGGACTGTCAATCAAATCCCTGTGACGTGATCCCCCCTCCCTGCTCTGTAATAAACATAGAGATAACAGCATTAGCAGGGGGAGAAAGGTAGCTTTGATGTTAGATATAAGGCTGAACTTGACCCCCCTTCTTAATAGCTTTCACTGATTGATGATGGGTCACAAAGTGAGAGATCGTAAACTGTACTGATCTCCTTCTTCGTGTCTCCAGGACAGCTTACTTTCTATTGGCCACTGTGCGTGGGTGTGTTTTTCAGGATGTTGAACTTTTAACTCCTTCTGCACATAAAAAGCTTGTCGGTTAGCCGGAGCTGAGACATGGAGGAGGTAACAGAGGGGAGGGAGAAGGGGGGAGTGCTGCACATAGATCTGACAACGTGGTTAAACAGAGTCAGTGACAGATATAGGATTAAGGCAGCACAGAGTACATGAATTTAACTTTGCAAAGGGGCAATGTGTTTTTTTCACTATAGATGCCCTTTAACCTTCAAGTATCTCTGCCATGGGAATGGAAAGGTAGGCCAGTAGGTGTGTGTACCTTTGTCTGTGTGGGGGTTGGTGGTATTGGTGTTTGCCTTTATTATGATGATAAAACTATCTGTTTTGATCACATGAGCCTAAAACCTCGAATTATCCACATTTGAGGATTGTTCCCATTATAATCAATGAAAAAAAAATAATTGAGATTCGCCGATAACATGGTAACGTTTCCTTGAATTCCTTAGCTAAGTAATAGCACACTTCTCCTATATGTCCCATATGTCTCTACCAAATTTTGTGTCTCCAGCTCAAAAACTGTGGAAGGAAATACAGTCCAGAAAAGCAGAAGAATAAAAGGGAAGAAAAAGATGAAGAATAAGACGAAATAGAAAGAACAATAATTTGGCTCTTCAAGCCAAATTAATTAATAACACACATGCAAAAAATATTGCACACTTGCAAAAAGTTACTGAATTTGAACGCTACATTCGAGGGTTACCAAATTCGAACCATACATTCGAGGGTTACTGAACAATACATTCGAGGGTTATGGCTGAAACATACAATTCGAGGGTTATCAACGTAATGCACCAATCGAGGGTTGGCGAACGGTATGTAAATTCGATAATTATAAAAATTATAAATTATTTTAAATACGTCCGCAAGTTCAAAAAAATTAACTAGTTCAAAATATTTTAGTTTGTCCGAACTACTAAACTCGGGTTCTAAGTCCATCTCTATTAAAGAGGATGAAACATTTCATTAAACCCTCCATGCCCCTACCTAGCCATTTAACTGAAAGTGCAGGAGGCAATAATTTGTAATCAACAAAAGAGCTCAGAAGATTGTCCAATCATTCCTTTCCCTAATCAACAAACCGCCTTCCTCTAAAATAAAATATTGAATAGATAAAAAGGGATTGTACTGTATAAAGTATGGTATTGCTTTGTAAAGAGTTTAAATGTTTATGTCTCCAGGCAGCATAAGAGAGTATTTTATTTTGGTACATTTTGACAGCACATTCAGTTATTTGACCTTGTCTTTTGTTAATCTCCTAAATTCCTAAAACAAAATTGTACAAAAAGGAGATTAAGTGATTATCTAAGCGCTGGCATATCAAAACATCAATTTGTCTTCTGCGCAGTTAAGTAATATTTATTCCACCATTTAGTTTCATCTTGCAAACATGAGTTTTTGAAACATTCTGCTTTAGTGGACAATTAGCATGTCAGAATACACAGAAGCAAAGGGGAATTTACATTTACACTGGCAATAACGTGTGAATTTCGAACAAGCCTGTTTCTGTCTCGTACTGCTCTTTGCTGGTAAATTGTTCAATGCATTCTCAAATTTTCTATGACATAAGAATAATTTTCTACATACTTTGCTTATAGATGGGATTTAAAACTACTTTTAGCATCTTTTCTTGCACAATAAACATCATATGTAATCTTAAATATATACCTCCTGCTTCATTCTAAACATAGCAGAATCACAGGCTGTGTGTCTGTGTGTGTGTGTGTAGTAGTGTAGGTGGAGATTTCCATATGAGCTAGAATGGCATTAGGGAATCTTATAATCTTACTAATTCCCCCCCCCCCCCCCCCCCCCCCATTTTTTTCTGTTTGTAGTGTATTCTCTTCAAGGAGTGTGCAGCAACAAAATCAACTTACCTAACCTGAATTACATTTCCCAATATTGTGCTTCAAGCAAACAAGTATAATGTCCAGAATACGGTAGCTGGTGAATGGCCTTCAAGTACTGCTCATGCTCAGTACCTTCATAAGGTACCCAAGGTGTTGTTGGATGTCATTTTAAATGGATAAGAAAAGGAAAATATACATTCAAGACTTGTGACATAATCAAGACAATGATATTGTATTACTATACGTTACCAGTTCAGACCTGTATTACTGCATATCTTCTTTTTATTTGTCCCTTACAAAAAAGGCATATTGCGTGTGTAAACCAGACCTAAATATCATATGGGGAAATAAACTAGAAATGCTAGACAAAGACAATTTCTAAAAAAAAAAATTACTGTATAACCGTATAAGATAAAAAAAACTTTACAATTTCTTTGAGCTTTAGAGCAAAGTTGGGACACAATTTGCAGTTTGTGCTTTATACAAAACACTACAGGATAAAGTACAAGAACATTGGGCAAAATTACAGTCTATTCATACTCACAGCGGACTTTAAAGTAATTACAGTGACTATCAAGAACGTTACAGACATTTAGAATGTACTTCGTAACAGAAAAAATAAGTTCCTTTATCCTTGCCTTTCCTTAGCAGAAATAATACTAAAAACTAAAACATTTAGTTTAGCAGTTCTACTGCATCTCAGCAGACCACACATTAACACTGTACTTACAGATAGAGGATTTTAGTCTTCAGGTTATTAAGTGCACAGAACATCTGTTCTCTGCATTTTTCAAGTTAAAGATATAACTGGGAATTTTCCTTCTGCAGGAACATTTAAGAGAGCAAGGAAATGCAACATGCTAGATTAAGTTGGCAAGCAAAATGGCACGCTACTGGATGTCCCTCCTACCAAAAAACCATTAATTAATTATTGTTCTTCAGAAAATACACAACTGGGAATTTACTGAGAGCCACAAGTGCTCCAGGATCAGGGAGTTAATATTGTGATTGTTCAGGGTAAATACCGAGCGGATGTTACTTACTGCAGCTATGTCATGATATCAGGGTAATCCCTGTGAGGCCCACAATCCATTTCTAATTAAAAACTAGAAAATTGAGGAGACCGATATGTAAATGAGTGAGAAAAAGAGACATGAAATGTTAAGTGGGCCCCATAATCCTTTCTGGGTGGTCTTAGAATTCCTCGTAAAAATGCAAGTCTGCTATTAGGGAATGTAGCTTCATAAAGCTTAACCTTACAGTGTACAGTCCAAACCTGGATTCCAGATTTCCTTTTTCAAACCTGGAAAAATTGCTATGTGGTTGTCAATTACCTGGTAATAATGTCCTATTTCCTAGCAGGTTGGAGGACCAAGAGGAATAACTTACCAGAAGTAAAGTGGATCATATGGTGTTGAAGTCAGAATCAAAGTAATGAGGTGACTAGTAATGAGGTGACTAGACAAATTATTGAATAACCCTCTTTTTTCTGTCTTTAAAGGGCAAGTCCAGCCCTTAAATGAAAACTTACATACCCAAAACCCTAAAATAGTAATAGTTTGAAATCTGAAATTTATAAGTCTAACCTGAAATCCTGCACAATGTCCTGTTTCCCCTGTTTCTGCTTCCTGGTTCTTCCAGTTAGCAACTGTCAGTTACGGATTTGACAGTTGACATCACAGCCAATGACTGAATGTTAATCCCCTGTTTGTCTCTTCTGAGCATGCCCAGGCTCAGTACAGGCTCAGTACAGGTTTCTAAAGTGTGCAGTTTCCATGAGGCATCTTAGAAGCATAGCAGGCATACAGTAATGAATTCATAGGACAAATTATGATATATCAACATATTTTAAAGAGGCCATTCTTTCTAAAAGATGTTCTTATGAGGGTGGAGTTGTCCTTTAAGTTTGTAAGCAGAATATTTAGTAATGTGATTAATGCTCTTTGTAGATAGCATGCCATTTTACACTGCTCCTATTACAGCAATCTGCACTGTTTTAACAACACTGATTCAAAATGAAAAACACATTGACCTAAAAGCAGTAACCCATGTCTCACCTTTAATTTTGATGTGAGTGATTTACCTTACTGACATGGTGTTTGTGTTTTATTTCTCTGCATTCCAGTATCACACAGTTCGGTCACTGACCATAATGTTCTTCACACATAGCCAATCATAAGCTATTGCAGAAACTTGTTGCAGGTCCCACTCACTAGTAATATCTAGCCAATGGTGTTAAAATCCAGATTAGGCAAGGTAGCATGTGACTGAATATCAGAGGCATGTCCTGACAGTGCACATACACAGTTATCTTATTCAACTCCTCAGGAGCTCATTTTAATGCCATTTGTGTGGCATTATTTTCAGATTATGATCTATAAACCTTTGAGTGTAGTTCTCCTTTAAAGGATGCAGATTGGTTGCAAATTTTATTGACAAAAATTACAATTCTTTCCAATCCCAATTGTACTGTACTATTGTTGATCTATCCCCTATTTAAACCATCTTCCATTTTTAGCTGTCAGTCAAGTGCCATATTATTGTAAACTCTTCTGGTTTGAGCAGTTTTGACAGTTGAGCATGCTTGCCCACATAAAAATAGTTTGGTCAGGTGGAATGGTGAGTGGTTAAAAGAGGGAGGGGGGGATGAGCCTGCAAAAACAAGTACTAGATTGAAGGCATGCAGCAACACACACACTCCTGAGTAAGTACTACTTACACATATTTATTTATAGATTAAGATGAGGAAAAGTAATTTTTTTCAGTATAGTCACCCAGTATGTTTGCCCTTTATTTCCATAATTAACCATGACAACTAGTTATATTCTTGTTTGTCATGGTCCCCCAAGGATTATGTTGATATAACTATGGAAGTCTATATGAATCCTGGCACAGAAATCAGTTGCAGAAAAGGATAATGGGTGAAAAAGAAAAGCTGATCAGGTTATGGAGAAGTTAAAAAAAAACTTTGATTGGGTCCTGTTTAGGCTTTTTCTTTAATTCTACTGTATTCTACAGCAGTAATGTTGTATATATGCCTTGAAATGTTTCACTCGGTAGAGTTTTTAAATGTTGGTTTTCTGATAGCATGAAATAATTTTTTTCATTGCAGAAATGTGCCATTTACGTCACACCACTTCTCCGCTAGCAACTGTACTTTATAATTATCCTCACAGTGTGTTAGATGGTATAAAAGTCTCACAATGTTTAACAGAATTTCACTTGAGTGGTATATTGGCTTAAGTATTGATTGTTATGACTGTAGGAAAAAGAATTATTTCTGCCAAGCAGAATGTCCAAAACACATTCAGACACAGGAGGTAAAAACCATTCACTCAGAGAACAAAAGTAATGTACTACTTAGCATAACCCATCAGTTATTGTCATCTTTATTTATATAAGTGCTTTATACAGAACCCTGCCAGTGTCAAGAGATCCACATACAAGTGTGCAAAATTGCTGTAATTCTCTAAAATACAATAAAGTTATAGTCAAGCTGCACAATCATTTTGTGTTTTCAAAGCAATAAAGTAGATGGCAAGTGGATTGAAAGTGTCACTTTATTTCACACTGGTTTATTTTAAAATTCCGGTGGCAACATTATAAAAGCGAACTTCTTAAAGGAGAACTAAAGCCTAATAAAATATTAAGTTCAGGTTATTCGCTATGAAATGAGGATCTTACCTTTTAAGTTTTAATATGCCATCACTTGCCAAAATACAATTGCTGGTGCTTTCCAAAATCCTCCCTGCTGGTTACATCTTCTGGTTAAATGGGATACCATATCATTATAGAAATGGGAAAAGAGGCATAAAAAATTATCTAATTGTTTTAAGGCTATGTAGTAATGGTTATTGTCCTGTTAATGTATTATTAAACTTTAGTTCTCTTTAAATTGGACTAAAATAGAATAGTTAAATAGAATGTTAACTCCTCAAATGAAAATTGTATAAAGGTAAATTACCCCCAAAATCCAAACTACACCCAAAACCCAAACTAGTTATAAAGCTGACAGATATGGGTAATCGGTTATTCCTGTTTTTACCTTCTCTTTAAGCTCTCCAAGCTTTTTTGCAAGTTTATACATGCTCAGAGGAGGCAAACAGGGAAATAACATTCAGTCATTGGCTGACATGTCATGACATCCATGCCTGACAGCTGCAGAAAGAGAAACAGAAATGCAGCATTTGCCTATACACTATTTTTCATTTGAGGGGTGAACTTGAATTTATGTATTACCATATTTTTTTGCATATGTACATTAGACATTTTATTTTTTTATAACAGTGTCAAGTACATTATAATGCCACAAATTCAAAGACTGCATTACATATAGCAATATGCTTGGATGATATTCATTATTGTACATTATACACAATAGTTTTCACTTGCGTTGATTGGCAATCAAATCAGATCAAGAAGTTTATTTTGGCCAGTAAGACATGCTGGAAAATTTCAAATGGTAAAAATTTTATTGGTACAATCAATAGATAGTATGATAATACTGTTGTGTGTATGGCTGCTTTAAGACTGGGTAAACACCATCCAGTTTTTCAGGGAGACCGTTCGATTTTTCCATGTATCGGTTGGGTGGGTGCCAAAAAACTGGATTGTGTAATTGCAGGCACCCGCAAATCTTGGTAGCCCCTCCATCTGGATCAAATGATCAGGAATGTCGGAAAATCTTGGTTGATCGCGTGGTCCCCATATGGACTGAATGATTGGTAAACTGTTGCCAGAGCTACTTCTGCCACACCCGAGAGTGATTCATCCTGGCTGACCACATGCCAGTGGGGAATGCTTGGTCGGGATAAAAAATTTGATGATGTGTACCCATTGAATAATAAAAATAATGACAATATACAATTAATAATCTGTTAAATTGCCATTTTGCAGGACACCATTAAAATTCTTATTTTGTATCAAAGATTTGATGTAAAGTTTTTAACAGGAATAGTGACCATACAACGTTTACAGAGCAATGGCTATCAGAGTATCATCAGTATTACAGTGATTATCTCACAGGGGCCATCAGTTACTATACTGTATTTAAATTTAGCGGGCAGAAAACCTATTGTGTAAAATTCTTAAATCCACATGTTTCTGTCATATCAAAGAATACCTTGTCACAGATAAATATTAATATTTTCATATTTAATAATTCCATAGAAAATATAGGTGTGTAATACTTTTCATTCACTCACCCAACTTCACCCACTGATCTAAACTCTAGCCTGTACATTTCAAAAAGCTTTCAAAAACCTACTTATTACTGTATATCTCTTGTAAGATTTCTATATAGAGAATCATGAATGTAGAACCTGCTAATTCCATCAATCGGCCATCTCATTTACACCTTCCATGCACAAATATACACTACAGCTACTCTGTAAAAAAAACTTCTACTGTGCCTTCTACTGTCAGTAGGTAAACACCCCAGTGATAAAACACACACACATTTCAAACTACCTTTGGAAAACATTAAACTATGTATGCAGAACCCACAAATAATCTGTAAAGAAAAACGTACCTGTTCTGGGATCCCGCGGCGCGTCCTCCACGTCCGAGCGCCGGAAGCTGCCTCCGGCAGCCACCGGCGCTCCTCTGTCTTCATCGGTGTTCGTGCCTTCTTATACTCTGCGGAAGCGCTTAAAGTAACAGTTTGCTTTTACATTCAAAATCTTCCAATTTTGTAATCTGCTCTCTTCTTCTTCCTGGTTGTCCTCCTATTGGTCCCTTTAGCCTTTTTAAACCCCTTAGCCCATTGGTCCTCGCCCGATACAGCAGTAAGTTTATTTATCTTGCTGGTGGTGTGCTTTTCTTCGTATATTCTCTGTTATTTGACCCTTGCCTGTTTTTGACCCCGATTCGTATCTGCCTGTCTTGACCTCTGCTTGTTCCTGTCTATGCTTCTTGCTCAACCCTCTGTACCGTGCCTGGCGGACTGATTCCTGTTTTTGACCTCTTTCTCTGTTTTTGACTCTGCTCTTGCCTGCTCCTAGTCTGTACCTCGTATTTTTGGTCTCTGACCTTAGTCTCTCTTCCTTGTGCCTTGCCTGTCTGTTTCGCTTCGGACGTCTCCAGTATTCCCGGCCTCAGTTCGAATACCTTGCACTCTAAGTCCAGGGGGCAACCATGTTCGGTGAGGCCCATCTAGCCTCCCTGCAAACGGGGGCTTGTCTATTGGTGAAGATAGTGGTTGTAGATTGGGATATTCGGACTGAAGGAATACTTGGGAATCCGGAGCGTTACATAATTATTACCTGTCTCTAATGCAATTCCTTTTTAGTATGAAAGGACTATAAGTCCACCTTTAAGTAATGAGGTGTGTGTAATCTCCTTGTTTTAGAGATATTAAATACAATATTTCTCTATTAGCTATGTAATTAGTAAGAATAATGTGAATTCACATGGACAGATTAAAATACCAACAGGGTTATTCAATAAAAGTTCTTATCGTTTAAAATGGTGCTAATTTTGCCCCAACCAATCAGATCTTAGCTTTCAAATTTTAAATAAGATCTGATTGGTTGGGGCAAAATTAGCACCATTTTAAACAATAAGAACTTTTATTGAATCTCCCTGCAATTTTTTTATAAAACAAAATAGTGTTGTCAGCAGGGGTGGGAGGTAAGGAGAGAGGTGGGACACCGTCAAGACTTGATTGTACCCTGCCCACCGACAACCCAAGCGCCATAATTGAATTTACAAAAATTTTAATTTAATTATTTGAATATTCAATAATTATTGAAAATCTGGAAAAGTTTCTGCAATCTGAAAAATCGGAGAGTTCTGAGAGATTGGTTGGAACAGGACTTCATCCCTATTAACTACACCATAACATTTTAAAGTTCAACAAAATGTCTTATACTTACTGTACTGAGAAATCTCTCTGGTGTTGGTTGTAACCCAAGATATGAAACCACAAACCAGACTATTATGTGTGTGTGCGCAGTAAAACAAATATTAACCTGTCTATAAAAATCAATGAACTCAACAACCTAGCAGGAAAACATTAATATTCACTGTTTTCTGTTCTGGACTCTTTCTAACAGCAGATACACAGAGATGTATATCACATGTTTTACCTACATGTTTAGACTTTCATCACTTCAATTCATAGAATTAAAAATGATCTTACCTATATATTTCCTCCTTAAAATACAGTATTAGAATCTGCATTGGATATCTAGCTTAAGAATCTACTGCATTCATTACTATTGTAGATAAAACTGGAAAACCTTGCACTCTGCCTATTTCAGATAAAGGGCAATAGTTGTACAAAAGAACTAATTTATTTCAGAACCTTCAAAACCACAATAAGCTCTAAAAAACAAAGCTCAGTACACTATTCAAATCATGTAAGGGGGAAATTTACCAGGTTGCAGAAACTCTTTTACAAAAGTGGCTTAAGCACAGGTTTTAAGGCATAATTTAATATTGTCCTCATACAGGGAGGCCAGATTATATAATACCCTGAGCCACAATAAAAAAAACTTAGCAAGGAGAACAGATTCAGATTTTGGTTAATTTACTTAAAAATATTTCTAATTTCTTTCACGATAAACTGTGTCTTGCAATTCCATTTTTACAAGTCCTACTTCACTCTCTTTATATGATTAAATCATTCATTATAAAGATTAAAAGGTTTCATTAGCTAAAAAACAGACTTGTTTAACCTTTGTCAGATCATATTAATCCAATGGAAAGCATCTAAAACTCTGAAGCCATTTTTAGTTTTACCAAACATCTGAAATGTTCTCAGGTTCAGTTCAAAAATAGCATTACATACATCTGATACCCTGACCGTGACTACTTTACATCTAGCAATAAACAGCTAAAATATTTACACCCTCAAGTGCTTTTCACCATGAATTAAATATGGTATGATATATGTACTTAATATAACGTTTATTTCTATTTATTCCTATATTTAAAGGACCTGTAAACTCCCCTTAAGCCCCCAAAATAAGTATGTCCCATTCGTTTCTATTATTCACAGGGAGGAGAGAACGCTTATTCTCACCTCCCTGTGAATAATAGGACGCTCGGGGGACCTGGAACTTACCTTACACGCCGCTCCAATCGCAGCCGCTCCTGCACTGACAGCCGCTCTGTCCTGACCACGCACCCTATCTTATGCGCATGCGCGCCAATTCAAAAGATAGGGCGCGTGATCAGGACAGAACAGCTGTTCTGTGCAGGAGTGGCTGCGAGTGGAGTGGCGGGTAAGGTAAATTCCCGGTCCCCCGAGCGTCCTATTGTTCACAGGGAGGTGAGAATAAGCGTTCTCACCTCCCTGTGAATAATAGAAACGAATGGGACATACTTAATTTTGGGGGTTTAGTGTTCCTTTAACGCTATCAGACAATGTCTGTTTACCTTAAGAAAACGTAATAGTTTTCTTACATAAGTATGTTTTTCTTAGTTTGGCGGATCTTTTCTAAATAAAAAAGCACTGCTGTTTAGAACTGTTATGGATGGCCTTGATAATGGTTCTGAATCTGAAGCTTGTCTAAGCCAGGACATATACAGGGAAGTGCGAAAACAGCTGCTAACACTGTCTGGTTATGCAGGTATGGAGAGGTGTGGATTTTGTGGGTTCAGAAAAAAAGGTCTGTCTATACAGGTATTAGATCAGGCCAGATCTTAACCATAAGCAAATAGGACATTGCAATAATACATGGCACCATTATTATTATGGGTTAGTACTTATTTTCCATCTTTTTCCAGTGATAGCAATCCTTGGTAACTTGGCCTAAGTTTGCAGGCATTTAGGGAACTAAAAAATAACTCTGTTAAGACTTTCTGATAGACATAGCTACTATTTCATCATCAAAAAGGCAATATGTGTGGCTTTGACATAATGTTGAGATAGTATTGTTACATTTTTATACTGTGGTATTGAGAAGGAGAAAGTATGGAGAAGGTACCGTATGTATAAATTATTGCTTCTACCCGAAGGATCTTTTTGTGTATGTGAAATACATGGTGATTTCTGGTAAAACTGATACCAGGAATATGTGGATACACTCACATCACGCTCATTAAACAATTTTGCATTTATATTGTGAAGAAACAGTGAAAGATAATGCTAAAATATCTGAAGATAAGATGCAATGATTGTAAATTTAATATGGCAAAAAAAGCCCCTAGACAGACCTGTCAGTGCACATTGAGATAATGAGATAAATGTGGTCATTTTTATGCTAATAATAAATATCACAGGGCTGAGAGGTCAAGCTAAACATTATTTTATTTCAAGTTAAACATTATTTTATTTCAAGCTAAACATAATTTTAATGTGCCATAATGATAATCTATAAATAGTTAAATACACCAATAAATAAAACATTACACCAATAAATAGTTAAATACCTACCTATACCTATACAAAAATCCCCGCATTAAAGGAGGAATCTAGTATCAAGTGGTTTCAATTACTTCAACTACTTACTTTACCTCAGATGAACTTATCGCCTGTTGGTAGTCTCCTGAGTCCCTCAGGGAAATTTTGAGCACTTTATTTATATTTGTATAGGAGACAAAGATAATTAACTATTTATTGGTGTAATGGTATATTTATTGGTGACATGTATTTAACTATTTATAGATTATCATAATAGTACATTAAAATGATGTTTAGCTTGAAATAAAATTATTTTTAGCTTGATCACTCAGACTCTTTATATTTATTATTAGCGGACTAATTTTCACATTTACTGTATCTCATTATTTTGCTTTATGTTGTTTGCTGACAATTGGGAATTTTTTCCCCCTCCTTGTTTATCTAGGGGCTTTTTTTTCTATATTGTATTAACCTTTTCCCACAGCACTGCTTTGATTGGTAAGCGTATAGCAAAGGCATTTGCTTGTATATAGGGGTTGAAGACAATCTATCTCATTATAATGATCGTAAATTTCCTGAAATGAGAATGTTTAGGAAACACCGTCAAGTCCTATTTTAAATGAAAAATAAAATCTGTTCTCCCTGCCTTCATACTCAACGCCTCCAGGCCCTAGGAAGAGCATTATAGTTTGTATTACGTGCAATAGGCATACCATATTCAGACCTTGTCTCTAAGGGCACAGAATTAGGATTTTTAATGGAGTGTTGACTTGAATATGGGTACCTAAGCTGATAGCCACATTGGAAAGATGGGGCAGAAATGATATTTTTAGGTACTGTTGCAGCACCACTTAACTTCCTGTCAGGATACCCCATATACAGACCAGTGCCTGCTTGTGCATTACTGGCTGATTTCCAGGCCCCTGAGGACCCTGGAAGGGTTTTCCTACGAGCAGCAGACACAACATTGGCAGAAACTGATTCATGAATTGTTTGGGTCATAAATGGATCATTAACCAAACCCAGAGGAGATATTGTTGCAGCTTTCCATGGTGTCATTCTTCTGCTAGGCGTATCAGGTGTTGAGACTTGTCTAGTTATATAGTCAGGCGAAGGCTCAAAAAGAAGAGGAGAAGAAGGTGATCTAAAACTTTGTATTATGCCTGAAGAAGAACTTCGTCCAAGAAATAAATGTGGTCGTCCATCATAACTTTCCTAGGAGTAATATAAAATGTACATAATTAATCTCAAAGAGAGACATTGCTTATTATGGAAATGTCAAAAAGAACATAGTATTGGACAGCTAATAATTATTTTTCTAAAAAAATCCTTGTTAAAGGTCAAATATTTTCAAACCAAAGAGTTCAAATACATGACCCTGTAACTGACATATTTATACAGTTTTTGGCATGTTCAGACAGTGGTGTTATCATTCACAACAGATAAGGTCATTATTTCAGGTTTTGTCACTTTACTATTTTACATACAATTAAATAACGTCTGCTGCCTTTAGCTATAAAAACATTAAGGGATTCTAAACATTGTAATTCAGTATTTGAAGCTTCAGCCATTCCCTGTCAATTTCCTCATTTTCCACAGTGCTGTGTTAATATGTATATATTAAGAAATAGAAGTTTGCCCATACTGTTAATCTAAAGCGAACCAATCAGATGTTGCTAACTGCAGTAGATGTTGCTAATTGTAGCACTTTAATGTGCATAAGAACACAAATTAATGAAAATTGAAAGAGGATTTTTTCCGGTACAAGATAAAACCGGGATGTTGTTAGCCCCTTACCGTATATACTCAAGTATAAGTCAAATTTTTCAGGCTTTAAAATTAGCCTGAAAACCTAACCTCGACTTATACTCGGGTCAAGTCCTAATTTATATCCAAATTCTGCGATTGTGGAAAGTAACCAGTAGGTGTGCGCTGTGTTAACCTGCATAGAAAGTTACAGGAGCTGATCTGCCTTTACACTTCCTGCTCCTGTAGTCTGGCGGCTGGACTCACTCAGCACTGTTACTTCTCATCTGGATGCTGTAAAACTGATGGGTCTCCTCAGTTTGGGGCAAAAAACAGCTGCTATTAGAGTGCAAATGACAGCTTGAAACTACAACTCGCAGGTGACATTTTTAACTATTGGGGTCAGAGAGTCCTTTACTAAATGGGGTCACAGGACCCTTTACTATATGGGGGTCAGGAGAATTGTAAATGATGGTAAGCTTAATTAAAAGTTTACTGAACCTTGCCACTCAAAGCATGCTGGGAGTTGTAGTTTCCAAACATCTGGAGTGCCAAGGAATTGGAGGTTACTGGTACTGGAATTGGCTATTACTGTATGGGATTCATGTATGGGAATTCTTCTGTCCATTTAAAGGGCAACTTAATCCTAAAAACAACACAGAATCAGAAGGCATTAATGGTGTTAATTTCTACCCTCGACTTATACTCGAGTCAATCAGTTTTACAAATTTTTCAGGTAAAAATAGGTACCTCGACTTATACTCAAGTATATATGGTATATACAGTAGTATCATCTAGTTAATCTCTTAACCATGGGGAAGGCTACACAAAATGTACATAAACAAAGGCCTGGCTTAGAGTAAAGAAGCCCATACACATACTATTATGATTGCATGAGCACAGGCAGATATCATTGCAACATGTGCGGTAGCAACTGCATACAGTAAAAACCCAACCCCCTTGAAATCAAGTCTCAATTCATATGTGTAAAAAATTTCTCCATCAAATCCAGAGGTAACCAATCAGTTTCGTGTCAATTTCTATAAAGACATATCCCATAAGATTAAAATATTTAAGGATAATTATTGCCTGTCTCCTCATTAAATATTTCATCAAACATAAATGATCTTTAAATATTTGCTTAGGAATGCATGTAATAAAGTGCTAAGAATGGCAATTGGGGTTAGGGGCAAATAAAAGACAAGTAACCAGTTTTTTGTTTTGTGGGTAGACATGCCCTTTAAAAGAAAAGGTGTTTCATCTTCTCCCAAGCACGTTGCGGCATGATGACGTCAGGCACGTGCTCTGTGAACAGGAATACTCTTTCCCTGGCAAAGGAATTTGTCCAATCTCACAAGGAAGGGCGGAGCAGAAACAGAAGATTAACAGAAGGAGGAAGAAAGAAACTTTCAAGGAGTATAGGAGGGTCCTAGGATAAAAAAATACACTTAACATTTAAAGGCTAAGCTATCTAATACTACTAAGTTGTATATACAGTGTACATACCCTTTAAACAAACAATAGGTAAATAGGTAAGAGATGAAAGTGCACACTAGGGTCCTTCCAATGTCTTTATTTTAGTACAAGTGTATCACACCATGCAAATAGCTATTTTACACAAAAATAAAGACATTGGAAAGACCCTAGTGTGCACTTTCATCTCTTACCTCAATACATACATATATATATATATATATATATATATATATCTAGTATCTATATCTATGATATATATATATATAGCAAATGGTGACCAGATGCACCCCTCCCTTGCCCACACACGTTGCCCGGGGGCCTCTGGTAATTCACAGCATAGGTAACAGATAGGGGCACTCCATGGACTGCAACAAATAGTTTATTGTAACATCAAACGGATCGACGCGTTTCAGCCAACATGCGGCTGTCGTCAGGATACCCAGGATGGGATGACACATGCAATACTTGTTATGTGGTGTATGCGTTAATCTGTCCATGTGGATTAATTTATATAGGAGAGACAATACAGCCCATTAAAGGGAGAATCTCTCAACATAAGTCCAGTATTCGTCTAGGTAATGTTAAGTTACCTGTGTCATCCCATTTTTTAGAAATGGGACACAAAGAGTCTGATTTACAGTTTATGGTGTTGGAGGAAGCACCACGGTTGAGACGAGGTGGTAATCGAGAACTGGCGTTACGTAAAAGGGAAGTGTGGTGGATTCACCGACTGAAATCACTGTATCCACTTGGTCTCTATGATCTCCCTCCACATATATTTGTAAATAATATGTTACCATGTCCCTGCGTTTCCTCATGAGCGTTATCATATTGCATATATATCTATTGTTATAAAGTTTGTATAACTGTAAAAATAAATGTTAATGGTAACCACCCCTTTAAGAGATAAATAGGGGCGGAACAGGGAGGCTATTTAAGATGATGTCAAGAATGATGTAATGTTATCACTTTCATAATGACTGAATAACTGTATGGCTTGAGAAAGGGGATGTGCTACCCCGAAACATTGCTTATATATATGCAGTTGGCCTGAATAAATATTGATGATGCAGATTGGAGTGCGGTGTATTTCTACAGGGGGGCTCAGTGAATTTTAGTTACGCTACTGTGTAATATATAAATAGTATATAAAGTAATCATTCACAGGAACATATATTTTACAAAATCTTCTCCTGCACATTTGTCCAAAGGTGTTATTTTCATTTGCTTCCAAATATCAAGTAAAAAAACACCTATGGTGAACAGTATCATGGAGGTTTGGATTTTTTTACATTAATAAGCAAGTCAAATGTATTTTCATGTAATGTATCCAAGCCAAATCAATCTTACGCAATTGGCATAATACCTCTGTTATTATTTCCCTGCAGCAGTGGTTTATTTTAGAAAGCCAAATAGCTGCCCCCAGAATATCACATAACCAATAACATGCTGAATACAAAAATATGCTGGAGAAATGATTCCTCAGATGAAAGAACTATCTGTATGTAGGGTACTTAGAATTATAAGCGCAATAAACACCTACAGTATGCCCATATTAAATGCCATAGACATGGTTTTCTTTCAGAATGCGAATGCTAGAAGTAGGCAACGATTGGAACTTCAGCGGAAGTTATACAGCTAATAAAGGTAAGCCCAGGGAGTGAGGACTAAGCGGTTAAGGTCCTCACCTTGGGTAGTGTTCATGGGAACAGGGTAGTCTTTGGCTGAATTGTGTCCTTTAAGCTGTGCAATCCTTTTTTATTAGTAGCAAATGCCTGTCTCCCTGCCCAGAACTATATTCCGGGGCATGACGTCCCATTCATGTGCAATGCCGTCTCTTGAGCAGTAATTTGCATCAGGGTTCTTTTTTATACCAGTGGGAAGATGAATCAATTTAGTGTAAAATAAGTTCTAGTAAAACAATATGCCATGCAATAACTCTTAATCATTAATCCTAATTTCCTGATCATAAGCTATATTTAAGAATACTATTAAAGCTACTTTGTGAGAGTAATGTAACAGAAAAGTCTATTGCCTAGACAAGTTATCGGCACAAGGGAATGTATTTGCTTTTGAGAAAAAGTAATGCTTAGGGTTGGTGATAGTTTCCCCCCGAACAAAGACATCTGCACCTCTGGAGAAAAGCTGCAACGACAATCTCTTTGTATAATAGGTATGATGGTGCATTGTGTTGTATATTTACTAATGGTAATAGTTAGCCAAAAGGCCTTGTCATTTTGGGAAATGTGAAGATATGTATATATGTAAAAATGGTATCCTAACAATCTTTTAGCTCTGGAAGTATATTTCTACATTTAGCTAATTAAAAGAGAACTGTTGGGAGCCTCCGAAAGGGAGCAGGAAGTGGCAGGCATGGATTACACACAGATAGGCTCTTATTCTTAGTTTTTCTGGACTTTCATCACGTCCTGCAGCACAACCATAAGGAGCAGAAGAGAAAGGTGCAGATCTTTAACACTACACAGTGGCCCAACAGTGGGACAAATTTTAGTTGTGGGGTGGACATGCACTTTAAGGGACATGTAAACTGTTCCAAATCATTTTCCAACTAATCACACGTGTGATTTTCTCTTTGACCTTCCTATCCCTTTTTTAGCTCTTGAAGTTTTACTTTTTAAAGGGGGCAGGGCACAGCTAGTCAGTAAAGAACTGTAAAATAGTAACATAGAAATAGAGGTTGAATAAAGACATATACGTCCATGAAGTCCAACCTTTACACCCTACTCTTTAACTCTACCTAACAGTTGATCCAGAGGAAGGCAAAAAAAAAGAAAAACAGCTAAAAAAGGGGGAAGTATATTCATTACTGACTCCAAACGGCAACCGGAAAGATCCCTGGATCAACCAGAACTTCAGTATATGTATTAATACCAATTATTCTCATTATTATTTTGCTTTTGAAACATATCCAGCCGGCTTTTAAAGCTATTCAATGAACTTGAATAATAATAATAATAACTTGACATTACCACATCTGATGAAAGACAGTTCCACAGTTTCACCGTTCTCACTAAAGAAACCTGAAAATATTTTCTTCTAATCTTAAAGAATGTCCACGAGTCCTTTTGATATGACCCATGAGTAATCAAAGCACCAGAAAGTTTATTATATGGCCCATTAATATATTTATATAAAGTGATCATATCCCCACGCAAATGACGCTTCTCCAATGAAAACAGCCCTAACTTGTAAAGCCTGCCTGCATAGTTAAGCCCCTCCATTACCCTAATTATTTTAGTTGTCGCTAAACGACAAGTAACGATAAGAACTTTTATTGAATAACCCTGAGTATGTATTTGTTTCAAAGGATGTGTGAGCTCTAATGCCTGATTGGTCAGTGCAACCCTGGTGTCAGGTTTCCTGATAAAAGTGTGTAGCTCCCTATACTTTAAAGTGGGAACCTAATAACAATACAGTGGTAATTTTACAACAGGACTTATTGATTCCACATTCATCAGCGATGGCTCATTGGCCATAGGATTTCTCATTCTAGGCATGGCTGATAATAAGCAAATCCTGTTGGGCGTGAGGATGGGAATGTGAAAAGTAATTTTGGGTAAAAGAACATGGCACAGTTCCTCAAAACATGCTATGTTTTCTGTAGAGTCTGGATATGGAGTCGCACACCTTGATGAATTCAAATATTTATTCACAACCACACATCAAATACAACGTTTCGGGGGAACGTGCCCCCTTCCTCAGGTGGAGTAAGGGGGGCACGTTCCCCCGAAACGTTGTATTTGATGTGTGGTTGTGAATAAATATTTGAATTCATCAAGGTGTGCGACTCCATAGCCAGACTTTATCGATACTTACCTTCCTTGGAAGTGGGAAGACCATAGGAAGTCAGCACCCACCCCAGTTTGTGTGCATAAGTAACTCTTACGGCTAAGGTTCATATGTTTTCTGTAGGCTTTTGTATGATGTATTTATAGAGGTTAATGTGTCCATTAGATGTGATATCAATTCAGCTACAGTTCTTTTAGCATTCATTACGTTTCCAAAGTACAGGTAATGCATCATAAGATATGAAAACAACTTTATTCACTGCTTTAGGTTTATAAAATATTCTGGGCTCACAACATTAGTGATTGTCCCCTGCTGCCAAGGTGCTAAACCAGGTTTCTACTCCTAAATTGCCACATTCAATCTCCATTTAGTAAACTCAGAACAAAATATTAAAGAATAATTTATCAAAATACATATTAAAGGAGGTGTTTAGGCTAAAAACAACATATTCAGTGAGAGCAATGTAGCTTCTATTCAGTCCTTTATATAGTGGGTTAAATTATTTACCCAGCCTACTACCAGATGCCAATTTGTTGTGTGGACGCAGGTTGGGCATTGTGTGCACTATCGCACGTTTGTACCTAGCTTAAGGGTTTTGTTTTTTTTAGTAAGTGAGGGAAGATAATATAATACAGATAATATGATATTTAATGTGGTATTGTGTTTTCAACATTATGCAACAAGGAAACAAAAAAATGGCACTTCAATCAGCATTATTCCAGTAGAAAACCAAACAAGGTATTGCATTATTTTCCAGCATCTAGCACAGAATAGTTACTCAACAGAAATCTGATCACTTGCATGCAAAAAGGTAATCATATGTTTAATATAATGCATAATCTAAAACCAGGTAAATTGTCAATTTATTCTTAGGGAATAAAGAACATATACTGCCCATTCCGTACAAATGAAAACATACTAACACATTCCTAGATAATACATACAGTACATCCTCATCAAACGTTACAGTTTATAGCCCAGGTTGTCTGGTAAAATACGGTACATCCTCAACAGTCACAATTAGTGTCAGATTCAGACAAAGTTTTTTTGTCTTTGGTTGTGTACTCCAGTATTTTCAGACTAAGGCTGAGGCCACACTGCTCCACGATCCTGCGCGTATGGAAGCACACGTGTTAATGCTCGCGTTCTCCGATTCACAATCGGAGCGCATGCGACTGCGAAAAAAATGCATAATGCATGCCCTCCGATTAACAGATTGCACATGCAGTGCTCATCAGCGCACTAGTGTGGCCACACCAACTGGGCCACACTAGTGTGCGCTTAAAAAAGCGCAATCGGAGTTTGGCCTATTCCCCTAGACCTGTGTGCACAAGTGTTATATCAATGTTTAAAAGGTAAGGGGCGGATTCAGTGGGTTGTATGGATTTGATCTTTTAGAATCGTATTTAGGAATATAAAAAGTTGTACATTCACACCATTAGTGAAAAGTGATTGGATGGTTAACATCATGATTAGATGGGATTACACCAGTGGCGTAACTAGGAATCACTGCCCCCCCCCAGCAAAACTATGATGGGGCCCCTTTCCATGCTTCATCCACAGTGTTTTTTTGGGAGGAAGCATGGAAAGGGGCCCCATCATAAAAAGATGGGGCCCCCTTGGCTCCCAGGCCCCCCTGTGGTTGCTCCCCCTGCTCCCCTGTAGTTACACCTCTGGATTACACATAGAGAGAAAAATAAACATTTAAATACAAGTCTTTCTGCATTATACTTTACCATCATATCATATTGAGGTCTTTATTCAACCTCAAATACTGTACTATACTATACTATACTACAGTATTTATATATTTGTACTATCATTTTTATTACTACTTATTACTACTTATTACTACTACTTTGATTGGGAACTAGGTTCAGTGGAGAATTATATGTCAATTTACTTAACAGGAGCAGGGTATTTTTCTGATTTAAATCTTTTTTGTTCTGAACAGTCAAAAATGAATTGTTCTTAGTTAAATAATACCAGGTAGGACTTAACTACACTTTTCTGAACAGATAGCAAATTAACATGGATTTTCCATCATTGGAATTCATCTTTAGCTGAAGGGTTTGAAAGGATAGAGGGAAAAGGAAATGGTTAGCATCATATTTGGGAAGTTTAATCGGAAACCTATCCTGTCTACTAAAATACAGCTGTAAATATGCACAGACCCATTTGTTTGAGCGCTGCCTTAAAATGTGGGAGGGATGGAGGCGGTGCGCGGGGGGCATAATATTACTGTATATACTATTTTTACCTGAATAAACTAGTAAAGTGATTCACTTGAGTATAAACCGAGGGCAGAAAATATGAACACTACTGCCTTCTGATTCTGTATTGTTTTGAGGCTTTAGTTTCCCTTTAAATGGACAGATGAATTCCCATACAGTAGTCCCATACAGTAATAGCCATACTGTATTTGGCTAATACTGTGAATGAGAATCCAGCTGTCCATTTAAAAGGCAACTAAAACCTTATTCCTTGGCACTGCAGATGTTTGGAAACTACAACTGAGTACTGAGAGTTGTAGTTTCCAAACAAATGCAGTGGCAAGCACCCTCCCTCCCCAGTTCAGTAGACAAGAGAACTTACCTGTAAGTCGGTATTCCATCCATCTATGTATTTAGTCACTCACTTTGCAAATCCAGGCACTGCTCGCTGCCTGTACTGATCTGCCCGGCTCATGTCACTACTCGGTGCCGGACAGTGATGTCAGCCAGCAGATCAGTACAGGCAGTGAGCGAGCGGCATCCAGATTTGTTACTGTTACTGACTCGAGTATAAACTGAGGTCGGGTAAATTACATACGGTAAATTAAAGCATCACAATTTTTTGACATTTAAACCATGCTCTGTTTCACCAGAGTCTATTGATGACTCTTCATGTACATTCACAGATAGAAACAAACATCCTTTAAGATTAGAAGAAAAGTTTCATCTTCAAGTTAAGAAAGTTTTACAGTAAAAACGGTGAAACTGTGGAACTGTCTTCCAGCAGATGTGGTTAGGTAGCAGGTTCACGGAATAGCTTTAAAAGTGTGCTAGATAAGTTTCTAAAACTAAATAATATTGAGAATTACTGGTCTTAATACATATACTGCAGTTCTGGTTGATTCAGGGATACTTTCCGATTGGAAAAAAGATAACTGAGGGTCGCACTCCAAATCTTTAGAAAATTTATTGTGAACCACACATCACATGTCACAACGTTTCGGGGGGGGGATTCCCCGAAGAAGGGGGTATCCCCCCGAAACGTTGTGACATGTGATGTGGGGTTCACAATAAATTTTCTAAAGATTTGGAGTGCGACCCTCAGTTATCTTTTTTCCTGTGAAGCTGCTGGTTCCTAAGGGAAGAATCTACGAGGTGTCTGCACCCACAGTTGGACAGAGTGCACCTCCACCATTGTTTATCCTGCTTGGACATACTTTCCGATTGCCATTTGGAGTTGTCCCCCCTCTTTTCAGGGTTTCCTTTGCCTTCCTCTGAATCAACTGTTAGGTAGGGTTAATGAGAAGGGTATAAAGATTGAACTAGATGGACTTTATTTGAACTAGATGGTCTTTATTTAACCTCAATTACTATGTTATTATGTAGTTCCTGGCTTCTTCTTCTCAACATAACTGAAATAGTGACAGTAGTGCAAAGTAAACCTAATGTACAGAACTTACTTAAAATTGTGGATTTCCCTATTTATGAAATGATAATGAAAGCGGGGAAAAGGTGACTTGGCTGACTGCCCACTGAAACTGTAATTAGCACACAGCACAACTACCTTTGTGTTTCCTTTCACAGAGGAATGTATTAGATTAAACTGCTTGCAAAAGAAGATTGACTGTGAATACTCTGCACAGGGAAAAAGTGTGGGACTTTTCCTAGAGGAACTGGTAGCAGAACATGAATACACCATCGCAGATAATTTAAAAATATTCGAAATATAAATATAACTAGGTAATATAACTAGATTGTGAGCTCTATGGGACAGGGACCTTCAAAAAAAAAAAAATCCCCCTTGTATGATTTTTTGTATTTTTATATAAACATATACATACAGTACATGTATAATAAATGGGACTACATGGTGGGTGGCTCCATGGTGAGCATTGGTGGAGTGCAGTTATAGGTTTAAAATTACCTGTTCTCCCTGCGTAGATTGAATTTGCAGAGGAAAAAAAAATCTGTGTGTATGTGTTATGGTACCTTGATTGTAAGCTTGGGGAAGATCCTTGTGAAACTAAATTAGTTCATTGATATAAAATAAAATATATACAAAAATAATTTAGAATTGCTGTTGGGTTCATATAAAGCATCAACATTTTTAAAAATCATTTAAAAGAAATATGAACGCCTAGTTACGAAAATGATAAAACAAAACTGCTATATTTTTATTTTTCAAAGCTAACAATTGCCCAATAATCACTGCATTCAGTCTATGAAGCTGCTGCCACATAAAGATTTGCCTCACAGGGAGGTGCTACAAGAAGCAGAGGAGCTTGGGGAAAAAGGAGGAGCAGTGCTATTAATAAATCAGCCAGCTAACAGACCTCATTTTAATTTAGAGTGCAATTAAAGGGGCACTAAACTAAATATAGTAAGTTGGTGGTGAGTGGATCTATTATTCACAGTGAAGTGGGCCTCATTGTGTGCAATACAACTAAACGGGGACATCTTTCAACTTACCTAAGTACCTTAGCACATACATACAACCTATCAGTATGCCTCTTGGACTGTGGGGAACCCTGAGCACTCAAAGGAAACCAGAAAAAACACAAGGAGTACATACAAACTGCTTGCAGATTGGATGCAGAGAGGTGATGATGGCTATAAACATGAAGTGCCAGGCACCAATAATGGATTACATTTTCAATATAGAAAATGGGGTTGCCCCACCACTTAAACAACTAAATTTAGGAAAGAAAAGCACACAAGTGGATTCAAGGGAGACACCTATGTATGGTACATTTAATATATTTTATTAATCAAGATGGATTGCCTCTTGGCGGTTAAATGCAAAAAGCCCACTCCAGACTCTAATATATTCATGTAGATAATGATAAAATACACAACATAAAAGATCTACAGGTATATCCAAATGATGGAGTGGAGAAAAAATATTTAATGCACGGGACAGATTGACTGCAGGGGAGCAGAGTGGAAAAAGGTGTCAACAGTCATGATGGTCAAGGGTCAGGGGTTGGACTTTTGTAGTTACAGGGGGTTTATTACCCATAACATGGGTTATAGGATATACTCCTTTAAAGATGAGATCAGTTTAAATATGTTAAACATACAACAATTAGGGAGAAATAAGCATAGTAAGAAATGTCCCACCCTGTCAAAGGATGTTTATTTTACTAAGTCAAGGGAGTTACAGTACACCAAAATGACTACAGCACTAATCTGCAATATATTCACCAAGTTCCTTAGCAGGGTGTACAAAGAACTGTGGAAAAAGCCTGCTATTGTTACACTTCTCTTTGATTAACAATCTTTTAAAAACAGGTTCAGGAGAGAATCATGTTTAGAAGTTTGCAAAGGACATTTTCCTGTTAGATAGTAACCATGCTGAGACACTAAATAATACGAGCCAACCAAAGAGCGCACATTTGTAATCTGGGAATCTGACTCTCCTTAAGAAAAAGCAGCACAGATTTGCTTGTTAGCAAGGCAGGAGCAAGGAATGTAAAGCTCTCAAAGAATGTCATGTTTCTACACTTCTACGTGGTGTAGTAACAGGTGCTTATCATTTAAAGGCTACAGTATAATATTATTTGAAAATGCATTGCGCTGTTACGTGATAAAGAATGCATCTTCGAGAATATAAAATAGAAATTGCAGAGTGTGTGACATGTTTTATTAATAGGGAAATATGTTTTTCTCTCTGAGCAGAACTCCTACACAGCAGAGTATTTCATTCAATCCATACCAGGCTGTACAGACTATTGAAAAAGCATAAATCTTTAAAACTGCTATTAATCCATCATAGTCTGGGGAGCTTTGACAAACTAAAAGTTCAATAGGCTGTAATAGGAACTTTGGACGATAAAAAAGCACTTAACATTTAAATGGACTAGAGCTTAACTTTAACAGCGGCCATCTAAGGGGATGCTTTTATATGACTTCTCCGACCTTTCATTAGAAAAATGAATTCTGAACTTATCTCACCCGCTATTTACTGTGGTATTAAAAATTAAAGGGCACATATAGTGAAATATTTGTTTTTTAATCCAATTTTTTTTTCAGAGAGGTAGGAAATAATATCCTTAACCCCCGCTCTGCAGTAGTTCAATGTCAAAATGTTACTTATCCACAGTTCCCATAACTGCCCGACTCCCTCTCTAACATACACATGTGAGACTATATTAGAGATGGGAGGATAGCCACAGAAATAAAATAGACTCACTGTCATATCCTTAAAAACAACCTACAGCACCATTACCAGACTGAAGGGAATAATTCTGCCAAATAAAAGTAATGGGGACGGAGGTGGGTGAAACTGTGCGTATCCACTGCACTCAATGCACAAAACATGTTTTTATCCTTATTGCCTTGTTAGGCTACAGTAAATATAAGCACATTTGCGGTTAGTGTTTTCTTTGAAAATAATGCCTTGCTGTGTTTTACAATAGCCTACAATAGCCAACAGTGTCTCCACCTTCCTGCTTTATAGACATTTTGGATGACAATGTGTAACTGTCCTGCAAATTCTGAGACTGTGGCATGTAAGAAAACCTCTGCTTGTATATTCTTTTTTTTCTTTACAAAATATTGTTTTACATAAAATGTAAAAGCAGAGTTATTTAAAGGGCATGTCCACCCCCAAAACTATAATCCCCCCAACTACTGGCCCCACCATGTAGTGTAGTTTAATCCTTACCCCACATCCCAGCTCCCTAGGGGTCTCCTGTAGACCCCCCCCCCCCCAAAGTCTCAAAACTAACCACCAGGAGGATAGCAGGGCTCTGCCTGCTATCTTGCCTCCGGTAGATATTTGCCATGCGCACTGCAGCCCTTCTCCCCCCTCCCTCCCCCTCCCTCTCCCTCCCGTTCTACTATCCCTCCCCCTAGCGTTAATCCCTCTTAATATGCTGCTCCCCCATGTCCCCCAGCCCCAACCGCATATTTTTTTTTTCAAAAAGCTCCCCAAACTCTTACTTACCTCTCCGCTTTCCTCCGCTGCACTGAATGACCAGCAGCCGCGTCCGTGATTGGCTGCCGCTCAGCCAATCACAGACGCGACTGCCGGTCCCGCCCCTCTGCTTGCATTCTCGCAAGCAGAGGGCCGGCAGTGAGGCGGAGGAACGAGGGGAGGTAAGTAAGAGTTTGGGGGGCTTTCTGAAAACAATATTTATGCGGTTGGGGCTGGGGTACATAGGGGAGCAGCATATTAAAAGTAAGTTTATGGGGTGGACATACCCTTTAAACTGCAGTTTTTCCTAAAAGTGCCTTAAAAACATGTTGAAATTAAGAATCACATACAAGAGTGCGTTAATCTGTTAAATAACCATCTTGCAGCTTAAATGGTGAGTGTGATCTCAGATGCCCCCATCCATATGTGATAGTTGAGACACAAATTCAGACCGTACACTGACTGCTCCATGACAAGCCCTACCATATTTTACAGTACAAACAGATGTTACTGTTATATTTATTAGTTCTGCTATCATTTTAGATGAAAGTCCATTTAATAACATGCCCATGAACGCTGACAACCGACCCCACCATGGCCTAATCTATAAATGTTTTGCATACTGTATGTTACTATTGTATTTGACATATACCTTTGCAGCCCATGTTGGCTTACTTTAGGAAATTAGTTATTTTCATGGGCATCTGTCCAATTACTACAAATTAATGGGCATGTCCACCCTAAAATTTAATTTTGCCTATAAGGTAAGTGACCCCTGCCCACCCCCAACCACCGAGATATTTCTTTAAAAAAAAAATTCAGGTTGCTACTTATAGCCCCTTCTCTCCCGTGGCGTTTCTGAACCAGCTCCCTGCTCACCAAAAGTTACAAGCAGGGGCTGGATAGGCAGAAACATCTGTGCCTTGTGCATGTCACTGCCTTACTGAAGTTAAGAAAGCAGCAGGGACCGACACCTCCTTCTCTTTACTTTCCAGGACTTTGAACAGGCACTACAGGAGAACCATAAGGAGCAGAGATGTAAGGTGAGGATTTATTTAAACTGCACAATGGGACCAGTAGTGTGGTACATTTTAGTTTTGGGGAACTATTTTAATCAATGCTGTTTAAAGGATACAAAAGAAGTACTTTTAAAAATGTTGTTGGAGAGATGAAAAAAAATCAAACCCAAAGTATCTTTCCAATATTAATCTTTTTATGGCTTCTTATATTTAACAAAGCTATTACATATGGGGATCAGTGACTACAGAACATATTTGTTTTTAGCTTTAATAGGATGTCTGAGATTTTTACATGTACAGGTTTCAGCTTGAAGAAAAACTTGTACAATTAGGATTTATTTGCTGCCACCTTATGGTGTTTTTATATATTGCTTACAGTAGAAGGACAACACCAGCAGAGCACTCATAGGTTTAACTTATTATTAACCTATATCAGCAAAAAGCAACTTCACTCATGGACAACTTTACCCCAAACATCAAAATAGCTAATGGGTAAGCCCTCCCCCAAACACCCTAAAACACATCATTATTGCCTTTGCAAGAACCCATGAGCTGCAGTGCTCTTTTTTGGAGTTCAAATATTCAATATCAGTTAGCGCAACTTTAACCCCTTCTTTGCACCGGCTGCACAGGTATCACGAGGGACACCTGCGCAGCCTGTGAAACTAATTCAATATGGGTTTAGTGCTCGTTTAAAGTGACTATTTAATGCCATCTATTAGCTTAAAGGAAATGCCCACCCCCAAAAACTAGAATTTAACCCACTACTGGTCCCACTGTGTAGTCTAATAAAATCCTTACCTTACATCCCAGCTCCAAATCTGGTTCCCCTGTTAAGTCCCTACAAAGTCCCAAAAACTGGCCACCAGGAGCACTGCAGGGAGGGAAATTGTTTTCGACTCTGAGGCCTCCCTTCCAGGCGTTTTTCGCTTGCTCAGAGCAGCCCCCCCTCCCTCTCCCACCCGTTTTCCTCTCCCTCCCCCTAGTGTAATTCCCTTTTCATATATTGTAGGGCTTCCTCCCCTAGCTCCAACCGCTATATTAATATGTCCAGAAACTCCCCTGATCATTACTTACCTAGCCCCCACACACACACAAACAAAAAAACCTGATCTTTTCTGAAGCTATTTAAATACCTGAAGCCATTCTCCGTCTACTGCCCCGTCACCCTTGCGGGGGGGGCTCAAGTCCCACAACCTCTGCCGCCATCAGCTGTTCTTAAACAGCTGATCAAAAGTATGAAGATATACGCACAATTAGCTTCTTTAAAAGACCGGACCCGAACTTCCAGTTTGCTTCGGGAAGTTCGGGTCCGGTCTTTTAAACAGCTGATTGCACGTATGTTTCCTTCATAAACGCGATCAGCTGTTTAAAAACAGCTGATCATGGAGGTGGGGTGGGTCATGGGCCCAGCCTCCATTCTTGTGGGGGCAATGTTCCTTCTAATTTTCCATACTTTGTGTGCGCACTAAAATTTGTCAAATGAAATTAAACTTATATATAATAGCGTACAAAATGTATAACCCACGCCCCTTTTTATGCCATGCCCCTTCCCCCGTCCCAATTAAACCACACCCATTAGGTGAGATAGGCAGACCGAAAGATACAAAGAGATGCAGACAGGCAGAGACTCTCTGGCAGCATATGTCTTAATGCATGTATGTATGTATGTTAGAGTGTCTGTAAATGTGAGACTGTCTCTGTATATGTGAGAGTGTCTGTAAATGTGACTATGTCTGTAAATATTTGTCTTTGTATATGTGAGAGTGTCTCTGTATATGTGAGAGTGGCTCTGTATATTCTGTATATGTGAGTGTCTGTATATATGAGTGTCTATAAATATGTGTGTGTCTGAATATGTGAATGTCTCTGTATATGTGTAAATGTGTGTATATGTGACTGTAAATATCTCTTTGTATGTGAGTGTCTGTATATGTGACTGTAAATGTGTATGTGATTCTCTCTGTATACAGTATGTGACTGTAAATGTGCGTGTATGTGAATGTCCCTGTATATTTGACTGTAAATGTGTGTGTACAGAGTATGTGAGTGTCTCTGTATATGTGACTATAAATGTGTGTGTATGTGAGTTTCTCTGTATATGTGACTGTAAATCTCTGTATATGTGACTGTAAATGTGTGTATGTGAATGTCTCTGTATATGTGACTGTAAATGTTGTGTATCTGAGTGTCTCTGTATATGTGACTGTAAATTTGTGTATGTGACTGTAAATGTGTGTATGTGAGTGTCTCTATATATGTGACTGTAAATGTGTGTGTATGTGAGTGTCTCTATATATGTGACTGTAAATGTGTGTATCGGAGTGACTCTCTATATGTGACTGGAAATGTGTGTGTATGTGATTGTCTCTGTAATTGTGTGTATGTGACTGTAAATGCATGTATATGTGACTGTAAATGTGTGTATGTGACTGTCAATGTGTGTATATGTGACTGTAAATGCGTGTATGTGACTGATAATGTGTGTATGTGAGTGTCTCTGTATATGTGACTGTAAATGTGTGTGTGTATGTGAGTCTCTTTATGTGACTGTAAATGTGTGTGTGTATGTGAGTGTCTCTGTATATGTGACTGTAAATGTGTGTGTGTAGTGAGTGTCTCTGTATATGTGACTGTAAATGTGTGTGTGTATGTGAGTGTCTCTGTATATGTGACTGTAAATGTGTGTGTGTATGTGAGTGTCTCTGTATGTGACTGTAAATGTGTGTATGTGAGTGTCTCTGTATATGTGACTGTAAATGTGTGTGTGTATGTGAGTGTCTCTGTATATGTGACTGTAAATGTGTGTGTGTATGTGAGTGTCTCTGTATATGTGACTGTAAATGTGTGTGTGTATGTGAGTGTCTCTGTATATGTGACTGTAAATGTGTGTGTGTATGCGATGTGTCTCTGACTGTATATGTGACTAAATGTGTGTGTATGGAAGTATCTCTGTATATGTGACTGTAAATGTGTGTGTGACAGTAAATGTGTGTATGTCAGTGTATCTGTATATGTGACTGTAAATGTGTGTGTATGTGGGTGTCCCTGTATATGGGACTATAAATGTGTGTTTATTTGTCAATACCTGAGTGTGGTAGTACTGGGCAAATTCCCCACAAATCCCCTACTGGGGCCATGCCAAGGGACCCAAAAAGTCTACAAAAGTCACAACTACCTTCACAGATAGCTAGCAGTAGCATATATCAGTAACAGACAGGCTCAGATCCTCTTCTACCCCCTCCTTCCCACCCCCCTCTTCCCATACCTTCACCATACTTCTGGTCTTGGATGTGCTGCGCTGTCATCCTCCCCTAGTCACCTCTGATCTGGGTTGAAAGAAATGACACCGGCTGCCAGCTGCTCTGCACTAAAGATCACAAGTGCAGAGCAGTGATTGACAAAGAAGGAGTTTGAATCTCCCGCTCAATCTCTGCAGTGCACTCACCATCAGGGATGAGGGAGGGATGGTACAATGGCTGCTAAAAGATGGTTTGAGACAACACTTCATTTATCAAAAAAAAAAACCTCCACTGGATGGAGCAGATGAATACTTTGTTATGGCAGTTGAATACAACTGGGCATGCTCAATGCCTGTGGAAGTGGGGGGTGGAACAATGGTGCTGGCCATGTGCTAGCTGGAAACACCACCATTTATACTGCTGTAACTGTGACTAGACTGCAGCTAGAAACATGATCTTGGAGTTAAAGGTATGAAGTTGCCCTTTTTAATAAAGGGCACTTATTTGGAATCCACAGTTACCCTTTAAATTCTGATGATTTACAACTGTGTCATAATGGCAAACTTACTAATAACTAATGTCTGATAACGAACCTTAATAACGATAGCGTGTTTTACAACAGCGTTGTTGCTTTGCATCCCCATTGTTGTGCTTATGTATGCAAACTGCAACACACAGTCATAGAATGATGTTTTAAACAACAACTCTGAGAAAAAAACTTGATTAGAATACATTTAAGAGTCTTTAAGAGTCAATCCACCCTATAAATAATTATACTTTGTAGGAATGTAAATCTCCAAAGAGTTACTTCACAAACCTTTTATCATAAGATAACTGCTTCATTCCTGTAATTCTGGAGCCTGCAAAACCAATGCCCATCCTTATCAATTGTAAGTGTAATCACTGAGGTTTAGGTCAATGATTGACTGGGTTTTCCTGTGTACCCTACTTTGTGCGTGCTCACTGCTCAGGCTTGGATGGCAACCATTTGCAGGGAAGATCTGGAACATACATACGTTTTGCAATCTTCAGAAGATTTTTTTTATAAAAGGCCAAAGGGGAACAATTGAGGCTCGTATCTTGTAAAACAAAATGGTGGGCATATGCCCTTTGGATTTTGACCTATGTAAAACATGCTGTTATTAAAGGACAATTACATTAATAATTAACTTTTTAAAAATTAAAATACCTGGGGTATGATTAATTATTCCTACAGTATCTCCCAATATCATTTAATTGAGAAGCACCAACACATATATAGGGAGATTCAATAAAAGTTCTTATCGTTTAAAATGGTGCTAATTTTGCCCCAACCAATCAGATCTTATTTAACATTTGAAAGCTAACATTTTATTGAATAACCCTGATTGTTTTCATCTTCCAGGCTAGTGTTCTGGGCTTTCCTGTTTTAAAGATAGTTGTGGAGCACTGATGAACCCGAGCAGAAGCATTTTCTTTGTGCTTCTGCTCTTTTAGATAGATAAGTACCTATACTTTCTGTAAACGGAATTTTCTATCTAAAACTGAATTAATTATTTTCCCCTCTGAATTAGGACCTTGTCCACCCTCTCCTTCTCTATTGACAATATGGTCATTAACCCAGTAGAATCTGCACGCTGCCTTAGAGTAATCTTTGACTCCTCTCTTTCCTTCCATTATCACATTAACAATGTCACTAGGATGTGTCGCTTTCTCCTTCACAATATTGCCAAGATCTGTCCTCTCTTGCCTCACAACTAAAATGCCCATGCATGTCTATATAATCTCCCGTCTTGACTACTGTAACATTCTGCTACTTGGACTCCCGTCGTTTTATAATTCCCCGCACTCTGTTTTATTTTGTTGTTGATGGTGCTGTTTACCCAAATTCCGCTCACCACTGGCAGTTATGTACTAATGTAACAAATATAAACAGGGCAACGCACTCTTTCAAATCTTGCTCAATTTATTTGTGACATGCTGGTTCACACAACGTTTCGGGGTCTTCCCCCTTCCTCAGGTACTTGGACTCCCGGCCTGTCATCTCTCTTTTCTCCAGTCTATCTTAAACTCGGCAGCTCACATCATCTCACCCTCCCCCAAAAGAGAACCTGCAACCACGATACTGCAGTCCATAGGATGGCTTTTTTTTAACCTTTAAATCCCTTCACTCTACTGCACCTCCCTACTTTCCTTCTCTCTTGGTCACTTGTGCTACTGGACCTGCCCTGCTCTCATCACAAAGCAATCTTCTCTACAAACCCCCTACGAACACTGCTTCCTCCCATCTTAAACCATTCTCTCTTGCTGCTCCCTGCCTGTGGAACTCTCTCCCTCTCTCACTTTGCCAGGTGACATGCTGTAGCTCTTTTAAATCTAAACTGTTATCCTACCTTTCAGAAAACCAGCACTATTAATGATTGTTAGCTGTCTGAGCACTTTATCCCTCCCCCACTTATATCTGTATGCTGTCCCTCCCACTTACATTGGAAGCTCTTTGAGGACGGGATCTCTTTCCTAAAATGTCAAGGCACACCACACTTATTTTATATATGGATATATATATATATATATATATATATATATATATATATATATATATATGTATTCTTAACCTTTGAAACTTTATGTAAATTTAATTTATCTGTAAAATGGCTTGCACTTACCGGTATCCCCATTTGTATACTTTCAGGGCAACTTACCCAGCGGCGCTGGGCAATTATATGGAGTTGAAGTCATGCTAACCGGTTCTCTACTGGTTAGCGCGACTTTTCCTCCTTATCAGTGCCGGAAGCGCAGGTTAGGTTAAAGACACCTGTTCATCTGGCACTCACGATTCAATATCGCGCTTGCTGTACTTTTAGCGCATGATTTTAACGCTGGCTGATAGCTGGTGTTAAGATCACGCTGTTCGTAAATCCTTTTTGGGATTTACCCACTTGTGCAAACGTGATATTGAATCACGCTAGGGAGATTTACCCAGAGCAATAGCGTCTCTGGGTAAATTGCCCTGTTTGTATTTTATAATGTACAGCGCTGTGCACCCAAGTGACGCTTTATAAATAAAATTATACATACATACATACTTTCATTTGTTTTGTTTTTTTAAAATGCTTTATATGTACTATAGTGTGTACTATAGTGTGTACTATACATGCAATTCTTTAAAAGCAACAATATTAGTTAAGCAGAAGCTTCAGCTAATTCTAAAAATAAAAGGTGTATTTTTTAAAAATCTTTTTAAATCTTGCCCAGAGATGGGGATTAAATGGCTAATTGTTTTATTTATATTTTTAAATTAGCTTTTAGCCAGGGAAACAGGCTTAACGCTGTTCTGTTTTTATTAATGATAAATTACCCTTTAACAATCAATTACCTTACCATCCACTTAGGGCACGGGCACACTGCAACGCAAACGCTATCGCACACAGAATCGCATTTGATTTCATGTGCGATTTTTGTTGCGTTTGCGCATGCGTTTTTTTATTAAGTATTGAAAAATGAATGCGATTGCAATTTAAAATGCGGAACGCAAATCGCAATCACAACGCACCCGAAAACTCGGGTTTTCGGTGCTTTGCCTCGTTTTCAATGATATGAAAAAAAACACAAGCGCCTAAAAAGCGCAGCAGTGTGGCCTAGCCCTCACAGTGTGTTTTAATAATGGGAAATGTTTCGTTTTGTGTGATATAATGTATGGGTGATTTGACACACCAACAATGTTGCTGGAAAGTGCTCTCCCAAAACAACACAAGACATACTTATCTGCCAGGATGTGGCATCTCTATTCCCTTTCTCCAGCATGTATAATAAAGCATTCAAGGAGTCTGAGCCCCTCTCCAGTAATGTCAGTCCCATGTCATTCCATTGTTTTATCTTACCTGACTTTTTAAGCCTAAAACACAACATAGATTTTACAGACATTTCTTCAAAGCCCAGTATGCTCAATGAGTTTTGTGGTTGTCTGGCAAGATTGCTATTTAGCTTACTATCCTGTAACAAAATAAGGACTATATAGGTCAATTATAACTAGAAATGTAACTAGAGCAACTGAGTAAGAAGGAAAAGGAATGCAAAGCCATTTATTCATTACTACAGTCAGAAAGGCAAGCTAATGATAATTGAAAAGCTATGTCAGTTGGTGCTATCAGGTTGCCACTGGAGGACCGAGATTATCCAGGTTCTTACCGACCCCTCATTTATAGCATGCAAGGTGTATCAAGCAAGAATGTGAACAGCTCTTGTTTCCTGAATGGACACCAGTGAATCTGAGAATCATGCACAGAAAGAAATGGAAAGAGACAGGAAAAGAAGACAGGAATCTGAAGATTTTAATAATGGGGTTAAAAAATATAGCAAAATAACAATGGAAATATGTGCAGAAGAAATACCAAACACTTCAACACGTTACATTGCCAAGATAAGACAAGCCAGAGAATTCTAGTAGTCACAGGTCAGAACAGGATATGGAGGATTGTCTTGCCATTTAAACAGTAATCTCTTGTGTAAGTTAGATACTGGATCTCTCCGAAAACGAATCTGAGTGATTCCAATATATTGTGGTACTGCTCACATCAAACTAATATATTTATGGGCACTTTCCCTCTAATATACAGTTTGTTGTAGAACTGCTGTATATGTTCATACTTACTATTAACAAAATAAACTCCAAAATACTACAAAATGATTTGCAATTAGTTCCAGGTGATGTAACTGAACACTAAAAACAAGACCTGGTCCTGGGTAAATAAGAACTTTTACAAACTTATTGCAAAAAAGGTTTTAGAATTGGGCACAATTCTACTTTATATATTATAAATATAACTATAATATAAGGTAAGAAGTGGATAGCGGAGCACTCATCTGGAATTTTTTAACAAGTTTATTTTACATACATATCAGTCACGTATCTACACGTTTCAGTCCTCTCAGGACCATCATCAGGATTACAGTGACCTCATTTCCTTGAGGATAGATAGACAAAGTAATTGTTAAAAAACTCTAGATGAGTGCTCCGCTACTTACCTTATATTTAAGTTCTATCGGTACAGCACCCTGGTGTAAGCCCTGGAAGTGAGAGTGCAACCAGCCCAGTGATTTATATATATATATCTGTGTAGGTTTGCATTATGTTATTCTATTTACTTTTCTTAAATAATAGTACTGTAATGTTTATTGTTACATTATAACATCTAGTTATTTTCTTCAAAGTTGAGAAATGACGCAAAAAAAAAAAAATATGATTGTGTATATGTTTTGATTTCCCTTCTATTGAAGTAAAAATCTATGTTTAGGCTAAGGCCACACTGGACTGGCCTGTAATGCGTGTAAATAAATCTTGTGCACGTGTTTCACTCATGTTACCGTCGTTATGTGGTGCCATTTGCGCAATAGTCCAGAATTGGAGCACATGCAATGTGAAAAAAAATGGCTATCGTATGTGCTGATCGCAGTTCATGCAATGTGGCCACCCACATTGACATGCACTGCTCTGCGATTCCAAGTCAATAACGGATTGCAATCACGATCATAAGCAGAAATCCTTCCCTAATCCTGAGAACTGAAACTCGGAACGCTTATCAGTAAGTGATGGTAGATATCAGAGGCTGAATTGCTATGGCCTTATGTTTAGCTGATTACTGAACATCTGCCTTATGTGACCGAGGAGTGGAGACATTTAGATTTAGGATATTGTAATAATCTATTAATGGGAATTTGTTGATATAAATGGCTACTGTTACTTTTATTTTTTAACGTTACTTTTATTTTTGCCTTTCTCTGTATTAACTGTTAGGCAGCCATAATAGGTATGGTACAAAAAACAGAATTTGTAAACTAATGTACTAAAGTTATGATTTGTAGTTAAAGGGCAACTCTGGTCTCAAAACAAGTTATGGTAAATGAAAGCCTGCAGTATTTCCTTTAAAATAAGCCGACAATCACATCTCTGAATGGAGCCTGTGAGACATTATATTGGGGTGAATGTTTAAACTTCCTGCTTCCAGTAGGTTGAGTGACATCACCTGACCTCTGCCCCACCCATACGCCCCGGGGGGGAAGCATGCTCAGTTAAGACTTAATGCTGGGGAAATCAGGTAGCACCTGGGTAAAAAAAGTACAGTTGAGAAGGGGAGCCTATTAATGCAGGCTGAGGCTTGTCACATGACTATAAGCTGTCACATGGCTGAAAACAGGAAGTGTTCAAGCAGGAAGTAATATTGCTGAACCTTCCCAGCAATTACTTCTCACAAATTTTATCTAGAGATTTGATTTATGTTTTATTTTAAAAAGTTCGATGGAAGGCTTTTTATATAATTCTTACTAGTTTGGAAGAATTCAAGACCAAAGTTGTTTTAGTTATGTTATATTTTGATGTGTATGTTTAGTATTGAGTAGCATGTTCAATAAATTCTATATAATAGTAAAAAAGGTTGAACTAGATGGACGTGTATTGTTATTCAGCCTCTGATGCTGTTTAATGTAACAAAAAATATTTGCTAATTTGCTAAATGTTATACGATCATCAATAATTCCTGAAAGTTGTATATATTTTTTTTGTTATAATTGCTCCCATTATGAAGCCCATTTCTGGCATCCCAGCATACCCCTGAAGAGGGGAAACACTTCCAAGCAATAGTAAGAGCTCAGTGTACTGCCTACATGAGTCAATATGACTTAGAAAAAGATATTAATATTTGTAAAGAATGATAACTGATGTAAGCCATTAATTGAACACCCCAATTGAGTCTGCTGTGACTTTAGCACAAAGGCAACTACCTAAATCAATATGTGTGGCATTTTTCTGAGTTTGCATGTACAAACATATAAATAAATAAAAGATTGTGGTGGGAAATGACAAATGCATAGGACATTTGAGATAACTATAGAAATTGAATGTGGACAAGGACTAAATAATAAATGTTGCAGGAGCCATACAATGTCAATTACACAGTATACTTATTGTTTGTTAGACAAACAACAATACATTTTTTCCTGTGAATCCTGTTTCCCCCCTCCCCCCAAAAAACTATATACAAAGAATTTTACTATTTATTATCTAAAGACTAAAAAATATACAACATACCTATGTAAGCCAAAGACTATTTTACCTGCTTTCAAAATCCTAATACCTGATCACAGAGCAAGACTTAAAGACAAAGGTTGAAAAATCAAGTTTAAGAATTTTGGTAGGTGACAGGAACATCATTTTTAACCCAATGCCAGGTTGTCTTCTACCGATTCTAACTTTACTGTAAGAAAATAAAAACTTTAAAAAAAAAATGATTGTTCAGTTTTCTGGTATTAGGAAATTTTAAGACTTCATTCTGCAGACAAAAACTTTCATGGGCTAAAGGCACTTTACACATAGACACAGCTTCAATTTCTTGCTGTAAGTACACTGACTCCATAATCTTACTAACACTAATATCACTTATTATACAATATAATGAATTAATAAGTAATTTATATACCATTCATTTTTAGAAGAAAGTATTAGCAACTCCATCACAGTTAAATAATATAGAAATAAATAAAAGTAATAGACTTAAGGACAGATTGAAGACCTAAATTCAGACAGATGGACAGATAAAAATAAACAGTTATGGGCAATAATCTGTTTAATTAAAATATTGGTTCTTGCCTAGCTTAGCATCAAGAATCTGATCTATTGAGAAACTGTTAATACCAACGGGCCAATAGCTACATTTTCTGCAGTTTGTTCGGACAGACAGTGTGTCAAGGAAAAATGAAACCTTGTCCCTAAATTGATATTTTAATGCTACTAACGGCTATCTGACCAAGCCAAAATAAAGTTGATATAAAAAGAATGCATACCAATCCCTTTATAGATTAATGTGGCAAGTTAAACACTATTGGGGTGATGTATAGAGAGGAGCTATCGCTCTCTATTGCCCCCTTAAGGCAATGCACCGAGCCGATAGAGGCTCTCTATACATCGCCAATGGGCATAACCCATTCTGAACCTTTTAACACCAATTGCTGGCACTAAAGATTCCACTTTCGGTTCGATACTTTGGCTAGTCTGGTTTTGCGCACCGCTGCAACTGCCGTTATTACTGCCTTAAAGCCAACCAGTTAACTATTAATACATCAGTTAACACAGCTTAAGACAGAAATAGATGATAGATGTTCATTTGCAGCCACCAAACAGATGGTATGTTTTTACTGGTCTACTACAGCTTGATTGGTTGAGGCAAATTAACTGCACATGAAAAATTGTGCACCTATTTTTAAATAAGCCCAAATATTTTCTATGCTGTGATATAATTGTTAATACTGACAGATCACTAATGATACACATACGTATTACATTGTGAAGAGGAAGCAGGCACAGGTAAGTCATAATACAAGCTTAGCTAAACGCCAGTCACTGATTAAACACATGAAAGCGTTTACAGTCCTTATTACTTAATAGAATTGTATCAAATGACAAAATCTGTTGAGATGCAATCTTTAATAGAATTCCCAGAAGTACCTAATTTCTCACAACAAGGGTCAATTTTGTAAAATGATACAATGTTATAATATTAAGTAACATAAGGACATCACACCTTTTCTGTGTGAATAACCACTGCAAACAATGCTTTTTTCTAGAAGAGGAAATGAGGTTCCTAACTGAAATCTACTCTTCACTAATTTCTGGTTTCCACACCTGAGTGGCCGCTCCAGCTTTCCTTGCAGAAAATTTCGGCCTAGGAGGAGGAATCAGTGTTGATACTGGTGATTCCTGTCTAGCAGGCATAGGATATCCAACAGGCGAAGAGGACTCAGTTGGCGTGAAGACACTGGACTGAAATGAAGGTTGTGCATTGTAGGATGGTTGAGAGTAGGCAGGTTCTGACTGGAAGTTTGAAGATGCATGAACTGGCTTCGTGGACTGAGATTGTTTTACTGGTGGTTGGAAGTTTGCTTTAGAGCTTTGCTTGGATGGTGCTGCCTCAGATGCAGTATCAGATGGAGGCTGAAATGTAAATAAAGAAGTGTCTAGTTGATAGGGTTGGTGCTTCATGACCTCGAGAGGACTAAGAGCTTTTGTAGGCTTTCTTTTTGTGTTTGCTGTAGTTGACGATCCAGCTTTAGAAGTTGATTTATTAGCTGCTGGAGGGTAAAGTGGTGATTGAATTGGGTTGTATGCCAATGGAGGAGGGGCCCTTACATTTGAAGAATATTTCCAAGAAGATGGCAAAGATGGGGTTGGAGAGATTGGTCTAGCTATGTTTGCTTGTACAGTAGCGGAATCCACCACAAATTTTTCCATGCGAGACTGCCTTTTAGCAAACAGTGCTGCACCTTTACCACTTAAAGCTGGCATTTCATAAGCTGGCCCCAAACCTCCAGCAGCAGCATTGCTACCCAGAGGAATTACAGGGTGTGTTTTAGGTGTTTTTGTCTGATTTGCACTTGGGGCTGATTTAGAAGAATCCCTGAAGTTTCCAGACAAATTGAGTGTGTTTGGAGGCTTTGAACAATAGAAAGATGGTTGTGCAGCTGTATCTTGTGTTGGGCCAGCACACTGAGAAATAATTTGACTTGGGTATCCTTGTGTTTGGGAAGATGGTGGTGACCATACTGGCGAAACTGGGGTCATTGCTGTAGGAGATTTAACCAAAGGTTTTGGTGCAACAGGTGGAGGCATTTTTTGCTTGCCAATTTGAACTTGCATAAAATTACATGCCTCCGCTCCCAAACTGAGGTAGTCTTCTTCGGGTCCTGATTCATTTCCAGCTCCTGTAGTACGTTTACCTTCTCTATTTTGAACAAGAGAGAGAAGTTCTGGATTGGGGCTTAATTTTGGTTGTTCTTTAAATGTGAACATTGGTTTTGATGTGTTTCTTCTTTTAGTATCTTGCAGTATTCCAGTTCTGCTGGCTGGAACTGAAATCCTTTCATCTCTTGAAGCTATTTGCTCTGTTGAATGGGAGGGTGCCCATACCGATGGTTGTGCTGTGCCAGCAACTGTTGAGGGTACATGGTATAATGGTTCACATGGTGAAGTCACAGAAGAGTAAGGAGGTGGCGCAGGGGCATCTGACACAGGGCTAGTTATATTTCTACTGGAAGAGAATGGTAGCGCAGATCTGTTTTGAAAGCTGCCAAAGGGTTTAGCAGTTCTATTTAAAGCTGATGGATTTTGGAACTCAGAATGCTCAAAGGAAGGACCCGATTCATGTGCTCCAACAAATCCATTCTGGACTCTACCTTGACCCTGGCTGACTTCAATATAACGTTTACTGACACAGCTTTGAGATTTTGATGTTTCTGTTTGCTGTAACTGATAATGTACTGCATTTTTTGTGTTCTCTGTCATAGCTGAATGCTCTTCTATTGTATGCTTTCTGATTTCTTCCTGTTCCGCGGTTATCTGCTCCATCCTTTGCTTTCTCTTGGCAAACATGAGGACCCCTTTACCTTTGGTCTCTGGCAGCTCTTCCATTGTCTTACTGCTTATAGTTTTTCTTTCAGCTTCTACAATACCAGTGTCCCAATCAAATGTCACAATTTGGGCTTCGTTTTCTGGATCTGAGAAGAAATCCTCATCTATATCTGATTCACTTGCTCCATACAAAGTAACTTGAAATGTATTTTCTTTATTTTCTTCGTCTTCTTCGCCTTCTTCGTACTCTTGCTGTTCGGTTTCACCAGTGCCGTAGCTAACCAAGGTATATTTTCTGGCTCTTTGCCGACGCTTCTTAAACATCAACACTCCCTTGGATTTTGGGTTTGGAGCTGCAGTCAGCAGGAGGGCAATGCTTTTACATTTAGACTTGGCTTCTTTTACTTGTTTCTCAGAGAGGCTTTCACTACGCCTGAGTCCTGAATAAAAAGAGACAAAATCAACAATTCCAAATTAACAATTTTACACGAACTATAAACAGTATTCATTTTTAAACCCCTAATCATTGGTAGTATTTAGGTTTTATCTATATTCATTTTTTATAGATCTTTGTGAACCTAAGTGACACAAAGTTTATTTCAATGTCACCAACCAATGCCTGTTGTTTTTGTTGATTGTGTGTGTAAATCTAAAATAAATTAAACTGTTTTTCAAGCTCCTAGTACAATAGTACAAAGTTTTAACTTGTAATGTAGCTTAATATGGGAAGTAGAAATCTCCCAAATTTTTTTTTAGTAGACCAACATCATGTTGAAGTTTCCTTTGTGGGTGTCTCTCTCAGCCCTTCTCTTTTCAGGTATCTATTTATAAAGTGGTTCTCCCACTTTAAGGACACAGTGAAGCAGGGAGAAAGTTTGTCAATGCTTACACCGGTTGTCCAACTAGGAATTTTCAACATGCTGCCACTGCTTTTAACAAAGTTTTGGAGGTGGAAATAGTACATTTTTAAATGTGTATCATCCATTTTAATTCTCCTTCAGATCAAAAATGGACAGAGGATCATAAGGGCTTTGAACATCACTGCTAAATATTTTCCTATTGATGTTCTATATGTCTAGTGCATTCACTGCCTGCAAATCAAAACTAGCCACTTTATCTTCTAAGGTAATGGCACCAAGAGCCTAATGTGAAACTAAGCTAAATCATGTACATTTAAAGTAAGAAGATAGTATTGAATTATTCCATTACACTTAGTTGATAACATAAATGTAAGTGTAGGTTCACAAGCATTCCCCGCTCGAAACAACAAAATTCATTATTTTCAAGAAATACATGTTAAAGTAATTCTGCCCATACACTTTAAACTTATCAAACGTCTTTGTTAATATAGACAATGTAAATGTCAATGTTCACGTGGCATTCCCTGCCTGGCCCATTCATTTTTGCAGTTGCAGCTCACAAGAATGTCAGGGGAATGGCACAGGAACATTGAAGGTAAAATTATAGTACATGGGCACCTTTAAGGTTAGCGCCAATCAATTTGCCATTTGTTAGTTAGTTTGCAAGTTAAGTTCTTTCTCTAGAACTCCCTAGAATATTCTATCAGTTTTCAAGGGTTTTTGCAGCATTTCAGAACGTTTTTTTAATTTACATTTTTTAGCTGAGAGAAGAGGGCACTACTAAAGGGCAGTGGGTAAAAGGTTCAGCACACAAGGCCAGATGATTTTTAAAGTATAAATTTGTATTTTTAAAAACATAGTAAACTAAAAAAAAATACATATACATGTGCCTGACTGTATTCAGTAATTTATAGTTACAAAACTACTCCTGGGCTTCGGTATCAAGTAAATTCACTTATCTATATAAACTTTTAGATATTAGTGGATATCCCCTGCTGGGTGTCAGGTTACCCCACTCTATGTGTAAATCCAATATGCATTAAATACTTACTTTCCTTCATTCCCCCGGCTCTGTAATCTTTTCCCTCTGCTTGCTGGAACTACAAGTAGGGGGCCAGACCTGAAGCCGTGTCCATGATTGGCTGAGAGGCAGCCAATCACTGATGCGGCTGCCGGCATTACAGAACACCGGGAGAATAAAGGAAAGTAAGTAATGTTCAGGTAATTTTGGGGGCAGAGACCTTTTGGGACACAGCCAGGCTCCTGCTTTTCACTCTTTTGGAATTTGCACAGACATTGCAGGGCAGCCATTTGGAGCAGGGATGTAAGGTAAGTTTTTTTCAAGACTGCGCAGTGGGGCCAGTAGTGGGTTAAAGTATAGTTTTGGGGGTGGGCATGCAATTTAAGTTATTCTGCCTTCAGCCTGTCTGTTACCCCCTCACTTACTTCATTTGGATTTTTATATATACCTTTAACCATATGTGGTACAAAGACTTTTAGTCTTTATAGGTAGATTGAGACAGTTTCAAACAGTCTGTGCTGTAAATTCTTTATTAGTAGTTTCTGCACCACTACATGTTTTGGTACCCTACATGTTTTGGTACCCAGGTACCCTTTTCTCAAGTGTGATACTCTTTCGGGTACCTGATACCCGAAACATGTAGTGGTGTAGAAACTACTAATAAAGCCTATACAGCACAGACTGTCTGCAACTGTCTCAATCGACCTATATCTCAAGTCTACATACATGTTGTTTAGAGTATGAGTGGAGACCCTGGTAGTATTTGGAGACAAGCCTGAAGCCATAGCAGCAGAAGTGGCCCAAACAGTTGTTGATTTATGTGACACAAAGACCCACACATATAAAATATACACTACGCACAGTTAAATATCGGCAGTCAAAGGACCCATTAAAGTCAATGAGAGTCAAAAAGTTTGAAAAGTTCAAATGAAATACGAATAAAATATCAATGGTAACTTAATGTAAATGGCTCTGGGACCTGGGAAATGGTCTGGGGAACATGTTTGAATATCCAATAAGTTTAAAAAAACGTTTTTTTTCTTATGCACAGTACTTTTGAGCTCCCGATTTTGATTTTCAAAAATTATCTCATAAACGATTCAAACAGTCGTTAATTATGCCATAAACGATTCGAAGATCGTTCAAATTCGATAATTATCGAAAGTCCGGAAAGTTCGAAAGTCCGAGAGATCAGAGTACTCGGGTTTAAGTTTGAGTTCTATTCCATCTCTACTGTTCATGTGGTATGCAAGAAAATCAAACACATGAACAATATCAAATAGGTGCTAAAAGGTTCATCTCAATATCCTCAATCACCAATGCATGCAAAGCACATCATATTTACTGTACTCCTATACGTTCAGAAGAAATTATCAATATATGTTAAATTGTTAGTTTGTGTAATGCCTTCTTAGTTTTTCTACATATTCTCTCCCATTTTGAAAAATCAGTTGATTTCATACCCTTTACTGTTCCCTGCTGTTGACATTAGTGAGCTGACATTTCAGGTTCTAATGCCCTTTCTTTTTCCCAGGATGCACCACATCCTTGGAATGTTCCTAACAGTAATTTCTACTGATTGGCTGTTGCATGGGTCAAAGATGCTCAGATCTCTACTGAGCAACGGAATCAACCCAGATGCTGGGTCAAGGACAAGACCATAATCTGAACTGGCAGATTAAGGTCATTGGGATGAAAAAATACTGCTCTTTTTTTTTAAAAGCATATGTATTTGCACTGAACTTCCCCTTTAAACAAGCATACACAGACAAAATACGTATTATGCTATAAGTGGTAAAAATGACAATAAATTCAAAAAGCAACATTAACAGTTACTTATGAAAACTGTGTATGGACAGTCACAGATCTGTCTGAACTGAATATTAGTGGAACACGGCAGGTGAAGGTCTCTTTAAGGTGCAATAATCCTAACAGCAATATCTGTGTGTGGGGCCATTTCGATGCAAAGTGATGACGGCTGCACGACTGCCTCTTTTATAGCAATCAGTCCGCCCTAATAATTCATAGAATTACAGATTTTCATGCATTTTCTATATAAATCTGTGGAATACACATTGTTAAAAAAACTGACAGAAACACATGCTGTGCATTACTGTCAGTTTCTAGTGTGAACGAGCCCTTAAGGTTGATGTGTTAGTACAAGCACAATAGTAAAAGGGTAAATCAGAATGGAAATGGGGAACAATAAGTTGTAAAAGCAGAATGGGACAGGGAAAAGCATAAATGGGAACTGATAAAATAACAGGCAAAAATTTTTTTTTTCAAAAAATGGTAAACTAAGACTGTTTAAATGGTTGACAAAAAGTCAAACAGATGTAAGTGATAGTTTGGAAGTTACCCTGAGAATAAAAATATATATTCTGGTCTTGCAGTAGAGGTACTGTGTAGCAGAGGTTCTGTGCCACATAGGCGACTTGTGTAGGAACTAAGGTCTGTTGGCCTTGATCAATACATTTGTAAAGGGAAAGATAATTGAATGATAGATTGTGTACACAGAGTAGTTGAATGAAAACTTACACACAGGTAAATCACCCCCCAAAACTCTAAACGGTAATAGTTTGAAATGTGAAATATATAAGTCTAACCTGAAATCCTGCACAATGTCCTGCTTCCCCTGTTTCTGCTTCCTGGTTCTTCCAGTTAGCAACTGTCAGTTATGGATTTGATAGCTGACATCACAGCCAATGACTGAATGTTAATCCCTTGTCTGCCTCTTCTGAGCATGCCCAGGCTCAGTACAGGCTCAGTGCAGGCTCAGTGCAGGTTTCTAAATTGCTCAGTTTCCACAAGGCACCCAGAAGCATAGCAGTTATACAGTAATGAATTCATAGGACAAACTATGATATATCAACATATTTTAAAGAGGCCATTCTTTCCAAAAGTTGTTCTTATGAGGGTGGAGTTGTCCTTTAAATATATATATAATTATGATAACATGTCAATGCAGTCAACGTGGAGTACCTTTACATACTGTAGCATTGATTATAATTAGGGACTCTGCTCTAATGAGGCAAATTAAAGATTTTGCTCAGGGCCACGCAGCCTGGGGAACTTTGACCCGCAGTGGCCTAACATTTTTTTGAAAAGTGTTCCAGAAGGTCCATCATGGTCGACAGTCCACACTGCAAATACTGTGCGTGGACACTTAATTCTGCTCCCCCAGCTTTATGTCATTATGCAAAGGGGGTGGGGTGAAGAAACAGTGGTGCATGCAGACAGCGCCACACAGGTTGTTTGTTCCAGTAAAGAAAGCACACATCTGCACACACCAGTACTTTGGCAGTTATATTGCAGGTCTGTGTTTGGGGACTTATATTACTATTCTCTGTTTGCCACATATAATACCAGTCTGTACATGGGCACTTAAATTACCAAGTCAGATCTTCAGTTCACCAGTTACTGCTCAGTCAACCCTTCAGTTAACAAACCACTGTTAAGTCAGCTCTCCAGTTCACCAGCTAGTGTTAAGTCAGTTCTCCAGTTCACCATCCAGTGTTAAGGCAGCTCTCCAGTTCACCAGCCAGTGTTAAGTCAGTTCTCCAGTTCACCATGCAGTGTTAAGTCAACTCTCCAGTTCACCAGCCAGTGTTAAGTCAGCTCTCCAGTTCACCAACCAGTGTTAAGTCAGCTCTCCAGTTCACCATCCAGTGTTAAGTCAACTCTCCAGTTCACCAGCCAGTGTTATGTCAGCTCTGCATTTCACCATCCAGTGTTAAGTCAACTCTCCAGTTCACCAGCCAGTGTTAAGTCAGCTCTCCAGTTCACCAGCCAGTGTTAAGTCAGCACGCCCACCTTTCCATTTGCAGGGGCAGGAAGATATTTGGGTGCCAAAAGGTCTAGAAATGCCCCATATTATTACTGATTCTAATATACACCGTAATGTGCACAAATGATGGGTAATAACAACATTAAGTACAACTTATTAACACAGATGTGTTGCGAGAAAAATGTTCGTTTCCAATTGTGTTGTGGTCTCAAAACGTTTGAGAACCACTCGCTGCCCTAGATAACCACTCACAGTATAAAGCTTTACTGTTCATTAGAGATGGCCGAACTTCCAAAAGTTCGGTCCGTTTTCGAACTAAATGGAAAGTTCGTAAGTAACAAGCAATAACTAGAGTTCATTAAGCTAGCCTGCTCTGCGTGTGATCTCATACAGGGAAACTTTTGTTTAAATTAAAATATGCTCATGTCCTGGTTTCAGTTTTCACAGATAATCAATATGGCACATTGTTACAATAACAGGGGCCTTTTTTACTTTTAAATAACAGTCGGAACATAACAGTCCCTCACTAATTGTCATTCTGCTGATCCGTGAAAACTGAAACTACAGTAGGTTTTGACCTTAGAGATTGTAACCCCTTTTTTTTTAAACAGGGATATCAGCCACAAACCTCTGAAACATTTTTAAATGCACTACATTTTACAAAGAATATAGCAATTCACAGACCTCTAAAAACATTTACAGGGTTATTCAATAAAAGTTAAAAATCGTTAAAAATGGTGCTAATTTTTCTCCAACCAATCAGATCTTATTTAACATTTGAAAGCTAACATCTGATTGTTTGGGGCTAAATTAGCACCATTTTAAACGATAAGAAGTTTTATTGAATCTCCCTGTATATATTTAATCTGTATATTATTTTAGGCTTTGTTGAAATGATGTTGTTGAGAAAGAAAATGTTCTTTTGCCTCTTGGTAAAATATACTGTATAAATAATTTCTAATGCAATATTCTGATATCATCTCACAATCCATTGTGATTGGGTGTCTAGCAATACCCATACAGCTGCTGAAAACCTTTACTATCTTTATTATCAGTTAGCGTGACTTTTTCTATGTAGCTGAGAGACGGTTACCAGAAAATATTTCCCTGTTCTCCCAATTATAATTTATCTAATACATAATAGTCTTCATTCCGTATGTTGGCTCTAATGCCTAGTGGCACTTTCCAGTAGCTGTTCATATAAACAGTTTAGTTTATAAAACACCAGAAGCTCACACAGGCATGTAATTATTCTTCATAGGCTTTTAGTGAAATCCAGAGTTCTGTAACAAAACATGTCAGTCATAATGTATTTTTAATATATTTAATAGAAAATGTGACTGTGAGAATGTTTTGCAAATGATGCAATAATCTAACCCCTATCAAGTGATTATTTACCTGTGTGAGAAAAACTGCTAATTAAAAGGCATGTTCACTCCCCCCATACCTTTTTGACCATAAAATATGGACCCCCCAAACCCTAGGACTGCAATAATTACTTGTCTCCTGCCCATTTCTGAAGAAAAATATTCACCACCAGGCCTGCCAGCCCCTTTTCCTCAATATGTGGTTCTTCAGGTGTCAGCTGTCAGTCGTCACAGCCAATAATTTACAACAGCTGAGCAAGCTCATTAAGAGCGGATGATTGCTTTCAAATTTGAAGTCTTCTTTCAGGAACAGCTCAGAGCCAGGTAAGTATTGTGATCCTAGGGTTTGGGGAGAGGGGGTTACCTGGTTCAATAGCCAAAAAAAACATTGCAGGTGGTGTTAGAAGGTTACAGCTCTAAAAATAGGTATGAGTTATAACCTATGGACCCATGGTTCCACCATCAAAACTTCATCAGTCGAAACTAATGGTGACAATTCTATGCAGAATTTTACACATTCTGACCATCAAAACAGAATTCCAATGTTGAAATTTTGTGGTTTCCACGTGGAAACTTGGGTCTGTTCTGTGAACCCTGTTCACCCTTATCCAAAACTACTTTTTGAACTATTTGTTGCCCTTCCTTTCTGCACTGCACAGTGGCAAAAGGTTACCACGCAGATATACCCCGTATATCTATTTAACACAGCAATGAAGAAGCTTTGAATCATTGAGCCATCATTGAGCACTACAGCATCCTATTATTGCCCCAGTCAGCGCAATTTAAACTCATTTTTCTTAAAGACAGTCAACTCTGAATTTATTTGACTAGTGAGAATTTTTGTGTTCATTAAATCATACTATTCAATTTGACATATCACATAAGAGATAAGTCATTAACCACACAACAAATGCCTCAACCCCATCCTATGGCACACAGAAAATACCAAGCACTGCAGATCACCCTCTGCACAATCCATACCCAGAAACTTCCACGTGCCCCTCCATCATGTCCAATTGTGTGCAGCTTTAATTTAGCACAGTCTTACCCATGAAAATTCTAATTTACAAACCAAAGGTGCCCATACATTAGAACTCACCTCCCGACTGATCCCGCAACATTCAAGCAATCCTTTCAAAAAGCATCTAGCTCATTCTTTTTTGCGACCGACATACGAACGCAAAATAGATGGGCCAGATGGGAAGGCCGTAAGGTAAGAAACTGCAGGCAGATAAAGTCCAATGGCTAATCTATTTAATATCTCACTAGTGTATGGATTGCTGCAGTAAAAATAGCCAAATAGTGCCAAGACATGAAATCCAGCATCCCCCAATACATAATGATGAACAGAGCACTGACATTACAGTAACATCTAGTTTGTCTTGAAATCAGAGGTGATTTTTCTTTTTTACATTTATAATCTGCATATCAGTAAACATGACATTTTCAGTTGAATATTCTTTCATCATGTGATTCTTTACTCAGTAAACGTTATGGTGTGCCAGCTCCCGTCTCCTGTCACACAGTTGTTGGAAAACTCACTGTCAGGACCATAATCTGCTGACCCTATCTTATCACTGCTACCAAACTGTGTGCAAGGAGTGAGGTTTAAATAGCAACGATGAGGCAATTCTACATCTATTCAGGGATTTCACTCTCAGATGCCTTGCCCAGCAGACTGCATCCTCAAAAAGCTTCTGACTGGCCCAGAATGCTGGGAGTTTTCATACACAAGTGTAAAGAAAAGAAAACACAGAACAATGGGCTGAAATAAATCATGGTCTAAAATACTGAATAGCTGATATGTACATGTACTATGATATAATATGCTATAATAAGGCATTTACAGGGTTATTCAATAAAAGTTATTATCATTAAAAATGGTGCTAATTTTGCCCCAACCAATCAGATGTTAGCTTTAAAATGTTAAGTAATATCTGATTGGTTGGGGCAAAATTAGCACCATTTTAATGATAATAACTTTTATTGAATAACCCTGTTAATATCTAATATTAGAATTACACTTACCATATCATTGACAGTCAAGTAATTTTGTTAACTTGAGCTAAATGTCATATCTCTGTGTTAATCAAGGGAAAGACTGGCATTAGGGAACTTGAGGTAATATATTCAATAGATAATTTATGGCTATGAAACTGCAGCCCTCTAGCAGTTGATGAACTACAACTCCCAGCATTTCTAGTCATGTTTAGTTGTTTAGTAATGGCATTTTGAAAGCCACAATGTTACAGGTTGTGAGGACCGTACAACCATTGTATTAAATACGTTAATGGTCTTTTTTTCTATAAATCCTCCCCTCAGCTACTGTAATAACTTAGTATTAAAATAATTAAGTTCAGTCAGAATATAGTGTAGCCTTGCAACAAAAACTAATGCCTAAAATAGATTATGTGTAGACAGCCTCCAGTAGATGTAGTAGATTCACTCCACAGACAAGAAAAGACCCACTGGATGGAAAGGATCGTGTAACCACTACACATGCCAGTGTCTGTCAAACTACTTTCTGCAAGAATCATCAAGCTTTGGAGCGAGTGATTTAACTGGACATCTATGCAGGTCTCAGTTGTTCAGATTTTGCATTATTTAGACTTCCCAATAGTATGCTGTATTTCCAACCTGCACTAAGAATAATGGTTTATTTGCGATGTTCAGATTAATCTAAAGTTAAAAAAAGAAAGAAAGGCAAAGATACAATAAATGCATTTTCCCAAAAAAATCATAATTATAAACTAATAAATAATGTATAATATTCCATTTAAAGCTTTGTAGATCACAGCATATGAATGAGGTATAAAATAAACTTACTTGCATGCCTGGCCCTATGTTTCTGAGGTCTTGTATGATCACTTTCAGCTTGTTGATCCTCCTCTCCTTTCTCTGATTCTTCTGCTGTGATTCTGAAGGAGACAGCAGCAGGAGGTGCCTCCAATAGCCCTCCTTCCTCCTTAGATACAACACACCCCCTGTCAGGCTGAGACTTGGCTTCTTCTTTCTCTATGCCAGAGCAGTCTAAGATCAGTTGAACTCTAGGGAAAGATGGATCATTTCCCTCTGCTGCTCGGATGATTTTTGATTCTTGCCTGCTTGAAATTTGGAATATTGTAGATGACATCTGGGCAGGTCCCTCTTTTTGGCTAAAACACACGTCGTCCACAGGGAGCCTTTCCTTTTCTTGATCATTTTCATTAATTCCTAATAATTTGTCATTTTCATTTCCCAAAACAGTTATAATAGGAGCAGATCCTACATGATTGTCTTGTGAGAGGGAGTGCTGGAATTCAATCACTGAACCTTGTTTTTCTTCAGCATGTGTCACTACAACAGGAGTATTTCCAGAATTTAAACCTTTGGGGGTAATCTGGGGACCCTGCAATATTTCAGTATCATTTTCTACCCCTGTATCACATACTGTCAATGTACAGAAAGAAAGGTCCTGTGCTACAGAAACGTCACCATTTCTAGTGACAGATTCCTGGGTAGGACTGGTTTGCAGTGTAGTGCTTTCTGAGAATTCTTCTCTTTTGATAATTGGATCACCTACATTCACAGGGCCACCTCCGGTTGTTTTATTCAGAGCTCTATAACACAAAAAAAATGGATCCCTGTTAAATACATTATCATTGGTTAGCATGTTATAAAACCATAGCAAATTTTGCAAGTAGTTTGTAGAGATAAGTTTTTTTTAAAAATTGCTGTCACTTTAGAAAAATGTTGGTTACCAGAACGTCCAGGATTTCCTTTACATCTGTTCTCTCTGTATACAGCAGATTTAAAATTCCATAATAAAGGAACACTGCATTTCTTTCCTTGTCTGTTTAATAATATTTCTTGTGAAATAAGATTATCTAATAATTATAATGAACCCCTAATTACATAGTAAATTCAATATTCACTAAAAGATAACCAGGGAGATACAATAAAAGTTCTTAGCTAATTTTGCCCCATTTTTAACGATAAGAACTTTTATTGAATCTCCCCAAAAACTTTTATTGACTCCTCATGATTATGTCCTATAACAGGAAGCAATCTAAAGTCTGACAGTCAATAAATGGCCAAGTATTGTTCAGTGTTAGTATAAGCAAAGCGTTCTCCTCAATTATCAGGGCCAAAAACACACTCAGCAAGCTCATGTTTGGCAATGCACAGGGTGTACTGTCTTTTTTTTATGAAAAGCAGGCACAATTCTACATAGTCTGCAAGACATTTTAAAGCCACTTTCTAAATTAAATACAAGCTGTTAGGTCAGATAAATTGAATGTGTATTACCATTATCAATGCCAACAGACACAGAGTACTTCTTATACACAGAGTACTTCTTACACACAGAGTACTTCTTACACACAGAGTATTTCTTATACACAGAGTACTTCTTACACACAGAGTAATTCTTATCCACAGAGTACTTCTTATACACTGAATACTTCTTACATACAGAGTACTTCTTATATACAGAGTACTTCTTATACACAGAGTACTTCTTATACAGAGTACTTCTTATACACAGAGTACTTTTTATACACAGAGTACTTCTTACACACAGAATACTTCTTATACACAGATTACTTCTTATAGACTGAATACTTCTTACACACAGATTACTTCTTATACAAAGTACTCCTTATACACAGAGTACCTCTTACAGACTACTTCTTATACACAGAGTATGTCTTATACACAGACTGCACTTCTTATACAGAGTACTTCTTACAGAGTACTTCTTGCACACAGAGTACTTCTTACACACAGAGTACTTTTTATAAACAGAGTATTTCTTATACACAGAGCGTACTTATGATACACAGAGTAATTCTTACACACAGAGTACTTCTTATACACAGAGTACTTCTTACACACAGAGTGCTTCTTACAGAGTACTTCTTCTACACAGTGTACTTCTTATACACAGAGAGTACTTCTTATACACAGAGTATTTCTTATACAGAGTATTTCTTACAAAGTACTTCTTATACACAGAGTACTTCTTATGCACAGAGAGTATTTTTATACAGAGTATTTCTTACACACAGAGAGTATTTGTTATACGCAGAGTACTTTTTCGAAAATATTCCTATATACGTAAGTAGGTTTATATAGGTTAGAATTAAAATGTGCAGCACGCTGAGTCACAAATTATCATTAATTACAAACTGACTGCAATTAACTGAATTTATTGTTACTCACAAAGAATGCAGTTTATTTCAATTAGATTGCAAATCATTGCAGCCTTAAAAATGACATTACTAGTGGAGGGCTGGCTATAACTCAGGGTGAACTGGAAGGCTGACTGTAAAAGTGAGCGATGGGAGGGGGGGCCCGAATATCAACATTGATAGGGATGTCTGTTTAAAGAGTAAATTGTGGTTCTTGCTGTGTCTCTGTTGAAGTTCAGCTCTCACCTTATAGCTTCTCTAAAAATTAGCGAACCCCGCGTCGCATGCACCGTCCACGTGCGTAACCCCTCCCCCTTGGGGAAAAAAAAAACATCTGCACGCACCCCCCTCCCGGTGGTTAGATAACAACTGGTTGTGGGCGCCGTTATGATGATGTCACGGCACGCGGAAATGGGTCAAGTGTCCGTGCATAACGACAGGTCTGTTTTAGTATATAGGATATTAACCTCTGTAGCGTATCTCAGGTTATGTTTTGTGTTAGGCAGTCTCTCGATTCACCTCCAGATGGCAGCATACAGGTCAGATCGCATCCCCCATTAACTTGTACATGAATGAAAAGGGGTCAAAAAATAGTACTGGGTGGTTTGTACAAGTTGTACAAGTTTTTCCAGGTTTGAAACTAATGTATACATAGTCTCATTAAAATTGTCCCAGACATTGAGAAGTTTTTCTGGAAGATACATACATTGATATATAGTAAAGTACCTCTTACTATTAAATAAGTCCATGAGTCCATGACCATATAAAAGCATGAGGAACTCCAAAGCAATTTCTCATATTAATTTATTTCACACTGAGAAATATATTATCTCTTACAATACACAAGCTGAGCATTTGTCCTTTTCTATTAAGAGATCTGGTGTCTTCTGTGTTTAGTCTGGAGACTAAACAGTGATTTACTCAATTTATTCAATTCAGTTTTGTTTGCTTTTGGTTAGATTTTCATTTACTTTACTGTAGAGCTCTGGTGATCTCAGGGGGATCTTAACGGTTTACTCTTTTGTGAAATCCTGTGTTTTGCCTGATATGTGGGAATTCTGTGGAACTGTAAATCTGCTTTTAACCCAATTGAGTTTTTTTTTTTTAAATTTTCAACGTCGAAATTCGACATTGAAGTTTTGACTTTTCTACAATGAATTTTTAGATTTTTGATTCTAAAAGTTCCACCAGATATTAAAAAATGGCAGTTCTGCCTTGACACAAGATTCGTTTAGAAACCTGGTCTCATCACTATTAGTTGATAATGGGTGGAAAATGGGAGATTTATACCTCCTATTCCATTTTGACAGCAGCCCCTTTCCTTCCAGGGACAGAGAAGGAGGTCGTACCCCACATAGTAAATTATAAGGATATTACAATTCACTGAGGGGGTCTATCCGAAAATGAATACACAAGGCTGCAGAGTACATTTATAGTCTAATACTTTTTATAATTTAAAGTATAAATAATTATTATGTAGAATAATCTGCTGCTCTGATCTTACTCTTTTTTTTCTGTCTATGTCTCGGTAAGGAAAAATTTTTAAATTATGTGACTTGACTGGGTAGAAGTGGTACACATGGAGTGGGGACTTTATGACACTTAGAGGGACTTTCTGATTTTATTATAATTGTCGCACTACTACATTGTAGGGTGCTTATAATAAGTCTTATATTTTTAGCCCATTGGACTTTTAAAAGAGTTTCATGACTATATAAAAATACCATTTTTGTACAGGTTTATAGAACTCAGATGTGACTTTTGAAATCTTTGAATTTGAAGCATAATACTTTACTAAGACTATTATACACAATTTTTTTGCCTACATCCCAAACACCAGGACTCAGACGTTCAGTCCTAGCCTAGCCAATGTGCAAGAACCATGTTTTTCCATTGAACAAGTACTGGCCTATGGAAGGGGGCATGGCAGATGGGCAATTCGGGTTGCTGCTATGAACAATGAAAAGAAACCCTGGGGTGAGGACTTAGCGACGAAGAACATTGGGCATTTTTAGGTGAGGGTGGGTGGGGGTGGGGTATGAAGCAGACTATTAATTGAAATTAACAAAAAAAATCTTAAGCTAAACCTTACATAAAACTGCAGAGGATAATAAACATGCAACTGACCTCTTATGTTACATTGCCATTTACAGAAAATGCACTAGATACACAAATGTATGAATTCTAGGGAAATTTAAGAATAAAAGTATTTGCAATAGTGCACACTAATTCTTTTTTAGGGCTTTCATTCCATTGTTATTTTTGTATGGGAAAAAATATTAATGAACAGCTACAGCATCCATTGAACCATTAATATTAAAAGCTTTACAAGTAGTAAATGAATAAACTGCATCTGAAACGCATTCCGGATGCAGAAATTTCTCCTTTATTCCTACACATTTATAGACTGAAAGGAAGATAGTATATAGAAAACAGGCCACATTCTTAATTCATTGTCTTGCAAAGAAAAAAACAAGCCATGCTTTGAGTGAATACTTTCCTCCTTAAAAGGTTAGAAATGTTTTAGGATACATGCCATGCACGGGCTGGCAGTAGAATACAGCCAACAGGCACTATTAATCTAAGGAATAGCTGCTAAACATTGGCTGAATTCATGGCTATAGCCCAATATTTTAACCCCCACAGAAAATGCAGATATATGTTTCTTGTATAATATATAGGAAACAGTTAATAGTCAACTACATATAAGTATATATCACTTAAAATACAATTTAATTGTGTTACAGTGTGGTTAATTTTGTGTTTCAGAATCCTTAAATCTTGAAATGATTAATTGAGATTATAGCTATGGGGGGGGGGGGTCAATTTTTAGCTGAATGCTTGCCAGCAATGAAAAAAACTAAACGAATTATGGGTATGAGGAAAGGACAGATAAAGGTTACTTTAATCCAAATGGTATGTGGTTGTTCAGTTAGCGGATTCCGAGCAGTTACTGGGTTGCTGTTGTTAGCAAAACCCTACATGTAGCATATGCTTGTGAAGGTTCTGATTCATCCAGGTCATGGTATATCTGTTGTATTCAATTAGATCAACTGGAATTGAGAAAGCCAGTTGGATGACTAGCGAAACGTCTTCAAGAATTAAACTTCAAGTCCAGGTGATCTAATTGAATACAAAAAATCTACATGTAGCATTTTTTCTGATGTAGCATCTACATGTAGCATTTTTTCTAAACACTGAAACAAAATGGCTACATTATGTTCCAGAGAAAATAAGCTTATATAGTTGCAAAGCAGGCAATCCTAGAGAAGTCATCTGAAAGGAGAAATTAAGTATCCATAATCCGTAGATAAGAATGTCGTATATAATACCCTACCCTTACTTTCTTCTAAACACCTTGACTGCAAAATGTTGGCTGCAGAGGAGGATGATGGATGGGGTGGAGGGAAAGTGAAATGAATCAGTGTTTGAATAAGATTTAATGTATTGGAAGTGGGAATTCTTAAAATCTTTAAATAAATCAAGGTAGTCAACAGAGCACAGAAGAACTGTATTTGGCTAAAACTAGGGGATAAAGAATTAACAGACCTATAATTGTGAAACTATATGGAGAAAGTGTTTTCTTGGCTTATGTTTAACACAAACTTTTAGCATATACTATACTGAATTTCACTAAGTTCGGCCATCTCTACTGATTGGTTGAGGGAAAGTTAGCACAATTTTGAACTATAAGAACTTTTATAACATCTCCCTGTTAGTTTTTAAAAGCAAGCATTGTTAATGTATAAAATAATCCATAAGGCTATGTACCCTGAATGGGGAGGTGCAGTGTAATATATATTCTTATAAAAACCTTATAAAACGTATAAAGCTAGGAGGTTTTTTTATAAGAATATACCTCATTGCACTTCCCCATTCACTTTACATGCAATGTGCAACACATTATTTCAGACCAGGAGAAAGACCCACCATTCACCAAACATACACCATCCGGGTCTCTCTCCCAGTCTGTATTAACACTATCAGCTCAGACAGGCCGTAAACTTCATTCTCCCTCAGAAGGGAAAAGATTAACCCCGCGACTGCTTGTATGTTAAAAGAAAAGGCCCAGGTCTGTGCCCTGTTTTTATTAACATTTACATTTCAGAAGTCTTTTACAATTGTGTGTGACACACTGCATGTAAAGTGAATGGGTTTATAAAGTCAACTCGGAGTTCCCTGCCCTCTATAAAACCACTCGGCCGGCAGCCTCATGCTTTATTATGGTCACGGAACTCCTCTGTGACTTTATATCCTTATAATACACTGTAAGGGACTTATTATCCCTTATATTTTGCATGCATTTGGGGTTATTTACCTGGAGCCACAGCAATATTTTTTACCATCCAATTTTCCAATCACAAAAGTCACCCAAGTGATTTAATATCAAGCTTGCGCCACGTCTTTGTAATTCCAGCAAATACTGTAACTGCTGTTAAAGTCCTGCAGGGGGTAAGTACCAATCAGAATTTACCCAAAGCTGCAAGTGTGGTAATAAATCCACTAGAACCAATCGTTTGCAGCTTCCTGTAAATTAACCAGATTGTGTTACAGCTTTACTAAAATCAAAAAACACTGTTTGCTTATTTTAAGCAGTTTTACCTTTTCACAAGGAGTTGGAGAGTTTCCACTGATTTCTCAATAAGAGCTACAACCTCAGAGTAGGGGATATCAGTGCAAGGAGCTCCATTAATGGAAATCACTTCATCTCCTTCACATAAACCAGCACTGTCAGCCTTGCTTGGACTTTTGACCTGTAATATGAAATGAATAAATCAAACATGACAGAAAATTACCTGAAAGTGTTGTTTAAAAAAGAACTTACATAGCTAGATTTATTTTATGTTTTCATGCCAATCTGATCTGAATCAATAAAAACCAAATAAAACAACACTGCGGATATGGAATATTACACATTGTATAATTTTCTATTGTAAATCCAAGGAGTATAATATAGAATGTATAAACTAATAGATGAAAGAATAAATTTCTTGTGAAATCGGTTCCTGCAATGAGAGTAAAAAAGCTATGAAAATCGATGAATGTACAGGAATAAGAATGGTTCAAGTATATTTTTAGCTTTACCCCTGGAGGGCTTGTTTCTCTCTGGTGTGTTTAAGTGCACTTTTCACAACATACTGCATGAGTATTGCAATCTGCAAGAACATTTTTGCCCCCTAAAAAAATCCATTTTGATTCCCACTGTTGTATTGTGATGGGGGGTGTTTCCAGAACGCATTATTTTCTGTAAAAGGGCAAGTCCAGCCCTAAAATGAAAAAAATATACATAGGTAATTCACCCCCAAATCTGCAATAGTTAGAAAGCTGAATGATACAGTTTAAAACTACCCTGAAATGCACATTGTCCTGTTGTCCCTAATTCAGCTTCCTTGTTCTGCCAGTTAAAGTAGCACTAGCAACTGTCTCTTATGACATTTAACATCACAGCCAATGACTGAATGCTAGCTGCCTCTTCTGAGCATACTTAAGCTCATAACCAGCTCAAATTGCTGAAGGGAGTGTGAACAAATGTATCCATTAACACACACACTGCCCCTTCCAGGAGCATAGTAGGTATATGCTGGTAAACCCCCAACACACACACACACAAATACACCATGCAACTTTTGGTAGTGTTAGCAAAATGCTCTTTTATTTTTCAAGACACAAAATGGTGGCCATTTTATCAGTATGTCCCCTCCCCCTTTCTCTTCCAATGGTAAATACAGCAGTTAGTGAAAGGACACAATTATATCTTTTATCTCTCTCTCTCTCTCTCTCTCTCTCTCTCTCTCTCTCTATATATATATATATATATATATATATACGGGTCAAGACATCCGCGGCACTCCATGCTCAATTAAATGCCTGCGTACCTCCGGGAGAAAATAGCATAAAAGGAAGAGAACCCCAAGGACTAATAAATACTTTATTCCAAATACAAAGTAGGTCCGATGTCCTACGCGTTTCAGCCCTACTACAACTGTCCGTCCTCATGGTTACAGACCGCGGCAACAAGCAGGTTTAAAAAGACCAAGTCCCTCCCACCTCCCTCCCCTGACACTCCCCCCCACGTGCTAAAATTGGACCAATTTTAGCAATTTTAGGTCCAGTCCTGCATGGCTTAATTAAAGTCTAATTAAATAGATTGTAAGCTCTAAGGGGCAGGGGCCTCCTTTCCTCTTGTGGCAAAGCTCTAGCACTTCTATTTATATATTTTATATTTTATAGTACTGAACTATCTATGTATTTATCCCCCTTGTATGACTTTATTGTATTTTATTACTGTACAGCGCTGCGTCCCCGGGTGGCGCTTTCTAAATAAACTGTACATACATACAATTTCAGTGTTTAAAGGACAATTATACTTACCTCCTATTCGCTCCTCTACTTATATCCATGCTTTCTACCATTTTCCTATTTTCTCTAGGGAAGCTATTGTATAGCTGTGGTATAAGCTATTTCTAAACATTTTCATCTCCTTCTATTCTATCAAACCTCTCCAACCCTAATACTTCATTGTATAATTATTTTTTATTTGTACTATCAGATGTTTATAACTATAACGTGGTTACTTTTTATATTATCTAATGCTGGTCATACTCTAGTCATACATTAGGTAGATTAGACCTTTGAAAATCGTTTTACCTCTTAGGAGAGCACAGCAGAGATGCTGCAGCTCTCCGTGAATAAGCCTGTATATTTTATATCTACAGTAGACATTAATTATTTCCTTCTTTACACAGAGTGATGAAATGACTGACATCCTGGAGACAGGATTGGAAGGTAATGTAATTTTTACAGTATTGGTTTACTTGTGATCCCCAACCTGGTATTGGCTGTTACTTCCTATTTATGCTTCTGGAGATAGTAGGGATGTGCACTTAGAAATAGGGATTCGCATTAAATACGAACTAATATCTAAAATAGCCGAATCTCAATTTACCTTCCAAATAATTAGAACGTAAACCTTAATATTTAAGTGTTTTGTAGCTAAAGGTATCATTTTCAATATTAGTAATATAATCAGGTACGCAGAAATTAATGGTTAATATACCCTTTGTTACACATACATATATTTTTATACACACACACTGCTACAGAAACTGTATAAATATACACTATTAAACAAATAGCAAAACCTGACAATAATAACTCTTTATTTATAGTTTGGTCCTGACTCCATATTATATATTCTTTAGTTTGTGTTGCAATCCAGTTTTATTTGTAATTGTTTAATTCTAATATTACTCCTATTATCCCAGCAGTGAGCTGTACAATATTTTGGGCAGGGGGACCCATCTGCAAACTTCTCACATTTACTATCAACCTATAAAGTCAAATGTATTCTACCACTTGACTAAAAGGTTTGGGAATGTTGATATTAACAGTTTTCTTTTTCAATGTAGTCATACAGATAAAAGAACAGAAAAAAAATAGAAGGCAAGAGGAGAAAAAAACAAATGAGAAAGAAAAGGAAAAAGGAAGAAGAACAGAAAAATAAGGAACTTGAGATAGAGAAGGACCAAGGAAAGAAGGAAGAAGTCCAGAAAAAAAGGAACTTGAGATAGAGAAGGACCAAGGAAAGAAGGAAAAGGTCCAGAAAAAAAGAGACATGAGATAGAGAAGGACCAAAGAAAAAAGGAACATATCCAGAAAAAAAAGGGACTTGAGATAGAGAAGGACAGAGGAAAGAAGGAAGACCAGAAAAAAAGAGACTTGAGAAAGAGAAGGACCAAGAGAAGAAGGAAGGAGACCATAAAAAAAAGGGACTTGAAATAGAGCAGGACAAAGGAAGGAACAGGACTGAAGGGGGGCCAGAACCAATGGGGGGGCAAGACAAAAAGGAAGGTAAACCAGAGGGAGGGCAGGACCTGAGAGGGGAAAGGCCAGAAGGGGGGCAAGACCAAAGAGAGAGCAGGACTGAAGGGGAGGCAGGACCAAAGGGGGGTCAGGCCAACAATGAGGTAAGACCACCAAGGAATCAGGAGGAAAGGATAGAAGGGAGGAGGGAGAAAAAGCAGAAGAGAAAAGGAAGGAAAAGGGAAATAGACCAGGGACAAAAAGGACTAGAGGTTGAGCCAGACCAAATTGGGGACAGAACCAAAGGGGAGGAAGGCCCAAACTTCTCTAAGATTCCCTGGGACGTCATAAGGCGTGAAAGGACTGAAGTAGGGGCAGGACCAAGGGGGGGGCAGGACCATGTAGAGGGAAGACCGGCTGGGTATCAGGAAGAAAGGAATGAAAAGAAACGCTGGAAAAAGGGCAAGGAGGTGAGCTGGGGAGACATAGTTTGGGATTAAGGGGGGCTGGGCTGGAGGCAAGACAGGAGGGGGCTAGAATAGAAGGAGGGTAAGACCAGAGAGGGGCCATGCCCAGAGGAGGACAGAAAAAAGTTGCATTGAGTCTTCTATCCTTTAAGTGCCCTATTAGTTTGCCTAAGATGCTTATGCCTAGAAACGGCCCTGCAGGACCAGATGGGCAGCAGGCTCAAAGATGGACAGCACCAGAGGGGGCAGACCTGAAGTATTAGACAGGAGTACAGTGGAAGGCAAAACAAGATAAAAATAAGCATTCAGCTCCAGTTAATCCTGGGTATGATCCGATCGCCAGTTGGGGTCAGGAAGGAATTTTTCCCCTCTGAAGCATATTTTAGGGGGGTTTCGCCTTCCTCTGGATTAACTGTTAAATAGGTAGAATAATAAGTAAATAGAATAAAAAGAGAAAAGTAGAAATAAATAAAACAAATTCATTTTAAAACTATTTGGTATCTGCCTTTTTTCTATTTCTCCTCTCAACTTTTCCTTTGTTTACTTGACCATTTAATATGGAGAATTGTTACCTTTTTACTACAAATAACACAAGTATTAGGCACACATAAACATTAAAATTGATCTTTACTCCTGATAAACATTAAAACACATCACACGTCTGCAGTGCTATTCAGCATAGGAAGGACAAGGAAGGTGCCTGATGCGTTACATGACATCAGGTTACTTCATCATAGGCCTACAACCCTTGTCTCACATGGTAAATATATAAAGATGGGATAGTATACACCCACACATTATAGAGTGCAACTGGTGGCCAATTAAATAAAGTAGACATACAAATAGAAGCCTAGTGCACATCCAGATCAAATTGCTTCCATGTTTTATTCCCTTCATAATTAGTCTCATAAAAGGCAAGTAGTGATAGAGTAGGACATAGCTGAAAAAGCAAACCTTGAAATGATAACTGGACTTAAAATAATTTTACCAAACTAATTTCTTTTATGGATGTGCACTAAGCTTCCACTTATCTCCCATACCTTACATAGAGAAAATGAAGGAGGGGGATATAGATACAAAAGTGATGTAAACAATTTAAAAGCAACAATAATATATCATTGAAAAATCCATTATGGTATCAAATACATATCAAAGCAATATGATGAAACAAATTCATCCATGCTGCATTTGAGTGTCCTTTGAATTCCCATAGATCCTGCAACCCACAGATTTTGGTGGAATGTGGTGTCTGGTTTAAGTTATCCTTGAGTAAAACGAGGAGAGCTCCTGGGTGTGGGTGGGAGTCAGGGAGAGCATAGTAACATAGTAACATAGTAATTAAGGTTGAATAAAGACATACGTCCATCAAGTCCAACCTATTCACTTTTTCTTTTTTTTTTTTTTTTTTTTTTAACCCTACCTAACAGTTGATCCAGAGGAAGGCAAAAAACCCCAGCTAAAAAAGGGGGAAAAATTCCTTCCTGACTCGGCAATCGGAAAGTATCCCTGGATCAACCAGATCTATATGCATTAATACCAGTAATTCTCAATATTTTTTAGTTTAAGAAACTTATCCAGGCCTTTTTTAAAGTTATTCAATGAACTTGCCATTACCACATCTGCTGGGAGACAGTTCCACAGTTTCACCGTTCTCACTGTAAAGAAACCTCTCCTAACCTGAAGATGAAACTTCTTTTCTTCCAACCTTAAAGGATGTCCACGTGTCCTCTGATATGACCTATTAGTGAACAATGCACCAGAGAGCTCATTGTATGGGCCATTAATATATTTGTACAAGGTTATCATGTCCCCACACAACCGCCGCTTCTCCAATGTAAACAGCCCTAACTTGTCTAATTTGCCTGCATATTCAAGCCCCTCCATTCCCCTTTTTAATTTAGTTGCCCTTCTCTGAACTGCCTCAATTTCCAAGATGTCCCTTTTGTATATGGGATTCCAAAACTTCACAGCATATTCCAAATGAGGCCTTACCAGTGCCTTGTAAAGAGGGAGAATAATATTTTTCTCTCTTGAATCTATTCCCCTTTTTATACAAGACAATATCTTGCTAGCTCTAGCTGTTGCTACCTGACATTGTTTGCTACAGCTAAGTCTGTTATCTACCAGAACCCCCAAATCTTTTTCCATTACAGATGAACTTAACACAGAGTTATTTATGGTGTAGATGGCACAGGGATTATTAAATCCCAAATGCATCACCTTACATTTATCTACATTGAATCTCATCTGCCATTCTGCTGCCCATTTTGATAATCTATCTAGGTCTGCTTGCAGCACTTGCACATCATTGGAAGTTTCCAAAGCTCTGCATAATTTAGTGTCATTAGCTCTCTCAATGACCCCTTCTAAGTCATTTATAAACAGATTAAACAGAAGCGGCCCCAGTACAGAACCCTGAGGCACTCTGCTTAGAACTTTAGCCCACATAGATGTAGCTCCATTAACCACCACTCTCTGTTTGCGGTCCAATAACCAGTTCTCTATCCATGAACAAATGTTTTCTTCAAGGCCAACAGTCCTCAGTTTATACATTGGTCGCCTATGTGGCACAGTATCAAAAGCTTTTGCAAAATCCAAATATACCATATCCACTGCTGTGCCTGAGTCCAACTTCTTACTCACTTCTTCATAAAAACCAATTAAATTTGTCTGGCATGATCTATTTCTCATAAATCCATGCTGACTACTACTAATAAGATGATCTCTGGAGTCAAGGATATGATCCCTTAACAAAGTTTCCATCACCTTCCCTACCACTGATGTTAGGCTTACAGGTCTATAGTTACCAGGCTGTGAACGACTACCTTTTTTGAATATTGGTATTACATTGGCTTTTTTCCAATCCAGCGGCACATCCCCAGACAAAAGCAAATCTGAAAATATGAGAAACAGTGGTCTAGCAAGAACTGAACTAAGCTCTTTTAAAATCTTAGGATGCAATCCATCTGGTCCTGGGGCTTTATTGATATTAACTTTGTCTAATTGTTTCCGTACCATATCCTCCGTTATCCAATGTGAAAACTCTTCATTTCTTCCCTGCATATTGCTACAATCCCTACTGTAAGGACAAGGATTCTCAACAGTAAAAACCGATGTAAAAAAACAGTTTAGCAGATTAGCCTTTTCGGCATCCTCTACAACCACCTCAGCTCCATTATTTAATGGTCCCACATTCTCAGTCCTCATCTTTTTACCATTTATATACTTAAAAAACAATTTGGGGTTGGACTTGCTTTGTTCGGCAATCCGTATTTCATTTTCTATTTTAGCTAGTTTAATTGCTTTCTTGCACTCTTTATTACAGCTTTTGTACTCCCTGTAAGCCTGTTCTGTGCCTTCTTTTAAAAGCCCTTTTCTTTTTTTCCATTTCCCTTTTTACCTGAGCATTAAGCCATGCAGGACTGGACCTAATTTTTTTACACTTGTTACCTAAAGGTACCGATTTGGAAATGTAATAGTTTAATATCCCTTTAAAAGTGGTCCACATCTGCTCAGTTTCTTTACCTAGAAACAGTTCCCCCCAGTCTATGAGCAGGAGCGATTCCTTTAAAAGCATAAAATTAGCTTTCCTAAAGTTAAAAGTTTTTGTTAAGCCAGTGCACAGTTTTTTGCAACCTATATTAAATGACACTATATCATGGTCACTATTCCCTAAGCTTCCCATTACCTTCATCTCCATAATGAGCTCAGGGTTATTAGATATCACCAGATCCAACAACGCATTCTGTCTAGTAGGAACTTCTACCATCTGTGAAAGAAAATGCTCATATAGAAAATTTAAGAACTTTATACCTTTAGAGGTGCTGGCAGTTCCCTTACTCCAATCTATGTCAGGGTAGTTAAAATCCCCCATGACCAGAACATGCCCCATACCAGCAGCCTTCGCCAACTGCATATGGAGATTCATTTCCACCTCTTCCTCGGAATTTGGCGGCTTATAACATACTCCAACAATTAATTTAGCTACCTTCTTGCTTCCTGTACACAGTTCCACCCATAATGTTTCTGCCGTATCGTTTGCTCCCCCATCTATTCCATCTTTTAAATTTGGCTTCAATTCCTGTTTAACATACATACATACTCCTCCTCCTTTCTTATTAACTCGGTCCTGTCTAAATAAGGAGTATCCTTCAATATTTACTGTCAAGTCGTGTGAATCATTAAGCCATGATTCTGCTATACCAATTACATCATACCTTTCCTTTAATGCTATTATTTCAAGTTCGCCGGTTTTTCCAGCCAGACTCCTTGCATTTGTAAACATACATTTTAGATTATCAATTGATTTACTTCTATGCATGGTCGTACATGCCTCCTTATCCTCTATGCTACCCCCTCCCCCTTCTCCTCCCTCCGTTGTGTTACTAGCCCCCAGATTCCTAACTTCTCTATCTACCCCTGTGTAGTTAAACATTCCCTCCCCCCCATACCTAGTTTAAAATCTCCTCCAACCCCCTAGCCATCTTATCCCCCAAAACAGCTGCACCATCACCATTGAGGTGCAATCCGTCTCTACTAAAGAGCCTGTAGCCAACAGAAAAATCAGCCCAGTTCTCTAAAAACCCAAACCCCATCTCCTTACACCACCCTCTTAGCCACGCATTTATACTCCTGAGCTCCCGTTGTCTCCCTAGCGTAGCACGTGGCTGCGGTAGTATTTCTGAAATAACTACCCTGGAGGTCCTTGCTTTTAACTTGGCCCCTAATTCTCGGAAAACATTTTTAAGGACCTCACCTCCACCTCTAACTTTGTCATTGGCACCAATGTGAACCAAGACCGCCGGGTCACTCCCAGCCCCACCCAATAATCTGTCTACACGATCCACCACATGTCGAACCCTAGCACCAGGCAGACAACACACTGTTCGGCATGTAGGGTCTTGGCGACAGATTACCCTATCTACCCTTCTAATAATGGAGTCCCCTACCACTACCACCTGCCTATCCTTCCTAGCCCCCAGTTCTCCCTCCCTTGTATTGGAGATGGCCGTCCCCTGGGTGCTCAAGGGAAAGGCCCGCTCCATACATGCTGCTTCCGAGCCATTGTCCTCCACATCTTCGCCTAAAATGGCAAATCTGTTGGGATCGACCAGCTGGGAAGAAGTGCCCCTATCCTTCCGTCCCCTACTTCCCCTGGTGACCCTTACAAATCTATCTTCCTTCTCCACCTTATCTGCCCCATGTCCACCCTCCAGTTTACTGGCCCCTGCCAGTACCTGCATTTCCCCCAGATTTGCCAAGCCCTGCAATGCTGCAAGTTTACCCCTTAGATTCTGGACCTCAGATTCCAAATAGGCAACCCACTTACATCTGACACATACATAGGTCCCTTAGGGCGGCTGCTCCAAGATCCCATACATGCGGCAGGATGCACATTGCACGGCCCCAACAAAACTGTCCATACTAAACAGCAATACACACCAGAGACACAGGAACAGCAATACATAGCAGAGACACAGCAATACACAGCAGAGACACAGCAATACACAGCAGAGAAATTGCAATACACAGCAGAGAAATAGCAGTGTTGTTCTTAAACGCTTTCTTGTTTTAAACGCTTTAGTTTTTTAACGCTCTCAATTGCCTTAAAAACAGAAAAATCCCTTTAAAAACAGAAAATCGCTCGCAGAGCTTGATCGCTCTGTAGAAATGACTTAAATGAGGTTCAAAACCACAGAGCCAACAGCCCTCAGCCAATTTAAACCAATTAGTCACCCCCCATCCAATCAGTGAAAAGAAAAAAAAAAGCTTTCCTTTGTCTCTTACCAACCCCCGCTCTACAGGTAACAGTGCTGTTTAAACACCAGTATTTGTTTCAGTAAACCAGTGCTCTGAGTTTACTCAAACAATTCCTACTACCTTATTCAAGCAGTAAGTAGTAAAAAACAAAAAACACACCAGTGATTAATTACTTACACAGGCACCACTCCTAGAATAAATAGTGTTAGGTTAGTACATTTACTAGGCTGCAAACCACAGTAATAAACGCTTTAGTTTTTTAACGCTCTCAATTCCCTTAAAAACAGAAAAATCCCTTTAAAACAGAAAATCACTCAAGAGCTTGATCGCTCTGTAGAAATGACTTAAATGAGGTTCAAAACCACAGAGCCAACAGCCCTCAGCCAATTTAAACCAATTAGCTACACCCCCCATCCAATAGTAAAAGAAAAAAAAATGCCTTTCCTTTGTCTCTTACCAACCCCCACTCTACAGGTAACAGTGCTGTTTAAACACCAGTATTTGTTTCAGTAACCCAGTGCTCTGAGTTTACTCAAACAATTCCTACTACCTTATTCAAGCAGTAAGTAGTAAATAACAAAAAACACACCAGTGATTAATACTTACACAGGCACACTCCTAGAAATAAATAGTGTTAGGTTAGTACATTTACTAGGCTGCAAACCACAGTTAATAAACGCTTTAGTTTTTTAACGCTCTCATTCCCTTAAAAACAGAAAATCCCTTTAAACAGAAAATCGCTCAAGAGCTTGATCGCTCTGTAGAAATGACTAAATGAGGTTCAAAACAACAGAGCCAACAGCCCTCAGCCAATTTAAACCAATTAGCTACACCCCCATCCAATCAGTGAAAAGAAAAAAAAAATGCCTTCCTTTGTCTCTTACCAACCCCCGCTCTACAGGTAACAGTGCTGTTTAAACACCAGTATTGTTTCAGTAACCCAGTGCTCTGAGTTTACTCAAACAATTCCTCTACCTTATTCAAGCAGTAAGTAGTAAAAAACAAAAAACACACCAGTGATTAATTACTTACACAGGCACACTCCTAGAATAAATAGGTTAGGTTAGTACATTTACTAGGCTGCAAACCACAGTTAATAAACGCTTTAGTTTTTTAACGCTCTCAATTCCCTTAAAAACAGAAAAATCCCTTTAAAACAGAAAATCGCTCAAGAGCTTGATCGCTCTGTAGAAATGACTTAAATGAGGTTCAAAACCCAAGAGCAGCATTATCCATTGCAGCTGCCTAGGGCCCAGTAATCATCAGGGTGCCCCACCCCAGTACTACAGCCATGCAATACAAGAACCAAGGGCCCACAAATGTTAGCCCTTCCCTGTGCCCAATTTGATCTTAATCCATCTTTGCATGAAAATTTTAAGACATGTCTGTTTAACCAGACGACTGATTCCCATTGGTCAATTTTTTCCTTCAAAAATCCCATCAAATAGGTTACTGATTCATTGTAGACTATGCCACCCCACATTTACAGAAATATATCAATTAATTAGACAGTTTAAGTGCAGTTTTCACAATAGGTGACTATAGGAAAGCCAAAAAATGCATTTTTATTAATAAATATAGCGATGGTTCCCTATATACGTATGTTCAAAATTGGCTTAACAGAGAAGCAGAATAATTTAGCAATTATTAATTTAGCAATGAGGACTGTTGGCCTTGAAGAAACATTTGTTCATGGATAGAGATCTGGTTATTGGACCGCAAACAGAGAGTGGTGGTTAATGGAGCTACATCTATGTGGGCTAAAGTTCTAAGTGGAGTGCCTCAGGGTTCTGTACTGGGGCCGCTTCTGTTTATACTGTTTATAAATGACTTAGAAGGGGCATTGAGAGCAAGGTCTCAGTGTTTGCTGATGACACTAAACTGTGCAGAGCTTTGGAAACTTCCAATGATGTGCAAGTGCTGCAAGCAGACCTAGATACATTATCAAAATGGGCAGCAGAATGGCAGATGAGATTCAATGTTGATAAATGTAAGGTGATGCATTTGGGATTTAATAATCCCTGTGCCACCTACACCGTAAATAACTCTGTGTTAAGTGCATCTGTAATGGAAAAAGATTTGGGGGTTCTGGTAGATAACAGACTTAGCTATAGCAAACAATGCCAGGTAGCAACGGCTAGAGCTAGCAAAATATTGTCTTGTATAAAAAGGGGAATAGATTCAAGAGAGAAAACCCATTTTGAATATTGGAATTCCACCAGTTTGTTTCCATTCCAGAGGCACACTTCCAGACATGAGGAAATCAGCAAAAATAAAAAACAATTGCCTGGCTAAAACCGAACTTAGCTCCCTAAGGACCCGAGGATGTATTTTACTTTCGACCATGACCATAGATTAACTATCTGCCATAGAATACAATATTCGGTATTTTACTACCGTTTGGTATTCTATGAACGAACTTTCGATGTAAATGTGCGATTGCTGCCATTCGTTTACAGCAGCTGTGTTCATAACAATAACCCACCGTATAGCAAACTTGCAGACCATGGGTTTTAATATGGCCCTTACTTCCACATAAGGTTCAAAATGGATGGGGAGGATTTTGCCTACATTCATTACAGGTAAGACAAGTCTATGGATAGAGATGTGCCATGCGTCTAACTCTTTGGGCCATAGTTGTAAATTTAGTTGTAAATTTAGCAATACCGAGCCTTTATCAAGTTAGCATTGTGGTTGTAATTGTGCGATTGCCTATACGCCATTGCGGTAGTTGTCCACACGTAAAATTGTACATGTAAGAAAGCAGTGTAAATGAATGGCCATGGTTTACGATAATTGTGGTATGTTAAGTTTTCAGTACCGCAAATAGTTAATATTGCCCTTTTTTAAAACTGTAATTCAATAAAAGTTCTTATCGTTTAAATGGTACTAATTTTGCCCCAACCAATCAGATGTTAGCTTTCAAATGTTAAATAAGTTCTAATTGGTTGGGGCAAAATTAGCACCATTTTAAACGATAAGAACTTTTAGAATCTGTATTGAAAAAGTCTCATACTGTGGGTTATTGTAAATGTGTGGCACGGCCTGGTACACATGAGGAAAAAATTCTGGCAAAGAGATAGGTAGCCTGTCATTTGGCATTTAAGTAGAATACCCTGATATTAGTTTAACCAATAGTGCTTCCTATGAAGTCTTCAAAATTGGCCTAGGGCTGGGTGATCAATCGTGTTCTGGTAGTTAACTGACATAGTAATCTATGCATTATTATTTACACAGACAAATAGCTAAATGAGATACAGTGCATTGTCTGGTCTGTCGGAAGGAATGGAGCTCATCCAAATCATATCACAATCAGGGAACCCTTTCCTACCCTTACAGTGGTAAGCACTCATGCCATGCAGTTCTAAGCCACCCTGCCTTGAAAAAACACTAATGCTGCAAGGAGTTTGTATGTTCTCTCTGTGCTATGTGGTTTCCTCCGGGCATTTCGCTTTCCCCACAATCATAAAAACATACCAAGGGATTTGGGGGGAAGTCGTCGGGGGGGAAAAGTCAAAAGATAAAAAATAAGATCGAGGAGAAAAAAAAGTCGAAAGACAAAAAAGTTGAAAGACAAAAAAAAGTCATAGTGAAGAAAAAAAGTAAAAGACAAAAAAAAAAGTCGAAAGACAAAAAAACCCCAAAAGACCAAGAAGCATAATTTTTTTTAATTGCATTGGGCATGTTACAATTTTTTTAGTTTGAAAGGGCGCGGCCACACTGCACGCTCCGGAAGCGATCCAGTGCGATTTACATGTGATTCGCACTAGTATGGCCTAGCCCTAATCTTTTGTCTTTTGGCCTACCCATTAATTTATCTGCCAGTATAGTCAAAGTATAGTCAAAAATTGTTTTGACTATCATCAAAAGGTTAGTCTTTTACCCCCTAACCTGACAGGTATACACACCAACTAACCTACCTGTTCATTCATGTGACAGCTATATTTAAAGGGTAAGTATAGTCAAAAATGTTTTGACTAATCATCAAAATGTTAGTCTTTTACCCCCCAACCTGACACAAGTATACACACCAACTGACCTACCTGTTCATTCATGTGACAGACATATTTAAAGGGCAACTATACAAAAAAACCTAATTTTGACTAATCATCAAAATAGTTAATTTTTACCCCCAACCTGAAACACTAACTGACCTACCCATTCATTCATGTGGCAGTCATATTTAAAGGTTAAGTATAGTCAAAAACAAAATTGACCAATCATCAAAAAAGTCTTTTACCCCCCAACCTGACACAGGTACATACACCAACTGACCTACCTGTTCATTTATGTGACAGCCATATTTAAAAGGTAAGTATAGTAAAAATACTAATTTTGACCAATCATCAAAAAAGTTGGGTTTTTTTACCCACCAACCTCACACAGGTACACACACCTACTGACCTACCCTTCCATTTCTGATCATTACATCAACTAATCTACCTGTTTATTCATCTGAAAGTCATATTTAAAGGGTAAGCATAGTCCTAAAAAGTTTGACCAATCATCAAAAAAGTTAAGCTAGGTACACACAACGATAAGGCCCCGATAACTTTGGATCCTACGGTATTGCAGCTTAATCGACAGTGTGTATATCCTCTTTCCCGAACAGCGTGTAGCCACTGAACATTCCCGTTGGCCTCTACAGTCCTTCAGGAAAGACTCAATTGTTTTCTCTATAGGGGAGTCAGCCATGGTCATGGGAAATACATAGTCCCAAAGGTTCTCTCAATGTTGTGCATAGGAAGAATGCTCGGGGCTGTGTGTATCCTGATTTTTGAAAAATGACAGACAGGATCTTGCAGATCCCCCGGGGAGTGGCGTCAAACGTTGCTACGGGATGACGTCACAGTCATACGCGAAAGTGTATTCGGCCAATAGGGATCCGCTTCCTCCTTCTCTACTATTGCACCGGAAAGTTATTTTTCTTCCCCCCACCTAAAATGCTGCTTCCTCAGCCACATTGAGACAATGTCGCTCTGCTCATTAGCGAGACGGCTCTGTACACACGTCCTATAGGACATTCGATGCACAACCCATGAGTGCAAGACACACTCGCTGCGATCAACCATTTCGTCCAATAGTCTTGCATGTGTAATCGCTTTGTTATTTGATCCGTCATGGCGAGATTATCGTCCGAAAGGGTAGGGCGTCCTTTTGGGCGTGTCTAAACTCACTAAACTAGGGGAAGGGCAAAAACGGCATGGTTCTCTATACTAATATACTTACCGTTTACCTTTGATTAGGGATTCCATAGAAATAATGCTTTCATCATCAGTTTCTGGACTTTTAAGGGTGAGGCCACACTACAACACACTGTACCACATGCAACTGTGTTAGTTTCTTGTGCATTTGCCACTAGCGAGTGGTTGCCAGAGCTGAATCACTGTTGGTCGCAGTTCATTGCACTTGTAATTTTCCAACATGTCCGATCGCCCTTTGGTTCAATCCGGGCAAATGGGTGACTGATATTGCCCGCCATCGCCAGCGAAATCACCACAGATTTTTTGCCCAGCCAGCCGATACATGGAAATTTTGGCTGGTTGGGCTAAAAAAACTGCTCATGTGTACCCAGCCTAAGTGATGCCATTTACCTTTCCTTCTACATCTGTCTCATCCTCTGCAAAGCTCATCATTAGCGCTCTTTGCCTGTTTGTCAGATGCCTGCAAACATGTTATGGTAAAGAGTATAAAGGAAGATTATAAAGAAGTTTGTCTCGTTCTTTCCATACACAAATGGGTAGGTCTCATTCATTCCAACACATTGGAAAGTGTTTCCCTTTCCTTCTCCTTTCTACCTCCTAGAACAGGGCCAACAGGGGTGGGCAATTCAATTTCACAGGGGCCGCATGGGTTCAACTCAATTGAACTCAAGAGATTGCAAAACTGGGGTCTATAGAAAGATTGAATTAATATCCCTGGTTCACCCTGTGTTTTTGTATTATTAGTTGCAGGTGTGTAATATTTTATACCCATTCCATCAAATTCAATAAATTTTTTTAATAAAATAAACTTAATAAAAATAATCTTCTTGTGTACGAGCAGTATTACCCAGAATAGCTTGAGCCACAGATAAAACCGGTGGATATCCACCCCCTCCCTTCTATAGATGGGACTTTTTTGCACTTGTAACAAAGCAGATTTTACAAGGTAAGTTGCCCAGCATCCAACATAATGAGCCTAAATATTATACTAGATATAACCAGGGATGGCAAAGAACACAATGCAGAGACTAAACCATTATTTTTTACCCACGTTCCTACAATTATAAGATAAAGCTAGTGACCCCAAGTTGGAATCAATCAATTAAAAATATAACCAAACCCTTGAATGATTAGTAGAATATTTAGGAATGCCTTACATATTAAATCATTTCATGCTTGTGTGTAATTTCAAAGTAGCTGGTCTTTATGTAATCCCGGAAAAGCAGCCCATGCCAGGACATTAGCCTGGCAGGTAAAGACTTGACGTTCTGGTGCTCATCAACAAAACAATATTGGGAGTTAGGAATAATCAATCCGACCTCCCTGCCCCAGGTACTTTAAATTTTTTTTAAAAAGTACGTTTTTACAGTGTAGTTGTCCTTTAAAGAACAAGGACTGGTGCACACAGGTCATTTTTTTATGTCTGACTAATCTCCAACCTGATAATTTGATCAGAACATACAGGGAATAGAAGAAAAATATGGTGGCCAGTGACTGGTCTGAAATAAAACAATTGGTTAGGCCACTTCCAAATGACAGAATCATTATATTGGTCTCCTGTATTGATGGGAGTTAGTTTGTCAAAAACATTCCTAAGTAAAATAGTAAAATATATATTATGTTGACACTTAAAAATGTAATGTGGGTTTCCCTTATGACCTTTTCCATGTATAGATTGCTCTTTCACACTGTATACAGGTCTTATAAATATGTCATCTCTGTGTGATGAAAAAAGTCTCCAACACGTCATTCCATACAGGGTTTAATGCTGAGTCGGTGTGCACACTTACAATTTCAGAGATCCACTCTGGGTTTTTTTTTCCTTTTCTCATGTATGATGGGACCTGCTGTCACTGTGTCCACTCAGGTAATGCAGTCAGTATGCCTCCAAGTTGAAAGGTCTCCAGACCACACTAAATCAAACCGGTATCTCTCTGGATGAGCCATATTCTACATATCTCTTTTATTTTGAAAAAACAGTTGACTTCATACCCTTTGCGTTTTTTTTCTGTGGTCAGTATTGAACTATTATTTCAGGTTCTACAATGAACCATCTTCCCAGGATGCACCCTTCTTTGGAATTCCTAATATTAATTTCTATTAATTTGGCTATTGGATGGGTCAAACATGTTCATATCAACCCAGGGGCTGAATCAAAGACCATAACAAACTCTATTAGGGAACCTGAAAACTGGAAGTCAGTATTTTCAAAGCATTTATTTATACACAGACAAAATGCTGGATGGGCAGATTAAGGTCATTGAGCTCCATTTTGGCTCTCCTAGACAAATGTTTGCCGTATTTCACTAAACTTTTTTTTGCCTCCATTGGATCTTTAATCCGTTAAAGGGCAACTATAGTGAAAAAAAATTGTCTGTATACAATGTATAGATCACTTATTATAAGCTGCCTTACTTTCATGTTGCTGTGTGGCTTCATTTCTTCACACTGGCAGAAGTTTATTCCAAGCTGTGTAGTCCCCCTCCCCTCTCTGTCTAATCCCCCTCAAGCAGTAAAGGGCTGTATACAGAGTCCGAGCATGGTCAGTTGAAAGGACTTTAAATGAAGTGCTGACATCCTGTTGACCCCTCCCTTCCAGAGCTAGACTGCAAGCAATCAAAGTGTGAGAAGAGTAGCAATATGCTGAAGGGAGGGGCAGAGGGGGAGAGAGGACAAGTGGTGCTGAGATTCTTTACAAGTAAGTTACTGAACTCTGCCTGTTCTCTAACTTTGCTAATTGTTGTTTATTTTTTACCTAAAGTTCATATCTGTCCCATGCTTAGCTGAGATCATAATCACTGAAGAGAGAGTCAGTGTAACAGCAGCTATAGTGGGACCTTCACAAACACAGTGACACTGCTTGTTGTCCAGATACATTTCATTTGCTTTAGTCTATATATTTCATAGATTGCACTGTATGTCTTGTTTGGTATAGTCTGTATTACTGTATTATATATACTGTATTAGTGTTCCATTTGAGTCACTGGTTTTGTATGTATATAAGGTTTTTTTTCTGGGGGGAGGGGCTGTTTTATAGTGTGTTCTGCTCATATTGCTGGGTTAATGGTTTATTGATTGTGTTTAGCACTACAGTATTTGACTATATGTTGCACATGGTACTTACAGTGTGGGTGAAGGAGTGTGTGACAGTACTGCATGGGAGCTTTGGGTTGTGTGGGTGTGTGCCTTTGAGTGACAGATGAGGTGTAGCATCTCCTACAAATCACAGCATATTCAAAGGCTTATATCTCGGGGACTATGAAGAATTTAAAGAAACTAAAGGTACCCTGGTGGTTGGGATGACTTATAGGATACATTAGAAGGAATTTAAAAAAAACTATTTTCTCACTATAATTGCCCTTTAAATAGAAATAAATACAGTTTGGAAACAGTGGTGGATACTTCAATAGAAAGAAAGTGATCCAGAGAAATGATGCATTTTTGACACTTTTTAATTACTATTCTTGGGCAAAATGGTACTAAAATAAAGGGAAAAAATAACCCTAATAAATAGAGGGTAATCTAGCCAGGCCTTCCATTCTAGTACATAAAAATATATCAAGACGGGAATCTTATACTGCAATTTTCAGTTTCCAAGAAAGAAAGCTTAAACACTTATTTACAAATCAGATATTATGTACAGTCTGTGGCAGGGTTTTCCTAAAAGTGTGGTGGGGTACACTGTGTCAGAGATTGAAATGTTGTGGACATATTTTCACCAACATGACTTATGTTGTAATATAGTTATTGTTAGCTACAATTTCACTGCATTCAATGTAATTTAACTACACTGGTTATAAGCACATTTGATTAAAATATACATTGCAAAGTGCATAAAATATTGGTAAAAGCATTCAGTTGCATTCTACAAAACGTTGACTAAACTTAAATTTTTAAAAACCTAATATGAAAGTTTTTCTCCCCAGAACACCTATACATTGTAAGATTCTTCTCTAGTTGGATTTAGTACATGTGAGAAATAGATTATGTAAATAAGAAGGCTTCCATGTCGTTGCCAGTACAACCCACAGCCCATGAAGTCATCAAAGAACCACGCCCCCTGACCCCAGTATTCCCTGTCTCTATGCACAGAGTATTTTCTATACAGATGTCTCCACACCAATATGGAAGTCCCTGAAAAGACATTGAAAGCTGCTTATTACCCTGCAATTTATTAACCAGTCAGTGTGAGTTGCTGGAAAATAAACCTGCAGGGTAACAAGCAGCTTTCAAAGTCTTATCAGGGACTTTCATATTCCATTTTTTTATTGTGGGATGCTCTGCTTGTTCAGTGGTGGCACACGGGGCAAGGCACCAGGTTTACAAATACATAGTTTGGAAGTTCAATGCCCCAAACTCCCCCCCCTCCCGTTTTTTTTTCTATTATGTTTCAAGCAAAAGATAAAGCATCTAAATGTACTAAATTTTTTTGCTTTTAAAGTGGTGGCTCATCTGGTAAGATGCCAGTTTTAGAAACACACAGATCAAAAGGTCACAAGTTCAAATCCCCACACTTACCTTTATTTTTTTGTTTCCATTATGTTCTTAGTAAAAGTTTCTACATGTACCAGTCTTCTATACAGTATCTCTGTTAGTGTTGAGGTAAAAGCTTTGCTTTTAGCAAGACAGAGTAAATGTACAAGTTGCAGGTTCTAGTCCCCAGATTTCCTTTTATTTTTTTTTATGTTAGTATTCGGTTTTTTACATCCATGCTATCTATGAAATACACTGCAGATATTACTTTTCTTTTTGTATGAAAAGTAAAGGATTATATCATTGTTAGGACAGGAGCATTGAATGAGTTTGAAAACAAAAAACTGAAATCCCTGTTCTGTGTCAGGGAGAGGGAGAATCTCTGTGCTGTAATGTGATTGGCTGTCAGCTTCTAGGAAGCAAGGCTGCAACTTCCTTGTTTTGATCTGTTGACCACTACAGAGCATGTGCCTGTACGCAGACACTTAGCTGGGGGTTTACCCAGCTAAGGTGGATTGTGGGAGCTGACCCCTAGCCATAAATCACCTAATGGCCACAGCAAAGGGAGAGGTAAGACACACCTTGTTGTATGTTTGTGAATGTGCTCTCTCTATTGGGACAATGTTGTCTGTAGACTTTAGTTCTCCTTTAAATAAACTAGAACAGAAGGTAGGAAGACCTTCTCCATTCTCTCTTATTATTATAAATTGAAATAAATATACATTAAAAAAAATTCAGTAATGATAGCCCAATCAAAGTGCTATTTTCGAGTGTAGGAGAAAGTGTAAGGGAAAGGGACACTGTATTATCTGTATTGTGACTTCAAATACATTAACCCCTTTATGAGAAGATCCACCATCCCACAGGAATGCAGTAAAATACATGATGTTAAAAATATGGAATGGCTAAATGCCAGCACAAAAAAATTCTAAAAAGGCTTTTCGGATTGAGCAACAGTTGTTGAGGGATGGATAAGTGATACATGGGATAAGATGTGAGGGAATGGTACAATCGCTCCAGACATTGATTGTGAGTTTAGTATTGTTTCTGAGATGGCCTTGCCATAGTTGCAGAGGAAAGAAAAAGTCCATAATTTCTGTGCTCAGGTAGTATGCTTGTGAAGGTTCTCATTCATCCAGGTCATGGTATATCTGTTGTATTCAATTAGATCAACTGGACTTGAAATGTAGTTCTTGAAGACGTTTCGCTAGTCATCCGACTGGCTTTCTCAATTCAGAATGACTTGTACAGAATCTGTGGCAATTATGTACCCTGGAAAATCCCAATTAGCGTATCACAGCCAGGTGTTAAGGGTGTGATTGGATAGTGGCTAAGAGGTGTTATAGGAACGCCCAGAGTAAGGTGTTAAAACAGCATTGTATATGGCAGACAGTTGGTGTCGAACCCCCACCTCTATTTAGGCTTGGTTTCTTATTTTCACATAAATGGCCTCCTTAACACCTCTCTTGAACCAGTCACGTTCCTTCGCCAGTATGTTAACATTACAATCTTCAAAGGTATGTCCTTTATCCTTTAGATGCAGATACACGGCTGAGTCCACCGAGGAATGGCTTCTTCTGTGGGGCCATACGTTGATGCAGTTGCTGTTTGGTCTCCCCCACATACAAATCAGAGCATTCTTCACTGCACTGCACCGCATATATGATGTCGCTTTTCTTGTGGTTTTGGTATTGGGTCTTTTGGATGTACAATTGCTGCCTCAGTGTGTTGTTCGGTTTAAAGCAGACAGGGATACAATGTTTTTGAAAATTCTTCTTAATTTCGGAGACCCCTGCTACATATGGGATGACCATGTTCTTCCTCCTGTCTTGCTTTTCCCCTTCACTGTTGGTATTGTGTTCTTTTCTTTCCTTCTACTTCTTTTGACAAAGGCCCAGTCTGGATATCCACAAGTTTTAGGGCTCCTCTGAGATGTTTCATTTCTTTAGCCTTCGCCTCTGTGCTAGTGGGGATGTTTTCGGCTCTGTGTTACAGGGTTCTGATGACACCCAGCTTGTGATCTAAAGGGTGGTGGGAGTCAAACATCAATAATGATCTGTGTGTGTTGATTTTCTGTAAACCTCTACTTCCAGTTTACCATTTTCCTTAACTTCTACCAAGCAGTCCAAGAAAGCCAGTTTGTTGTTTTGTACCTCTTCCCTTTACATGGAGGAGGTAGAAACACAGGTGCTTAATACCTTTAAGGGCATAGCACCCAGCCACTGGTTCAGATATGTTGATGACACCTGGGTTAAAATCCACCAGAAGGAAGTACAAGCTTTCACAGAACACATTAATGCGGGGACCAAAACATAAATTCACAAGGGAAGAGGTACAAAACAACAAACTGGCTTTCTTGGACTGCTTGGTAGAAGTTAAGGAAAATGGTAAACTGGAAGTAGAGGTTTACAGAAAATCAACACACACAGATCAGTATTTGATGTTTGACTCCCACCACCCTTTAGATCACAAGCTGGGTGTCATCAGAACCCTGTAACACAGAGCCGAAAACATCCCCACTAGCACAGAGGCGAAGGCTAAAGAAATGAAACATCTCAGAGGAGCCCTTAAAACTTGTGGATATCCAGACTGGGCCTTTGTCAAAAGAAGTAGAAGGAAAGAAAAGAACACAAATACCAACAGTGAAGGGGAAAAGCAAGACAGGAGGAAGAACATGGTCATCCCATATGTAGCAGGGGTCTCCGAGAAATTAAGAAGAATTTTCAAAAAACATTGTATCCCTGTCTGCTTTAAACCGAACAACACACTGAGGCAGCAATTGGTACATCCAAAAGACCCAATACCAAAACACAAGAAAAGCGACATCATATATGCGGTGCAGTGCAGTGAAGAATGCTCTGATTTGTATGTGGGGGAGACCAAACAGCAACTGCATCAACGTATGGCCCAGCACAGAAGAGCCAATTCCTCGGGTCAGGACTCAGCCGTGTATCTGCATCTAAAGGATAAAGGACATACCTTTGAAGATTGTAATGTTAACATACTGGCGAAGGAACGTGACTGGTTCAAGAGAGGTGTTAAGGAGGCCATTTATGTGAAAATAAAGAAACCAAGCCTAAATAGAGGTGGGGGGGTTCGACACCAACTGTCTGCCATATACAATGCTGTTTTAACACCTTACTCTGGGCGTTCCTATAACACCTCTTAGCCACTATCCAATCACACCCTTAACACCTGGCTGTGATATGCTAATTGGGATTTTCCAGGGTACATAATTGCCACAGATTCTTGTACAAGTCATTCTGAATTGAGAAAGCCAGTCGGATGACTAGCGAAACGTCTTCAAGAACTACATTTCAAGTCCAGTTGATCTAATTGAATACAACAGATATATGTGCTCAGGTAGGAAACAATCTTGTCAGTTGCTTATTTCAGAAATTCACACGGTACAATGTAAAAATGTTCTTGATTAATTTTTTATTTACTTATATATTACCCACTAAAAGCATTTGTAGAAACACCCAGTCAGGGGAAATTAGACATAAATTTGCAATGAAAAGTTTGACTGGACGACTGTGCCGTTGTGAGTTTTACTTGGTTATTTTGATCTGTTCATCATAATATCATATTATAATTAGAGATGGGATCTTGCGTCCGACTGCTCAGTTCTGAAATCCAAGCGTTTCGCCGGAACTGTGCAAACCGTTTAGATTTCGGAACTTTGACCCATGAAAGACACACAATAAAGCAGGGTGATTGCATTAGATGAAGTGGGGGATTGCACATAGCGATCCTCTTGAAGCTTTTCAGACCAAACAGGTCCTTAATCATAAGCAATATGACTAAGAATCTGTTTGGTCCAAGATGCGCCAAGCAGATCACTAAGTAATAAAAAATATGTACTACAGTATGTTGTCTGTTTTTGTCTGTTGCTTTTGGACATTTTCTAGGAACTAGTCTTAGTGGTCCTGGTTGGCTGGTAAGTAAATCTCATTCAAACATAATAATAAAAGGTGTATATGCTATATTAGCAAGATAAACAGAAGTTTGCCTTTTTGTACTACACAATGAACTTTGAAAAAAAGCATTACTTAGACATGATAGTATCATTGTCATATTGTCAAAACTTTTTATTATTTTCCAAAGCCATGTTTGCTAGAATAATATCCCTCTAAGAGATTTAAAAGATAAAGGATGGCATACAATCTAATATTGTGGTTGTGGAGCTTTAATCTTTCTGTGCAGACAAAATCCTAGGATGAAATAAAAAAATGATATTCGGAAACCTCTGTGTTTCATTATAATTCAGCTAGAATATCAGCATACAGCTAGATAATACTGTAGACACACACGTGGTCAACAAAAAATACACAACTTTACATTTTCTTATTCTTATTCTTATTTCAACATTAGTCGACTGACTATAATGTTCATGGCAAAAACAAAGGTTTTATTTTCATATTATCAATTTTAATTACATTTAGGGGTTTTGGTAAAGAAACACAGAAGCTATTCCCACACTCAATTCTAGCTACCTGCTATTTTATGCTCACCTTCTTTAAATCTCACTAGCAGTAGCTGAGGTATTTAAAGGAGAACTAAACTTTTTTTTTCTCCTGATGTGAAAGCAATGCATTGCAAGATACTACTCAGATACTTAGATACTACTAAGTTGCATTTACATAAATGTTCAAAGTGTATTCTGTAACTAAGAAGATGTCCATGTTGTTGTCAATACTACTCTGTACATGTAGTCTTCATACAGTCTTGCGAGTATGAGCACATTTTCCCCATGTTCCCCTGATCCCAGTATTTATTATTTGTATTCACTGAGCAGTTTCTATACAGATGTCTCCACACTAATATAGAAGTCCCTGAAAAGACTGTGAAAGCTGCTGTTGCTCTGAAGTTTATTTTCCAGCCAGCATGAGTGGCACAAAAAACAGCCTACCAGAAATACTAAATAGTTGTTTTTTCTGCCTTTTTTGTGTGCTTCCATTCTGTTCCTAGCAAAAGATAATGCTTCTAAATGTACCTATCCTCTATGTTTTATTGGACTATGGATTTTACTTTAGAAAGGCAGAATACATAAATTCACAGATTCCAGATGCCATTTTTACGTATGAAATTTACATTTTCTTTTTTGCTGTAACACAATTTCAGCTTCTAGTAGACAGAACAGGCTACAGCTTCTGTGTTTTTATTTGTTGTGCACTGGAAAACATGTTCAGAAGTGTAAATCATACTTAAACGGCATCTATAGTGGGAAAATGAACTTTTTTTTCTTTCTTTCCATGTGTTCTATAATTCTCCCCAACTCACAGAGTGTCTTCACTTTGTTCAGATTCCCTCTCTGTACTGAGATACACCAGTTAGAAGAATACGTGATTGCATTCCTCTACTCCTACTTGGACTGTCAATCAAATCCCTGTGACGTGATCCCCCTCCCTGCTCTGTAATAAACATAGAGATAACAGCATTAGCAGGGGGAGAGAGGTAGCTTTGATTGCAGATATAAGGCTGCACTTGACCCCCCTTCTTAATAGCTTTCACTGATTGATGATGGGTCACAAAGTGAGTGATCGTAAACTGTACTGTTCTCCTTCTTCTTCCGTGTCTCCAGGACAGCTTGCTTTCTATTGGCCACTGTGTGTGGGTATGTTTTTCAGGATGTTGAACTTTTAACTCCTACTGCACATGATAAGCTTGTCGGTTAGCCAGAGTTGAGACATGGAGAAGGTAACAGAGGGGAGGGGGAAGGGGGGAGTGCTGCACACTGATCTGACACCGTGGTTAAACAGAGTCACTGACAGGGATAGTATTAAGGCAGCACAGAGTACATGAATTTAACTTTACAAAGGGGCAATGTGTTTTTTTCACTATAGATGCCCTTTAAGACTCAACACAACACAAATAGATAATAGTAGGTAAAGATCAACATGATCTTTCAGGTTCTAAAAAAAATTGCTACGGGTTGCCTTAGTTGAGGAGGATGCAGAGCTACAAATAAAATAAGAAGAGTGCATTTGTAGAACTATTAATGTAAATTCCTTTTACAATTAATTTTACAGATTTTAAATTGCGAAAAGTGTACAAATGGATAATTAATTAACAGCATTAAAGGGACAGTTCAGTGGAAATTATCAATATTTATTAAATTGTTAGTTTGTGTAATGCATACTTAGTTATTCTACATATTCTCTTCCATTTTGAAAAATCAGTTGATTTCATACCCTTTGCTGTTCCCTGCTGTTGACATTAGTGAGCTGACATTTCAGGTCCTAACAGTCCTTCTTCTTCCCAGGATGCACCACTTCCTTGGAATATTCCTAACAGTTATTTCTACTGATTGGCTGTTGGATGGGTCAAAGATGCTCAGATCTCTACTGAGAAACTGAATCAACTCAGGCGCTGGGTCAAGGGCAAGAGCATAATGGTCTCTACTGCAAACAGGAAGTCAGTATTTCAGTTGCATTTATTTATTAACAGACAAAATACTAAATTGTCAGATAAAGGTCATTGGGATGAAAAAATACTGCTCTTTTTTCTGAAAAGTATATGTATTTGCGCAGAACTTCCCCTTTAATTTCAGCCTTTTAAAATGTTAACCTACTGATAATCTATACTATACTATACTATACTATACTATACTGTACTGTACTATACTGTAGTGTACTATACTATGCTGTACTATACTATACTGTACTATACTATACTGTACTGTACTATACTGTACTGTACTATACTATACTATACTATACTGTACTATACTGTACTATACTATACTGTACTATACTATACTATACTGTACTCTACTATACTGTACTGTACTATACTATACTATACTGTACTATACTGTACTATACTATACTATACTATACTATACTGTACTATACTGTACTGTACTATACTATGCTATACTATGCTATACTATACTGTACTATACTGTACTATACTGTACTATACTGTACTGTACTATACTATACTATACTATACTGTACTATACTGTACTGTACTGTACTATACTGTACTGTACTGTACTATACTATACTGTACTATACTATACTGTACTATACTGTACTATACTATACTATAATATACTATGTACTGTACTATACTATGCTATACTATACATTATACAATGCACTATACTACACTATACTATACTATACTATACTATACTGTACTATACTGTACTATACTATAATACATTATACTGTACTATACACTATACTCTATTATACTATACTATACTATACTATACTATACTTTACTTGTACTGTGTGCTATACTATACTATACAGTATCATACTATACTTTATTGTGCTATATACTGTACTACACTATACTGTACTATAAACCGTACTATAAACCGTACTATATACTATACTATACTATAATACTTACTGTACTAGACTATACTATACACTATACTATACTATACTATACTTTGTACTGTACTATACTGGACTATACACTATACAATACAATATACTACAATATACTGTACTATACTATACTATGCTATACACTTTACTATACTATGTACTGTACCATACTATACTATACTATACATTATACAATACACATTACTACACTATACTATACTACCGTATATACTCGAGTATAAGCCGACTCGAGTATAAGCCGAGGCACCCATTTTTGCCTCAAAAATTAGAAAAGATGATTGACCCGAGTATAAGCCGAGGGTATACAGTAACCCTAATACCTTTCCACTGTAGATGTTTGGAAACTACAACTCCCAGCATGCTTGGTTGCTGGGAGTTGTAGTTTCCAACCACCTATAGTAGAAAGGTATTGGGGGTTACTGTATGGCATACTGTCCCCCACCCTAATACCTTTCCACTGTAGATGTTTGGAAACTACAACTCCCAGCATGCTTGGTTGCTGGGAGTTGTAGTTTCCAACCACCTATAGTAAAAAGGTAATGTGGGTGTCTGCATGGCATACTGTCCCCCCAGCCCTCCCCCCAGTACCCCCAGCCCTCCCCCCCCAGACTCAATTACCCGTACCTGGTCTTCAGTCTTCCTCTCTCTGCAATCCAGAAGCAGCTGTGGTCCGGCGGCAGTTCCCATTACTGCTTCGCGGCTGCGCGATGCTCCCGCCAGCGTGCGTGATGACGTCATCGCGCAACCGCGAAGAACTACTGGGAACTGCCGGCCGGACTCGCGGCTGCCTCTGGATTGAAGGTAAGTTCCTTGTGACTCGAGTATAAGCCGAGTCAAGGTTTTTAGGTTAATTTTTAAACCTAAAAACCTCGGCTTACACTCGAGTATATACGGTAAACAGAGTTAATAGTTATCAAATACACCGAGAATTAATTGGTCAGGACAATGGAATGCAGACTATGCTACAAAGTATTAAATGACTGAATGCTCAAGACATTACCTCTTGTGGCAGTCTATCAAAATAATTGCTACTTGTGTGGCTCTGCAGTGACTATGAAACTCTGTCTGTGTCATTGTTAGAGGCCTCAATAATAAAGACAGGCAGGATGACATGATTTAAACATGGTTTAAACAAGGGACAACAGATTATCACATTTTCTTATCTCTCATTATTAGATTATACAGATCACCTTACCCTCAAGTCAATCTGACCAGGATCCTGTAGCAAATTCTACTGCTTGATTCTTGCAGCTTATTTTAAACCTATCTATGCAGGTCCTGTTATAATAACAATGCATTTTTGTTAAATAAATAATGACATGTGGAATCTGTGGTGTGTTGTTTTCTAATTGGGGTTATATTTAAATAATTTTAGCACCTGGTAAGGACCAGATGTTTTTTTTCTATTATGTCCTAATAAGTAAAAATCTAAAAATTGAAAGGTTGTGTTTTCTGTTTTTCCCCTGAGTGTGTGGCGTATAGACCCATTGTATTGTGAATACGACCCTTTTATCATTGTTAGAAAAGTGTATCAAACATTTTGCTCAATTTTGGAAAAGGGCAATTTTTGAAGACTTAAAAATAGGTGTAAATGTCTTTCAACTTAATTGCTGGTTTTCACGAATAGTTCTGGACAACCACCTGGGGAAAGTTGGGAAATTTAGCAGGTAACTCACACTGGGCAGTAGACATTACAGTTGGATGATTGTTGGATGTTCGAACTTCTAATATTCTATAACATCTACAAAAAGAAAAAAGAAAGCACCCAAAATACTCTGTCCTGGAACTGTACAGAGAGCTTGTTAGATCCCTATAAAGTTGAGGAGCTTACTATTTTTCTTTTTGTTTTTGACAACCATGTCCCTATAGTCAGTGACCATGTACACACACACCTCTGGACTCTGTGAGTGAGAAGAAAACGTGCAAGTACATTTAATGATCAATTTAAACAATCAGGAAAATTGTTGATCTGAAAGCTTTTCTGGCAATGTGACAATCTGAAAACAACCTGGTTTAACAAACGCTCAGGTTGTCTCCAATTTATTTTTTTTTTTTTTTATGGAATCCTGAGAGGTAGGACTCCTACATCCCATTTTTAGCTTTGAAGATAGCAGCCTTTCACACTCTCCCTTCCGTAATAGAGTGCATGCACGCCTAAGCAGAATTGGGAGGAACAGCTGGAAGGTTAGGTATTGTTAGGTAAAAGAACTGTTGGCCGCTGTACAAAGCCTTCCTGCAGGAGTTACAAGAAAGATAGTAACTCCTCCCTCCCAGGGAATGACATATTTCATTAAAAAAATTAGAAAAAACACGTGGAGTCCTTTTAAAGGAAAGAAGTGGACCATGTCATAATAAAGGGAATAGTTCTACACCCTCTGACCATCTCCCCCTCCCCCCCATCAGACTTCGCATGGGTTAAATTTCCATGTGAGGCTTCTAAATATACTTACAAATTTTTGTTTTGGGGGGTGGACATTCCCTATAAAAAGAAAAAAAAAATTGGAAATGTAATTTTATTTTTTTGAATTTAAAGGTCAACTGTGGTCTCCAAACAAGTTAGGGTTAAATGAAAGCCTGAAGTATTTCATTTAAAATGAACCAACAATCACATCTCTGGATTCAGCCTGTGAGAAATTACATTGGGGTGAATATTCAATTTTCCTATTTCCAGTAGATTGTGTGACATCAACGGACCCCTGCCCCACCCACCACCTCCTGGGGCGAAGCATGCTCAGTTAAGACTTAGAGGACAATTATACTTTCCTCCTCTCTGCTCCTCTTCATATATCCACACTCTCTACCAGGGGTAAGGACTCAAGTCGGTAAGTCCTCACCCCTGGGCTGTTTCCACTTACACTGTTATACTTACATGGTGCTGCTCCGCTAAGCTCTGCCCCCACATCCCCATCATTGACAAGCCCAATAGGAAGATACGCTCAGCCCAATATTGGACCCATTGCGGAAGCCAACGAGGGAGCGGAGCAGCGCTGTGTAAGTAAAACTGCTTATCTCCTTACCTCCTCTTACTCTGCAAACAGCCCAGGGGTGAGGACTTAGTGACTTAAGTCCTCACCCTTGGCAGAGAGTGTCCATATAATAAGAGGATTGGGGAGGAGGTAAGTATAATTGTCCTTTAATGCTGGGGAAAACAGGAAGTGCTTGGGGAAAAAATGACAGTTGAGAAGGGGAGCCTATTAATGCAGGCAATGACTGGTCAAATGGCTACAAGCTGGTCACATGGCTGAAAACAGGAAGTGTTCAAGCAGGAAGTAATATTGCTGAACCTTTCCAGCAATAACTTCTCACAAGTTTTGTCTAGAGATGTGATTTAGGTTTTATTTCAAAGGTACGATGGAAGGCTTTTTATATAATCCTTACTAGTTTGGAAGAATTGAAAAACCACAGTTATCCTTTTAATTTATATCAAATCTAAGACTCTAAGATTAGGTTCTTATAGTTCTCTTTGTTGTAACAGGGTTTATACAAACTCTGACTCTATAAAGAAAAGTACCTGAAAATAAAATTTTGTCATCAATAAAATAAGCTTTCATGTCCTGTTTGACCTCAGGTCTAAACTCCCTCTTACTCTCAAATTCACAAGAACAAGAACATTAACAAACTAACCTGCATATTTCATCAATGTTTGTAATGGGAGATTTTCTTCCTGCCCACTGAGCCTAGTACTATAAGGCTTGAATAGCACAGAAGAATCCTACTTCATAAGGAATAATCTTTAGGCTGCAGTCATTGCTGAGTGCTAAGACTACCAGGGTGCACATTAAAATTAAATTACTTGTAATTTTGTGTTTAAAGCAAATTGCAAGAATTCAGGAACACATTTCTACAAATTAAATTAATTCATTTCAAGCCTTTAGCTCCTGATCTTTGCATAGACAATTTAGCCCTTATTTATAGCTTCAGCGGTCTTTTCTGGTCATATTTAGTTAAAAATGTACCCCCCCTAAATTATGTGCTTCCAACTCTCTGTAATACATTTGCAGTTCTTTATAAATCTGGGTTACATCTTGAAATAAGATTGGAAAGTATGTAACAACACCACAAACATTTGTCTGACCATTTCTATGAACTATCCAGGATGGGAGCCTCAAATAGACATGAGGTAATGTCCCTGTACTAAGAAATGGCTGCGTGGACAAAACCAAGTAATCACCAAGTAATCAAGTTGCGGCAGTAGCAAGTGTAAGGAGGAAAATTGCATTTTCATAACCTTCAAAGGAGACTAATGACTGAATGCAATGAATTTGTTAGAAAAGTCTGTGTTGCATTTAGTAAACAGGCAAATTCCCGAAGTGTGATAGCAAATTAAACTTTTGTCAGGAAATTTGACAGAAATGTTCTGATTTCGAAAATGGAAGAAAACAGACAGAAGTTCTTTGCTTTTCTAACATATTGAACAGATTAGAACCTCCTCCGCTACCAACCTTCTTACAAATGTCTCATAATCATTCCTCCTGTGTGATTTCTTCAGCCCTTCATGGAAGTACCACAAATATTCTTGGGGAAGATAAGAAAGCAACCCACGGTGCTGGATTTCTGCATTATCTTCCTCCAAATGTTAGGTTTTGACTTTTGAGTATAGTTCTCCTTTAAACAAATTGTCATTTAATAGGCGCTTGTTAGGATGAATTGCAGTGAGTGCCTCGCAATCCATTCCCTGCATTGCTGTGTTACTGGATATCATAGCATATTTAGGCCACATTGAAAACGTACACCATTCACAGCATATCTATGAACTGAGCTGGGATGTCTAGAAAAGCTAGTCAGTATATAAATGATTACAGTCAGCAATGACGGATTTCCGACAGTTCATGTAGATGATTTATTTCTGGTTGGCCATTGGTTTAAGGTCTGTAATCTATATCAGCTCTTTAATACACATAGTATATATGCCCATATAATCTTAATCCATCACTTTTGGCAAGGCACTGAACTGCATATGTGAATAGCATCTACCAATTATAGGGCACAAGTGTTAATGTGCTCACAACACACCCTGCACTTAACAATCTTTTATAATGATCAACAATCTGTCATTGTAATCTGACAATCAATATTAACACATTTACCTTTTCCTACCTCCTGAATGATCCTAGTGATCTTTGATCCTTGATGAATGTAATATATTCCTCTGTTATTGTAACAGGTTTACAATTTGTTCCTATCCAGATTAATATTCCCTGTTCTCCACCATTACCATCTTGGTAATTAATATTCCCTATTCATATCTCAGACTCCCTTTGCTTTATTATCTTTCTATACACCTTTAAGAATATTTCTATCATTTGTCCCTCTTTCCTTATCTCTTATTCACTCACAGTACAGTAAGTACTGGTGCAATGAATAGTCACTATTGGGAAGACAAAGAATACAGTGTTCATAGAGACACTGAAAGTACCATTCTTAACCCATATCCCCTCAGGGAATGGGCACTCATGCTACAAAATTATAATTGTCATAAGGACATAGCGTGACCGAGTCGGTCATACGTTTCGGGGCCATCTTGCCCCTTCTCCCAGGTCAGGTGAAGAAGGGGCAAGATGGCTACGAAACGTACGTTGGTCGGTTAGTTTGGTGCACGTGTAGCCAGCCCTTTCCTTTATGCTAACTTTGCAGCAAGCTTATACATGTTCTGGAACTATCAGGTATACATCATTACATCTGTGAATGGTCCCCTGCTCGGCTCTTACACCTGGAGGGGGAGGTTTTGAGTCTGCCTGGTTTGGGGATAGGAACAGCTTGGAGACACGCTGTAGGCTGCCCCAAGACGGAGCTCACTACTGGAGTTCATGATGTCACGGGGGGTATTATTGAAGTTTCAAGTTTGAGATTCTGCCTCGGCTCAGCATCGGAGGGATATTGGAGTAAGCCGCACTTACCTGGGGGTAAAGAGGAGTACCGGGATGCGGGTCTCGGCGGACGAATGCCCTACGAGCTTACGGATCATCTTTGGAGTCCATCGAGTGACTTACTTATGTGTCTTCCCCACATAGGGATCTACAGTCATCTTCAAAGATCTATCGTGGGTGAGACCAACTCCGTTTGTTATTTATGGCAGCATTGGTCACAGACATTTATTACTCTGACTTTCTGTCTTTAAGGTATTATTTATAGATTTATTCCAGACTTATATAGGGCTTGGATTACTGGTTTCATATAGTGATTTCTGTGTGTGTATCAGTGTTGGGTGCAACAATCTTTTTAGTGGTAATGGTTTTCGAATAAAGCTTTCATGTCTTACCCACCACTGAGTATATGACCGACGTGGTCACCCTATGTCCTTATGGCAATTATCATTTAGTAGCGTGAATGCCCATTCCCTGAGGGGATATGGATTAAGACTGGTACTTCCAGTGTCTCTATGAACACTGTATTCTTTGCATTCTATAATGCATCTTAGGGTACCAGAAACACAGACTTTCCAGGTGCACTAGTGCGCGTTGCTGTACGATGAGAGCCCATGCGACTGCGCTAAAAATACAGATTGCACATGCTCCCATTAGCGGTTTGCATTGCTATGCATGTCAGAGCACCTAGTGTGGCACCAAACAATTGCCCACCACCAGTGTGAGTTTTTTACTGTGCAATCGGATTGTGGGTTAAAACGCGGCAGTAGGGCCTAAACCTGTAACAAATTCCATGGCTCTCTGATAATTATACAGTACAAAGCATTAACCTGTTAAAAGATTTAATAGATTGCCATAATCCTTATCCCACAGTTTGTTGAACATACTCAGACACCAGCTGTATCACAGGCTAAGAGAGCAACCCCCCCCCACACACATTTACACATATACACGTTCATACTGTGACTATAACACACATTCCAGCCACACTCATAAAAGTCAGATCTATGACTGACAGCTTTTCATTTGACTCAGTCCCACATACAAAACCTACTGAGCACATGACTGGCCAGCTGTCAATATTCAGTGATTGTAACAGGTGCTGCACACTGTCCAACCCATAGAGACAATTTGTTTGTTGCTCCTTAGTGGTGCAAGAAAACAGGTGTAAGGTGCTTTTTCTTTATCCTTTTTCTAACATTGAGGGGGGGGGTAGTATGGCTGTAATGACAACATTCCTGTCTGGTTTTATAGCACTAATGTTATGGGTTATATAGATAATATGGGTAACTGTGTGATGGCAGTAGCACATGGACATGAACTATATATGTCTAGCTGAGTAAGTTGCTGTATTAAGTAAGAACTAAAGAACCAAAGTAAGTGAAAGTAGATGTACAGGAAATTTAACTTTAAAGGGCGACTATTACCCCAAAACAAAAAGCACCATTCTTAGGGAGGTAGGATTGTATACAAGCACCCTGGGGGTTGATTTGTATTTGTTAATTTACTAAAAAAATTTCAAATTTCTGTTTTTCTTTATTTTACAATAAAATCACCAGGGGGTCTTATTTCTACAGGCACAGAATTGTCCTTGAGTGTTTTAACTGCTAAAGATGCCTCTACTATGTTACCTTATTATCAGTTACAGCCTGGAAAACATTCTGGTGACATTTCTCATTATTTAAATGAACGCAATGAATTTAGCAATATTACCACACAAAAAATCGTCAGATTTATAAATACAGAGTTATTAAGGCAAATTAACATTGACAAGTCTGGCAAAACAATACATAGGGGCATATTTATAAAGGTTCGTTCTTTTTTTGTTTCGTTATTACTTAATACAGCAACTTACTCAGCTAGACATATATAGTTCATGTCTTTTTTTTTTTGGCTGTTAGATTATAACTAGGAGGCACAGTGCCGGCAAGCTGCAAAAAATGAACCAATCCGTTTTTGCATTAATTGAAGAACGAGAGGTAAAGGTTCTTTGACCATTTCCGACTGTTTCCAGCTTTAACTAAACTATATCACGTTGTCAGAAGTAGGTTATATCTGTAGATATGTGGCATGGAAGATTGTAATTTTTCTAAAGCTCTCCAGACTAGATGCGTATCACATTTGTATTTATGGGATTGAGGTATCTGCCATATAGTTCAATGTAGCAGAGCTTTTAATGAAAAGGGTTTTGCTAATTCGGATTCTAATTCTGTGTTAGAGAACTAGAAGGAGTTGTTAGACTAATCTCTAACATGTCTACATAGTGCTGCCAGGTTATAAGCTCTAACATTAGGGAAGGTTCTCCCCTTCTCTTCATGTTAGAGTGCAGTTTTAATTAGGGCTATTTGTGGTTTGTCGTTAAAAATGGTTCTAATTTTGCCCCAACCAATCAGATCTAAGCTTTCACATGCAAAGTAATATTTGATTGGTTGGGCAAAATTTGCACCATTTTTAACAATTTTTTAAAAATCTTTTTTTGATTCTCCCTGACTGTAACATTTATATAGTTTCTGGAGATACATCAGTTACATTTGACAACATGATACATGATAGATGATTTTATATATATTCTGAACTGAATCACTTCCATCTCTTCTGCATGTCTTTAGTTTAGCTTTAGTTTAGCAACAAACTGGCTTTCTTGGACTGCTTGGTAGAAGTCAGGGAGAATGGCAAACTGGAAGTAGAGGTTTACAGAAAACCAACACACACAGATCAGTATTTGATGTTTGACTCCCACCACCCTTTAGATCACAAGCTGGGGGTCATCAGAACCCTGCAACACAGAGCTGAGAACATCCCCACTAGCACAGAGGCGAAGGCTAAAGAAATGAAACATCTCAGAGGAGCCCTTAAAACTTGTGGATATCCAGACTGGGCCTTTATCAAAAGAAGCAGAAGGAAAGAAAAGAACACGAATACCAACATTGAAGGTGAAAAGCAAGACAGGAGAAAGAACATGGTCATCCCATATGTAGCAGGGGTCTCTGAGAAACTAAGAAGAGTTTTCAAAAAACACCGTATCCCTGTCTGCTTTAAACCGAGCAACACACTGAGGCAGCAATTGGTACATCCGAAAGACCCAATACAGAAACACAAGAAAAGCGACATCATATACGCAGTGCAGTGAAGAATGCTCTGATTTGTATGTGGGGGAGACCAAACAACAACTGCATCAACGTATGGCCCAGCACAGAAGAGCCAATTCCTCGGGTCAGGACTCAGCCGTGTACCTGCATCTTAAGGATAAAGGACATACCTTTGAAGATTGTAATGTTAACATATTGGCAAAGGAACGTGACTGGTTCAAGAGAGGTGTTAAGGAGGCCATTTATGTGAAAATAAAGAAACCAAGCCTAAATAGAGGTGGGGGGGTTCGACACCATCTGTCTGCCATGTACAATGTTGTTTTGACACCTTACTCTGGGCGTTCCTATAACACCTCTTAGTCACTATCTAATCACGCCCTTAACACTTGCCTGTGATATGCTAATTGGGATTTTCCAGGGTCCATAATTGCCACAGATTCTTGTACAAGTCATTCTGAATTGAGAAAGCCAGTCGGATGACTAGCGAAACGTCTTCAAGAACTAAACTTCAAGTCCAGTTGATCTAATTGAATACAACAGATATACCATGACCTGGGTGAATGAGAACCTTCACAAGCATAAATCAAAAAACTAATAGGTATATCTTCCAGGTCTGTCAGGGACCTCATTCTATAGATAGGATAGAGTTAAAGCACTCAAAGGTAAATGAATTCTATATTATTTTTTAAGAATTGAAAATACCAGTAGAGTTCTTTTTTTTTAGTGTGCTACAAATAATTTCCTTCAGCAGTGTCTGGCACTGGAGACAGTCCAAGAGTTACCGTATATACCGTATATACTTGGGCTGCACGGTGGCTCAGTGGTTAGCACTGATTAGCACTGATGCCAGCGCTGTAGTCCTGAGTTTGATTCCACCCTTGGACACATCTGAAAGAAGTTTGTATTTTCTCCCCGTGCTTGCGTGGGTTTCCTCCGGGCACTCCGGTTTCCCCCACAATAAGAAAGACATACTGATAGGGTGTATGTGTCAAATAAATGTGCTTAGATTGTAAGCTCTTCGGGGCAGGGAGTGATATGAATGTATACATGTAATTGTAAAGCGCTATGGAAGATGTTGGCGCTATATAAATCCACAATAATAATAATAATAACAATAATACTCAAATATAAGTCGATCCGAGTATAAGTTGAGGGCAGAAATTATGACCACTACTGCCTTCTGATTCTGTACTGTTTTGAGGCTTTAGTTGCCCTTTAAATGGACAGCAGAATTCCCATACAGTAGCCCCATACAGTAAGAGCCAAATCCAGTATGGTTATTACTGTATGGGAATTCTGCTGTCCATTTAAAGGGCAACAAACAATACCGAATCAGAAGGCAATCTTTTCAACAATAGACACCGTCCTCCTGATTCTGTACTGTTTTGAGGAATAAGTTGCCCTTTAAATGGACAGTAATCCCATACAGTAATCCCCAATTCCTTGGCACTCCAGAAGATGTTTGGAAACTACAACTTCCAGCATGCTTTAGTTGCTGGGAGATATAGTTTCCAAACATCTGCAGTGGCAAGTACCCTCAGGTCCAAAATATCCCATTCTGAGTGCCCCCCCCAGTGGAGGAGAGGACTTGGTGTTAACTTGCCTGGGTACTTTATACAGAACACTACTACAAGTCAGCTCCAAACCAGAAATGTCTGTACTAACTGACAAAAATGGAGAAACTGTATGCGAGCGATAACCAGCCTACAGATACCAGATACATCGAGCTCTCCATGCTGGCTTTACCTAATCCAATTACAGGCTCATTTAATACAACAGATTACACAAACAGTAGCATATTGTACCTTGATGGGTTTATTGCACAGACAGGGCTTCTCACTTAAGTCTCAGTAGCTATTTTTGGCAGGTGTTAATAGCCACAGTAGCAGTGAGGTCTCTAAGTGGATGCTTCTCTAACTTCATCTGGTTTAAGTGGAGGAGATGACTTGGTGTTAATGTGCCTGGACACTCAGTCGTCAATCCAGCAATTCGGGTGCTGCTTGCTCCGCATCCACTGATCTTCCGCCTGACGTTACTACTTAGCGCCGGGAAGTGAGATAGGCGATGAGTAGTGACGTCAGCTGGCAGATCAGTGGATGTGGAGCGAGCGTCTGGTGGATTGCTGGATTGAATTCAGTGATTGCCCAAGTATAAGTCAAGGTTCAGTTTTCAGGCTATTTTTAACGCCTGAAAACCTCTGCTTATAGTTGAGTATATACAGTAATACATTATGCAATAGAATCCAATCTGAAGCCTTCTGCATAATTTCTTGGTGCGTAGATTTAAAACTTACCTGTTATTGTTGTACAAGATCTTGTATCAAGACCAAGATTTAGTAAAAATCCTCCTTTTCACCTTTCTTAAAGGGCATGTCCACCCCATTTGTACATTTTTTCTGTAGTGTAGGACTCTACAGCGCTATAGTTATTTGCAGAAAAACTCACCCGATCACTACTTACCTTGCCTCTTTCCCCCCGACGCTCTGTCACGGCCCTCTGCTTGCATGTAACTGCAAGCAGGGGGCCGGACCAGCAGGGGGCCGTGCCCATGATTGGCTGAGAGGCAGCCAATCACAGACACGGCTTCCGGTAAGTAAGTAAAGTTCGGGGGAGTTTTTCTGTAAATAACTATAGTGGTTGGGGGTGGGAGCCCCACACTACAGAAAAAGGATTTGGAGCTAGGGGGAGGATAGAGGAAAATGGGAGGGATGGCTTCACTGCGAATGTCCAAATTCTCCCGAAGGAGAGACAGGAGGCAGAGACCATTTGGGATTCGGCCAGGCTCCTGTTTTTTTACTTTTTAGGACTTGGTGGGGGCCATTGCAAGGCCGCCATTTGGAGCTGTGATGTAAGGTAAGAATTTTTCTACACTACACAGTGGGGCCAGTAGTAGGTTAAAATGTAGTTTTGGGGGTGGATGCAATTTAAGCTAGCTATACATGAGCAGCTCGAAGTTCACTACCTTGAGGCCTCAATCTTTTTGCAGATTTCAGCTTAAAACCTGCAGAGAGATTGGGACAGAAGATGGGGTCCACGGAAATTTTTTTTCCTGGGCCAATCTTTGTTTTTCCAAAAAAACTGCTCAACAAGAACCAAAGAGATTGCTTTAAGTGCATTTGCACAAAAACCAACAGGGAGATTCAATATGGCCAAAATCCATGAAAAACCCAAGTTAACCCGAAGTAATAAAAAAGTTAACGTGTGTTTTACACAGATTTTAGGGTACAGCACCAAATGTTTTTGGAAATAGCACTGTGAAACTGATACAAAACCCCTATGGTTAAAGGGCATCTATAGTGGGAAAATGAACCTTTTTTCCCCTTTCTTTCCATTAGTTCTATAATTCCCCCCAACCCCCAGGGTGTCTGTATTTTCTTAAGTTTCCCTCTCTGTCCTGAGATACAGAAGTTAGAATATATGATTGCATTCATCTACTCCTACTTGTACTGTCAATCAAATCCATGTGACATGATCCTCTTCCCTGATCAAGTCCCTCCCTCCTCCATGCTCTGTAATAAACATAGAGCATTAGCAGGGGAAGAGGTAGCTTTGATGGAAGAGATAAGGCTGCACTTGACCCCCCTTCTTAATAGCTTTTACTGATTGATGATGGGTCACAAAGTGAGAGATCGTAAACTGTAGTGATCTCCTTCTTCTTCGTGTCTCCAGGACAGCTTGCTTTCTATTGGCCACTGTGCGTGGGTGTGTTTTTCAGGATGTTGAACTTTTAACTCCCACTGCACATCATAAGCTTCTCGTTTAGCTAGAGTTGAGACATGGAGGAGGTAACAGATGGGAGGGGGAAGGGGGGAGTGCTGACAGAGAGATCTGACACTATGGAAAAACAAAGTCACTAACAGAGATAGGATAAAGGCAACACAGAGTACATGAATTTAACTTTGCAATGGGCCAATGTGTTTTTTCACTATAGATGCCCTTTAAGTTTCACGCTACTTTGTAGCTTAAAACTTAACAGGGCTCTGTATGGGACTTTACCCCAGCACAACCAGAGCTTCTTTTTATGCGATCCCTCAATACAAAGCCAGACGTTTACCTCTGGTATTGTATCACGGGACCGTGAAAAGCTAAGTAACGCGAGTCCTGGAAATTGTATCTCCCCGTTAATGTTTTAGATGTTCAATTATTACAGAATCCCTTTAAGAGAATGAGTGCTGTGTAGGTATTGTTTATTTATTTTTGCATTACTCATAACTTTTTCCCCCTCAAGCTATTAGCAGGCTGGTCTCTATAGAGCCTTGCAAGTAATAGGTCTCAGAAAACTCTATTAATAGGGCACTGCTCTGCTCAGCTATAAAAGGCTATGTGAGTTGATGACAGGTCCGTACAATAGACAGGGATACATTATGTAATCCAGAACCTCTGCCAGCCTTGCATACCATCCTTTCATTCTAAACCATCTAAAGCTTTGTAGGCTGAATCTGTATGCATGAACTAGATTAGTTTACTTAGGATGCAAGTCAGACATGCAATATTTTTATGATAATGTTAAAAACAGGGTTGCTACGAGCCAGCTAATGTCTGTTGGTTTCAGTCCTACTAAAAAAATAATTTTTTCAGCCTATGTTGGGCCAAAGCTATGCACCCATGTAATGTATAACAGCCCGGATTAGCACAAAAGGAGTTTATCAGCCGGACTAGTAAAATGCCAGCCAAGTAGCAACCCTAGCTTTTGCTGAACTGCAACTCCCAGGAAGTACAGTCTTTGTAATAGGGATGATTGAGAAAATCAACAAATTCTGGATTGCTTACTGGGCATCCCTGGAAAAACCAATATAGTTATTAAAATTACACACTTTTTAGGGGTCTTTAATAGTCGTATTAGGCCAAGCAACTTTTAACAGTTGACAAAAATCAAAAGTAAAGACATGCTATTCTTAAGCCTTGTACACACATATGTTATTGTTAGTTGGATTGACCGGAAAATATTCAATGGGAGCCTACTGCAGCCAGCAATATAACATGTGTGGTGCCTTTTATCATTGTAATTTATAGATCTTTATTTCTGCGATCCACCTATCAAGAGCTACTTGCCAGGAGCAACCACCTTTCTCTCCGGCAATGTCTATCGTGGGTGCTTTAGGCTGCATACACAAGGCAGATGGTAGAGAAAGACCCTGAGGCAGGGGAAGATGTGGCAGATGGTAGAGAAAGACCCTCAGGCAGGGGAAGATGTGCAGAAAGAGGCAGATGGTAGAGAAAGACCCTCAGGCAGGGGAAGATGTGCAGAAAGAGTGTGTGGTGCAGGGGCAAATTGATTGGCTGTTAGGCAGAGAAAACGGAATGGATACAACTGACAATTTAATTCTGTAAATCATCACAACATGGACTCACAGCCTTTCTCTAATATAAAGATGAGTTTTGGCCTTGTATATTTTTTTTCATTGGACCTGAACTGGTTGTGTTGTTTTTATTCAAAAGGGGAAGGGGTCTGAACAATAAAATAAATGAAAGCCGAGGTAAAAGAAGTAAATTGTGGAAATAACAATAGAGATAGGCCCTGGGCTCTAACCCTGTATTGCTCAATAGAATTCTCATTTGGACTGACTATAGGTCTAAATGACAATTCTCTACAATCTCCACGCTAACAGGCAGCTTGGCACAGCATAATATAACAGCGCTGTGTAAAATGTCCTACTACAAATATCTCAAATCATCATTAAAGTCGCCTTTTGCAATCTTGACATTTTCTGCCGTTAATGATTCCTTGAGAAAGTTCAAACAAATGACAATATTAATATGACAGAAATGCAATTAGCAAATAAACAATGTTATTTTGATCAGAGAAATCTCCAAATAAAGGGTGCGCAAATAATGACACCAGGAAAATGCTCCCTGCATAGTGCCTCCTGTTTGCTTCCTGTAAATAAGACTCTGAAATAGGACTGAGCATGTATTTAGCTTAGCAAAGCAACACTACCCTCTTGTGAGCTACAATGGTATATATCATTTGATCACTAAAAAACACTGAAATAAATATCATTTGTATCAGGTAATTGTATTTTCTAACTGGCCAATGGTAAAAACTGTCTACAACTTCTGTGCCTCCTGAATCCCCATTTGAACTTTTTTTTACAACTATCTTAAATTTAGTTTTCTTAATTAGGGATGGCATAGAACTCGAACTCGAACCCGAGTTCGAGCCGAACTGTTCGAGTTCGAACGGACCCGGACTTCTCGAACTATCTCGGACGCGGACTTTCGATATTTCCCGGACTTTCGATGATTTATCGAATGTTCGAATGTTCGAACGTTCGAATCCGCGAGTAAAATGTACATGGTATCTAGGCGCGAACATCGAATCTGCGAGTAAAGTCTCCATTACAGCCTATACGCGAGCATCGAATCTGCGAGTAAAATGTCCATGTTACCTCGAATGTTCGAACGCGAAAGCTCGAAAGTAGCGCGCGTGAGAGTAAAATCGATTTTACGAAAGTCCTGGATATTGGAACATGCTCCCCAGACCATTTCCCAGGTCCCACAGCCATTTACATTAAGTTACCATTAATATTTTGGTTGTATTTGACTCGAACTTTTCAAACTATTTGCCTCCCATAGACTTTAATGGGTCCGTTTTCGAACTTTTGAACTTTCGAACTTTTACAATAGTTCGAAAGTTCGAAAACGGACCGAACTTTCAATAGTTCGACCATCTCTATTCTTAATATTTGGCTGCAGCCCATTCATTTTATCTGATCCCAGTTTCATATACAACTGGGTTCTTAATTATATACTCTAAATATTTTTGACATTTCTTGTATCCTAATGGTCTTTTTCCAATCCTATTTTTAGCATTACAGTGTTACTGTACTGTTACACTGTAACAAACTCCCAACCCCCTTCCAGTTTGGTATCTATCTAATGGGATAAATACCTTAACAATTCTGTCTGTCATCTTTTAAACATCTTTGCTGTGAGTACCCATCTTAAAGTTGGGCACACATGGTAAGATTTTTCAGGCTGGCCAATTGATATTTCAGCTTATTGGTCAACTGACCCAAAAAAACGGAAGAGTTTTTTGGACGGCCGCAACCAATGTTGGTCGCCCATATGTCCGTATCGGGCATGCGACCGACAGTGATTCGTCCTGTGAAAATTCAAACTTTTGAAGCACTTAGGCTAGGTACACACAGTAAGATATTTCTCCTGGTCGACCGCTTGCTAGTGGCGAACAGTTGACTGGGACAAATATCTTACTGTTTGTACCCACACAGAAGCTTGCATTTTCAATCATTTTAGTTAGCCAAAAAAAGGTATTACTTTATATCCAAGATGTTTTTGATTTCATCAATATCTAACATGGTACAATTCCCTACTATTATCCTTATATTACACAATAAGTGTAAGTTATTTTGTATATTATATTTGTGAGTTAAAGCGCTCAAACATTACAATTATATTTGTTGTCCAAATCTGGGTAAAAATACTAAAACATCAACACTGCTTTTCAATTAAACTAACATTACAAAATTTTAAAATGCTGTGGGAGAGATGCAATACTTACCTCCGCGCTCTTCCTGCCGAGTTCTCACGATGCAGTACTCGCTTAGCGTGAGGGGCAGTAACGTCACCTTTGAAATCACATTTGTTTTGAAAAACGAACGCTTTTTTGTTTTTCAATAGGTGGCTGTACCGTTAAGAGGAAACAGCACATTCCCTGGAAAAATGGAATTAACCCCACGCAAACCCGATATAACATCAGGAAGCGCGAGGTTAACTTCATTTTGCCACCGAAAACACAATATTAGATCTCCCTGGGAATGTCCCCAACTATCTAATCTAAAAAAGGGACAGAATGTATAAATGACGGAGTTAGGATTCCATGTTGGACATGTAAGTTATTTGGTATGTTCCTAGGAAAAGTCATAGTGGACAAAATATCCCCCTTTTAACCGTAATGTGAATTATGATTTAGAAGAAAATCCCATTGTAAAAATAATCTTTATAAGAATTGTTTGTTGATCCTTCAGGCAAGTCGTTCCTGATTAACTTCACATCGGAAATGTGTACTAGCAAATGGAACGTTCCCTGAGTCAAATTAGGTTTTGACAGCTAAAGGCTTTATAAAGTTACATTTCTCACACTGTCTGCCAAAGAATCACAAATCATACCACAGTTTTAATCCAATAAAGGGAGACTATCATAGGAACAATTGTTTATAAAACTTTGCTTTACTTATTGTACCAGGGAACAATGTTACAAATATATTTTTCTTATTATAATTATCCCACAGAAGCAAAGGGAAAACACACAAAATCTTTGGGTATGTAGCTGAACCCAGGATTTAGCACTGAAAGATATTAGTGCTAACCTACCCACTAAGACATCATACTTCCTCCAACTGACAGATGATTTCAAGTGCACATCATATTGCATGTTCATACCCCACACTTAAATTGATACATACATGGAGTCCCCACCTCCAATGCCCCAATACCTGTATCCCCAGCTTCCCTAAATGGAGATATTCATCTTCTTTCTTGCTGGCCCGGTCTGATGCTTTACGCCTCCTCTGGTGGCTTTAAGAGCTCTTATATAATTTGGTTAGCGTGACTTAAACTCCAAAACAGGAGCGGTGCGCCCATTGGTGCATAGTTCTGTTAATGTTTTCCACTCAGGAATTAGCTCTGCCCCCTCCCTGTGGAGGCTCAGTACACGGTCCCCTTCTTTTCTCCATTTACACCTATGGCCTTGGACAACTTAGTTTATTTAGATTTCAGTATCACCTTAATGCTGATGATACCCAAATATACATCTCTGCCCCAGATCTCCCTACACTCTCTACATCCCAGGTCCCCAACTGCCTTAGCGCCATCTCTGCCTTCGTGTCCTACTGCCTCCTTAAACTGAGCATGGACAAGACTGAATGTGACATCTTCCCACCCTCAGGATCTATTCCCCTCCCTATTCTTAGTCTTAAGATTAACAACACACCGTTATCCTCATAACCTAATGTCCGTTGCCTGGGAATAATGCTAGATTCTGATCTTTCCTTCAAATGCCATCTCAACTCATTTGCCAACTCCTGTAGGCTCCAACTCAGAAACATCTCCGTTCTACCAAAATCCTAGTTCATGCCCTAATCATCCAGGCTTGACTACTGCAACACACTCATGTAACCCCAAAACCTCAAAAAAAACACCTCTTCAGGCAAGCATATAACCTGCTCACAAATCAAACTGCCAATCTATTTACAGCCTCCGATTCACATCTATCCACATTTGCTATCTGCTTGTATCTGCTGGTATCTGCTTTTACATGCGTTTGTGCTTGCATTTCGCAGGGGATAATGGGAAAAACAAAAATCACATGTCGTGTTGATTGTTCTACTTTTTTTATGCGCTTCCATAGACTTGTATTAACAGATTGTATCACACACAGTGGGGCCTACTTCTCACAATTTACATTACAAATAAAATGTAAATGCGGATCGCAGAGGGCAAATGGATTGCAAAATGCTGCCCTAGTGTGGCCTAGCCCTCAAGCTGCCTCCTCTGCAAAGGTGCAAGCTCGTACAGCTTTAAGAAGAGATGGCAAGACATGGTGAAAATAAGCAGAATCTGACAGCTTTAGGAAGTGAAACTATTGTGGTTGGGCTCCATAAGGGGTTTGATATCTATAATTATATTATCATTTTGTGGGTGGAAATGCCCTTTAAATACTTTAATAAGTCGCAGGGCCTAAAAAAGAAGGTACACAACACTTATAAGTGCACTTATAAGTGCCTTTGTGGCCCTGAGAAGGGCCCTTTGGGGCTTAAGGGGTCCCGCAGCTCGAACTGGAACCCCCCTCCCCGGCCCTATCAGGGCACTTGCGACACTTATAAGTGCCCTTGTGGCCCTGACAAGGGCTCTTTGGGGCTTAAGTGGTCCCGCAGCTTGAACCGGGACCCCCCTCCCCAGCCCTTGAAAGGGCCCTTGCCGCACTGATAAGTGCCTTTGTTGGGGATCCCGCAGCTCGAACTGGGACCCCCAGTGAACGGCTCTTCTTTCTTCCATCCGGTGACACCAGCTCCGTTGAGGCCACTGACCCCGAGAAGTGCCCCTACGGCTGCCAGGGGTACCTCTGTCGCCGGTGGTCTCAACGAGGCCGATGTTACCAGTGGCTTGATCCAACGCGACATCATCGGGCTAGTGACACCAACACCACTGAGATCACTGATGCCAGCCAGGCTCACTGCAGCCGCCAGTGAGCCCTCTGGCACCGCTGGCCTCAGCGGAGCCGATATTGCTAGCTGCTTCTTTCTTCATCCATCTACTGCGATGGCATCTGAGGATTGCACCTCTTTATATAGGTTTGTAGAAAGTCCTAATCCGTTTCTGCTTGGTCAATTTTTCAATGCTTGGTTTACATGGTTTACATTAACCAATCAGATTTTCCGATTTTCTGAAATCTGATTGGTTAATGTATGAGGATTATCGAAAGCGGCACGCGGAAACCGGAAGCAGCGCGGGTGTGCGATACGTCCATTTTTCATGCTGTTCCCCGCGCACGGACGTGTTCTCCAGACCATTTCCCAGGTCCCAGGGGCCTGTAAGGTAAGTTTACACTGCAATATTTCGGAAAGTTCATTCAAACTTTCCGAGCTATTTACCCCCCATTGACTTTAATGCGTTTTCGAACTTTTTTAGAAGTTCGGCCATCTTTACATTATAAAGCTAATAGAATAGAAGTAGAAGAAAAGACTTCCACTGAACATAAAGTTACTCCTGTAAGTCTCTTTGGCCAATGCATGTATCCAGAACTGCAAACATAAAAATGTAGAAACATTTATCCAAAAATATGAAATAATGACATCAGCAAGGAAGGTCTTACAACACACAGTAGATTAGGGCAAGGTAGAAAAAAACAGGATATTTCACTCATGCCATAATAATATCAATGCCCAATAAATAAAAGCAATATAGCATAAACATATTCAAAGACATGTACTAGAAAACTAAAAGTATTACTATTGCAGACTCAAAGTATGTGGCCATCAATTTGTCATTTCCTTTAAAGGATTAGTTTACCCAAAAAAGGACAGATTGTTATTTATAATTGTAATAGAGAGAGGAGCACTTTCAGTCCCTAAACCCAGATCTCACTACTTATCGATCCACAATCCTGCTGCACTGTCTCTCATGTCAGTTACCTCGCTCGCCCTCCTACCCCTTACCCATGAGCGCAAGCGCCACTTTTTAAAAACAGTCACAGCACCATAGGTTCATGGTTTGGTAAGCAGTGAGACCTCCTGTCTCCATTAAAATTATTAAAAGGTATCTCCACTGGTAAATTAATTTTTTGCCATTCAGCTTTATTGAAGAACTATAAAATAGCGTACAAAGTCCATCTGGACCTGTCAGAGGACGCAGCAGAGGAGTGAGAGAGCGGGTAAGTTCCTTTCCTTTGTTCCCAGCTCCTGAACTTTTTATTGAAGAACGGAAGGTAAGACACAGCTTCAACTGCATAAGCTTTGAAGATGTGTTGTACCCTTTGTTATTTAGTACTGCTTGACCTGAACACGAGAGAAATGTATCTCTCGAAATCTTGTCCATAAAAATGAACTATTAGCCCACATTAAAAACTTATCACCATACTTTACAGTACGCTTCTTTTTGGTTAATAATGTACAAGAACATTCTGCAAAACTTTGCTGTCTCCTTTATTATCTGTACCAGTTCATGTTGTGGTGTTTGTGATACACCCAAAGAATTAAATAAGACAAATCCCATCTGCAAGGTCTATTTATTCTTTTTATTTAACTGTTTCCACTAAATAATGCAATTTATAATCATTTAGAGAGCTTCACAGTATGTTCTAGTTGACTTTTTCTAATCTGGCCTCTAGATGTCACTAAGGAGTTATAGTTCATGTAAAGGGAGATGCTGTGTTCCAAAATCAAGTATGCATTTCTTGTTTTAATAACGATTGTTCAACTGATTCATTCAGTCTATGGATGGGATGTAAAACACTTACACCAAGCCTATAAAATTTACTGCCACATTGTCAGAAAAATAGAATTATGGTAACTCATTGTTGTCGATATGGTGTGGCATATGCAATGCAATTTGAAGGAAAGAGGAAAACAAACAGTCCACAATGTCATGTTTTTTGTTTGATTACCGTATATACTCGAGTATAAGTCGATCCAAGTATAAGTCGAGGTACCTATTTTTACCTGAAAAATTAGTAAAAACTGATTGACTCGAGTATAAGTCGAGGGTAGAAATTATCACCACTACTGCCTTCTGATTCTGTACTGTTTTGAGGCTTTAGTTGCCCCTTAAATGGACCCTTTTTAACAGTAATAGACAGAATTTCCATACAGTTGTAGAATTAACTGTATAGGTGTCAATATAATAGATCCAGTAACAGCCAATTCCTTGGCACTCCAGATGTTTGGAAACTACAACTCCCAGCATGCTTTGGTTGCTGGGAGTTGTAGTTTTATAAACACCGGAATTCAAAGTTAAAAAAAACTTGGACCACAAATGCTCCTGCCCTACCTCTAAGCCCAGTACACACAACATTAACAATAATATTGGGGAAAGAGCTACAGGACTTGGTTAGAACGGTAGCTTACCTCATGCCAAGTCTGTCACAGTCTCTATATACAACCACTTCACAGTGCTGGAATCCAACACATCACTGCATAGTACGGTAAGGGGAGGATAGTAAGTGAGGTACATGTCACAGCAAAGTGCCATTCTCACCCTTTCACCAGGTCCCCCCTTTGTTACCGTATGCTCCTTCTGTAACTGCACTTACGTGCGCATGCCTGTTCCTGTTCTTCCGACTCTATTGTTCCTCTCTCCCGGCCGTGATCGGGATTTGCGCTTTGACCCGAATATAAGCCGAGGTAAGGTTTTTAGACTAATTTTTAAACCTTAAAACCTCGGCTTATATTCGAGTATATACGGTACTTTGTTTTAAGGTCTCATATTCCACTACTTATATATATTTACACGTAGAGATAGACCCAATACTGAGCCCAGTTTTGAATCGGACAGAATTGGATTGTGCGGATTTCTGACTTTTTCCGATTTTTCTTGACCACGGAACTATATTTGAAAATTCTCAAACATCCCAGAATGTAAAAGTTAGACAATTTCCCTGGTCCTTGAGCCATTTACAGTAAGTTACCATTGCTATTTATACCTTAATTTTAGGAGGAACTTTAGGAATTTTTAACTCCCATTGACGTCAATGAGTCCTCTTGTGGATTTTCAAATTGTCAGATTTATTTTCGAAAATAATTAATATTCTAAATAAGAATACGATAGGTAAATGGACTACAGGCTGTTTTTGACATCCACAGACAATGAATGATCCAGCTGTGTGAGGGAGGTTTTGCAACACAGGAAACAGCTCTTTTAGGGACCAGGCCCTTAAATACCTTTATTAAATCTTGCAATACTGTAGGAGATGGATCTGACAAATTAAACTGTGCTTTCCATTGGCTATACAAAATAGCTATGACTCAAGAGATACTTTTTCCTATGAATGCTTTTAACTAGAAAACGTCTGCAAACTTTGTTTATTTTCCACATCCGTAAACATGTTTGTTACAAACAGAAATGAAAAGGAAATGGATATGTCAAATGTTCTCCCAACTCTGAAGCCATTCTCACTTTTTAGGGCTAGGCCACACTAACACATTTCTAATGCGCTAGTGATTGTGTTTTGAGACCGGAATGCATGCCATCATCTTTTTTTTTCCAAATAGCATACACACATTAATGATAGGGGCCGATTGACTGAATCACTCCTTTATCGGTAAAGTGAGTACCGGTACCTCAAAAATTAACATTCACCGTCAGCATCAGGAACGATCGGAACTGACTGAAATCTCCCTTAACCACGGTCAGCCCCCTGTACTGAAGTATAGGGAGTCGCCGTGGCCATAGGGAGTGTGGCAGTCCCAAATGTTTTTCCTATACTTTATAAAGGGAAAATGCTTGGGACTGTGCGTAGCCAAATCTTTGAAAGGTAACAGACAGAATCTTACAGAAACAAAAATGATCAGTTAGAGTCAGTTATAAGGAGGTGGAAAAAGAAGTCACACGAATAAAGGCACAATAGTAAATCTCTTGCAGTGGCTGTGTGCAATTAAACCTCACTATAAGCAATTTTATATTGCATTTACACTTTTATTGTGATACCAATTCTGTGACAGCCTAGGCATGTTTACTAGATACAAAAACAAGATACCGTATGTCAATCACCTATTAAATGTTTCCTGCTAAATTACTGGTATTAACCACAATATTTTTTTTTGAATAGCTCTGCTGGAAACTAAGGGGCATATTTATAAAGGGACGTTAACTTTCCACCGCCATTTTTCCTGGCATTTTTCGCCAAGATCGGAATTTTTATAAAACAGCGAAAATGGCGACAGAAAGTTAACGCGACGGAAAGTTAAGGCGATAACACTGCATCAGTTACCACTCGCTTTTATTTGTAAAGTGACGGTAACAGAGTTCTGGCATTAACTGGCATTTCAATTCGCCAACTTTGAGTAGGTGAAAATGGCCGGGTCGCCGCCAGAGAGGGCAGGGGTGTATGCCCACCCTGCTGCAGGTGGTCGCATTGGCCAGAGGGGTGCGACTGGGTGTACGTCCACCCCACCCTCGCCCCCCATAGCGACCACCCGTGGAGCAAACTCTTCCCTTCTTCTCCCGGCCCCCTGCCCCGTACAATCGCAGGGAGGGAAGGGGCCTGCTGGGGGTGGCTGGACCCACCAGCAGGGGCACTGAGAAGTGCCTTTTGGGGCTTAATGGGTCCCACAGCTTGAACCAGGACCTCCCTTTCCCGGCCCATGTAAGGGCCTTTGCGGCACTTAGAAGTGCCCTTGCAGCCCTTGGAAGGGCCTTTTGGGGCCCCCCAGCTTGAACCAGGACCCCCCTTCCATGGCCCTTATAAGGGCCTCTGCGGCACTTACAAGTGCCCTTGTGGCCCTGATAAAGGCCCTTTGGGGCATTAGGGGTCCTGCAGCTCGTTCCTGGACCCCCCTCCCGGCACTAACAAGTGCCATTGCAGCACTGAGAAGTGCCTTTGTTGATGGTCTTGCAGCTCGAAACAGGACCCCCCGTTAGCTCTTGCAAGAGCCCTTGGGCTAGTCTTCTTTCTTCCATCCGGTGACACCAGCTCCGGGAGGTGCCCCTGCAGCCACCAAGGGCACCTCCAACGCTGGCTAATATAACGTAGCTGATGTCACCGGCATCTTGATCTGAAATCTTCTTTCTTCAAAGCCAGCGACACCAACTCCACTGAAGTCGCCAATGCCAGGTCAGGTCACTGCAGCTGCCATTGACCTCGCTGGCACCGGTGGCTTCCAGCGAGCCGATGTTGCTGAACTCTTCTTTCTTCTGTGATGACTTCTGAACAACAGGGTTTGCACCTCTTTATATAGGGTTGCAGAAGGACCTAAACCAATTTTGATTGATTGACTTTTCAATGCTTGCCATCATGTGATTATACAGTAACCAATCATATTCCTGGCATTGGTGACTTCAGCGGAGTTGGTGTCACTGGCTGTGAAGAAAATGGATCGTGACATCAGCTACGTTATAGTAGTCAGCATTGGAGGTGCCCTGTCGACCCGATATTGGCCACACCAGCGGAGCTAGTGTCACTGGATGGAAGAAAGAAGACATGCCCATGGGCTCTTGTAAGAACCAATGGGGGTCCTGTTTCGAGCAGCAGGACCCCCAACAAAGACACTTCTCAGTGCCGCAATGTCACTTGTCAGTGCCAGGGAGGGGGTTCCCGGAAGGAGCTGCGGGACCCCTTAAGCCCCAAAAGCCCCTTCCAAGGGCCCCAAGGGCACTTCTAAGTGAGTGTACGGGGCAGGGGGCTGCAAAGAAGGGGAAGTGCGGCGGTCTCAGCTGCAGGGAGCGACCACCTGCAACGCAATCCTTTCCCAGCAGCCCCTCCCAGCCCCCTGCTCCGTACGTTGGGATTTGAGCCCTTCGCTGCTATACTGTACTTAGCGCATTGGGCTAAGTACATTATTGAAGAAGAGAGCTCAAATTCCCACCGCACATCGCAGCAGTATTGATTTTTGCTGCAAAATTAATCACCTTTATAAATATGGAGATAATAATAATTTTTCCGCGGTGATGTGCGGTGGTAATCTTTTGGTGGAAATAACGGACATTTATAAACATGCCACTAAGAGTGTGAAACATACCACCCACCCCCTAGGATTAATAAGGTAAGCACTAAAAGTGTTGACTGTTAGGAAATAGTGTTAGTCATTTGATACAAGTATGGTTTAAGTATTTTAAATACAAGACATTAAAATAATTACTTGAAAACATGAATATTTTCCTTCTATGATTAATGTGGCAGCAGGTACCTAAGGTTGGTCCAAGCTTTTGAATGGTACATTAGAATCCATGACCTTGCTAGCGCCCTCTATAAAATACTGACAAGTCAGGAAAAAAGACCTGGGCAAATTAAAGCCCGAGGGCAACATGTGGCTCTTTGGCTGCCCCTGTACCCCAAAATATTCTCAAGGCTAGATAATTGAGTTTATTTTATTAAAATGACCTGATCAATTGATTAATTGAGTTTGATGGAATTAATTACACACCAATTAAAAATTGCAAGTTATAATTAAAAAAAATCATCCAATGAACCAGGCATATTAATTTATCTTTTTATAAAATCATGTTTTGCTATCTCTATAATGAGAATTGTGTTGAACCTATTGGTCTGGCCCATCACAACAATCCAAGATTCTTGTGTGGCACCCGGTGAAATTTAATTGCTCACCCCTAGACTTAAAGAGGGCATCGGGCCAGACAAAATCAGACCAAGAATGTGAGTAAATTTAATGGCTATCCTGGGTACCACCTTCCTACAACTAAGAAGGGGATTGTATAAACATCTACTTTTCCTTTAAAGGGGAAGTTCAGTGCAAATACATAAGCTTTTAAAGGGCATGTCCACACCCAAAACAATAATTTAACCCACTTCTGGCCCCACTGTGTAGTGTAATAAAATCCTTACCTTACATCCCAGCTCCAAATGGCTGCCCTGCTATCCAAAGTCCCAAAAACTGTCCATATAAGATTCTGCCTCCTGTCTCCTCTCCGGGAGAATTCTGTCATGCGCACTGCAGCCCCCCCCCCCCCTCCCTTCAATTTTCCTCTCCCTCCCCCTAGCATAAAACCCCTTGGTTATATTGTAGGTCTCCCTCCCCCAGCTCCAACCGCCATAATAGATCATCAGAAAGTCCCCCGAACTCTACTTACCTTACCTCTCTCCACCGGCGTTCTGTGCACCCGGCAGCCGCGTCCGTGATTGAGTGCCTCTCAGCCAATCAGGGACGCGGCTGCCGGTCCGGCCCCCTGCTTGCAGTTTCATGCAAGCAGAAGGCCGGGACAGTGCAGCGGAGAAAAGAGGGAAGGTAAGTAAAGATCGGGGGAGTTTCTGGTCGGTTGGGGCTGGGGTAGGAAGCCCTACAACATCACTCAGCATTTTGTCTGTATATAAATAAATGTGTACTGACCTAATAGAGACTTTTATGGTCTTGCCCTTGCCTGGGTTGATTCAGTTGCTCAGTAGAGATCTGAGCATGTTTGACCCATCCAATAGCCAATCAGTAGAAATTACTGTTGGGAACATACCACACTAGTGTGCTTTCTGGAAAGAAGAAGGACAGTTACAGAACCTGAAATGTCAGCTCACTAATGTTAACAGCAGGGAAAAACTAGGGGTATAAAAACTGATTATTGAAAATGGAAGAGAATATGTAGAATAATTAAATACGCATAATACAATTATATATTATATATAATTAAGAATTTTAAAAATAATATTTTCTACTGAACTTTCCCTTTAAAGGGAAGCTAAAAAATAACCAACAGGGAGGTTCAATAAAAGTTCTCATTGTTAAAAATGGGGCTAATTTTGCCCCAACCAATCAGATCCTATTAACATTTGAAAGCTAACATCTGATTGGTTGGGGCAAAATTAGCCCCATTTTTAATGATAAGAACTTTTATTAAATCTCCCTGCAAGTATTTTAGCCTCCTTACTCCCCACACAGCAGCAGAGCATGCTTGTAACCAGTTCTTCTGGGTATGGACTGACAGGCATGACAGTCCATACCCGGAAAAAGGCAGGAAAAGGGACTTTTGGCTAGGGATCGGCTGAGGTAAAAGTAAATATATCTCAGTGTGGGAGCGTGGGATTAAAGGGCAAGTCCAGTCCCAAAATGAAAACTTACATACAGGTAAATCACCCCCCAAAACCCTAAACGATAATAGTTTGAAATCTAAAATATATCATTCTAACCTGAAATCCTGCACAATGTCCTGTTTCCCCTGTTTCTGCTTCCTGGTTCTTCCAGTTAGCAACTGTCAGTTATGGATTTGACAGTTGACATCACAGCCAATGAATGAATGTTAATCCCCTGTCTGCCTTTTCTGAGCATATATATCAACATATTAAGAGGCCATTCTTTCTAAAAGATGTTCTTATGAGGGTGGAGTTGTCCTTTAAGGTAAGATTAAAACGCATCTTAGGTTTTCGGGGGTAAGGCGGGTAAACTCAGTTATTTTTTTGCTGGACATTCCCTTTAACTATCCTATAAAAGGAAAGTAATCAAAACCGCTATCCAGCACTGATTAGGTCTAGAAGAAAAGGAGGAAGAAACATTTGTCAAAATGAATGAAATCTATTATAATATATTATTGTAATTATAATATATACATTTGATTATATACTATATACTATACTATTCTACAGTATAAGTTATGAGGCCCTGGAATTTGCACATTTTGTGGTTGACTAAATGGAACTAGGGTGGCAAAATGATGTTGGATCGGATTTGCAATTCACACTTCAGTGCATTTATTTTGCTTGGTTCATTTTTAAATGCTGTCTTGAATGTGTCATTAGCAAAACACAGTATAAAAATGTGTGGCAGAGGAAAAAATATTTAATGGGAGGAAAGGTAGTGAACAATTTCTTCCTACATTTCACTGTGGGGCAAAAACATTTCCACTTATAGCATATAAATGTTTTAAAATCACAGCAGCAAAATAATAAAATGCACCATTACATGCCCTTATTTATCAAACAATGCTGGGCACATAACTTGGTTAAATAGCTGAGACATACGGTAGCTTTCTTTTATTTGCTTTACTGATCTTAAATAACACATATCAGCTTCATTTTGCAGAAAAACGATTTCTGGAGGTCATAGATAAATCCCAAGATATCTTCTAAGCCATACATGGAATGTTCTTCACTTCTTTATGGAGGCCTATACCAAGGATTAGCTAATTGAACAATCATTTTAGCACATAATAACCATCAAGCACCAAATAATTTGTATGACACATCTAATTACAAAACTTACTGTGGGGGTTAAAGAATGTTTATTTCTAAACATTGGGATAATGTAATAATTTTGCACAGAAAGAATTTTACAAAGGCTTTATAAGGAAGTGTCTACCCCCCAGATCAAAAATCTATACTTACCTTCCTCACACACCCAAATCCAGAGTGCTTTATTAATACATGCCTCCCCATTAATACATGCCTGCAGCCCATAATACTAACATTTCTCTGAAATGCTTCTCCTCCTTGGTCCTCACCTCCTCTGTAAGCTTTAGCGAGCTTTTACACAGAGGGTGTGCAATACAGAGGAGGATTTTTGGAGTCCATCAATGACCATGACATCACTATCATAAGAGTGGCTGATTGCTGCAATATGGAAAAAAGCTGGCATCTGTGTTAGGTACTGGATTTGTTGTGGTGCAAAAATATAAATATTATGGGCTTCAGGGGATGTAAGTAACTATCCCAGGGTTTGGGGGGTGGGGAAGGTAAGTATAGATTTTTGTTTGAGGGTGGACATGCCTTTTAAGATAAGTACAGATGTTAGATAATTGGCATTATTAAACGGTATGTCCACCCAAAAACCTAAATTTTTCTGTAGTATAGTGAACCCCAGCCCACCCCACAACCGCCAAGTTAGTTTTGTAAAACAAGCCCTAGAAATATACTTATGCTCCTTCGTTCCACCGGCTGTCTGCTCCTGCCCCTCTGCTTGCCAAAAGTGGCAGAGAGGGGCCGAACCGGCAGCCGCGTCTGTGATTGGCTAAGAGTTAGCCAATCACAGATGCGGCTGCCAGCTATGCAGATTGCCAAGAGAATGCAGTGCAAGTATATTTCTGGGGCTTGTTTTGCAAAACTAATTTGGTGGTTGGAGGTGGTACACTACACTGCGGAAATAGATTTTTAATGGTAGGACACTAAGCAGCTTGAAGGTATCCGGAGGGTGGGAGGAAGGTAGGGCTCCCCTGCACATGCCAGATTCCTCCTGGAGGACAAGAAATAAGCAGGGATACAGACAGCTCCTACTCTTTTTGGAATTTTTGGACAGGCACTGCAGGAGAACCATAAGGAGCTGAGAAGGTAAGGAATTTTAAACACTACACAGTGGGGCCAGAAGTGGGTTAAATTTTAGTTTTGGGAGTGGACATTCTTTAAATTGTCCATCTAAATGGATTGCTTAAAGGGACAGTTCAGTGGAAATTATCAATATTTGTTAATTTGTTAGTTTGTGTAATGCCTTCTTAGTTATTCTAGATATTCTCTCCCATTTTGAAAAATCAGTTGATTTCATACCCTTTGCTATTCCCTGCTGTTGACATTAGTGAGCTAACATTTCAGGTTCTAACAGTCCTTCTTCTTCCCAGGATGCACCACAACCATGGAATGTTCCTAACAGTAATTTCTACTGATTGGCTGTTGGATGGGTCAAAGATGCTCAGATCTCTACTGAGCAAATGAATCAACCCAGGCACTGGGTCAAGGGCAAGACCATAACAGTCTCTACTAGGGGTCCTGCAAACAGGAAGTCAGTATTTCGGTTGCATTTATTTATACACAGACAAAATGCTGAATTGGCAGATTAAGGTCATTGGAATAAAAAATACTGCTCTTTTTTCTGAAAAGCAAATGTATTTGCACTGAACTTGCCCTTTAACCATTGTGTGGAGGTATCCCATTGTAGAGCTTCCCCCTACCCTCTACAATTAACAACAGCAGGCTGCTCGGTCACTGCAAAGCAGTTGGTCTGAACAGGACTATCTGTACACATAATTGCCTTTGGAATGATTTGTTAGGTATCTGTAATGTGTATGTATGTGTATGTAATGTGGCCACCTTTAGACTGTTAGTCACTTGTCTTTGTAGCAATGGAGCTTCAGTGAGTACACAGTACATGTATTTTGTAATTAATAAAACTAAGTGAGAAATAAAATAAAAATAAAAAGAATTCACATAGATCCAGGGGTGTAACTGACACACACCCCTACCCTGCAGAGAAGATCCTCCATCGGTTGTTTTTAAACAGTAAAGATACGTGTGATTGCTTGTTTAAAACACTGGGGCCGAACCGAAAGTTTGTTTCTCGACGTTTAAACAGCTGATCACATGTATCTTTACTTCATACGCGCAATCAGCTCTTGACAGGGGATCGCGGCCCCCCTTACCCCCCCAGTCGCAGATCCAGTGGGCTCTGATGCTACACCACTGCATAGATTATTCAGAAATAAAATGGTTTTACCTATGCATTCATTGAAGTTTTTACCCTGCCATATACATTAATGGTTCTGTCTGCTAAACTGCCTTTCTTACAGAACACAATGATACTACATGACGGCGAGTATTTGCCTACCACAGGACTCCAAGCAGTACGCATAATGGGTGAATTTATTCCTTGAATATATGAATAGATTTCCTTGTTCCTTACACGGTAACAAAACAACAGAGGGGAAAACCTGTGTTGAAGCATTTACAAGTTTCATATAAATCATTCTGTTATGTTAAGAAGATTTTGTTGCTCACAAAAGAATAAAAATATAATTTTGCTTGGCTGATATAAGAAAGTACAACTCTAATAGCAGAAATACATAAAATATTTCTGTTGCAAATATTTCCAAAGCAATTAGAGACACATACATAAAAGTCATATCCCTTCAGGCCCATTCTATTAAAGCTTCAGAAAATGAAAGCTAATGTAAACAGGCACTGCAAGTCTAATAACCCAGATATATTGCCATACATGGCCCTGCTGGAATGGATAGATATATTCCTTTTAATTGTCTGCAGATTTCACCAGATTGAAAACAGCAAATGGACTGGAGGCTTCTTGAAGTTTACATTTAGGTTCTATATAATATATTAAGCACTGTTAATGGTAATTGGACACTTTCTGCTTAGTTTTGTTTTTAAGTTAAGTAAAACAACATCAGGAAGATTCAATATGGCTCAATACGTTACCCCTAAGTAATTTCAGCTTAACATGGATTTTAGGACACAGCGCCATTTTCAAATGTTTTTGCATGTGCACCCGATACAAAACCCCTATTGTTAAGTTTTGCGATACCTCGTAACTTAACAGGGTTCTGTAGTGCGACTTTATTCCATCACTACCGGAACGTCTTACCTTTATGCAATCCCACAATGCAATACCAGACGTAATCTTGTTATCTCTAGTATTGTATCGCGGGATCACACAAAGGTAAGTAATGCCAATATTTTATATTGAATTTCCCCACTTGTGTTTTATTTCTGGAAACAATGACTAGTGACTGCATAAGGGTTAGGTCCCACTATGTGCTTTGTGTTCCATTTTACATTTTGCATGCATTTTGGACAATGCGTTTTGTCCTGGTCTGTTTGCGGAAAGCACATAGTAGGACCTAAACCTAATTCTGGTTTACTGGGCAAAGGTCAGTCTTACACGTTAAACATTATTTGTTACAATAATGAATAAATTACAAGGCTCTGCCATACTAAAGCCTATGCTTAAGCAAGGTACAACCTTACTTTTCATTATTTGAATATACTTTTCTTTGGAACTAATTATTCATTAGTTACTATAGTTTACTGGACCAAAATAGATATGGACTAGAACTTGGACCCGAGTTTGAGCCGAACTATTCGAGTTCGAACAGGCCCGGACTTCTTGAACTATCCTGGATTTCTCAGACTTTCGATAATTTCCAGACTTTCAATAATTATCGAAAGTACGAACTTTCGAGGCTCGCAAATATGCGAGTAAAAGGACCTTTTACTAACATGTGAGTAAATATCGAATAAACAAATATGCCAGTAAAAGGTCTATATAACAATATGCGAGTAAATATCGAATTAACGAATATGCGAGTAAAATGTCTATATACCAATACGTGAGTAAAAATCGAATTTACGAATATGTGAGTAAAATGTCTATATACCAATACGCGAGTAAATATCGAATAAACGAATATGCCAGTGATGTATACAAAGGTACACTCCATGATGCAGTCTATGGAGAGTTCCATAGCCCTTGAATAGTTCGGTAAACCTCAAAACGTTCGGTAACCCTCGAATCTGCAAATCGTTTATGGGATAATTATCGAATGTTCGAACGCGAGAGCTCGAAAGTAGTGCGCGTGAGAGTAAAATAGATTTTTCGAAAGTCCTGGATATTCGAATGTGTTCCCCAGACCATTTACATTAAGTTACCAGTGATATTTTTATTCTATTTAATCTGAACTATTTGACTCCCATTGACTTTAATAGGTCCGTTTTCGAACCTTCCGTATAGTTCGAAAGTTCGAGAACGGACCAAATTTTTGGAAGTTCGGCCATCTCTAGACCAAAACCAAGCATGTTTATTTCAAGTCCTGATTTCTAAGATCTCTAGGATCGGATATCATCAAGCCTGTGTTATTATGACGCTGGAGTGTTGTAATGGGTTCCAATCATCCTAAGATAGATAGAACCTTACAGTACATACTATAATACAGTACATGCTATAATCAGAGGATTTCCCTCACCACTTATCTAGAGTGGCCTCAGTGCAGCCATGTTCCTGGCCAGTTGCCAAGACCCAACAGCACAATATATATAAAAAAAATCAAAATGAATGTGCACATTGCATGTGAAGGTTCTAATTCATCCAGGTCATGGTATATCTGTTGTATTCAATTAGATCAACTGGACTTGAAGTTTAGGTCTTGAAGACGTTTTGCTAGTCATCCAACTGGCTTTCATCCAACAAATTCACTTTGCATAGATTTCGAGCAAAATTTTTGAAAAGGCACTAATTTGATTGGAAATAAAATTGAATTGGAAATTCAGCTTCATGTGGACGAAAGGTTGCAAAGCTGTTTTCTTGCCATTTGCACAAATTTTTGCGAAAGAAAATCTTATGAATAAACTTCATAGTCTTCTCCAATTAATGCTTAAAAACTAAACTCATGATCTTATCTGGACATGCCCTTGAATAAAGGCATTCTGGCAACGTCATTGCCTTCCTCAGCAATATAAGCGAAATGTCTATCCCATTTAAATGCAAAATCTGTATACTGTGTATGCTTGATGAGGAACAATGGGACAAAATATCATAGACCCCAATAGAAACTCTATTCTATGCCCACAAAACCATAATACTTGAATGGATGGCTCCTGAGTACCCGACGTTGGCACAATGGAAGGCCTTGGTTAATGCCACATTATCATATCTCAAGATAGTATATCGTAAGAGAGGATGCCCAAGTAAATTCATAAAAATTTGGAAACTATGGATAGACAATCATGATACTACTGTTAAGATTTGATGACCCCCCTTCCCCTCCTATTCCTATCTTTCCCCACCCCCCTCTATCTCAGAGATGCTTTTCCAACAGGTAATCTATTGAAGGCTGGCACGTTCTTTTGTAAATGGTTACAATAGTTTAACTGTTTTCCACGCATAACTTTTTCAAAATATGTATTATACAATCTAAACTATGTATATTGGTCACCTGCAAATGCTGTTCAAATTATTGTTGTAAATACTGTATACTACGCTCTTACCATTTAATAAAAATGAAGTTAAAAAAAAATAATAATAAACTGATGATTTACTTGTATATCCAAAGCTCATATCCAATCAATTATTCCAGAACCATTTCCCGTTCTTCTTCGCGATCAACCTACAATCGCAAGGTCATGCCTCGCCTAATCATTTTGCGATTGTATATCAAAGAATAGCTGGAAAGGCGGTTCTGGAAGAATTTATTGAATGACGCTGGATTGGTCAGCAGGAAAGTTCTAGTGTATGGGCACCTTAAAGGGCACTGAAAAAATAAAGTTTGGCCATTTAGTTTTATTGAAGAACGGGAGGTAAAGGAACTGTGTCTGCGCATGTGCATAGAAGACAGAGTCCATCGGGACCTGTCAAACTACGCAGCGGAAGAGCGAGTGATTGGTAAATTCCTTACATTCTTTCCTGGTTCCTGATCGTTTTATTGAAGAACGCGAGGTAATACACAGCTCCTTTAACTCCAGTTCATCAATAAAACTAAATGGCCAAACTTTATTTTCTCAGTGGAGAGGCATGGAAACATTTCCTTCTGCTGTACCTGATCAGGATCAATGTAAGGATCAGATATGAGATTGATTTTCAGGCCCTGTTGCCACCGGAAAACAAACTCTGATTTGTCTAAAATAAATTGGGTGGGGTTTCTTAAAGGGCATGTCCACCCCTTTAGAAAACTTTTGTTTCTCTTGCCCTACCATGCCAGCAGATTGTTTGTCCCAACTGGTTGTTCGCCACTATCGAGCAGTCGGCCGGAACAAGTCACTGTCGGTTTGGGATTGAATTTGTGTTGATCTATTGGATCTGTGTAGCAGGAATAAGTCTCCGTTTCTGTAGTTACTTGAGATACTTGTTTTAATCAGTCATGGAACTGATCTGGCATTTTTCACAACGGTTAGCTTTATATCAAATGCAGCTTTCTCCTCTGTGAATCCTGTCATAACAAGTAGATTCACTGGAAATACCAAACAAGAAGTTGCTTAGGAGAGTATACTTTTAGGCCTCGGCCCCACTTGAAAGCACAGTAACACATGCAGGATTTTAGCAATATGCTGGTGTGCGTTACTTGCTATTAGAGATGGCGGAACTTCCTAAAGTTCGGTCCATTTTTGAACATTCGAACTTCAGTAAAAATTCGAAAGTTCGAATTCGGACCCATTAAAGTCAATGGGAGAATGATAGTTTGAAAATTCTGGGTTTACTGCAGTTAATCTAACAATGGTAACTTACTGTGAATGGCTGTGGCGCCTGGGAAATGGTCTGGGGAAGATGTCACTATCACCAAAACTTGTTAAAACACTTCCTAAACACGAGCCGGCAATTGTCGGTTTTTGTGCAAGCCAAGTTCGAAGGTTACGGCCAATTCGAGGGTTACCAAATGATACTTTCGAGGATTATCGAAAACTAACGATAATTTCGAGGGTTATCGAAAATCGAAGACTACATTCTAGGGTTAGCGAACGGCCCATAAATTCGATAATTATCTTTTTTTCAATAATTATCAAAAATACAGCCGCGAGTCCGGAAAAACGAACAGTTTGAACCCAAACTAGTTAGAATAGTTAGAGTCTGCCAAACTCATGAAGTTCGTCTCGAACTCGCGTTCGAATTTAATTTTGTGTCCATCTCTACTTGCTATGTGAGTTGTGCTGTAATAGATGTATTATTGGAATTAACGCAATATATGAAAAACTGTACCTATAAAGAACCTACCGTAAGTGCAGCAACATACAAGGGGCATATCTACTAACCCCCAGTATCGGAAGCCTCTGTTTTATGGTTCTTTGCTGGTGACTGTGGGAAAATTGAAAACAAAAATGCATTCCTTCACTGTGGTAGGGGTTTTTGTGTGTTTTATCTGCAAGGCATGAAACTGCATGGAGGGGTGTGTACAGTGCAGTACCAAGCAATTTACTAGCCTGGACAAGAAAGATTGTTTTATATTCAAAAGTTACTGGCCCCGTGTTATTGCATACTGTGCCTTTAACAATCATAAATTTTATGTCCGTGATCATATAATAATAAAAGTAAATGTCAGCAATTGTAATTGTATGATCACCTATACAATACCATTGCAGTACTTTAGTACCGCATTATATTGTACTACCACAGCCGTACTTCTACGATAACCCACGGTCCAACCCACCGATACTGTGGTTTATTAAATTTCCCCATAGTACTATATGGATTGCACTAATGAATGATTCCTTTAAAGGGTATGTCCACCCTTAAAATAATTTTTTAATATATGATTCCTCCTGTCCTCCCAGCCCCAACCGCTATATTTTTACTCTTAGAAAGTTCCCCAAACTTTACTTACCTCCCCTCTTTCCTCCGCCGCGCTGCCGGCCCTCTGCTTGCGAGAAAATGCAAGCAGAGGGGTGGGACCGGCAGTCGCATCTGTGATTGGCTGAGCGGCAGCCAATCACGGACGCGGCTGCCGGGAGTTCATTTCGGCAGGGGAAAGAGGAAAGGTGAGTAAAGTTTGGGGAGCTTTCTAAGAATAAAAATGGAGCGGTTGGGGCTGGGGGGACAGGGGGAATCATATATATTAAGGGTTTTACACTAGGGGGTATCGTCTATCTATCGTCTATCTATCGTCTATCTATCGTCTATCTATTGTCTATCTATCTATCATCTATTTATCCATCTATCTATATATCTATCTATCTATTATCTATCTACCTATCTGTATCTATTTCACCCTGTATGGATATCATCTATCTTTTTCTATCTATCTTCAATCAAACTGTCTTTATCTATCTGTATCTATCTATCACTGTCTGTCTCTCTTTCCCCCTTGCCTAGATTTCTGTCTTTGTGTGTTTCAATCTCCACAAAGTACACAATGGGCATGGTTTTGTTTGTCAAGAATGGCCTAAAATGTTTCGCGGTGTGCGCGCGTATGCCACTGGGCTTGGCTTAAATAGGTGTGGTTTAAAAATAAATGCAGCTCTTTGCACCTTTTGGTTTTTCATAAATGCCCCTAGATTGTTTTTAGAAATGTTGGTAACTATGGTGATGTATCTCCTATCCATTGATTCAATATACTATTTCTGCCTCAGGGATAAATCTGCCCTGACCTTGCTTTTCTTCAAAATACATTTTTGATAGTAGCTGCATTGTGCTCTCAGCGCCCAAAATATAAAGGGTTCAAAACCCAACGAGGTGAAAGACTTCCCAGTAAGACTGTTTGCATACCTTGGTTAGATATTCCCAAAAAATTCCAATAATGATAAAGCAAAAAGACATGGAACATAGAAATATACTATTCCTACTAATCCCTCCCCATTCATAACAGGCCAGTGCTAAAAATGAAGTGGAGTGAAAGTATGATCTACCCTAAAGGCATTTTATGGTAAATTAATTTAGTTAATAATATACTGTAAATACTTTAAAAGGCCACTACAGGGGTGCACTTACATGAAGCAAACTGAAACATTTGCTATGGGCGGACCCCTGCAGAACACTTAAAGGGCATGTCCACCCCCAAAACTATAATCCCCCCACTACTGGCCCCATTGTGTAGTGTAGTTTAATCCTTACCTTACATCCCAGCTCCATCTGGTTCTTCTGCTATCCTCCCCTAAAGTCCAAATAAACACCCACCAGGAGTACTGCAGAGTCCATTTAGGACTCTGCCTCCTGTCTCCCCTCCGGGAGAAGTTTGGCATGCGCACTGCAGCCCTTCTCCCCCTCCCTTCCTCTCTCTCTCCCTCCCGATTAGGATTCCCTTCCCCTAGTGTAAAACCCTTTATACATAATATTCTCCCTGTCCCCCCATCCCCAACTGCTATAGTTTTAAGTTCATAAAGTGCCCCAAACATTACTTACCTTCCCTCTTTCCTCCGCTGCACTGAACTCCCGGCAGCCGCGTCCATGATTGGCTGCCGCTCAGCCAATCACAGACGCGACTGCCGGTCCTGCCCTTCTGCTTGCATTTTCTCGCAAGCAGAGGGCTTGGCAGTGCGGCCGAGGAAAGAGGGATGGTAAGTAATATTTGGGCCACTTTCTGAACTTAAAACTATAGCGGTTGGGGCTGGGGGGACAGGGAGAATATTATATAAAAAAATAAAAACTTTTTTAGAAGGGTGGACATGCCCTTTAAAAGGCAGCAGTAAAAAAAAAACAAAAAAAAAAAAAAACCAACTTCCTGTAATACCGCGTTTCAGCACCAGTCCACCAATCAGTGTTAAGTCAGCCCTCCAGTTCACCAGTCAGTGTTAGTCAGCCCTCCATACCCACCTGCACCATCCATGCTTATGTTCCCGGATGAAGCCATGCCAGCTTCACATGTCACTCCTCGTCTGCTGATAGGCAGCATTTAAAAGTTGTTTCAGGTGTCAAAAACTCTAGGAACACCCCTGGGCCACTAACAATATTTCATGGTGCTAGGAGGGATCAGTTTCTGTCTGCACATCAATCCCTATAAATAACATTCAAAACAAAGTGGCAAAATTCAACGGTAACAGCTTTCCCCAGAAAACTTACAAATCTGCAACATGCAGAACGGAACCCAGCCATACTGTGCGCATTGTGTTCCTTTTTTAACACATAACTGCACAACTTTTAATCTGGATCACGAGTTTTATTTGAACACAAATGCAAAAAAATGCTGTGCAAAATGCAAGCAAATATGTAGTGTTATTTTCTGTGCAAGGCAGTGTGACCTCACCATGAACCCCTAGTCCCCTAGTCCCCTTTTCCCATGAGCAGCAGCACCAACTTTTCCCAAGATGCCCATGTAAATGCCAAGAACATTCCTTCATAGAAATGTCTTTGATTTGATCCAACCTGCACTGCACCAGGTCATGTAACAAATATGTTATCTGGGATGTGGAAGGTAACATTCAGTACCATGCAGTCATGGCAGGAATGTAACTTGTGGAGGAGGAACATTATACCTCATCTTCAAAGAAAGAGGAAAACAGAAATCTGGAAACCAGCACCAAGAAAAGGAACAAGAAAGGCAAGCATTTAAATTTCCCAGAGGCCTCAGCGCAAGGATCTTCACTGCACATAAACCACATTCAGTTAAATTATGGAGCACTACAACAAAAGTGGAGAACCGCGAAAAACAAACAAATGGCTACCTGCTACTTGGGTCCCACACACAGTCCACAAATGTAAAGGAAACAAGCCTCCCACTAAAAAACAATAAGAAGAAATAAGGGGCAGATTCAAATTTATTGATATTTTTATTGATATTGTGGTAATTTGAATCTTCCCCTTTAATGTGCTTCTATGTCTGATGAAGTTTGTTTGAATGAAACGTGTTGCATGCTGTTATTTGGCTAAAATTCCCTTACTATATACTTTTTGGTGTTTTTTACTATCTGCAATTGATGTTTTTATATGTGTTCACTGGACTGTTTTATTTGTTTTCCTGTTTATAGCCATTAGGATCCAGCGTTAGGTGCCCAGACCCTTCCCCCATGACTGTTGAGTGATTCGTTCTTCCCTGCAACCCCATGTGATCGGACCTCTGCAGACCCACGCGATTGGACTGGGCGCTGGTGGATACTGTCGGCGGTGATTGCGGCGAGTGTGCGGAGATCGTGTGGAGTTTGGTAGAGAAGGGGCAGCTGGTGGCATCCTTCCCCCACTGTGTGTGGCGACCCACTCTGAGGGCCTTTGGAGTTGGGGAATCGGGATTTTCGTGGGACTCCCTGTGTTTGATCATGCTCCTCTGCTGCCTTCTGTGAAGAGCTCCTGCTTCGCTAGTGTGGACGTAGGTCCCGGTCTGGGGTGTGAGGGTCTGTTGCTCCTAACTTGTGTTGGTATTTACAGGCGGTTTATATAGTGGATAATGCACCCCTAACTATAAATTATAAGGATATTAGAAGTCACCGAGGAGTTCCGTGACCATATAAAAGCACGAGGCCGCAGGCCGAGTACCTTTTATACAGGGCACGGAACTCCAAGGTGACTTCTAATATCCTTTTAATTTACAGTTCGGGTGCATTATTTATTATAACCTACCCCTTTGTGGCTTCTGGTTTCCTTCTCCTCCTGGAACTGTAAGATTATAAGGCTATAATCTTACAGTTCCTCGCATAGAAATCCACTACAGGGGTAGGTTATATAGGTATATTTTTATTTATCTTAGATGCCCAGGACTTTTAACATATTACTGTTGCTATATTTACAATTTGTTTCATTGGCCGTGGACATCATTGTATTACATTTGTTGCGAATTTTATTTTTGTGAGAACATTCCTATATCTTTAGTAATAAATATTGATTAAGTGGCGGCTATTTTCCTGCTATTTCTTATTATTGTTAAATTATAGAGCAACAGAAGGAGATGGAGTAATGGGTAACCCCAGTCTCCAGCCAAGTACATGATGATTCAGCTCCCCTACTACACCCTGCCTGCTCTGTGAATTGAAGGAAAGACGGACTATTGTTCCAGGATCTAACTTTGCTTCCATTAGTCACCAGTCTGGAAAGAACTTGCAGAATAAAAACAACATACAATTCCTAAACCAATAACACTGAGGCATGGGTAACCCTCAGGTAGTACACAAACACTCACTATTAATCCACATGGAATTTTACAACACTGTGGGATGGTATGGATGAGGCCCCCAAGCACAACTACACCTCCCCGAAACTTGACAATCTATTGGCTAAATTAAACGAAGGTTGAATAAAAAAATCAGCTAAAGGCCATTCACAGTAAATTGGATCTGAACAACTAAATATATTGTCATTTTATTGCATGAAATGCAGCTGGTAATATTTTTAGGGCCTCATTCAATAAAAAAGGGTAACATTTTGCCCGTGTTCTTAATCTGAAGCAACAAATCAGATGTTATCAAAGTTTTCTAACTGTAGTAGACCAGTAAAAACGTATCATTTGATTGGATGAGGCAAATTAACCTCTTGCACCTCTTGCTGAATAGCTATACGGTAGCACTTCCTGGCATTTGCATATGCCTCTTGTTTTCCACGGTGCTTTCTCTCCAGATGCCTGTCTGTGTCCCAATAGTCTGTATACGAAAAAATCAGAAGGAGAGGGCACGCACACAAATCACAAATGTGTAGGGCACTTAGCCCATTTATTTTACCACCAACTGAACAACGTTTTGGGGGACTCCAATTGGTGGTAAAATAAATAGGCTAAGTGCCCTACACATTTGTGATTTGTGTGTGTGCCCTCTCGGATACAGACTCTTACTGAATAAGCATGTAGTGCAGGACTGGCGTGATTCAGAGCACGTTTAGGGCATCGCATGCCAGTGGGGGCAATGCAAACCCCCCCCCCCATTGGCTGTGTTGCGCTTCTGTCTGAAATAGTTATGCACATGATCACCATTTTTAGTGCAAATTGCATTAATTGCGATTTTGGACTATTTTGGCAATATCAAGTGCAAAGTTAAAAGTGTGCATAAAGCGCACTGCAAAAATTGCGTACCTTGTGTGTGTACTTCTACGTATTCCAGTTTGGAGAGTGATTTACAATTTGATTTGAGTGGTGGATTTGGAAATGTGCTATAAAGCTGGATATAAACTTGTGGCGCCTGTATGGTATAACAGTCCACGGAGAAAAAAAATCCCATCTTCGTGCCAAATTCCCCACTTACCCATTAACAGCATCTCCCCACCCCACATGTAATCACTGCAGGGATGATATTGTATATTGGGAGTATAGACTGAAAGTTATTGTTCTGCTTACCTGCAACAAGTCTTCACTTAACACTTCGGTTTTTTCTGCCCTGGAAGACACATAATAAAGAAAAATAAGTTTTAGGTACCGAAAAGTATTTAACGTTGTATTTGATATAACATAAAATTGGAATCCAATTGGAAATATATGCAAAGCCAGGCATGAACAGAAGTATAGGACTTTTTTAGAATAATTATTATTATTCATCATTATACTCTGCCTGAATAAGTCACAATCTGTATAAAAGCAAAAAGCCAATCCCACTGTCTAACATTCCAATAGTTACATTAAAGATATTATAAGCTAAATAAAATAAGGATAAACTACTCCCCTCTATCATGGGTGAGTAACAATATAATTCTAGGTCACAGCATCAATATGTTACTCAAAGCAAATTAATACCCTTGTCGAGCCTCCAGTAAGATAATAAAATGACCATAAACATTCCGGCAGCCATACACCCAAAGATGTTGTTCATAAGAATAACGGCATATTGGATGTGCACTGAAAACCTACAATATAGCATTAATGTAAACCTACTACATTGCTGAGTATATTGAAGAAAGGTCAGTCCTAGATTCATTATCTGGCACAATTTTACTATACATACAAAAATTAGAAGTCTAGTGCACATCCAATTAATTTGCTTACATTTTACTTTACCATTGTAATGCGACTTAAAAAGCTTGCCCTTCTCTCTGGATAAATTAAAGCAATTAGTTCAATAACTATTATTATTATTATTATTATTATTATTAATAATTATTTTAAGCCCAGCAACCACTTTACAGTTTGCTTTATTCTGCTGGGTCCTGACTTTTAAACTTTTTACCTTCTTAGGAGACGTAATTCTCAAACTTTGTCTTTATATCACTACCTGCTTTTTATGGGATGAAATTTTTCTACGGTTATCCGTAGATTGGCCATTCACAAAGTGATACACATGGCATACACATAGATACAAAAAGATCTCTAACATGCATACCATGTTTCATATGACAATATTCATGGTAAACCTGCATCTATTACATGGCTACTACAGTGGCTACAAAGGCTAGAATCTCTTTTGTTCCAATCTCTCTGTATTTACAAGGAATATTTCCGACCGACCGATAGTGCCGTGGATTGGTCGACCGGAAATATCTGATAGTGTGGGGCGGACAGCTGCGACCGACCTCGGTCACCCATTCGTCTGAATTATACAAAAGGACAATTGGGTCCATTGGTAACTTACGTCCGACTGTGTGGTTCCCTATGGGACCACATGATTGGAAACGCACTGTCGGCCACTGCCACTATTACCACGACCGACAGTCATTTGTCCCGGGACAAATAGCCCTGTGTGTACCCGATTGGGTGTAAATACAGCAACTAACAATATAATGCAGCAATGCACCAAACACTCCAATCATTTTATTTATAGTTTAATTTTCTATACATATTTACAACAGGAAAAAACCCACCAACCTGGTGGTTGCGGATACATTGAAGGATATTGTGCAGTGAGATGAAGTTTTCTCACACAGATATTGAGTTTCAGTTAAGCTACCAGTTGGGGGCTGGGAAGTGTTTATACATAATGTATGAATCTTGCAATATGGCAGCAAGCTGACTCAGGACTGTTCAGGTGTAACATACGGTGATCTTTCTGCTCTCCTAGTTTTACTCCCCTGACTGCCATACACAAAGCATCTGCAGTATCCAATCACATGCTATAACATGTCTGAGCAGCCATAAAACATCACTCAACTGCCAGTGAAAAAGCCAGGCATGCACTTGTACAAACAGAGAAAAGTTTACAGAGCAAGGAAGAAATGCAATTTATATTATGTCATTTTTCATGTTTATCTTATAAAAAAATAGTATTGTGGATTTATATAGTGCCAACATCTTCCGTAGCGCTTTACAATTACATTGATACATTCAAATCTAGCCCTGCCCCAAATAGCTTACAATCTAAGCACTTTATTTCACACATCCAACCGATCAGTATGTGTTTATCATTGTGGGGGATACCAGAGTGCCAGAAGGAAACCAATGCAAACACAATAAGAACATACAAACTCCTTCCAGAATTATGTCCACAGGCGGATTCGGACCCGGGACTTCAGCGCTGCAAGGCTGTACTTCCCATAACATTATAACATATGGTTTGTTATTGCCTTTTAAATAGGAAGCTAAACTGCTACATTTGTATCTACAAACATGCGGTGATGGGCACTGCCTCTCTTTCGATTTCCCACAGCCCTCTGCAATTGGTGACTTGGGCACCATTCTGGTTTAAGAGGCTGGTGACAAATAAAGCTTGGCAGGGGGAAGGCGTTACCAGCAGCACAGGATTTTTGGAATAATAGGAGGAACAGGAAGTAAAATCACATTAAATTTAAGTTAAAAAGATGCATTAAAAACTAAACATAATGCAACTCTAGGTGCAAAGCTAAATTTTTTAGGAAGACTACAGTCCTATTCACAGAACTAATATTGCAACTGTTCTCACATTCCCATCAACATTTACATGGGTTTTGTCATGCAATATATCACACATAACATTTTTAGGATTTTCCCATTTTGTACACTGCAAATAAAGAAACAAGCAGCAGCACACATCTTGCAGCTGCTAACATGTCCACCAGAAGGTATTAGAATGGTATAATAAATATATACAATATTTAGCTAAAAGATAAATCTATTCGTGTGACTGTCACTTTGATGTTCACAAATGGTTAACTTCTGGCACCCATGGGACAGCATTTCGATCAGACGCAGTTTAAAAGATGCCTGGTACAACTGGAAATGCTACACTCAATTACTGTCACTAATCAAAAAGGATCTAGCCTACAATTCCCAGAATTTCCCATAAGCCAAAGCAAACCTGTGGCAAAGACCTGTGCCAGGGTGAGTTAGTTTTATACAAGATCTACCATAGCTTTAAGACTTTTTAAAAAAAAGTTTTTCTGTGTTAAAGGTTTCCACATGTTATAAACCCAGTCTCCTGCTGATTCCTTGCACTGACTCACTGGTAAGGAATTTGCTCTTTCCTCCTCCTCCTGTTGGAAACCTGTTACACATCCTGTAGCTGGAATTGGCTGTACTGTACCATGTTCTTATAGCAGTGGTTGGTTGATGGAGCATCATGTCTCACTGGGAGACTTTCCAACACAAACATGGGACAAAGCATCAGGGGCCGCAGAGGATGCTACACATTCAGGTTTATCAAAGTGCAGCATTCCCATATATTGTTTCCCTATTGATAAAGCCACACACCAAACCACAGAGGGAGGAAAGGCATAAACCTTGCAGAATTCGTCCAAGTCAATGCTAGTGGCAGTGCTAGAAGGCCAAACATCTCCCAATAGTCTGCACACTACTTGGAGATTGAATGATTAAATGCAGTTGGTTTAATATGTTGTGTACCTATAGGATGCCTTGATGATGCTTGTGTTGTTGAAATTGTGTGTTAATTAAATACCGTAGTGTGCACAATGACTACAATTGGTCAATGCGGATTTTAGTGGTACAATGGGTTTCTTTATGGGGCTTCCCAGCAGGAGAAGCAACAATATCATGGTGACCCACAGAAAGTCACTATTGCGATGTAATAAAACCGTATCATCTCTCGATGAACTGCAAATCATTAGCTTGAAAGTTTTAAAGAGGTGCAGCTCAATCCTACACTAACCTTTATTACATTGGTGGATTGCCCTGTATAGTGTCTAGACAGCCTCTGGATCCTACAGCTCCACATTTGTTGCTTGGAATAGGCAGTATTTCTTTACATAGTCCTCAAAGGAGGTGTAAAGTCTACAGGAGAAGCTACTGAATAGAGGACATCTTCACTGATATGCACAGACATATTTTATCATTTGTTTTGGTTATTTTAGAATAGGTTGAGATAAAAATAAATAAGTGTAAAGATTGAGTATAATGAAATGGTGTAGTCACTGCAAGTATAAAGAACTCCAGAGGGAATAACGTATTACATTACTAAATTGCATGACTAGATTGCAGTTAAATGAAATTACACAGATGCATGTACATGGAATTATTTCATTAGAGGGACAGAGAGAAGTGTTTAGTCTCTGGGGGGAATCAATGCTTTGTATTTTGACAGGCCTTTTCAAGTGGAAGCTCTGCAAGGTCACAGTATTGACCTGTACAGAAAGTACCTGCTCTCAGCCAATTATAATTGAAGAAAAACAAACTAATTATACTAATGAAACAGATATTGTTTTTGGATTTATTAGGAAGAAGGGTTAAGCTCAATACTGGCCCACAGAGTTACAGGGGAATCCCCTGGTGGGCCCATAGCCCATCCACCCAAGAAAACAGAGAAAAGTGGTCAAATTTAAATACAAAGCAAAAGGGACAGTAAAGGTTCATACACACGTGCAGTTTAATAAACAATAGGAGTCAGTTGGAGTAAGATAGATATTATTATTATTGTGGATTTATATAGCGCCAACATCTTCCGTAGCGCTTTACAATTACATGTATACATTCACATCAGGCCCTGCCCCGAAGAGCTTACAACCTAAGCACATTTATTTGACACATACACCCTATCAGTATGTCTTTATGATTGTGGGGGAACACGGAGTGCTCAGAGGAAACCCACGCAAGCACGGGGAGAACACACAAACTCCTTGAAGATGTGTCCAAGGGTGGAATCAAACTCAGGACTTCAGCGCTGCAAGGCATCAGTGCTAACCACTGAGACACCGTATGTAAATGTGTGATAATAGAGATATGAAATATTAGGTGGGCCCCTAAATTCGTCCTGGTCTCAGAGTTCCAGGTGGGCCCCAACAGTCCAGTCTGTTGCTGGTGGTACTAGCACCCCCCAAAAAGCATTGGATGGAAGGCCTCTTCCCCAATATAAAAGCCAGTGGGGCAGAATATCCTGATAACCCAGTTGTAGAGACAATGGGTAACACGGCAAAGTGCAGCTGGTAGAAAACACATTTTAAAGGGTATGTCTACCCTTAAAATCATTTTTTAATATATGATTCCTCCTGTCCCCCCAGCCCCAACCGCTATATTTTTACTCTTAGAAATTTTCCCAAACTTTACTTACCTCCCCTCTTTCCTCCGCCGTGCTGCCGGCCCTCTGCTTGCGAGAAAAAGCAAGCAGAGGGGCGGGATCGGCAGTCGCGTCTGTGATTGGCTGAGCGGCAGCCAATCACGGACACGGCTGCCGGGAGTTCATTTCGGTGGGGGAAAGAGGGAAGGTAAGTAAAGTTTGGGGAGCTTTCTAAGAATAAAAATGGAGCGGTTGGGGCTGGGGGGACAGGGGAAATCCTATATAAAGGGTTTTACACTAGGAGGAGGGAATCCTGAGAGGGAGGGAGAGGGAGGGGAGGGAGGGGGAGAAGGGCTGCAGTACGCATGCCAGACTTCTCCCGGAGGCCAGGTAGGAGGCAGAGTCCTATATGGTGGGCAGTTTTTGGGACTTTGGGGGGGACTACAGGAGAACCATATGGAGCTGGGATGTGAGGTAAGGATTAAACTACACTACATGATGGGGCCAGTAGTGGGGGGGGATTATAGTTTTGGGGGTGGACATGCCCTTTAATAGACGAGCTGCACGAGGTTTATAATGAGACAAATTGAGATAAATCATGAAGAAGTAATAATATTAATCTCAGCTAAGCAGTGGACTAAACCACCCATGCTTTGTGGAGGGAAATTAAAAAAAGAAGCTATTTCATTTCCATCTAAACTTCATATGTGAAAGGCCTTTACTTGGTATGACAATGATTTGCCTTGTACCTAATCTTTAATATGCAACGTGTTACTGATGTCAGGGGACGTGTAACTAAGCAGGAGCCCTGGTGCAATTCCCGCAGGCTGTAATAATTACTAACACTATATAACGACGTGGAAGACCAGGTGTTTGCTTGTTGCAGTGGCCTTTGACCAAGAGCAGCAGAAAAATAACAGTCACATCAATTCCATATTTATACACATATGGCTATAGTGAAGGGTGGTGCTGTGAGCTGTACAACAGCAATAGGAATAATGTTCTGGTGGAAAATCATCACATCATTCTACAGGCAATTAACACAACATACAAACCATAGATCTGCAGCCAGAACTATTACAGCTGACAGTCTTGCAGAAAGACAAATACCTTTCCTGTAGAAAAGTAAAGCAGCTACCAGCCCTGGTCAATGTCCAACCTTGTAACCATAGATCTAAACTGCAGGAATTTAGCAAATCTTCACTATTTATGAATTAGCATTTGAAAAAGAGGCGTGTTCACTCGTATGGATATACCAGGCTTGTACCATGCTGCAACATTCCATTCCCTGTGAACCAGAGTCTTGTGTTGGATTCCAGTCCACAGACTGAACTAGAGGCACAATCCAGGATACAAAGATTTGGAAGTCTCACATTGATATAACTATTACATCCGTGCCAGTCTCTGATAACTACCGGTAATTCCCATAAACATTTAAGGCAGTCCCTAAGGCCAGGTCGATGTAGTTAACCGAGTGGCCGGGTCAAAATAATATCTAACATCAACGAACTCCAGCATATATTTCACAATTCCATTTTCACCAAAGACCAGAAAATCACCTGAAATTTACCGCCATGCCCCACTTTCGTTGGGTCTAAATATCGAACCCATGTGTATCTAGCCCAACCTGTTCCTGTCTGTGCAATGATATTACTTAAAAAAAATAATTCCAGCTGGGTAAATCAAGTGCCGTTTCACAGCTTCGCTTTCTCTGATTTTCTAGCCGTTCTTTGAATATTACATAATCACTAAATCTACTATAATCATCTTAATTCTACAATGGATCATTTCAATATGAGAGAGCGGACACATTAACCCTCAATTACGCAGCTCAATCAGTGAACAATTGTCTAGCAATCAAGAGCTGTACATTATGACGAGGAAAATGAAGGGGAAGAGAGAATTAGGCAACATTAAAGCAAATTATAGTTTCCAAACCCCTATATGGGCCTCAGCAATAGAGCTTGATTCCTGGTTAACAAAGGTTCAGAGGGAGATCAGTGAATTAACAGGAATTTAGGGTTTCCCCCAGATAGTGTTTAGGCCTGAGGGCAAGTTTGAGAACCTTATGTATGGTACACTTTAAATGAATCGTTCCTGTAAACTTTCATCTCTTTAATAAAAGGAGAACTATATCTAAAAAGTAACTGAGCATAAATACGGTAAGTTTGTAGAACATCTAACGGACAGATAGCTGTAACTCCTACCACTGGCGTCAGCAGCATTTGGGAGAATTCATTTGTAATTCTGGAGGTTTCTGGCATTTGCGGTTCTCTGCATCCCTACTTCCTAGTGAGTAACAATCAGTTAAATCAGTCTCCAAGTCCTTTAAATTAGATCATTTTAATTATTAATCCACTAAAATGCTGCAGTAAAGCAACATAACAAAAGTCCTCAATAAAGTTAAGTTAGGGATCTTTGTATTTGATCGCAATTGGGCGAGAAGCCACCCTCCAGCTGGTCGGAAATGAAATTTCTCAGCAGGTCAGAGAATCCTTGGTTCTTTTTATTACAGTGGAACATGAAAAATTCAGTTACTACGAGAAGCAAAAAACAGCGCAGCATCTGACCCACTTAAAGGGTATCTCCACTGAGGATAAAGCATTTTTTTTTTTTTGGTTTATTTTAAAGTACACCATCCCCCAACCCTCCCCCTACCTTTTTTTCCCCAGAATTCCTTTTCGTTTGATTGCAGCAGCATGGGAAAGTTGTGCAGGTTCCTGGGGGTGTGTCTTCCCCTGTGCTGGGAGTGCTGTCACTCAATGTGCATCATCATGGTAGCAGACACACCCACTTGGCTGCAGTAAGAAATCCTTTCCTCTCTGACTCTCTAAGTTCATTTTTCCAGCTGATTATGCAGAGAGAGACAGGGGAGGAAAAGTTAAACCCTCTTCCCACACTACTGTAACAAATACAGGGGAACTTGTGTTGTTTTTAAAGGGCATGTCCACCCCAAAATTTAACTTTTGATATGTGGTAGGGCATGCTCCCCCAGCCCCAACCGCATTAATATAATTGTTAGAAAGTCCCCCGATTCTTACTTACCTGCCCTCTCTCCTCCGCTGCAGTGTTCAGGCCCTCTGCTTGCATGGAATTGAAAGCAGGGGGCTGGACCGGCAGCCGCATCTGTGATTGGCTGAGAGGCAGGGAGCGCTGCACTGAGCATGCCTCAACCTTGATGAGGTTGAGGAAGTCTCAGGCACAGCATGAGTCACACACTGCTCCTACACAGCAGTTTCCTGGACTTTGGAGGGGCACAGCAGGGGAACTATTTTGAGCAGGAATGTAAGGTAAGGATTGTTTTAAACTACTTGATGTGGCCAGTAAGGGGTTAAATTTTAGTTTTGGGGGTGGACATTCTTTACAATTGGTCCCCTCTAATGGATTGCTTAAAGGGACAGTTCAGTGGAAATTATCAATATTTGTTATTTGTTAGTTTGTGTATGCCTTCTAGTTATTCTAGATATTCTCCCTCTTTGAAAAATCAGTTGATTTCATACCCTTTGCTATTCTGCTGTTGACATTAGTGAGCTAACATTTCAGTTCTAACAGTTCCTTCTTCTTCCCAGGATGCACCACACAACCATGGAATGTTCCTAACAGTAATTTCTACTGATTGGCTGTTGGATGGGTCAAAGAGGCTCAGATCTCTACTGAGCAATGAATCAACCCAGGCACTGGGTCAGGGCAGACCTAAACGTCTCTACTAGGGGTCCTCAACAGGAAGTCAGTATTTCGGTTGCATTTATTTATACACAGACAAAATTGAATTGGCAGATTAAGGTCATTGGAATAAAAAATACTGCTCTTTTTCTGAAAAGCAAATGTATTTGCACTGAACTTGCCCTTTAACCATTGTGTGGAGGTATCCCATTGTAGAGCTTCCCCCTACCCTCTACATTAACAAAGCAGGCTGCTCGGTCACTGCAAAGCGTTGGTCTGAACAGGACTATCTGTACACATTTGCCTTTGGAATGATTTGTTAGGTATCTGTAATGTGTATGTATGTGTATGTAATGTGGCCACCTTTAGACTTTTAGTCACTTGTCTTTGTAGCAATGGAGCTTGTGAGTACACAGTACTATTTTGTAATTAAAATAATAAGTGAGAAATAAAATAAAAATAAAGAATTCACATAGACCAGGGGTGTAACTGACACACACCCTACCTGCAGAGAAGATCCTCCATCGGTTGTTTTTTAAAACAGTAAAGATACGTGTGATTGCTTTTTAAAACACTGGGGCCGAACCGAAAGTTTGTTTCTCGACGTTTAAACAGCTGATCACATGTATCTTTACTTCATACGCGCAATCAGCTCTTGACAGGGATCGCGGCCCCCCTTACCCCCCCATCGCAGATCCAGTGGGCTCTGATGCTACACCACTGCATAGATTATTCAGAAATAAAATGGTTTTACCTATGCATTCATTGAAGTTTTTACCCTGCCATATACATTAATGGTCTGTCTGCTAAACTGCCTTTCTTACAGAACACAATGACTACATGATCGGCGAGTATTTGCCTACCACAAGGACTCCAAGCATACGCATAGGGTGAATTTATTCCTTGATATATGAATAGATTTCCTTGTTCCTTACACGGTAACAAAACAAGAGGGGAAAACCTGTGTTGAAGCATTTACAAGTTTCATATAAATCATTCTGTTATGTTAAGAAGATTTTGTTGCTCACAAAAGAATAAAAATATATTTGTGCTTGGCTGATATAAGAAAGTACAACTCTAATAGCAGAAATACATAAATATTTCTGTTGCAAATATTTCCAAAGCAATTAGAGACACAACATAAAGTCATATCCCTTCAGCCCATTCTATTAAAGCTTCAGAAAATGAAATAATAAACAGGCACTGCAAGTCTAATAACCCAGATATATTGCCATACATGGCCCTGCTGGAATGGATAGATATATTCCTTTTATGTCTGCAGATTTCACCAGATTGAAAACAGCAAATGGACTGGAGGCTTCTTGAAGTTACATTTAGGTTCTATATAATATATTAAGCACTGTTAATGGTAATTGGACACTTTCTGCTTAGTTTTTGTTTTAAGTTAAGTAAAACAACATCAGGAAGATTCATATGGCTCAATACGTTACCCCTAAGTAATTTCAGCTTAACATGGATTTTAGGCACAGCGCCATTTTCAAATGTTTTTGCATGTGCACCCGATACAAAACCCCTATTGTTAAGTTTTGCGATACCTCGTAACTTAACAGGGTTCTGTAGTGCGACTTTATTCCATCACTACACGAACTTCTTACCTTTAGGCAATCCCACATGCAATACCAGACGTAATCTTGTTATCTCTAGTATTGTATCGCGGGATCACACAAAGGTAAGTAATGCATATTTTATTGAATTTCCCCACTTGTTTTATTTCTGGAACAATGACTAGTGACTGCATAAGGGTTAGGTCCCACTATGTGCTTTGTGTTCCTTTTACATTTTGCATGCATTTTGGACAATGCGTTTTGTCCTGGTCTGTTTGCGGAAAGCACATAGTAGGACCTAAACCTAATTCTGGTTTACTGGGCAAAGGTCAGTCTTACACGTTAAACATTATTTGTTACAAAATGAATAAATTACAAGGCTCTGCCATACTAAAGCCTATGCTTAGCAAGGTACAACCTTACTTTTCATATTTGAATATACTTTTCTTTGGACTAATTATCATTAGTTACTATAGTTTACTGGACCAAAATAGATATGGACTAGAACTTGGACCGAGTTTGAGCCGAACTATTCGAGTTCGAACAGGCCCGGACTTCTTGAACTATCCTGGATTTCTCAGACTTTCGATAATTTCCAACTTTAAATATTATCGAAAGTACGAACTTTCGAGGCTCGCAAATATGCGAGTAAAAGGACCTTACTAACATGTGAGAATATCGATAACAAAATATGCCAGTAAAAGGTCATATAACAATATGCGAGTAAATATCGAATTAACGAATATGCGAGTAAAATGTCTATATACCAATACGTGAGTAAAAATCGAATTTACGAATTGTGAGTAAAATGTCTATATACCAATACGCGAGTAAATATCGAATAAACGAATATGCCAGTGATGTACAAAGGTACACTCCATGATGCAGTCTATGGAGAGTTCCATAGCCCTTGAATAGTTCGGTAAACCTCAAAACGTTCGGTAACCCTCGAATCTGCAAATCGTTTATGGGATAATTATCGAATGTTCGAACGCGAGAGCTCGAAAGTAGTGCGCTGAGAGTAAATAGATTTTTCGAAAGTCTGTGATATTCGAATGTGTTCCCCAGACCTTTACATTAAGTTACCAGTGATATTTTTATTCTATTTAATCTGAACTATTGACTCCCATTGACTTTAATAGTCCGTTTTCGAACCTTCCGTAAGTTCGAAGTCTAGACGGACCAAATTTTGGAAGTTCGGCCACTCTAGACCAAAACCAAGCATGTTTATTTCAAGTCCTGATTTCTAAGATCTCTAGGATCGGATATCATCACAACTCGTGTTATTATGACGCTGGAGTGTTGTAATGGGTTCCAATCATCCTAAGATAGATAGAACCTTACAGTTACATACTATAATACAGTACATGCTATAAAGCAGGATTTCCCTCACCACTTATCTAGAGTGGCCTCAGTGCGCCATGTTCCTGGCCATTTGCCAAGACCCACAGCACAATATATAAAAAAAAATCAAAATGAATGTGCACATTGCATGTGAAGGTTCTATCATCCAGGTCATGTATATCTGTTGTATTCAATTAGATCAACTGGACTTGAAGTTTGGTCTTGAAGACGTTTTGCTAGTCATCCAACTGGCTTTCATCCAACAAATTCACTTTGCATAGATTTCGAGCAAAATTTTTGAAAAGGCACTAATTTGATTGGAAATAAAATTGAATTGGAAATTCAGCTTCATGTGGACGAAAGTTTGCAAAGCTGTTTTCTTGCCATTTGCACAAATTTTGCGAAGAAAATCTTATGAATAAACTTCATAGTCTTCTCCAATTAATGCTTAAAAACTAAACTCATGATCTTATCTGGACATGCCCTTAATAAAGGCATTCTGGCAACGTCATTGCCTTCCTCAGCAATATAAGCGAAATGTCTATCCCATTAAATGCAAATCTGTATACTGTGTATGCTTGATGAGGAACAATGGGACAAAATATCATAGACCCCAATAGAAACTCTATTCTATGCCCACAAAACCATAATACTTGAATGGATGCTCCTGATTACCCGACGTTGGCACAATGGAACCTTGGTTAATGCCACATATCATATATCTCAAGATAGTATATCGTAAGAGAGATGCCCAAGTAAATTCATAAAATTTTGGAAACTATGGATAGACAATCATGATACTACTGTTAAGATTTGATGACCCCCCTTCCCCTCCTATTCCTATCTTTCCCCACCCCCCTCTATCTCAGAGATGCTTTTCCAACAGGTAATCTATTGAAGGCTGGCACGTTCTTTTGTAAATGGTTCAATAGTTTAACTGTTTTCCACGCATAACTTTTTCAAAATATGTATTATACAATCTAAACTATGTGATATGGTCACCTGCAAAGCTGTTCAAATTATTGTTGTAAATACTGTATACTACGCTCTTACCATTTATAAAAATGAGTTAAAAAAAATAATAATAAACTGATGATTTACTTGTATATCCAAAGCTCATATCAATCAATTATTCCAAACCATTTCCCGTTCTTCTTCGCGATCAACCTACAATCGCAGGTCATGCCTCGCCTATCATTTTGCGATTGTATATCAAAGAATAGCTGGAAAGGCGGTTCTGGAAGAATTTATATTGAATGACGCTGGATTGGTCAGCAGAAAGTTCTAGTGTATGGGCACCTTAAGGGCACTGAAAAAATAAGTTTGGCCATTTAGTTTTATTGAGAACGGGGAGTAAAGGAACTGTGTCTGCGCATGTGCATAGAAGACAGAGTCCATCGGGACCTGTCAAACTACGCAGCGGAAGAGCGAGATTGGTAATTCCTTACATTCTTTCCTGGTTCCTGATCGTTTTATTGAAGAACGCGAGGTAATACACAGCTCCTTTAACTCCAGTTCATCAATAAAACTAAATGGCCAAACTTTTTTTCTCAGTAGAGGCATGGAAACATTTCCTTCTGCTGTACCTGATCAGATCAATGTAAGGATCAGATATGAGATTGATTTTCAGGCCCTGTTGCCACGCGAAAACAAACTCGTATTTGTCTAAAATAAATTGGGTGGGGTTTCTTAAGGGCATGCCACCCCTTTAGAAAACTTTTGTTTCTCTTGCCCTACCATGCCAGCGATTGTTTTTCCCAACTGGTTGTTCGCCACTATCGAGCAGTCGGCGGAACAAGTCACTGTCGGTTTGGGATTGAATTTGTGTTGATCTATTGGATCTGTGTAGCAGGAATAAGTCTCCGTTTCTGTAGTTACTTGAGATACTTGTTTTATCAGTCATGGAACTGATCTGGCATTTTTCACAACGGTTAGCTTTATATCAAATGCAGCTTTCTCCTCTGTGAATCCTGTCATAACAAGTAGATTCACTGGAAATACCAAACAAAAGTTGCTTAGGAGTATACTTTTAGGCCTCGGCCCCACTTGAAAGCACAGTAACACATGCAGGATTTTAGACAATATGCTGGTGTGCGTTACTTGCTATTAGAGATGGCGGAACTTCCTAAAGTTCGGTCCATTTTTGGAACATTCGAACTTCAGTAAAAATTCGAAAGTTCGAATTCGGACCCATTAAAGCCATGGAGAATGAAGTTTGAAAATTCTGGGTTTACTGCAGTTAATCTAACAATGGTAACTTACTGTGAATGGCTGTGGCCCTGGGAAATGGTCTGGGGAAGATGTCACTATCACCAAAACTTGTTAAAACACTTCCTAAACACGAGCCGGCAATTGTCGGTTTTTGTGCAACGCAAGTTCGAAGGTTACGCCAATTCGAGGGTTACCAAATGTATCCTTTCGAGGATTATCGAAAACTAACGATAATTTCGAGGGTTATCGAAAATCGAGGACTACATTCTAGGTTTGCACGGCCCATAAATTCGATAATTATCTTTTTTTCAATAATTATCAAAAATACAGCCGCGAGTCCGGAAAACGAACAGTTTTTGAACCCAAACTAGTTAGAATAGTTAGAGTCTGCCAAACTCATGAAGTTCGTCTCAACTCGCGTTCGAATTTAATTTTGTGTCCATCTCTACTTGCTATGTGAGTTGTGCTGTAATAGATGTATTATTGGAATTACGCAATATATGAAAAACTGTACCTATAAAGAACCTACCGTAATTGCAGCAACATAAAAGGGGCATATCTACTAACCCCCAGTATCGGAAGCCTCTGTTTTATGGTTCTTTGCTGGTGACTGTGGGAAAATTGAAACAAAAATGCATTCCTTCACTGTGGTAGGGTTTTTGTGTGTTTTATCGCAAGGCATGAAACTGCATGGAGGGGTGTGTACAGTGCAGTACAAGCAATTACTAGCCTGGACAGAAAGATTGTTTTATATTCAAAAGTTACTGGCCCCGTGTTATTCATACTGTGCCTTTAACAATCTAAATTTTATGTCCGTGATCATAAATAATAAAAGTAAATGTCAGCAATTGTAATTGTATGATCACCTATACAATACCATTGCAGTACTTTAGTACCGCATTATATTGTACTACCACAGCCGTACTTCTACGATAACCCACGGTCCAACCCACCGATACTGTGGTTTATTAAATTTCCCCATAGTACTATTGGATTGCACTAATGAATGATTCCTTTAAAGGGTAGTTCCACCCTTAAATAATTTTTTAATATATGATTCCTCCTGTCCCCCACCCCAACCGCTATATTTTACTCTGAAAGTTCCCAAACTTACTTACCTCCCTCTTTCTCCCGCCGCGCTGCCGGCCCCTGCGAGAAAAGGCAAGCAGAGGGGTGGGACCGGCAGTCGCATCTGTGATTGGCTGAGCGGCAGCCAATCACGGACGCGGCTGCCGGGAGTTCATTTCGGCAGGGAAAGAGGAAGGTGAGTAAAGTTTGGGGAGCTTTCTAAGAATAAAATGGAGCGGTTGGGGCTGGGGGGCAGGGGGAATCATATATATTAAGGGTTTTACACTAGGGGAGGGAATCCTGAGAGGGAGGGAGGGAGGGGAGGGAGGGGGAAGGGCTGCAGTACGCATGCCAAACTTCTCCCAGAGGCCAGGTAGGAGGCAGTCCTATATGGACTCTGCTATCCACCTGGTGGGCAGTTTTTGGACTTTGGGGGGGGACTACAGGAGAACCAGATGGAGCTGGGATGTGAGGTAAGATTAAACTACACTACACAATGGGGCCAGTAGTTGGGGGGGATCTAGGTTTTGGGGGTGGACATGCCCTTTAAAGCAACCTGGAATAATAAACTATTATATTAGTTTAGGCTCATTGGATAGCTTAAAAAAAAAGCTGGATGAGTTTCTAAAAATAGAGAAGGTTGCATGTTACTGGTGTTGATACATAGACATGTCAGAAAGGAATTTCCCCCCATACTGGGCTTTTTTTTGCCATTGTCTGGATCCACTGTTAGGCTGGGTACACACAAACAAAAGTTCTGTCCCAACCTAGAGTTTGGTGCTAGCGATCACTCAGCAGTTGTTGTCGGGCATCTTATTTTTGCTGATTCCCTCATGTCCGGTGGTGTGCCTCTGGATTGGAAAAAGGCTGATGTTATTCCAATATTCAAAAAGGGTAGTCGTTCACAGCCGGGTAATTACAGGCCTGTAAGTTTAACTTCAGTGGTGAGGAAGATCCTGGAAAGTTTAATAAGGGAACATGTTCTAGAGTATGTTTCAAGGACTGACATTATAAGTAGTAACCAGCATGGATTTAGGAGGAATAGATCTTGTCAAACTAACTTGCTTGGCTTTTATGAGGAAGTAAGTAGAAATTTAGACTCTGGTATAGCAGTAGATGTAGTTTACTTGGATTTTGCAAAGGCTTTTGATACAGTCCCCCATAGGCGACTAATGAATAAGCTAAGGTCTGTTGGTCTGGGGAGTCATATTTGTACATGGATAGAAAATTGGTTAATGAATAGGATGCAGAGAGTAGTTGTTAATGGGGCTTCATCATTATGGACTAAAGTGCTAAGTGGGGTGCCACAGGGTTCTGTGTTGGGGCCGCTTCTATTTAATCTATTTATTAATGATTTGGAAATGGGTATTGTCAGCAAGGTTTCTGTGTTTGCTGACGACTTTGTCGACCATTAAAAACTTCAGAGGATGTGCAATCGTTGCAAGGGGATCTAGATAGATTATCACATTGGGCTGCTAAGTGGCAGATGAAATTCAATGTTGATAAATGTAAGGTGATGCATTTTGGACTTAAAAATACATGTGCTACTTATACTATAAATGGCTCTGTGTTAAGTGAATCCCTGTTGGAAAGGAATCTTGGAGTTTTGGTGGATAAAAAACTTAAAGGTAGCAAGCAGTGCCAGGCGGCAACAGCCAGAGCCAGCATGGTATTATCTTGTATAAAGAGAGGTATGGATTCAAGGGAGGAAAATGTAATTCTCCCTCTTTACAAAGCATTGGTAAGGCCTTATTTGGAATATGCAGTGCAATTTTGGAATCCTGCGTACAAAAAGGACATCTTTGAAATGGAAAGGGTTCAGAGAATGGCAACTAAATTAATAAGGGGATTGGGGGAGCTTGAATATGAAGAGAGACTGGAAAAGTTACAATTATGTACGCTGTAGAAAAGGCGCTTGCGTGGGGATATGATTACTGTGTATAAATACATTAACGGGCCATACAATAAACTGGGGCATTGTTCACCAATAGAACATGTCAAAGGACATGAGGACATCTCTTAAGACTTGAAGAAAAAAGGTTTAGGCTTCAAGTTCGGAAAGGGTTTTTCACTGTGAGAACGGTAAAGCTATGGAACTGTCTTCCAGTGGACGTTGTTATGGCAGGTTCATTGGTCAGTTTAAAAAAAAAGCTGGATGAGTTTCTGCAAACAAGGAATGTTGCAAGTTACTGGTATTGATACATAAAGTAGAGTTGATCCAGGGAAATTTCCGATTGCCACTTGGAGTCAGGAAGGAATTTTTTTCCCCTTCATAAATTTGGTGGGTTTTTTTTGCCTTCCTCTGGATCAACAGTTAGGCAGGAAATGAGGATATTGCTAGATGGGTTGGACTAGATGGACGTATGTCTTTATTCAACCTCAAATACTATACTAATAGTGGCCACAGCTGACGGTTCGCGTGACTGATCATGCGGTCCCATAAAGAACCGCACAATCGACCGTAATTTACCAACAGGCCTGATCGCCCGTTTGTCCGATGCGGACGAATAAGCTTGTTCATGGCCGCCCACAACCACACCATGTTATATTTTTGCCAACTAACCGATAGTTCGGAACTGTATAGTATAGTGTGTACCCAGCCTTAGGCAGGAAATGTGAATATTGCTGAGTAGGTCTGAATGGAGGGATGTCTTTATTCAACTTCAAATACCATACTATTATATACTATACTATAATGCTACAATTTAAATACATTTCCTTTAGGTGAGGTGTGTGTGTGTGTAATATTATTATTGTGTTTAACAGGACCAAGCAATACAAAAAATTCTAATAACTAGAATTCCCACATTCCATTGCTAATTTGACATACATACATCTGCACTCCATTTGGAGCATGATGTGCCAAGTTTAAGGTTTCTTTGATTTCCGACATGATGAGAGAGACAATTCACAGTCTCTTTTTTCCCCTCTGGAATACTTTTATTCCCCTCTCATTATGTTTCCACTCTGGAGTCATTTATTATTAAACCATAACTCAATGCATTCATTGTCAGTAATTGGTCTGCTGCAGGGGCTATATGCATTAAATAAAAGGTATCTAATTGATCAGAAAGGCATCTCAGGTTTCTGTGCTATTCAATAAAGCCTATTTCTGGAAGTTGTCTTAAAGGTAGTAAAGGGGAAATAAGGTAAATTTATTATTGGAAAGTCCTATTATCATGTAATGTATATGTAAATACAGTGGCGTAGCTACAGACCTATGGGGCCTGATGCAAACCCAATAATCATTACCATTTTTCATAATTAACATTTTTTATGGCATTGATTTTAAAACTTTTTTTTAAATAACTGACAAACCAACACTGGTAAAATGTTTGGCACAAACACACTGGTAAAGTGCCTGGCACAAAGACACCGGCAAAATGATCGTCACAAAAACACTAGTTAAATCCTTGGCACACAAACATTGGTAAAAATGCTTAAGTACATGGACAATTTGTAAAATGGTTGGCACAAAGACTGGTAAAATGCTTGACACACAGACATTAATAAATTAGTTGGAACTAGAAAAATTGTTGGCACACAGACACTGGTAAAATAGTTTTTTATGCACAGACAATGTCAACCATTTACAACTGCCAATTTGCCAACCATTTTGATTTTACCAATGTCTGTATGTCAAATTGGCATACAGACATTGGTAAATGGTTGGCAAATTGGCAGTGGTAAATGGCAGTGATGCCACTGCCTGCAGGTTGGGCATCACCGCTTTAAAGGGCATGTTCACCCTTAAAACAAAAATCTGGTCACATGTACATTATTTGTCCTAAACCCCAAATGATAAATTTAGCACATTATTCAATGTTTTATTTAACAGATATTTAAGACTGACTTTTTTTCTATGCCCGTGCAAAAAGGGAGACCCCTGTGAGGTCAGAGGATTTGCTCTTTCACGGGTCTTCCCTAATTTTGGAATGGATTTCTAACGAAATAGGGACAGAGCACAGGGGAGCTTCTAGACCTTTTAGCACCTGAACCAATCTTTTTAAAGTTGCCCTTACATCTTTCTGTGGTCCGCAAAAAAAAGGTGGGTGTGGCTTGTGGAGAGGGTTATGGCTTGTGGAGGTGGGCTAATTAACACTGGCTGGTGAACTAGAACAACTATAAGGTCAGCCCTCCAATTCAGCAGACATTGTTAAGTCAGCCCTCCAGTTCAACAGACGCTGTTAGGTCAGCCCTCCAGTTCATAAGCCACTGATAGGCCAGCTCTCCAGTACACCAACCAGTGTTGACTAGACAGTGGCTGATGAAGTGGAGGGCTGATTTAACCCTGGCTGGTGAACTGGAGGGCTGACCTAGCAGTGGCTAGTGAACTGGAGGGCTGACAAAACAGTGAACTGGAATGCTGAACTAACAGTGGCTGGGGAATTGAAGGGCTGGCATACATATGCCACATGGAGGGTGGTTATATATGTGCAAGAGTGCCCCGAGCAGAGACTGGTAAATATAAGTTGCCAAAATTGACTGGTACATATAATTTGCCCACAGTTACTGGTACATATAAACTGCCAAGAGTGACTGGTGCATATAAGTTGTCTACAGTGACTGGTACCTATAAGTAGCCCAAGCTCCCTGGTACATATAAGTTGCCTACACGGACTGTTCACCTGTTCATCCGAGTAGCATTCTGGTTCCTTTTTTGTTCTGGTGTAAATAAGTTGCCCACAGTGACTGGTAAATGTAAATTGTCCACAATGACTGGTGTATATAAGTTGCTTCTGCTTCTGCTCCAAGCAGAAGCAGGATCAAATCACAGCTACTGTAGGATGAAAGCGAGTGTGTCCACACCCCCTCTTTCTTCAACTGCCCTGACAGAGCTACAAAATCTTCTACAGTGTTAGTTAGGATGAATTATCGTTTCCAGTAAGGGGCAATTTTTTAAAAAAACAAACACTTTCTTCCCCAGTATACTCATGCAGTAACTGACTTCTTTCTGGTTCCTCTCACAGTCCCACAATTCTCCCATCTCTGACATTGGATAACATATGATAATAAAGGAGGGGGAGGTGCTTGAAAACTGTTAGTTACTGCCAGAAAGTGTCAGTTACTCCAGGGTTATAATTCTCTTTTAAATCTGATTCAGCATTCTTTGGTAATAATTCAAACAGAGTAAATGAACTTTTACGTAAATAACATGCTTACTTTGTGATAGAACACATGGCTTTCTGAATAAAACTTTCAAACTAAATTTAGATACATAAAGTGGATTTAAATTACATTTCAACTCAGTTACAATCAGTAAAGAAAACATCCTGCTTTGCACTGTACACTTCGCCAATAGAATTGCTACTATACCGTTTAAAAAAGATTCCAAACTGTTCAAAATTAAGTAGGGTAGATTATTAATATGCAAAGAATAGTTGACCTTTAAATGTAATAATTTGGGATTTCTGGTGACTAACAAAACACTTGTTTACAAAATAAATCCAAGTAATAACTGGATTATATCTGGATTGGTAGTATTTATACTACCAATACTCATATAGTAACTTACAGTTTTCAAGCTCCTCCCCTTCCTTCCCTAACATATATTCTACAAAGTCAGAGACCATTACTGTGGGAGGAGCCAGAAAGAAGTCAGTTACTGCATGAATTTAATCTGGTTTACACACATTATGTACACATTTTTTAATTAATAATAATAATTTTTAATAAATCTAATAATAAGCACACAATAAAACTTACAGTTAAAGGATTTTGAAAATATTTTGGAGGACACGAAACACTTTTATTTTACAGTTTATTTTCATTATTATAATCTTACTATTATCTTTTCTGACTCTTTTAACCACATACGTACTGTGTCTTATGTACCGTACATAACAACACAGACAAGGACAGCCCCCTGCTGCCACCAGGGAGATTAAATTTTACCCCGACATAAACCAAAAAACTTACACGAAAATGTAATGGCGGATTAAAGGGGCCCTATCCATGCTTCATCCACTGCGTTTTTTTTGGAGGAAGCTATATCTGTCTTGGGATAAATAAGAAGATGGGCCCCATTGACTCCCACCACCACCCCCCACCAACCCTGCAGTTGCTCCCCCTGTTCCCCAGGTAGTTACACCCCTGCATCGGAGCATATTCACAAAGATTTATAATTTTACCTGTGGGTACTAGGGGTCACCTACAATTAATCCACCTCTTTGTTTTGGTGCAAATCTAATGGTGGGTACACACTGTAACGAGAAAGGGACTATACCAATGGCACTAACATTCACCGTTGGCCTTGAGTCCATTCGGAAATTCCTGAAAATTTCCCACGGTCATCTCCCTGTTCTTAAAGTATAGGGAGTCAGTCAAATCTGCAGTCCTGAGCATTCTCCCTATGCTTTGCAGAAAGCTTGTTAGAAAATCTTGCAGATTCTGTTTGTCATTTTCTAACTGTCATGCAAGTGTGTACCCAGCTTTAGTGTGTAGTACATAATCTTGCAGATTCTGTTTGTCATTTTCTAACTATCATGCAAGTGTGTACCCAGCTTTAGTGTGTAGTACATAATATTGCAGATTCTGTTTGTCTTTTTCTAACTATCATGCAAGTGTGTACCCAGCTTTAGTGTGTAGTACATACTCTCTTGTGCAGAGCAGAACAAAACAAGGAAACAGTAGCCTTTACCCATAAAAGCTGACAGCCAATCATATTACAGCGCATTTCTCTGACGCAGAACAGGAATTTCAGTGTAGTGTTTTTGCAAACATATTTCAATACCCTGACAATTATATATTCATTGGTTTTATTTCTAAACCGGCATGGATGTAAGGAACAAAATATTAAAATTTCAGTAAAAAAAGTGTGGGGATTTGAACCTGCAACCTCGTGTCCTCCAACAGATTTGTTTAATTTATTTAATTAATTCAAATCTAGGTGCAAGACAAATAAATTACAACCAGACCACACCCACGCCCTTCACTGATATGCAAGGCACCAAAAGCATAATAAATACAAAGTTCAAACATCAAAGCTCACCAAGTATGTGCAACTGCCCTGGGTCCATCTCTTGACCTTCCCAGAATCAGAAGTAAGATGAAGGTAGGTGCACACCAGGTAAAACAAAACTTCACAGAGTATTGGTCTGCAACAAACATTTATTGAAAAAGCTATAACATCAAAGCAGAATATGAACTACCCTTCATCTGCCTGATACATTTCTCTGTCCTTTAAGGGCATCAATAGAAAAATGTATACATTGCTCCAATCCAGACATAAAAAAAGGTTAGTGTATGCTGCCTTATTCTTTCCTTCCTCTGTGGCTCCGTGTTTGCATACAGTCTGATTTACTGCAGAGCTCCCCCCCCCGTTCATTCCTCCATTTAATCCGGCTGTGAAACAAGCCGCGCATTAATCCTCTTACATGTCATTCTAACCTTTGTAAACAAAAAAAACCCTCCGTATGTAAGCCTGTAGATAGCAAGTTTCTCCGTTGTTCTGGAGATACGTGCTACATAAGGAGGGGGGGGGAGTTTGGAGAGACTGAGTCCTGCCTTATCATTGCAGCCCAATCTCCATTTGACAGGCAATAAATTGGTGAAAGCTGCTTCCCTTTCTGTTTTTAACCCAGTATTTGCCAAGCATTTTAATGAGGAGAAAGGAGTCATTGGGAGACTTGCTGTAAATCTGTGTAAGCCTACACACTACACAAGCATGCTGTTAGGGGATTTGATTGACAGCTAAAGTAAGAGTGGTGGTTCAAATCTTGACTTATATATCTTGGGACAGAGGAGGAAACTGAAGAAAAATAAAGGTAATCTGGGTGTTGGGGGGAATTATAGAACACAGGAAGAAAGAAAACAATTTACATTTTGCCCTTTAATCATAGGTACATAGGTGTGTGTCTATATTCTATATTTATAAAAAAAACTGATAATCATAACACACAGGTGCACACCCCTGATAAAATACACACAAAAACATTGAATATACATATGAACATAAAACCTCATACGATAAACATTATTCTTTCTTGGTTGCTTAAAAAGTCTTTTGATTTGTTCATCCTGGAATTTCCCTGTTTCTTGGTTATGACCTTGACCAAGTATAGTGCACAGACCTGTATCTTATCAGGTGGGAGACTGGGGGAAATACCGGTCCTTTCAAAGGCATAACTTTAACAGATTTTTTATGTCACTAAATTGCAAGTGGTTCAGAACCATCTTCCCCTCTCTTTTGTCCATAACCAGCAGGCTGTAGGACCAAAGAGTGGTTCAGCAAATCTCTTGGTTCAGCAAGTCTCTTTGGCCAGTGGATATGCCAGACCCTATCAAACTTGCTTCCCCCTTCTGCTCTCAGCTGCCATCAGGAAGCTTCAAGGGGGAACTTAAATGGCACTAGGGGTCTTAAAAAACAACAATACAAACAAAAGACAAGGAATAAGTGATTGTGTTTCCTCGTGTGTGTGTTCATGTCCAGTGGCATAGGTACTCGGGTTGCAAAGGTCGCAATCGCAACCAGACCTGTGTACCTTTGGAACCCACCACAGCCAAATTACCCAATTACAAATCTAACCTTTGTCTATGCTTCTTTCCCGCATGCGCTTCTAATATAGTAATTACGAGCGGCCTACCCACGCACAGAGCCAAATTTTGCATCAGGTATGTAGCTATGCCACTTGTAATGTCACCTGTGGTAAATAATAAAAAAATGTTTGTGGAAAAAAGGGTGGGCAGAAATTTTGGCAAGTGTTATAACCAATTACACTTACATCTTAGCCAAAAGACTGTTATTTCAGCTTTATAAAAGCATTTTCAATGTAGGTCTCTGGTCTGCAGTGTGATGTGTCTGTCATGCAAGAAACATCGCCAAGGGATTAAGTAGGTTAGGAAGATTTAAGGCTAGAGCTCCATTTCCATGATAAAAATAGGGGAATGAGACACATCTGGGTAATGTCCACGTCTCCATGGTATCCCTTTACCAAAGCTATTCCTTCTGTGAGGTTTTTACAGCATTACAGGGAATTGTGCAGGTCTAGTGCTTGTTCTAGACCATTTTTGGCTTTATTTAGCCATCATCAGTACAACATAGGCCTCTGGCACAATTTTGTATTACCAGCAAACACAAAAACTGTACTTTCAAAGTCCAACTCCAGAACATTTATGAATAAATTAAAAAGCACCAGACACAGGACAGATCCCAGAGGAACACCATTGACAACACTGTATAAACTAGAAAATGACCTTCTAATCGTACAGTCCAGAATTTTTTTTTCCCTTATCATATCAAATGATTTTGCAAAAACTAAATAAATCACATCCACAGACCCCATAGTCTAGATCAGCAATGAACAACCAGTAGCCCTACAGATGTTTAAGAAATACCACTCAACCTTAAATTCTCCTTCAAATAGCATTTAATTCTTCTAATGTTTTCTAATGTCTATATAAAATACAGACTGATTATCCTAAATACTATTTGTAAGCCAATAATGACTTGAAAGAATTTTAAAAGTATGTAAATTAGAAAATCATCTTATACTTACTTCATTCAACAATTAGTCGTCCCTCAAAATGAGCAATTAACTTTGGTTAATGCTAATTGGACGTTTGCCTTTAATGAACTATTGGTGCATAGCCATCCCCCCACCCCCAACTATTACAGCTCAGGGTTAATTAAACAAGAAAAAATGTTGATTTAGCTGTCATTTTCATTAATAAACATGTACCTAAAACTGTAAAACGTGTAAAAATCTGTAAAACAGCACTGAAAAAATAAATTCTCCATCAGGACAGCAATTAATTTGAAACCTTTGGTTGCCCTTTATTTTGATTGTGTCCTTTACACTGAGTATTTATTCACTTTCAGTGTATCATTTTACAAGCACTAATGCAAGGAATGTATTGGTTATCTAAACAGCAGTTTAAGGAATAGCGAAGTTTTTCTGCACAACTTTAGAGGCCATACACCTTATAAACCATTGTGATTTTAATTTTACATTCATAATATGAATGGGCCAGAGCAGGGAATTTCAGGTCAGATAGTATCACCAGAGTAATAGATATTAGATCAATATAAGGATTAAATGTTGAATCTACCTAATCACATCTATTTGATTTATGGCCAGCATTGATTAGACTCTGCTTGGATTGTGGATTGCAGTTGGTATCACATTAGGCAGACTCTAGGCTTCAAACAATAAAACATTCTTGTGAACTAATGTTTCTAAAGGGTTTATCCCATACCAAAAAATAATCATGTATGATACTGTATTCTATATTAAGTCAGCCTATACATACTTGGCTTGATTGAAGGTAAAATATTATGATATGCCATATATTAAAAGATGCACACACATAGGTATCTACAGTATAACTGTGCTTTTATAGATGCCTATGTCTATGTGTGTGCATCTCTTAAAGGGGAACTGTGGTCTCCAAACAAGTTAAGCTTAAATGAAAGGCTTGTTTCCTACCTTTAAAATGAGCCATCAACCACCTCTCTATGTGCTCCACAGCCCAAGATATAAAGAAATTACTGACCAGAAAGTTAATGGGTGGGAGGCTAACTTGTGACATTCCTGAGGCTTCTCCTGCACAGTGCTGCCAGCGAGCACAGCCTCAGACTCCCTCAGTGTGTGAGGGAGACAGGAAGTCCCTCTTCCTCTCTGCTGTGTGAAGTCCTGACAGAGAAGGTAAGGGAATCTACAGCCCTTCTCTTTCACTGTGTGAAAACAGCCCTTTCAGGCAGAGTTCTCACTCTGTGTTTGAGTAACCCATGGCACCCGCAAGTGGGCGGGGCTTAGACACCCGTGAGTGGGCGGGGCTTAGACACGTGGGGCTGTAAGATAATGGGCTATGGGGGGCCTGCAACTGGAGGGACCATGGGGTCCATGAGTGGTAGGGACCAGGGGGGCTGCAAAGGGGAGGAGGAGACACAGGTGCAGATAATATGATATTGTATGGGGCCTAGGAATGTGCATTGATTATCTTTTCTATGTTTGTATAAATGTTTGACCAGATCAGTTGCACTTCCGCTAAATGTAGTTGTAAATTAGCCTAATTAAAATAAAGCACTGGATGGCCTCTTCCCTCATTTTAAAAAGCCAAAGGGCTGAGGGGGAAGGGAGAGAGCCTGTTATATGGATCCAGTGTGTAAGAATGAGAAATGCAAAAGTTTGCTAATCGTAATTGAAGTAAATGAAATTAAAAAGGTTAGACGTTAGGACCTTCCAGACTGGGGTTACCTTGACGTGGTTGGAAGGCTTTTCATTCATGTGATCACAGTAATGTATATTAAAACCCCCTTGTTTATAAAGTATGCCAGTGTGCAGATAATATGATCTCCTAAACGTCTAACCTTTTCAATTCCTTTTACTTCAATTACGATTAGCAAACTTTTGCATTTCTCATTCTTACACACTGGATCCAATATACAGGCTCTCTCCCATCCCCCTCAGCTCTTTGGCTTTTTAAAGGGTATGTCCACCGTTATTTTAACTTTTATGTTTCCAGTTTAAATGAAGGACAGGAGTTAAATGCGATATGTCTTACCTCCTGTCCTTCAGTAAAACTTACAGGTGACCAGAAGAAACTTACCGCGTAACGATCCGCGCTGCTGACAGCCTCCGACTACACTGACATTCCCGACGGATCCACAGTCCTTTGCATTGTGTGCGTGTGCGCACACAGTGCATAGGAGGGTGGACACGGCGGAGACTGTCAGTGAGGCCGGCGCTGGAGCGATACGCGGGTTAGTTTCTTCTGGTCTCCTGAAGTTTTACTGAAGGACAGGAGGTAAGACATATCGCATTTACCTCCTGTCCTTCAGTTAAACTGGAAACTAAAAGTTAAAATAACGGTGGACATACCCTTTAAAATAAGGGAGAGGCCATCCAGTGCTTTATTTTAAAGGCATAGGACCTCCCATTAAAGGGCGTGTTGTGGGGTGCTATTACCACATGGAGGCTTGACCAAGCCTCCAATAAATACATACAATACAAGAATTGGGAAACACTCCAATTAGGCTAATTTACAGCTACATTTAGCGGAAGTGCAACTGATCTGGTCAAACATTTATACAAACATAGAAAAGATAATCAATGCACATTCCTAGGCCCATACAATATCATATTATCTGCACACTGGCATACTTTATAAACAAGGGGGTTTTAGTATACATTACTGTGATCACATGAATGAAAAGCCTTCCAACCACGTCAAGGTAACCCAGTCTGGAAGGTCCTAACGTCTAACCTTTTTAATTTCTTTTACTTCAATTACGATTAGCAAACTTTTGCATTTCTCATTCTTACACACTGGATCCATATAAACGGCTTCTCTCCCATCCCCCTCAGCCCTTTGGCTTTTTAAAGGGTATGTCCACCGTTATTTAACTTTATGTTTCCAGTTAACTGAAGGACAGGAGTTAAATGCGATATGTCTTACTCTCCTGTCCTTCAGTAAAACTTACAGGTGACCAGAGAAAACTTACCGCGTAACGATCCAGCGCTGCTGACAGCCTCGACTACACTGACATCCCCGACGGATCCACAGTCCTTTGCATTGTGTGCGTGTGCGCACACAGTGATAGGGCGTGGACACGGCGGAGACTGTCAGTGAGGCCGGCGCTGGAGCGATACGCGGGTAAGTTCTTCTGCGTCTCCTGTAAGTTTTACTGAAGGACAGGAGGTAAGACATATCGCATTTACCTCCTGTCCTTCAGTTAAACTGGAAACATAAAAGTTAAAATAACGGTGGACATACCCTTTAAAATAAGGGAAGAGGCCATCCAGTGCTTTATTTTAAAGGCATAGGACCTCCCATTTAAGGGGCGTGTTGTGGGGTGCTATTACCACATGGAGGCTTGACCAAGCCTCCCAATAAATACATACAATACAAGAATTGTGGAAGCACTCCAATTAGGCTATTTACAGCACATTTAGCGGAAGTGCAACTGATCTGGTCAAACATTTATACAAACTAGAAAAGATAATCAATGCACATTCCTAGGCCCCATAACAATGGAATGTTGCAAGTTTAGGTATTGATACATAAAGTAGAGTTGATCCAGGGAAATTTCCGATTGCCACTTGGAGTCAGGAAGGAATTTTTTCCCCTTCATAAATTTGGTGGGTTTTTTTTGCCTTCCTCTGGATCAACAGTTAGGCAGGAAATGAGGATATTGCTAGATGGGTTGACTAGATGGACGTATGTCTTTATTCAACCTCAAATACTTAACTAATAGTGGCCACAGCTGACGGTCGCGGACTGATATGCGGTCCCATAAAGAACCGCACAATCGACCGTAATTTACCAACAGGCCTGATCGCCCGTTTGTCCGATGCGGACGAATAAGCTTGTTCATGGCCGCCACAACCCACACCATGTTATATTTTTCCAACTAACCGATAGTTCGGAACTGTTATAGTATAGTGTGTACCCCAGCCTTAGGCAGGAAATGTGAATATTGCTGAGTAGGTCTGAATGGAGGGATGTCTTTATTCAACTTCAAATACCATACTATTATTATACTATACTATAATGCTACAATTAAATACATTTCCTTAGGTGAGGGGTGTGTGTGTGTATATTATTATTGTGTTTAACAGGACCAAGCAATACAAAAAATTCTAATAACTAGAATTCCCACATTCCATTGCTAATTTGACATACATACATCTGCACTCCATTTGGAGCATGATGTGCCAAGTTTAAGGTTTCTTTGATTTCCGACATGATGAAGAGACAATTCACAGTCTCTTTTTTCCCCTCTGGAATACTTTTATTCCCCTCTATTTGTTTCCACTCTGGAGTCATTTATTATTAAACCATAACTCAATGCATTATGTCAGTAATTGGTCTGCTGCAGGGGCTATATGCATTAAATAAAAGGTATCTAATTGATCAGAAAGGCATCCAGGTTTCTGTGCTATTCAATAAAGCCTATTTCTGGAAGTTGTCTTAAAGGGTAGAAGGGGAAATAAGGTAAATTTATTATTGGAAAGTCCTATTATCATGTAATGTATATGTAAATACAGTGGCGTAGCTACAGACCTATGGGGCCTGATGCAAACCCCATAATCATTACCATTTTTCATATAACATTTTTATGGCATTGATTTTAAAACTTTTTTTTAATAACTGACAAACCAACACTGGTAAAATGTTTGGCACAAACACACTGGTAAAGTGCCTGGCACAAGACACCGGCAAAATGATCGTCACAAAAACATAGTTAAATCCTTGGCACACAACATTGGTAAAATGCTAAGTACATGGACATTTGTAAAATGGTTGGCACAAAGACTGGTAAAATGCTTGAACACAGACATTAATAAATTAGTTGGAACTAGAAAAATGTTGGCACACAGAACTGGTAAAATAGTTTTTATGCACAGACAATGTCAACCATTTACAACTGCCAATTTGCCAACCATTTTGATTTTACCAATGTCTGTATGTCAAATTGGCATAGACATTGGTAAATGGTTGGCAAATTGGCAGTGGTAAATGGCAGTGATGCCACTGCCTGCAGGTTGGGCATCACCGCTTTAAAGGGCATGTTCACACCTAAAACAAAAATCTGGTACATGTACATTATTTGTCCTAAACCCCAAATGATAAATTTAGCAATTATTCAATGTTATTTAACAGAATTTAAGACTGACTTTTTTTCTATGCCCGTGCAAAAAGGGAACCCCTGTGAGGTCAGAGGATTTGCTCTTTCACGGGTCTTCCCTAATTTTGGAATGGATTTCTAACGAAATAGGGACAGAGCACAGGGGAGCTTCTAGACCTTTTAGCACCTGAACCAATCTTTTTAAAGTTGCCCTTACATCTCTGTGGTCCGCAAAAAAAAGGTGGGTGTGGCTTGTGGAGAGGGTTATGGCTTGTGGAGGTGGGCTAATTAACACTGGCTGGTGAACTAGAACAACTATAAGGTCAGCCCTCCAATTCAGCAGACATGTTAAGTCAGCCCTCAGTTCAACAGACGCTGTTAGGTCAGCCTCCAGTTCATAAGCCACTGATAGGCCAGCTCTCCAGTACACCAACCAGTGTTGACTAGACAGTGGCTGATGAAGTGGAGGGCTGATTTAACCCTGGCTGGTGAACGGAGGGGTGACCTAGCAGTGGCTAGTGAACTGGAGGGCTGACAAAACAGGACTGGAATGCTGAACTAACAGTGGCTGGGGAATTGAAGGGCTGGCATACATATGCCACATGGAGGGTGGTTATATATGTGCAAGAGTGCCCCGAGCAGAGACTGGTAAATATAAGTTGCCAAAATTGACTGGTACATATAATTTGCCCACAGTTACTGGTACATATAAACTGCCAAGAGTGACTGGTGGCATATAAGTTGTCTACAGTGACTGGTACCTATAAGTAGCCCAAGCTCCCTGGTACATATAAGTTGCCACACGGACTGTTCACCTGTTCACCGAGTAGCATTCTGGTTCCTTTTGTGTCTGGTGTAAATAAGTTGCCCACAGTGACTGGTAAATGTAAATTGTCCACAATGACTGGTGATATAAGTTGTTCTGCTTCTGCTCCAAGCAGAAGCAGGATCAAATCACAGCTACTGTAGGATGAAAGCGAGTGTGTCCACACCCCCTCTTTCTTCAACTGCCCTGACAGAGCTAAAAATCTTCTACGTGTTAGTTAGGATGAATTATCGTTTCCAGTAAGGGGCAATTTTTTAAAAAACAAACACTTTCTTCCCCAGATACTCATGCAGTAACTGACTTTTTCTGGTTCCTCTCACAGTCCCACAATTCTCCCATCTCTGACATTGGATAAAATATGATAATAAGGAGGGGGAGGTGCTTGAAAACGTTAGTTACTGCCAGAAAGTGTCAGTTACTCCAGGGTTTAATTCTCTTTTAAATCTGATTCAGCATTCTTTGGTAATAATTCAAACAGAGTAAATGAACTTTTACGTAAATAACATGCTTACTTTGTGATAGAACACATGGCTTTCTGAATAAAACTTTCAAACTAAATTTAGATACATAAGTGGATTTAAATTACATTTAACTCAGTTACAATCAGTAAAGAAAACATCTGCTTTGCACTGTACACTTCGCCAATAGAATTGCTCTATACCGTTTAAAAAAGATTCCAAACTGTTCACAAATTAAGTAGGGTAGATTATTATGCAAAGAATAGTTGACCTTTAAATGTAATAATTTGGGATTTCTGGTGACTAACAAAACACTTGTTTACAAAATAAATCCAAGTAATAACTGGATTATATCTGGATTGGTAGTATTTATACTACCAATACTCATATAGTAACTTACAGTTTCAAGCTCCTCCCCTTCCTTCCCTAACATATATTCTACAAAGTCAGAGACCATTACTGTGGGAGGAGCCAGAAAGAAGTCAGTTACTGCATGAATTTAATCTGGTTTACACACATATTGTACACATTTTTTAATAATAAATAATTTTTAATAAATCTAATAATAAGCACACAATAAAACTTACAGTTAAAGGATTTTGAAAATATTTGGAGGACACGAAAACACTTTTATTTTACAGTTTATTTTCATATTATAATCTTACTATTATCTTTTCTGACTCTTTTAACCACATACGTACTGTGTCTTATGTACCCGTACATAACAACACAGACAAGGACAGCCCCCTGCTGCCACCAGGGAGATTAAATTTTACCCCGACATAAACCAAAAAACTTACACGAAAATGTAATGGCGGATTAAAGGGGCCCTATCCATGCTTCATCCACTGCGTTTTTTTTGGAGGAAGCTAATCTGTCTTGGGATAAATAAGAATGGCCCCCATGATCCCACCACCCACCCCACCAACCCTGCAGTTGCTCCCCTGTTCCCCAGGTAGTTACACCTGCATGGAGATATTACAAAGATTTATAATTTACCTGTGGGTAAGGGGTCACTACAAACCTACTCCTTTGTTTGTTTGGTGCAAATCTAATGGTGGGTACACACTGTAACGGAAAGGGACTATACCAATGGCACTAACATTCACCGTTGGCCTTGAGTCCATTCGGAAATTCCTGAAAATTTCCCACGGTCATCTCCCTGTTCTTAAAGTATAGGGAGTCAGTCAAATCTGCAGTCCTGAGCATTCTCCCTATGCTTTGCAGAAAGCTTGTTAGAAATATCTGCAGTTCTGTTTGTCATTTTCTAACTGTCATGCAAGTGTGTACCAGCTTTAGTGTGTAGTACATAATCTTGCAGATTCTGTTTGTTCATTTTCTAAACTATCATGCAAGTGTGTACCAGCTTTAGTGTGTAGTACATAATATTGCAGATTCTGTTTGTCTTTTTCTAACTATCATGCAAGTGTGTACCCAGCTTTAGTGTGTAGTACATACTTCTGTGCAGAGCAGAACAAAACAAGGAAACAGTAGCCTTTACCATAAAAGCTGACAGCCAATCATATTACAGCGCATTTCTCTGAAGCAGCAACAGGAATTTCAGTGTAGTGTTTTTGCAAACATATTTCAATACCCTGACAATTATATATTCATTGGTTTTATTTCTAAACCGGCATGGATGTAAGGAACAAAATATTAAAATTCAGTAAAAAAAGTGTGGGGATTTGAACCTGCAACCTCGTGTCCTCCAACAGTTTGTTTAATTTATTTAATTAATTCAATCTAGGTGCAAGACAAATAAATTACAACCAGACCACACCCACGCCCTTCACTGATATGCAAGGCACCAAAAGCATAATAAAACAAAGTTCAAACATCAAGCTCACCAAGTATGTGCAAACTGCCCTGGGTCCATCTCTTGACCTTCCCAGAATCAGAAGTAAGATGAAGGTAGGTGCACCACCAGGTAAAACAAAACTTCACAGAGTATTGGTCTGCAACAAACATTTATTGAAAAAGCTATAACATCAAAGCAGAATATGAACTACCCTTCATCTGCCTGATACATTTCTCTGTCCTTTAAGGGCATCAATAGAAAAATGTATACATTGCTCCAATCCAGACATAAAAAAAGGTTAGGTGATGCTGCCTTATTCTTTCCTTCCTCTGTGGCTCCGTGTTTGCATACAGTCTGATTTACTGCAGAGCTCCCCCCCCCGTTCATTCCCCATTTAATCCGGCTGTGAAACAAGCCGCGCATTAATCCTCTTACATGTCATTCTAACTTTGTAACAAAAAAAAACCCTCCGTATGTAAGCCTGTAGATAGCAAGTTTCTCCGTTGTTCTGGAGATACGTGCTACATAAGGAGGGGGGGGGAGTTTGGAGAGACTGAGTCCTGCCTTATCATTGCAGCCCAATCTCCATTTGACAGGCAATAAATTGGTGAAAGCTGCTTCCCTTTCTGTTTTTAACCCAGTATTTGCCAAGCATTTATGAGGAGAAAGGAGTCATTGGGAGACTTGCTGTAAATCTGTGTAGCCTACACACTACACAAGCATGCTGTGAGGGGATTTGATTGACAGCTAAAGTAAGAGTGGTGGTTCAAATCTTGACTTATATACTTGGGACAGAGGAGGAAACTGAAGAAAAATAAAGGTAATCTGGGTGTTGGGGGGAATTATAGAACACAGGAAGAAAGAAAACAATTTACATTTTGCCTTTAATCATAGGTACATAGGTGTGTGTCTATATTCTATATTTATAAAAAAACTGATAATCATAACACACAGGTGCACACCCCTGATAAAATACACACAAAACATTGAATATAATATGAACATAAAACCTCATACGATAAACATTATTCTTTCTTGGTTGCTAAAAAGTCTTTGATTTGTTCATCCTGGAATTTCCCTGTTTCTTGGTTATGACCTTGACCAAGTATAGTGCACAGACCTGTATCTTATCAGGTGGGAGACTGGGGAAATACCGGTCCTTTCAAAGGCATAACTTTAACAGATTTTTTATGTCACTAAATTGCAAGTGGTTCAGAACCATCTTCCCTCTCTTTTGTCCATAACCAGCAGGCTGTAGGACCAAAGAGTGGTTCAGCAAATCTCTTGGTTCAGCAAGTCTCTTTGGCCAGTGGATATGCCAGACCTATCAAACTTGCTTCCCCCTTCTGCTCTCAGCTGCCATCAGGAAGCTTCAAGGGGGAACTTAAATGGCACTAGGGGTCTTAAAAAACAACAATACAAACAAAGACAAGAATAAGTGATTGTGTTTCCTCGTGTGTGTGTTCATGTCCAGTGGCATAGGTACTCGGGTTGCAAAGGTGCAATCGCAACCAGACCTGTGTACCTTTGGAACCCACCACAGCCAAATTACCAATTACAAATCTAACCTTTGTCTATGCTTCTTTCCCGCATGCGCTTCTATATAGTAATTACGAGCGGCCTACCACGCACAGAGCCAAATTTTGCATCAGGTATGTAGCTATGCCACTTGTAATGTCACCTGTGGTAAAATAAAAAAAGTTTGTGGAAAAAAGGGTGGCAGAAATTTTGGCAGTGTTATAACCAATTACACTACATCTTAGCCAAAAGACTGTTATTTCAGCTTATAAAAGATTTTCAATGTAGGTCTTGGTCTGCAGTGTGATGTGTCTGTCATGCAGAAACATCGCCAAGGAGTAAGTAGGTTAGGAAGATTTAAGGCTAGAGCTCCATTTCCATGATAAAATAGGGGAATGAGACACATCTGGGTAATGTCCACGTCTCCATGGTATCCCTTTACCAAAGCTATTCCTTCTGTGAGTTTTTACAGCATACACAGGAATTGTGCAGGTCTAGTGCTTGTTCTAGACCATTTTTGGCTTTTAGCCATCATCAGACAACATAGGCCTCTGGCACAATTTGTATTACCAGCAAACACAAAAACTGTACTTTCAAAGTCCAACTCCAGAACATTATGAATAAATTAAAAAGCACCAGCACAGGACAGATCCCAGAGGAACACCATTGACAACACTGTAAAAACTAGAAAATGACCTTCTAATCGTACAGTCCAGAATTTTTTTTCCCTTATCATATCAAATGATTTTGCAAAAACTAAATAAATCACAACCACGACCCCATAGTCTAGATCAGCAATGAACAACCAGTAGCCCTACAGATGTTTAGAAATACCACTCAACCCTAAATTCTCCTTCAAATAGCATTTAATTCTTCTAATGTTTTCTAAGTCTATATAAAATACAGACTGATTATCCTAAATACTATTTGTAAGCCATAATGACTTGAAAGAATTTTAAAAGTATGTAAATTAGAGAAATCATCTATACTTACTTCATTCAACAATTAGTCGGCCCTCAAAATGAGCAATTACTTGGTTAATGCTAATTGGACGTTTGCCTTTAATGAACTATTGGTGCATAGCCATCCCCCCACCCCCAACTATTACAGCTCAGGGTTAATTAAACAAGAAAAAATGTTGATTTAGCTGTCATTTTCATTAATAAACATGTACCTAAAACTGTAAAACGTGTAAAAATCTGTAAAACAGCACTGAAAAAATAAATTCTCCATCAGGACAGCAATAATTTGAAACCTTTGGTTGCCCTTATTTTGATTGTGTCTTTCAACTGAGTATTTATTCACTTTCAGTGTATCATTTTACAAGCACTAATGCAAGGAATGTATGGTTATCTAAACAGCAGTTTAAGGAATAGCGAAGTTTTTCTGCACAACTTTAGAGGCCATACACCTTATAAACCATTGTGATTTTAATTTACATTCAAATATGAATGGGCCAGAGCAGGGAATTTCAGGTCAGATAGTATCACCAGAGTAATAGATATTAGATCAATATAGGATTAAATGTTGAATCTACCTAATCACATCTATTTGATTTATGGCCAGCATTGATTGACTCTGCTTGGATTGTGGATTGCAGTTGGTATCACATTAGGCAGACTCTAGGCTTCAAACAATAAAACATTCTTGTGAACTAATGTTTCTAAAGGGTTTATCCCATACCAAAAAATAATCATGTATGATACTGTATTCTATATTAAGTCAGCCTATACATACTTGGCTTGATTGAAGGTAAAATTTATGATATGCCATATTAAAAGATGCACACACATAGGTATCTACAGTATAACTGTGTTTATAGATGCCTATGTCTAGTGTGTGCATCTCTTAAAGGGGAACTGTGGTCTCCAAACAAGTTAAGCTAAATGAAAGGCTTGTTTCTACCTTTAAAATGAGCCATCAACCACCTCTCTATGTGCTCCACAGCCCAAGATATAAAGAAATTACTGACCAGAAAGTTAATGGGTGGAGGCTAACTTGTGACATTCCTGAGGCTTCTCTGCACAGTGCTCCAGCGAGCACAGCCTCAGACTCCCTCAGTGTGTGAGGGAGACAGGAAGTCCCTCTTCCTCTCGCTGTGTGAAGTCCTGACAGAGAAGGTAAGGGAATCTACAGCCCTTCTCTTTCACTGTGTGAAAACAGCCCTTTCAGGCAGAGTTCTCACTCGTGTTTGAGTAACCCATGGCACCCGCAAGTGGGCGGGGCTTAGACACCCGTGAGTGGGCGGGGCTTAGACACGTGGGGCTGTAAGATATGGGCTATGGGGGCCTGCAACTGGAGGGACCATGGGGTCCATGAGTGGTAGGACCAGGGGGGCTGCAAAGGGGGGAGGAGACACAGGTGCAGTAATATATTTATGGGGCCTAGGAAGTGCATTGATTATCTTTTCTATGTTTGTATAAATGTTTGACCAGTCAGTTGCACTTCCGTAAAGTGTGTTGTAAATTAGCCTAATAAATAAAGCACTGGATGGCCTCTTCCCTCATTTTAAAAAGCCAAAGGGCTGAGGGGGAAGGGAGAGAGCCTGTTATATGGATCCAGTGTGTAAGAATGAGAAATGCAAAAGTTTGCTAATCGTAATTGAAGTAAATGAAATTAAAAGGTTAGACGTTAGGACTTCCAGACTGGGGTTACCTTGACGTGGTTGGAAGGCTTTTCATTCATGTGATCACAGTAATGTATATTAAAACCCCCTTGTTTATAAAGTATGCCAGTGTGCAGATAATATGATATTGTATGGGGCCTAGGAAGTGCATTGATTATCTTTTCTATGTTGTATAAATGTTTGACCAGATCAGTTGCACTTCCGCTAAATGTAGCTTGTAAATTAGCCTAATTGGAGTGCTTCCACAATTCTTGTATTGTATGTATTTATTGGGAGGCTTGGTCAAGCCTCCATGTGGTAATAGCACCCACAACACGCCCCTTAAATGGGAGGTCCTATGCCTTTAAAATAAAGCACTGGATGGCCTCTTCCCTTATTTAAAGGGTATGTCCACCGTTATTTTAACTTTTATGTTTCCAGTTTAACTGAAGGACAGGAGGTAAATGCGATATGTCTTACCTCCTGTCCTTCAGTAAAATTACAGGAGACCAGAAGAAACTTACCCGCGTATCGCTCCAGCGCCGGCCTCACTGACAGTCTCCGCCGTGTCCACGCTCCTATGCACTGTGTGCGCACACGCCCCAATGCAAAGGACTGTGGATCCGTCGGGGAATGTCAGTGTAGTCGGAGGCTGTCAGCAGCGCTGGATCGTTACGCGGTAAGTTTCTTTGGTCACCTGTAAGTTTTACTGAAGGACAGGAGGTAAGACATATCGCATTTAACTCCTGTCCTTCAGTTAAACTGGAAACATAAAGTTAAAATAACGGTGGACATACCCTTTAAAAAGCCAAAGGGCTGAGGGGGAGGGAGAGAGCCTGTTATATGGATCCAGTGTGTAAGAATGAGAAATGCAAAGTTTGCTAATCGTAATTGAAGTAAAAGAAATTAAAAAGGTTAGACGTTAGGACCTTCCAGACTGGGTTACCTTGACGTGGTTGGAAGGCTTTTCATTCATGTGATCACAGTAATGTATACTAAAAACCCCTTGTTATAAAGTATGCCAGTGTGCAGTATATGATATGTTGTATGGGGCCTAGGAATGTGCATTGATTATCTTTTCTATGTTGTATAAATGTTTGACCAGATCAGTTGCACTTCCGCTAAATGTAGCTGTAAATTAGCCTAATTGGAGTGTTTCCACAATTCTGTATTGTATGTATTTATTGGAGGCTTGGTCAAGCCTCCATGTGGTAATAGCACCCCACAACACGCCCCTTTAATGGGAGGTCCTATGCCTTTAAAATAAAGCACTGGATGGCCTCTTCCCTTATTTTAAAGGGTATGTACCGTTATTTTAACTTTTATGTTTCCAGTTTAACTGAAGGACAGGGTAAATGGATATGTCTTACCTCCTGTCCTTCAGTAAAACTTACAGGAGACAGAAGAAACTTACCCGCGTATCGCTCCAGCGCCGGCCTCACTGACAGTCTCCGCCGTGTCCACGCTCCTATGCACTTGTGTGCGCACACGCACACAATGCAAAGGACTGTGGATCCGTCGGGGAATGTCAGTGTAGTCGGAGGCTGTCAGCAGCGCTGGATCGTTACGCGGTAAGTTTCTTGGTCACCTGTAAGTTTTACTGAAGGACAGGAGGTAAGACATATCGCATTTAACTCCTGTCCTTCAGTTAAACTGGAAACATAAAAGTTAAAAAACGGTGGACATACCCTTAAAAAGCCAAAGAGCTGAGGGGGATGGGGAGAGAGCTGTTATATGGATCCAGTGTGTAAGAATGAGAAATGCAAAGTTTGCTAATCGTAATTGAAGTAAAAGGAATTGAAAAGGTAGAAGTTAGGACCTTCCAGACTGGGGTTACCTTGACGTGGTTGGAAGGCTTTTCATTCATGTGATCACAGTAATGTATACTAAAACCCCCTTGTTTATAAAGTATGCCAGTGTGCAGATAATATGATATTGTATGGGGCCTAGGAATGTGCATTGATTATCTTTTCTATGTTTGTATAAATGTTTGACCAGATCAGTTGCACTTCTGCTAAATGTAGTTGTAAATTAGCCTAATTGGAGTGCTTCCACAATTCTTGTATTGTAGGAGGAGACACAGGACAGATTGACTGACAGTTTCAGAGCAGAAAGCAGGAAGTGCAGGGGACCTGGTGATGCTGCTGCCATATCACACACAAAAATTTAAATATCTTCAAAACTATGTAAAATAAACAATGGAAATAAATTGCAAAAATTCTCAGGGGAGCAATTCCTATCAATTTACCTAAAGTCATTTTTGGACCACAGTTCCCATTAATATATAGCAGACTATAAGCTGGTGGTGGTTAATAGCAAAAAGAAAGAACCACAGATATAGAATTTGGTTTCTGGTAGAAATGTATTGTATCACCTTACATTGTAATAATAGATGGCTAATGTTATTCAGGTTTTAATGCTTTATTGTATTTATTATAATGCTATATTTTATTTATTATAATGTACTTTTAATGTAATTTATAATGCACATGCACTTTGGGTTAATAATTTAGTCCCCACCCTAAATAGGTGGAGTTTGGCTCACTTGAATGAGTATTTATTGCCACTATGAGGGAGTGTTTTGCTATGCATCTGAGGAAGGGACGTGTCCCCCTGAAACGTTGTGCATGTGTGATGTTTGAATAAAGTGTTACATTGGATTTGCAGTGTGCGTCTTCCCTGTGTTTGCTTCAATATATTGTGCAAAGGATTAACCTAATCAACCTAATATCAATGGTTCCCACAGTGAAATATTGGACTAAGACCCTAATAGCCATATTACCAAGAGTCGCCAGACAGACGAATAAGGGTGAAATCATGCTAACTAATTCCCTACTGGTTAACGTGACTTTAACCCCTAGTTTGCGACATCTGTGTGATTATCGCAAGCAGGGGTGTAACTATAGGGGCCCAGGCCCTCCGATGAGATTGGATCAGCACGATCAGCTGCTTAAAGACCAGAACCAAACTTCCGGTACAGTTCCGTTCTTTTAAACAGCTGATCGCACCCTCTTACCTCCCCCCCCAATCCCCCACCCACGCAGTCCACTGATCGTAGACATGTAAACAACCGTCACAAGCTATTCATATATGCAGATTATGTTGTATTTAAATAGTTATGCCAGGATAAATTTACACAGAGCCCCATAGGTGCTTGTAAATCTAACTAAAGAGATCTTCCCAGACTGTCTGTGGCTCAGGGTGAATCTCCCTATGAGTATCTATTAGACGCTTCCTATATTTTTAGATTTTTCTTGTTTTTTCTTGGTGAATGGTAAATTCTAATTGCATTGTGTTCATTTCAAGACACTACCTTGAAATGGAATTACTCCATGTAAACAGATTTTATGCTTTTTATGTTTGTCTACTAAAAAAAAAAAAAAAAATCAACCTTAAAATAGAAACATCATTTCACAGGCTGTCAGTACAGAATGGTAAGGAAGAATTTATATTAGTTGCTTTGTTAGGTTAACTACAGTATTTACAGAGAGTGTCACAGCCAAGTTATAAATCAACAATGACATGAACAAAAATGGAGAGAGTTTATTTGGAAGTGCTTTGCGCTCTTGTAACATGTTATGAAAGCCCATCAGCTATTTTTCCAGTATCTTTTTTGCACTGAAATGTTTCAAGACGAGTTGGGTTAAACTGCCAATTAATGACTTAAGATAGTAATTGGCCCCATTCTTATCAAACTATGCACAGTGATAGCTTATTTTACCAAAACAGAGTCATGTATACATAACATGTCTTACATAACATACATGTCGCACTCACGGAAACTAGTCTAACAGAGATTAAGAATAAAGATTGAGTTTAGAATGCACGTGAAGAATTTACAATAATCTACTACAGCAAAGAGAGTGCTAGAGTCAGTGTAATCAAAACAGAGCAAGTTTATTTAAATAAGAAAAAGCCCACACCTAATAAAATATACAATACCACATACCATGTAGGAGAAAAGCCCATCGTAAAGAAGACTGTCAACTTGTCAACCACAGGTGCTGTATTAAGGAAGGCTCTTACCCTTAATGTCCTTTGTAGAGCTTTGAGGAGAACAAAAGATAAATATTTAAATTTTAGAGGTGATAATTCAGCAAACCAGTTGCAGTGTTTTTTCCCCCATTTCTACCACCTTTAAAGTTTAAGGTGGCAGTCCATGGTACTAGGCTGCCATATCTTTTTGAAAGTTTAGAATTGTTTCCTTTAAGGCAGCATTACTGTGGCTAGGTAAGTGCACCCCTATTTCTGGCGATGATATATTTATAACTATTTATGTACATAATTCAAACAGAGAAACTTCCCTCACTGTTCAACTTCTGCTGACTTGACTGTAATAACAATTGAACAGAAATGCGTGCTTGCTTTCTAAACACTTTAATCCAACATTTCCCAGTACAAGTGTTTCCTGGCTCCATGGGTTCTGACCCTTCTATTTCCAACCACTGATCTTAAGACAAGTAGTTTGCAATTTACTTTATCTTTGACTGTTGTTGATGTTCATTCCTACCTTCACTTGGACATCACTTTCAATAAATGATTCAATGTTTGTGTTTATGTAGTGTGTTTCTATGACACAGTTGGATCTTAATGGTATATTCATTATTAACTTGTAACATCTGTATTTGTAGTTAGAGATACATTTATAACATCTTTCTGGGAAAAAGGATAACAAACCCTTTTGGGACCTGCTCTTTATCCTAGATGTCCAACACACTTTGTGTTTCATTTTATCAGATCACTTTTTATTTAAATCTTTAATTCACATCGCCAATAAACAAAGACAATTTAAAACCACCTCTAAGTTTAAATCGGAAACCAAATAAAAGAAGGATGTTTTTTTCTGTAAAAAGAACGTGCTTTTAACATTCACTTACAAGCCTGTAGTGGCCCAGGACCAAGAGCAACAAGTCTATAGCACCAAAAAAGGTCATTTAGCTGAGCAGAGAGTTTTCCTTAACTGCTTTAGGGCAAAAGGGGCATGTACGCGAATGTTTGTCGGGACTTAAAAGCTGCATAGGAGTGCGAATTACAAAGCTACATACAGCACATCTGGTTGCTAACTGATATTTGAGGAGCATGACTTTACTTAGCCATATTTAGAGATTTTTGTATCTTTCAAAGGAAAATAAAATACATGATTAAAATGAGAAGAAAGTACTCTGTTTCTGTGGCAATTTACAGGCATTAAATAGTTAATCTGAAAGGTTTGATCCTACACAAGTAGGCTTGTTATGATTCCAGAGTAATGGAGCTCCTACTTCCTAAATTACCAGTGACAGAACAGGCTGTTTCATGAAAAGTGTAACAGTTTCATCAAGCTCATTGGAATAACTACAGTCTACATAGTTTTAAACAAACAAATATTGATACTGCATTACAGCGCCAGAGAAGATCATTTTTCTCAAAAATAGAAGAAAAACAAATTCAAATTAGATTTTGTATTTTTGTATATGATGAACTGCACAAGGTACTAAATCCAATAATAAATATATACATATAGACAAAGAATACATCCTGTAAATTAAATTGTTACAAATGGTGCTTAGCAATCAGTTAAATTCTGGGAGGTAACATGACCTAGAATCTTGTTGTAGAAAATAATAATGCTCCTGCCCTTACTTTAAGGATATAGAAAGTCACCTAGGAGTTCCACTATTTCTATCAGCATCATTTAGCTCTACAGTCACAGAGGAATTAGATTTGTGAATGTGCTGAAACTAAATAGGCCTGACTGGATTGTTGGGGCCCACCGGGATCTTGAGACCAGGGGCCCTCCAGGAAGAGTTTAGGGGCCCACATAACATTTCATATCTCTAATATCACTAATTTATATGTCTGTATTACTCCTTCTGACTCCTGTTGTTTATTATATAAGGGATAATAGGCTACCTACAGTGTAATATAAGGATATTACGCCACCGAGGAGTTCCCTGACCATATAAAAACACAAGGCCATTAGGTCGAGTGTTTTTATAGAGGTCAGGGAACTCCGAGGTGAAGTAATATCCGTATATTATTCTGTAGGTAGCGTATTTTTCCATATAATACATAAGGTCAAAAAAAGAAAAATCCAGCACAGGCACTCTGTCTCCCCCCTCCCTCTCTCCTTCCCTGTATTAGTAATATAGATAAGAAGCCTGTTTTTGTAAATACAAATAGTTAACTGACGTTTCTCTTTCAAACTAAAAGAAGAAACTAAACATCGTCTCTCACCCGGTCCAGTTCACTGACTGAATAAATAACTGTACTGATAAGGAGGAGCGAGCGCATACCCGTGATTCATAATTGACTCCCTACTCACTCCTCCTTATCAGCACAGTAATTCAGTCAGTCAATCAGTGTACAGAAATGGGCTATCTATATTATCTACATTACTAATACAGGCCGGGAGAGAGAAATGGGGAGGGGCAGTGGAATACCGGAAGTCAATCAGTGACATCACTGAGTGACTGATTATATAGATTCTCGCCACTGCACCTCTCCATTGAAATGCCAGAGCCTTATATATTATAATACATTTCTTACTGTCCCTGTAGCTCTGTGTTGAAATTTTAGTTTTTCTCTGTTTCCTTTGGTGAATGAGCTGTGGGCCCACCGGGGGATTCCCCTGTAACCCTGTGGGCCAGTCCGACACTGGGTTAAAATATATTTGTGGTGAAATGTAGGAACCATCATATGCAGCGCAAACAATTCCAAAACCTGAAGCTCTTGTGTTAGCTGTATAATCTAATCTTATGGTATTTAGGCATATTGAAAGCACATGTATGGGTTATCTTTTGTAATAGTATCTATGACCTAAATTGATTCTCCCAAAAATGCATCTGGACTGCACTGTACTTTAATTTAAACCTTACATGCTTGAATGGACATATGACTCACCTGAAAAGAAATATAGGCTGTGCCCCATGGCAAACTTGAGGATTATTATATTTATATAAATCATCTTTCCTCCTAAAGTGGGAGGCTGACTTGTGACATTTCTGAGGCTTCTCCTGCACAGTGCCGCCGGTGAGCACAGCCTCAGACCCCCTTAGTGTGTGAGGGAGACAGGAAGTCCCTCCTCCTCTCTGCTGTGTGAAGTCCTGACAGAGAAGGTAATGGAATCTACAGCCCTTCTCTTTCACTGTGTGAAACAGCCTTTTCAGGCAGAGTTCTCACTCTGCCTGAAAAGGCTGATTCCACAGAGTTTTCTGTATGGGGGGGTCTGAGTAAACCACGGCACCCACTCGCAGGTGGGCGGGGCCACATGGGGCTGTAAGATAATGGGCCATGGGGTGCCTGCAACTGGAGGGATCATGGAGTCCAGGGGGGCTGCAAAGGGGAGGAGGAGACACAGGACAGATTGACTGACAGTTTCAGAGCAGGAAGCAGGAAGTGCAGGGGATCTGGTGATGCTGCTGCCATATCACACACAAAAATGTAAATATCTTCAAAACTATGCAAAATAAACAATGGAAATAAATTGCAAAAATTCTCAGGAGAGCAATTCCTATCAATTTACCTAAAGTCATTTTTGGACCACAGTTCCCCTTTAATGTTTAAAAGTAAATATTGCATTTGTTCTGTTCTAATAAAATAAAATGAAAAAATATGGACAAACTATTCCATAAATATAACGCAAAGAAACTAACAAAAAATGTATAAGTGAATATTCACTTACTGCTTTACATAAACATCACAATAACATCAATGCCAGGGATGTTCTCATAGAATGCAGTTAGCTGATTAGGCAGGTTCTGTTTAAGGCCATATGTCTCAGGCAAACCAGCAACATAAGGGAAAGCAATATGGCTTCTAATCAGTTTTAGCTTTGTGTTTTGCATTTGTTTTCGAAAAACAACAATAAAAGAGCAATTTCCTGATTAGGACCCAATGGCCTTAATGGCAAGCTTGGAAACAAAAGATTGAAGTATACAACTGGAGCCATTTCCTCCTAATTTCTATATAACTAAAACCAAATGTCAGGAACTGAAAACACAGTAGCAATTTATTTGTATTTACAAAGTTTTCTTGCACAGAAGAGATTGGCTGGGAGTTATGGGGATTTTTGAAACATAAGCACCACTTATTAAATTCTTCTGGTATTATTTTAAGCATCAAACCTTTCTTTATAATTTCTTTAAAGTTGGTCAACTTGTCATTTATTTTTGAAAGAGCTAATGGTGGACATTCATTAGGAAAAGTATCTCCCAACAATCCCCTCAACTTTCTGACAACCACCTGTGCAAACAATTTGCAAAGTACTTTTGACCACAAAATGAATGGGCCAGGACAGGGAATTTCATATCATTGAACATTGAATATGTCTAAAATCTAGTAAGTTTATATCTAGCATAAGGCTATTTACACCTTACAGATTGTTAGGAAATCTGTCCAAAACGTTTTATCTTCTTTTACTCTTCAGCCTGTTTTATGGAGAAGAGGGGGAGCCACCAGGAAGGGCTATGGGTGCAACCCCTGGGCCCCCCAGTAACATTGAGCTATCAGGTGGGACAGATCACTAATCAATGTGAAAAAGGGTGCTTTAACTGATGTGTGTATATAGCTTAAAGCAGATGTTCACAGGAATTTTTTCTTTAAATCATTATTTAGATTACACATACCTAGGTATTTAACATATGCTCTTCATTTTTAAAAAAAATAAATGGATTTCCTTTCCTTTTTTATCCCCTACTATGGTCAGTAGTAAGCTGCCTTTTTAGGTTCAGCTACTGTAATTCATCTCAGGATGCTCATTTTTTTAACATTAATTTTTACCCCATTGGTTATTGAATGAGTCAAACATGATCAGATCTCTACTGAGCAACTAAATTGCCCCAGGGTTTCGAAGGACAAGACCATGAGACCATTACCTATTAGGGGCCCTGATAAGAGGAAGTCAGTACTTTATAGATAGTTGTAAGCTTTCCTACTTTTCTGGGAAATATACTTATTATATTATTATATATAAATTCTTAAAAGATCCATTTTTGGAATATAGCTGTCCTCCAAAGTTTAAATAAACAGAAGTGTAACAAATAACTAAAAAGGGAATAAACAGGAGGAATCTGGAAAAGAAATGGAAAGAAAAAGAGATGAATAGCAGAGAAAATAAAAGGTTCCCTGGGCCCCTGGTCTGAATTTTTCAGGTGGGCCCCAATCCCAACAATACATATATCTCTATAAATTATAAAAAATTAGGCCTTGTAAACATGCACAATGGTGTACATGAGACCCGGCACACACATGATAAATGGGGTTTTCAGCCAGTAACCGTATGTGTTTGCATTATTTTGAGCATTGATCAACAGATCAATGTACAAATGTATACACGTACAAAACAGATATTTGTTATGCGTGTATTATCTGGGCCTAATGCACTGTATGTACTCTATGTACATAAATCATATTTGTGTATGAGGCCTTAAAGTAGAGATGGTCGAACCTTTTTAGAAGTTCGAAAGTTCGAAAACGGACCAAACTTTCCAAAAGCTGACACATTAAAGTCAATGGGGGGTAAATAGTTTGGAAAGTTCAAATGAACTTTCCGAAATATTGCAGTGTAAACTTATTTTACAGGCCCCTGGGAGATGATCTGAGATATGGTCTGAGGAACACGTCCGTGCGCGAGGAACAGCATAAAAACACACGCGCGCTACTTCCGGTTTCCGCATGCTGCTTTCGGTTCGACTTTCGAACGTTCAGCAAAACTCAAACGTGCACTTCCGAAAATGCCCGAAAGGCTGGAGATTCCCGAAATCCCCCGTTCTCGAATTGCCGAACGACCGACAACCTGGCTGGATGATCAGCTGTTTTTAAACAGCGAGATCAGCTGTTTAAAAGGCCAGAACCGAACCAGCAAAAGTTCCGGTTGTGTTTTTTTTCTTTTAAAAAGCTGATCGCAGGGTCGTAACTACCAGAGGAGCAGAGGGAGCAACCACACGGAGGCCCCATGTTCTTATTTTTTATTAACAAATATAGCCTTTCAGAAGACCACTGTGGATGAAGCATGGATAGGGGCCCCATCACAGGTATCCCACCTCATTCTGTGGTGGTCTCCCACCACTCCCGCAAGACCACCCCAGACTCCTGCAACTGAGAGGAGACTCTAGTCTCCTCCTCAGTCACATCCCCTTTTGAGGACCACGCCCCAGGAATGCCACTAACTCCTCCGTAATCCTGCCTCCCAACACCCCTAGGAGACATCCCACCCTGCCAAAAAGCCTGAAAGGGCAGGGTGGGATGTTTGCCATCATAGCTTATGCCACTGGGTCCTTACAAGGACCTTTGTGGCCCTAACAAGGGCCCTTTGGGGCTTAAGGGGTTCCGCAGCTGGAACTGGGACCTCCCTCCCCGGCCTTATCAGGGCCTTTGCAGCCCCGACAAGGGCCTTTTGGGGCTTAAGGGGTCCCGCAGCTCAAACTTGGACCCCCCTCCCAGTCCCTTGTAAGTGCAGCTCTTAAAAGAGCCCTCGGGTGGCGTCTTCTGTCTTCCATCCGGTGACACCAGCTCAGCTGAGGCCACCGTCCCCGAGAAGTTCCCCTGCGGCCACCAGGGGTACCTCCGGCACTGGTGGCCTCAACGAGGCCAATGTTACCAGAGTTTTGATCCGTCTCAACGTCTTTGAACTAGCGACACCAACACCACTAAGGTCGCCAATGCCAGGCAGGCTCACTGCAGCTGACAGTGAGCCTGCTGGCACCGCCGGCCTCAGGAGAGCCGATGTTGCTAGTCGCTTCTGTCTTCTGCCATCTACTGCGATGACTTCTGAGCTCCACGGAGGTGTGCACCTCTTTATATAGGTCTGCAGAAAACCCTAATCTGTTTCTGATTTTTCAATGCTTGGTTTACATGGTTTACATTAACCAATCAGGTTACAAAAAATTGGAAAATCTGATTGGTTAATGTAAACCATGTAAACCAAGCATTGAAAAATTGATCAATCAGAAACAGATTAGGGTTTTCTGCAAACCTATATAAAGAGGTGCAAACCTCCGCGGAGCTTAGAAGTCATCGCAGTAGATGGCAGAAGAAAGACGACTTCGGATCAAGACGCCAGTAACATCGGTGCCAGTGGTACTCCTTGCGGCCAAGGGGGAACTTCTAGGGTTAGTGGCCTAAGCAGAGCTGATGTCACCGGATGGAAGACAGAAGAGGCTGTCCAAGGTCTCTTTTAAGTGCCGCAGGGCATCCTGGTTCGAGCTGCGGGACCCTCAACAAAGGCACTTATCAGTGCCACAAGGGCCCTTACAAGGGCTGAGGAGGGGGTCCCGGTTCGAGCTGCGGGACCTCATTAGCCCCAAAGGGCCCTTGTCAGGGCCGCAAGGGCCCTAAATGGGCCGGGGAGGGGGATCCCAGTTCGAGCTGTGGGACCCCTTAAGCCCCAAAGGGCCCTTGTCAGGGCAACAAGGGCACTTCTTCGGGCCGCAAGGGCCCTGATAGGGCCAGGGAGGGGAGTTCCGGTTCGAGCTGCGGGACCCCTTAAGCACCAAAGGGCCCTTGTTAGGGTCACAAGGGCACTTATAAGTGCCGGGGAGGGGGGTCCCGGTTTGAGCTACGGGACAACTTAAGCCCCAAAGGAACCTTGTCGAGGCCTACCGAACGTTCAAAAATCCTCATACATTCGAGAATTCTCAAATGTTCAAGGATTTTCTTAAATAGTCATGCGAGACCGGAAAAACGAAATAGTTCGAACCCGAACTCATAAAGTTCGTCTCGAACTCGGGTTCGAGTTCTAGGCCATCCCTACCTTAAAGGAATAGTTCACTACCAAAGTGAACTATTCCTTTATTGCATTGATTGAAGACCGGGAGGATAAGGAGCTATACCTTACCTCCCATTCTTCAATCAATGCAAATGGAGCCAGGAATGAAGGTAGAGAAAACTTATCTGTTATGCGATCCTCTGCAGCAGCACTGACAGACCCTGACCGCTCCTGGGTTCTGTACAGCTATAGCGCGCATGCACGATAATAGTTAAACAGAACCCGGAAGCAGTCGGGAATTCAGTGCTGATGCAAAGGATCTCGTAACAGGTAGTTTGCTCTTTTGTTCCTGGCTCCACTTTTGCATTGATTGAAGAACGGAAGGTAAGTCTTAGCTCCTTATCCTCCCGGTCTTCAATCAATGCATTAAAGGAATGGTTCACTTTGGTTAGGGTCCAAAATAAAAGCAAGGGCCTCCACTACAGCCACCTATTAGGGACATGAAGGATATTATTATGTGGCTAAGAATCTAGTTCAGTGTCTGAATATTGTGGTTGGGGGTGATTAATCTGATTAATCTGGAATCATTTTATTATTAATATCAACCTATAAATTAAATCATAATCTCAAAATTTCAACCTCATGGACTTGGATTTGCTTTGAAATTGTGACTAAAAATCACAGGTGAAAAAGCTCAGTGATTTCTCTGTTCAACAACTAGAGTTAGCGCAACACATTTGTGTATAAAGACCTGTATAGATCGAGGGGAGAAATATTATTATTCCTCTATTTAAAGTGCTAGGAGAGCCTCATCTTTAATATGCAGAGCAGTTTCATAATCCTGCATGTAAAACAACTTTAGAGAGTTTAAAAAAGTAGACTTTGGATGGCCATACTCCTGATAGACATTTGATGGATTAAATGTTCTGTTTATCCTCCAGTGTTCGAGTGACATTCTTGGCTTGGCCTATACATTTTACAATCAACAGTCGATCATAAATTTGACTTGTCGGGAGAATGTCAGGAGAAAGTATGCAGCGTGTGGCCACCTTAAATTATTAAATTAAGGGGATAAAAGGAGCTTTGCTGTTAATAGAGACTAGTTATTTACACTAAGGGCTTGGCCCCACTAGCGCGTTTCAGATCCAATTTAAATTCCGATTGCGCTAGTGGAAGCGCAGGGAGAAACCTATGGGACCGGCCCTACTACATGCACTGCGCCATGCGATCACCATTTTTGGTGCATATCGCATGAGATCCGATAGGGCTTAATATCAGAAGAGCAGCGCATGCACACAGAATCGCGCGCAATTGCATGTGTGCCCAAGTGGGACCAAAGCCTAAAAAAGAGTTGCTATGTCACTTAATACAGGGGGTTTCACCAAGAGACCATTGTGTTAAGTTGACCCACTATTTCTAAATGCTATGTTTTGTAATAATGTGCAGCATTATTTCCTCTACAGCCAATATATAAGTTTTCATAGAATTATTATTATATTGTTATATTTTCAATGTACCATAGATGACATGCTTTTATAAATATGTTTATTCAATTCCCTATTAATAAGATTTAACTATAGCAAATCTATAGCTTTGGCTAACAGCGTTTATGGAACATTATCTCAGTGGATAAATAGTCAAATACAGGAAGTGGGTACACCCACGAAACGCGTTAGGTGGATGGGCCATCTTGAGACTACTCTGTCGAATGTATCCAATTGTCTGCTAAGCATTTCATGTCTTCAATAAAGTAACTTTTTGTTTGGCACCATGTGAGTAGCGCATCTCCATTGATTTCCTTAAGATGAAGGGCCTGTAGCTGTGAGGTATTGCCCTGAGATTGCACGCACCACATGGACTCTTCGTAGTAAGGTACGAGCGCTGCCACATATTGTATTCTCTGTATAATCTCAAGAAATAAATCGATACAGTGGAATTTTAGGAAGGTGTGTTTACCTGTTCAGGTCTCCAACACAATATCACGTTGTTAAATTTGCTGTTGGGATATGAAGTCATTTACCTTTAATGTAAATGCTATCTTTCAATTACAAACACATTTCTTAAATAAACAAATTGTACAAAGTAAAAAAGTGTTTCATGGCAAAAAAAAATGTGCATTAATAAGCAACAACCCATTTCATTGTATTTGTATGTTACCCACCTAACTAGATTGTAAGCTTTATGGGGCAGGGACCTCCTTACCTCTTGTGGCAAAGCTCTAGCACTTCTAATTATATCATTTATATATTAATGCACTGAACTATCTATGTATGTATCCCACTTGTATGACTATTGTATTTTGTTACTGTACAGCGCTGCGTCCCCAAGTGGCGCTTTATAAATAAACTATACATATATACAACAACAAATATTAAATCATTAAGTTTCTTGGGGATGTAAACCTTTCAACATTTGATTGCTATTAATGATGTTCCCAACTTGATCCAGGATAGAGGGGAGTAATGGACCAACACTGCCCATACCCTAAAAGTGATCTGTCCTGCCAAAATTGAAATGGGTAGGCACTCTAATTTTGCAATTTCTTTAACGTTAGCTCACTCTCCTCAGCTGTGAAGCAAGCGCACTGTCCCAATCGCACACTTATCTGTTTTATTGGCTCGCATGCGCTGAAGATAGGTGCCCGGTCTGGATATCGCACCTGAGAAAGAGCAGCGAGTGATACCTTTAATGGCTGTGATAACTATAGAAAGCTTAGCTTTCAGAATGTCATATTTCCTTTTTCATGCTGAAAATATTTTTAAAGCTTGATATGATTATCATCTCAGTTAGACAATAAAGGAATCATCTTTACTTTGCTTTTAAAATAAATTATCTCAAAAGTACCTATTGTTTAACATGGTTCATCTTTAACTACAACTGCATATGAGCAAGCAGAACTTGCAGAAGAGCAGACATAAAGTAAAGAACTTTTCAACCTACATTAAAGCCTAAGCATATTTATGAGGTTTCTAAATAAACATTAAAGAAGAGGAAAGCATTATCTTAAATTTAGAGTTTAAAATTTACTTTTTCATTAATTATGCCTCTGTTAAACTACTAATACTGGGATCAGGTCCTTGCAGCAGTTTGTATGCTTGGTATACCAGCATGCTAATTTTGAAGATGTCCTGTCTGCATGCTGGAAATGTTTACTGAAAAACTCTAAAGTTGCTGATTAGATTAGGGCTTTGATGTCGCAAGACGCGAGTTGAGTCTTAAATGGCTTTACAGAGAGACACATATTGGTAATTCCCTTTAAAAAGTCACACTAGCCCTTTTGTGCCAGTTCACCAAGGTTTAGTGTGACCTATGAGCTAAACTGCTGTGACTGCATTTCTTTGAAATATTTTTGAGACACAGCTGGTAGCAATTTCATACCTGGCATTAAACTTGCACAGGTTTTAAGACCACAATAGAATTTACCCAAGTGGCAAACAAACACAATATAAAGTCCAGTAAATTCCCCAGTGATCACTGACTAAACATACAATTAGGATTGGGATCAATTCTCCTTTAAAGGACCATCACAAAGAGGTGCCAGTAACAAAGGGCTTTACACAATGATCCAGAAATAGTACAAGAAAAACAAGACTGCAGGCAATATCTATAATTAAATAACTGAATAAGGGTTGGAGAAAACACAGGGGGTGATGCAATAAGAGGTGCAATTAATTTGCATCAGATGTTAGATTTACTGAGATCTAATTGCTTGCTGCAGATTAATAGTATGGGCAAACTTTTGTTAATTTTAATGCATGAGATACCTGTAGACACCAGTAAGAACCCTCCCCCTTCACCCCCTTTCCAATAGATTGTCTTTCTAAAATCTGTAGAATAGCTATATAATAATTGTCTTAGCTAGTGTCCCCTGCAGCCAACAATCGCATAATACAACTTTTGATCCTGCACCAGGCCTACCTTAGTTTAAATAGAATTAAACATATTGCAAAGAGAACGCAAGTACTGTGCCCCAAATGTAAAAAAACAAACGCCCATTTCTGGCATTTACTATGGGAATGCCCCACTATACAGCTATACTGGGAAAAGGTGACTCAGGTGTTAGCAAATATTGTACAACCATCAGTTCCATATAAGGGAGAAACATGTGTATTGGGTATATTTGAATCTGAAGTATGGAGCAAATACCACCTGATTTATTTGCGAGAAGCGATTTTCTTTGCGCGCAAAGTAATCATATTTAACCCTTTCACTGCCAGGAGATTTTCATTTTTTTTTGCATTAACTGCCAGAAGAATTTTCAGGATTTTGCCCTCAATCGCTTTAGACTAATTTTACAGTAGGAAACCTTGCAGTAAATCAGGAATATTATACATTGTTTTTTTCAGCACAAAGTGTACTTTAACATGGTAACAGAATTTTGTAACTTTTCTGGAAATTTTACTGGAATTATGGGTAAAATATGTAAAAAAAATGAAAAATTTGCAAATTTTCATGGATTTTTCCCATTTTTACTTATAGTTATCTTAAGGTTACACACAAAAATCTTACTGTTTCTAAAAGCTCAGATACTCCCGAGTACAACGATACCAGATATATGTAGGTACCCCACTTTTCCTGTACAGGAGACCCCCGCAAACTAAAACTGCACCTTCAAGAATATTACACCAAATTAAAATGTATAACCACTACTGACAGTTAACATAGAATATCTACCAAATTAACTAAAATATCCCCACAAGTGAGATATTTTTAGAAACTACACACCCGCAGGATTTTCCGAGTGAGGTAAGTTTCGATCAAAATGCAAATACCCGGGCGCAGCTCTTCGTCCAATTGTAAGTTATTTTCTCACATTTTCCTTTTTTTCCTCAACTGTAAAAACAGAGACAAAATCAAATGCGAATTTCAGCTAAAAACTGTGGAGGAAAGTTCAAACGCATCTCAAATATGAAAGCCTAACCCCTCCCGAATAAAACGGTATGCCACATTCATGGGTGTACCCAGAGACATGGCTACCAACTAACCCAGAGCGTGACCAGTGCCAAATGTCAGTAGCAGCAAAAAAAAATTTGCCAGTTTTGTATTTGAACAGTCTGCAGTTTTTCCACAAAACACCCCCCCAACTCAGAAATACCCCCCACAAACTATATATTCCTGAAATCTACACACCTTCAGCTATGTAACGCTGTAGTTTGTTCATTCATATCATCAATGGTGTGGGCGCAGCTCTTCGTAGAAGTTTGCACTTTTACCAGATTTTCAAAAAAAATGAACATCAAACAACATTCAAAAAGGTAAAAATCATGCCAAAACCTCATGGAATGTAAAAAAAAGTTTTGCAGTATCAATCCCAAAACAGTACAAAACTTCCATGTTTCAAACATCCCTAGTTCTCAGTCAAGCAAATTGTTTTTGTACAGTTACTTTCCTTTTTTTGAGAACAGGAATCAGCTCCTGTTTAGAGATGTCCGAACTTCGCGAAATCCGGACCACTCGAGGATCCGCGAATTTTCGAAAAAATCCGAAAATCCGCGAGCGGACCCATAAAAATGAGAAAAATACGAGATTTTTGAATTTACGGGGTTTCACCTATTTTCGAAAATCTTCGAAAATTCGAGAAAACTAGTATTTTCGAAAATTTTCGAAAATACGTATTTATGGAAATAAGAGAAATCCTTGTATTTTTGAAAATTTTCGAAATTGCGTGTTTTCTCGTATTTTCGAATTTTAGAAATTTTTTAAATACTAAAATCCGCGGTTCGGAAGGCGAAAATCCGGAAAAATCCGCGTTCGCGAACGGGATAAATCGCGGTTCAGAAGGCGGAAAATCCAAATCCGCCGTTCGCGAACGGGATAAATCCGCGGCGGATCCGGGTTCGGATCCGCGAACCGGCCATCCCTACTCCTGTGTCTCCTGTTAATAACTAGCTGTTGTGAGCAGGACAGATGAGAGACCAAAGTGAAGGGTTAAGGGCATGCGCACCCTAAAAATATTTTTTAAATATGGTAGATACCCCCTGCCCACACACTACCATGTTATATTTAAAAAAACTATTAGAATTGTACAGCCCTTCATTCACAGACACGCCTGCTGTTAATGGAGAGCACTGCAGGAAGGGCCTAAGTACATTTCTGATTTTTTTTAAACAAATACCTCAGCAGGGGGTATCTACCATATATTAAAATGATTTTAAACTAGTGGAACGACAAGCATAGATGGATCCAGATGGTGGGAGGGCTCCCCTGCGCATGTCACACTACCTCCCCGGAGGCTGCCGAAGAGGCAGAAACCTCTTAGAAAATAAGACAGCTCCTACTCTTTAGTTTCCTGGACTTTGGACAAGCATTGATGGAAAACCATAAGGAACAGAGATGTAAGGTAGGATTTTTTTAAACTTCAAAGTGGGGCCAGTAGTGGGTTAAAGTTTAGGTTTGGGGTGGACATGACCTTTAAAGAAAGGCTGCTTCAGTTTACAGTTTAAATGATATTTATGAAATACAAAGTTCTGTCCTTTGAACATGGGAAATAGCAATAACATCGTTATTGGCACGTGCCTCGGATCTTTTGCCAAGTGCCCTGAATGTTTTTAAAAAAGCCTACCTCAAGGAAGTGCCCCGAATCAGTTTTACCAGTAGTACTCTGCGGCTCCCATGTTGCTACCAGTTTATAATGAAATTTACAGTTTGCTACCAGTATTTAATGGAATTCCAGTTTGACACCAGTATTTAATGGAATTTCTAGTTTGATACCAGAATTTAGTGGAATTCCCAGTTTGCTACCAGTATATGATGGAATTCCAAGGTTGCTACCAGTAAATAAGGTAATTGCCAGTTGGCTACCAGTATATGATGGAATTGCCAGTTTGCTTCCAGTACAAATGCTACCAGTTTAAAATGAAATTTCCAGTGTGCTACCTGTATGTAAAAAATGCCAGTTTGCTACCAGTATATACCCGTACTGAAAATGCCAGTTTACTGCCAGTATATGATGGAATTTCCAGTTTGCTTCCAGTATATAATGAAATTGCCAGTGTGCTACCAGTTTATAATGAAATTCCCAATGTGCTACCAGTATGTAATGAAAATGCCAGTTTGCTACCAGTATATAATGAAATTGCCAGTGTGCTAACCAGTTTATAATGAAATTCCCAATGTGCTACCAGTATGTAATGAAAATGCCAGTTTGCTACCAGTATATATGAAATTTCCAGTGTGCTAAAAGTATTTAATGAAGTGTCAGTTTGCTACCTACCAGTATATACTGAAAATGCCAATTTGCTGCCAGTATAAGAAAATGCCAGCTTGCTACCAGTAATACTAAAAATGCGCACTGCAGCCCTCCCCCCTCCCTCTCCCTCCCGTTTTTCTCTCCCCCCCAGCTTCAGTCCCATTTTCTGTAGTGTAAGGCTCCCTCCTCCAAGCCCAACCGCCATAGTTATTTGTGCAGAAACTCCCCCGAACTGGACTTACTTTGCCTCTTTCCCCTGAAGTTCTGGATAGCCGCATCCGTGATGGCTGCCTCTCAGGCAACACAAACGCAGCTGCTGGTACGGCCCCCTGCTTGCAGTTTCATGCAAGCAAGGGCTGGGACTGATCGTCGGAGGAGAGAGGCAATGTAAGTAATGATCAGGGAGTTTCTGCACAAATAACTATAGTGGTTGGGACTGGGGAAGGGAGCCCTACACTACAACCAAAGATAAAAAAGGGGTGGGCATGCCCTTTAACAATTAATATTCTACCCAAGAGGCCTTTCCAAGGCTTGGAGCCCAGACCAGACCATTTGGCTTTCCTAAATAAAACGAGAAACCCGTCCTTATATAAGTTAAATGTTTTTGTGTATCTTCACAGACGTCAGTTCACATCATTACTTCCAGCCTAATTCATCACAGCTATGTCTGGTGAAGCTTTTAGATCGTGAACATCCTGTTGTAACTTGGAGGAATGGGACATGGTGAATGTTTTTAAATCTAGTCGTATAAACATTATGAAATCAGTGTTAGTTAATGGGGATGCAGTGATACCGGTGATAGGGGCTGCTTTAAACAGGAAAGAAAGAAGAGCTTTATCGCTAAATCCAAGCTCGCTTCCATAAATGGAAGTTGTTTCTTTTTATCCTCTGTCTTTGTAACAAGGGCTACAAACTGGAAATTGTATTCCTATGAGTCACTGGAGCAGCTGAACTTTAAGAAGGTGATAACATTGCAAAGGACAAAGTTTAACAGTTCTAAATACAAAGGAACCTGTTCATTAGGATGAATTGGAAACCCTGGCTTTCCAGTATTGTTATATTATGTTATCTGCTCATATCCAATCAAACTTTATACTTAAGTTAGTAACTGTAATTTTTTTAAAAAAAGCTAAAATTGTGCTTTTGACTTTTTTGATTTTTAATGCGCGCATTACAACACAGGTTTGTATTTTATACGCAATAATTAAATCAGTAGTACATATCAGTATTGAGTGTTTTTGTCACTAGAGGGCAGTGTTCAATAAACAGCTGTATAAGCTAGGTATTAACCTGTTAATACCGTATGTGTTTGCAAAATCCATACACTATGATAATACATTTTTTGAAAAATATTTTGTTAAAAAATCAGCCCATAAGTGTAACCCTTCCAATAAATTCCACATACAACGACTACTACCGTGTTGGAAATGCGTGCAATTGCTTGTGCATTTCCGGTGCGCCAGTGTGCGTGCACTGTGATTCTGCCATTTTGCACTATCAGAGCGATAGCTGTGAATTGCAGCACACCCAGTGTGGCCAGACCAATTGCCCAACACTAATGTGCAGATTTTAATGCACTATCGCACTTGCAATTGGATCGCATGTTAAAACGAGCAAATGTGGCCCAGCCCATAACTCATTTTCTGTGGTCATATGGATCATTCTGCTGGAATACAAAATTGCGGCTCCTGGAGTATTCTGGTCACTTTAGGAAACAACCTACTAAAGTTTAATACATACTGAACATCAAACGTTGGGATTTTCAATAAAAGTTCTTATTGTTAAAAATGGTGCTAATTTTGCCCAACCAATCAGATGTTAGCTTTCAAATGTTAAATAATGTCTGATTGGTTGGGGCAAAATTAGCACCATTTTTAACGATAAAACTTTTATTGAATCTCCCAGATAGCTACAGCTAGTTTTCAGTAAATGAGGAAATCTGAAAGATAATTAGCTTCTGCTAATAGCTATACTGAAACTTGTATTTACCCAGCAGCTCAGGTTCCTGGACTTAAAAGTCGTGTCTAATTTATTTAATATTGTGCCGCACGCATACCTCCAAAACACCTGTGCGCCATTTTTTGCACAAATTTTGAATGCCAACTATAGCTTTCTCTAAAAGTTATGCAAGAGCCATTTCCGCATTCATCAGGAGGCACATACAGATATTGAATCACGTACAGGAGATTTACCCAGCATGAGCAGCTCTTGGTAAATTTACCTAATAATATCTCCAGGTGGAGGGATTTCTGCCTTATACTATATGCTGTAAAAGTAAAGTTTTTCATTTAGTTCCCCTTTAAGAACTATGCACCAGAGTTGAGCTTGTAAGCTGCTAGCCTGTCTAAACTTTGCCTTTAGTGGTTACTTCATAATCTATGATTTTAATGGTCAAAATCCCATTTGTAGTGGATATTTTCTATTAGGGCATGCTGGATCCATTTGTCTGATGAGCAGTTGGCTATTGTCATCTTCTTTTCATCCTAAATAAATATGTTTTGTTTTTCTTGACATTGTTTTGCTGGAAGGTACCAAGGGAACACGTGAGCCTTTCTAAAACCTCATATTACATAGAGACGATATAATCCCTCACTGTTGTTCTTTCCAATCTCACACACACCAGTAAATGTGGTCTCTTCTTTTAAAGTCTGATTATAATTATGGGTCCTGGTTACCAACCTAACAGATTTGTTAATATTAACCATAATATTTTTATTGAAAAAGGTTCTAAGAAGCTTAGCTCCAAAACAAATGAATCAAATTGAATGTAAATAATAATATAAAACTTGTAGTTATAATTGGACCGCGAGAATTCCTATTTCACTATATGCAACAACAATACATTTGCCAAGATTTAAACTTGTGTTTTCGAGCCATAATTTGTACTGGTGTTGCAGATGATGGCTCAATTACCATTAAAGAACATTAATATGAAACGTATGCTAGAAAGAAAGGTTACCGTACTCTTTCCAGACATTTAAAAAAAAACGTTAAACCTCTGATTTCCAGATTAGCTAAGACTACTAATTTTTTTTAAATTTCGTTTTAATTGAGTGACAACACATATTTTGCATATAAATTCTGTTATACAAATTGTTAGTATTTACATCCAAACAGTTGAGTGTTGTCACTCAGTGTTTGCAGTTGTCACATTATATATGGCATTAGCTATACACTAAATAAAAGATGACCAGAGTGAGAAGGACATAAAACAGGTAGAGAAATTTGTTATCTTTTGGTCAACCAGGAATAAACAACAAAGAAAAAATATTTATGTTTTTTCTCTTATATATATGTATATAATATGTTTTTGCATAGTTTTAGGGGGGTCTGCATATTATTTAATAATAAACACCTCCTATTGCACAACTTAATATACTATCCTTGGATTAGCTGGTAGTGAGGGGTGAGTTACACCCGTTATCCCATATTTTATTAAATTTCTCGGGGCATGCCCTGTGTTGGTACAGAACTTTTTCATAGGGTAAAGTATTATTTATTATTGCAATCTAGCTGTCAAGATCTGGGGGAGTTGGGGCCATCCATTTAACCCTTTGCCTGCCACAGATCGTGAATATACGTTCTGTGCAGACAAGTACCAAACTGCCACAGATCGTATATTCACGATCTGCAGCACTTCCGGGTCCTGGAGCTGCATGGCCGAAGTGAGAGCGGGGAAACCGCTTCCCCGCTCTTGCAAACCCCCTAGGCAACGAGCAATGCCGGGTTACTTACCTCTCCCCGGTCCACGATCGCCGAGGAGCCAATAGGAAGGCACTGACATCAGCAGTCACATGGCGTGACTTGCTGATGATCAGTGGGAAGGAACCGCCCCCTGCTGGATTTTTCTCACAACTACCTGGTGGATTACGTTGCTGGAGCCCTCCTGCTGTGATCTGCTGTGTTTCCTGCTGGGATTTACCTTGCTGCCTGCTTTAGATCATCTGTCTTCTGGACTGGTACAGTATTTACACACACTACACACATACATTTAGTTTATAAACTTTATAAACTTTTTTTTTTGTATTACACACATCTACACAACTTTAGTACACACTAACACACACTTACAAACAAATATTTACACTCTCACACCACACACACACACTACACATACACACAAAATACACAAAATAACATATTTTTTATTTTGTATTTTTCATTATTTGATTTTGACAGTTTTTCTGGATTTTTTTTGCTGTTTCTTTATTTGGTGTTTATTTATATTATTTCTATAATTGTATTTGTTTTTGTGTGTATATTTGTGTTTTACCCCTCTTATACCCTATATACCCCTCTATACCCTATATACCCATCAACCCTCCCCACCCCCAGACCCTCCTACTGATAACTTGTGGGATTGAATTTACTGTTAACATCTTTATTACCCATCAAGACTAGTGGGTCTGTCATTTTGACCCCCAGTCTTGCTGTGCGGTAAAGTTATTTAGCCATTTTTGTTTTTGTTGTAATTTTCTGCAATCTCAGTTTTATTACTTTTTTTGGTTCAGTTACCCTTGATTTCTTTATTACACAACAAGACTAGTGGATCTGTGATTTTGACCCCCAGTCCTGCTGTTTAGTGAAGTATTTTGTGCATTTTTTGCTTTTCTGTGCTAAAATATTCAGTGTCTTTATTATATTTTTTTTTTTGCTTCAGTTACCCTTGATTTCTGTTTTATAAAGTTATCAAAATATATAAAAGTATTTTCTGTATTTTGGATTGTACGGTGGTAAATTTTGATACTGTTCATTAGGTTAGTTTTTATAGTATTTCAGTTTTCTGGTGCTTTCTAGAAAGTGTTGAAAGTTGGAAAGTTGAAACATTGTTACTTAGTTTGCTTGAGGTCAACCTCAGGTCTTTTTTGCTGAAGGGTTAACTTAGGTCTTTTTGCTGAAGGGGTTAACTGCAGGTCTTTTTGCTGAAGGGGTTAACTGCAGGTCTTTTGTTTGAAAAGAAAATTGGTACAGTGACTTTTGATCAATGGCTAAGAAGAAGAGCTTTCTGTACAGGAGGCTGCTGATACTGTATGCTGACCAGCTCAGAGGAAAGTGATTTTTCTGATGCTGATGCTGACCCTGAGTATTTACCAGTGGATCAGAATCATCAGATTCTGACGAGCATGGCAGTAGTGACACTGTCACAGCCTAAGAGAGTAGTGGTTCTGCTGATGATGAGGCTGGTCCTAGCATTGTTGGTCCTATGGAGGTAGATGATGGGAGTGTTGCTGGTGCTGCAGTTGGAGGAGAGCCTGCGTGGAGGCCTCCCGCTAATTTTACCCCCCAAATTCCTGATTTTTTAGCAGTCCCTGGCTGTAAGGTGGACACCAGTAATTTTGAAGTGCTAGACTTCTTTCAGTTTCTGACGGACGCAATCCTACAGGATGTGGTCCACTATACTAATCTATTTGCCGAGCAGTATATTGCCACACACCAATTAGGTGTATATTCACGTGCTCGTGCATGGTATCCCCCACAATAGTGGAAATGAAAAAATTTTTTGCCCTCACTCTTTCAATGGGTCTCGTAAGAGAACTACATTGGAAGGCTATTGGGATACCACCACTGTAATTTCCCTCCCCCTTTTTTCAGCTGTAATGCCTAGAAACCGCTACCAAATCTTATTGCGGTTTATGCATTTTAACGATAACAACACAGCTGTTCCCCCGGTGCACCCGGTCATGACAGGATTCATAAATTGAGGCCCTTTATTGATAGCCTGTCTAAACGCTTTGCAGAGGTTTACATCCTTCCCAGAATATCTGTATTGATGAGTCCCTTATGCTCTACAAAGGGCGCCTAATATTCCGTCAATACATGCCAAGTAAGCGTTTCGCTATGGCATCAAATTATATAAGCTCTGCGAAAGTAGTACTGGGTACACTAGCAAGTTTATGATATATGAGGGCAAGGACTCACAGTTAGACCCCTGGTTGTCCACTGGATTTAACGGTCAGTGGCAAGATAGTCTGGGAGCTCATTTCTCCATTGCTGGGCCAAGGTTACCACTTATATGTGGATAACTTTTATACAAGTATTCCCTTGTTTAGATATCTTTATTCTTTTGACACCCCAGCCTGTGGCACCATAAATCCTATTCGAAAGGGTTGCCCAAGGCTTTACTGGATAAGACACTAAAGCGTGGAGAGAATTTTGCTCTAAGAAGCTGAGCTCCTGGCTGTCAAGTTTTGTGATACTAAGGTTGTATTCATGCTGACCACCATCACGATGAGTCGGTAGAGTAGGGCACAGAAGTGGTGGTAGGCCCCCCAAATTAGACCACTCTGTAGCAAAGAATACAACAAGTACATGGGTGGCGTTGACAAAACTGATCAGATCCAACACTACTACAACGCCACCAGAAAAACAAAGGCCTGGTACAATAAATTAGCCATTTATCTTTTGCAAACGGCCCTACATAATTCGTATATTGTTTACAAGACAGTGGTACCAGAGCCTGTACTTCTTATTATAAGTTCCAGCTGCAGCTTATTCCAGCTATGTGTTTGGTAGTGTAGAGGAGGTCCCGGAGATGCCTAGTAATGATAATGTAGCTAGATTAGTAGGAAAGCATTATTTAGAACCCATTCCACCCACGCCTAATAAGCAGCATCCCCAGAGAGCCTGCAAGGTTTGCCGTAAAAATGGGACTAGGCGAGATACAAGGTATTTTTGTCCAAGTGCCCTAGCAAGCCTGCTTTATGTCTGAAGCCCTGTTTTGAGCGCTACCATACTTTGGTGCACTTTGAAAGTTAGATAGGATAGGAGGCTCTCTGGATGTTGTGGGTGTCCTAGGCCCTTATTTGGCATGCTCCGGGGTTCATTTGCCTTTTTCTGAAATAGCTTTGTGGTTGGGACAGGTAAGGTCTCCTTCTAGTTAAAATAGTTATTTACTGTAAAGGGGCATAAGGTACAATGTGTTTTATTGTTCAGTAATGTTGTACTAACCGCTAGTTTATTTTTCCCAAGGATTTTTGAGGTTCCTGTAAAATACACCAGTAACAGGGTGATGCGTTATGGTGTATTTACAGTAAATGTATGAATGGTTCTATGTATTGCATTTAACAACTGCTTTTATCTTTCAAGATGTGCCGGAAAAAAACTGGAGACGTAACAACTAAACTCCAAACAGAAAGCACCTAGTCTTGTGCTGGGGCGAGCTTGTAGGTTCAAGGGCGCTTGTGGCAAATGATGAAATAGAAAGTGAATTTTATATTCATCTTTCGATCTGATGCTACAAAACTTTTTCACAGCAAAAGCTCAATAGCCCTAAAGCTATCAGTATTTTCTCAGTAATGCAAAAGGCAACAACACAGAGGCAAAGATATCCAGCAAGGTAGGAAGATTTGAAACATATTTTCCAGGTTTTCCAGGCACCGGATCAAGTGCGAGTTCTGTTGCTAAAAGTTCGAAATACTACTTTGAAATGCGGCTACAAGATTGCATGTATGAACAAAGAAAATGGCACTGTTATATAGCTAAAGGTATGTAGATTCAAAAATATATAGTTTGTGTGGGGTATTTCTGAGTTGGAGGGGGTTTACCGTGAAATCTGGAACATTGCTGTAATTAAGCCACTGTCGCTTGTCTTAATTTGTGACTAGTCGCTTCCACGTCCGTGTGTGTAACCACACATATGGCATACCGTTTGATTCAGGACATTTAGGAGATTGGTATTTGGTAAGTTTTTTTACATACATGGGGTTTTGGTGTGATTTTGTAACTTTGAAATGTATTTTTCTTATTTTTCCAGAAAATTGTGTAGAAATGCCAAATTCTACGAAGAACTGCGCCCACACCATTGATGGTATGAATGAACGAATACAGCGTCGTTACGTAGCTGAAGGTATGTAGATTCTGAGAAATATAGTTTTGCGGGGGTATTTCCAAGTTAGAGGGGTGTTCAGTTTGAAAAATCTGGGAAAATGCTGTTATTGGTCACTGCGCATGTTTTACTTTTTGACTAGTCGCTTCCACGTCCGTGTGTGTAACCAACATATGGCATACCGTTTGATTCAGGACATTTAGGAGATTGATTTAGTAACTTTTTTTTACATTCCATGAGGTTTTGGCATGATTTTTACCTTTTGAAGTTGTTTTTTGTTCATTTTTTCAGAAAAGTGCGAACTTCTACGAAGAACTGCGCCCACACCATTGATGGTATGAATGAACGAACTACAGTGTACATAGCTGAAGGTGTGTAGATTTTGGAATATATAGTGGGGGGTTTTCTGATTTATGTAGTGGTAGGATTAATAATGATAGTGTTCAAATTTGGAGTGGCTAAATATTTTCGCTGTTTCTGAGCATCATGCATTGTCTCACTTTGTGGCTTTTCGCTTCAGGTCCGCGTGAGTAACCACACATATGGCATACCGTTTGATCAGGACATTTGGGAGATTGATATTTAGTAACTTTTTTTACATTCCATGAGGTTGTGCATGATTTTCTACCTTTTGAAGTTGTTTTTTGTTCATTTTTTCAGAAAGTGCGAACTTCTACGAAGAACTGCGCCCACACCATTGATGGTATGAATGAACGAACTACAGTGCTACATAGCTGAAGGTGTGTAGATTTCAGGAATATATAGTTTGTGGGGGGTATTTCTGAGTTATCAGGGTGTTTTGTGGAAAAAAATGCATATGTTCAAATTTGGAGTTGGCTAAATATTTTCGTGTTTCTGAGCCATCATGCATTGTCTCACTTTGTGGCTTTTCGCTTCCACGTCCGCGTGAGAACCACACATATGGCATACCGTTTGATTCAGGACATTTGGGAGATTGATATTTAGTAACTTTTTTTTACATTCCATGAGGTTTTGGCATGATTTTTACCTTTTGAAGTTGTTTTTTGTTCATTTTTTCAGAAAAGTGCGAACTTTCGAAGAACTGCGCCCACACCATTGATGGTATGAATGAACAAACTACAGTGCTACATAGCTGAAGGTGTGTAGATTTCAGGAAATATTAGTTTGTGGGGGGTATTTCTGAGTTATCAGGGTGTTTTGTGGAAAAAAATGCATACTGTTCAAATTTGGAGTTGGCTAAATATTTTCGCTGTTTCTGAGCCATCATGCATTGTCTCACTTTGTGGCTTTTCGCTTCCACGTCCGCGTGTGTAACCACACATATGGCATACCGTTTGATTCAGGACATTTGGGAGATTGATATTTAGTAACTTTTTTTTACATTCCATGAGGTTTTGGCATGATTTCTACCTTTTGAAGTGTTTTTTTTGTTCATTTTTTCAGAAAAGTGCGAACTTCTACGAAGAACTGCCCCACACCATTGATGGTATGAATGAACGAACTACAGTGCTACATAGCTGAAGGTGTGTAGATTTCAGGAATATATAGTTTGTGGGGGGTATTTTGAGTTATCAGGGTGTTTTGTGGAAAAAAAAGCATACTGTTCAAATTTGGAGTTGGCTAAATATTTTCGCTGTTTCTGAGCCATCATGCATTGTCTCACTTTGTGGCTTTTCGCTTCCACGTCCGCGTGAGTAACCACACATATGGCATACCGTTTGATTCAGGACATTTGGGAGATTGATATTTAGTAACTTTTTTTTACATTCCATGAGGTTTTGGCATGATTTTTACCTTTTGAAGTGTTTTTTGTTCATTTTTTCAGAAAAGTGCGAACTTCTACGAAGAACTGCGCCCACACCATTGATGGTATGAATGAACAAACTACAGTGCTACATAGCTGAAGGTGTGTAGATTTCAGGAATATATAGTTTGTGGGGGGTATTTCTGAGTTATCAGGGTGTTTTGTGGAAAAAAATGCATACTGTTCAAATTTGGAGTTGGCTAAATATTTTCGCTGTTTCTGAGCCATCATGCATTGTCTCACTTTGTGGCTTTTCGCTTCCACGTCCGCGTGTGTAACCACACATATGGCAACCGTTTGATTCAGGACATTTGGGAGATTGATATTAGTAACTTTTTTTACATTCCATGAGGTTTTGGCATGATTTTTACCTTTTGAAGTTGTTTTTGTTCATTTTTTCAGAAAAGTGCGAACTTCTACGAAGAACTGCGCCCACACCATTGATGGTATGAATGAACAAACTACAGTGCTACATAGCTGAAGGTGTGTAGATCAGGAATATATAGTTTGTGGGGGGTATTTCTGAGTTATCAGGGTGTTTAGTGGAAAAAACTGCAGACTGTTCAAATTTGGAGTTGGCTAAATATTTTCGCTGTTTCTGAGCCATCATGCATTGTCTCACTTTGTGGCTTTTCGCTTCCACGTCCGTGTGTAACCACACATATGGCATACCGTTTGATTCAGGACATTTGGGGGAGATGATATTTAGTAATTTCAGCTAAAAACTGTGGAGGAAAGTTCAAACGCATCTCAAATATGAAAGCCTAACCCCTCCCGAATAAAACGGTATGCCACATTCATGGGTGTACCCAGAGACATGGCTACCAACTAACCCAGAGCGTGACCAGTGCCAAATGTCAGTAGCAGCAAAAAAAAATTTGCCAGTTTTGTATTTGAACAGTCTGCAGTTTTTCCACAAAACACCCCCCCAACTCAGAAATACCCCCCACAAACTATATATTCCTGAAATCTACACACCTTCAGCTATGTAACGCTGTAGTTTGTTCATTCATATCATCAATGGTGTGGGCGCAGCTCTTCGTAGAAGTTTGCACTTTTACCAGATTTTCAAAAAAAATGAACATCAAACAACATTCAAAAAGGTAAAAATCATGCCAAAACCTCATGGAATGTAAAAAAAAGTTACTAAAATATCAATCTTCCAAATGTCCTGAATCAAACGGTATGCCATATGTGTGGTTACACACGCGGACGTGGAGCGAAAAGCCACAAAGTGAGACAATGCATGATGGCTCAGAAACAGCGAAAATATTTAGCCAACTCCAAATTTGAACAGTATGCATTTTTTCCACAAAACACCCTGATAACTCAGAAATACCCCCCACAAACTATATATTCCTGAAATCTACACACCTTCAGCTATGTAGCACTGTAGTTTGTTCATTCATACCATCAATGGTTTGGGCGCAGTTCTTCGTAGAAGTTCGCACTTTTCTGAAAAAATGAACAAAAACACAACTTCAAAAGGTAAAAATCATGCCAAAACCTCATGGAATGTAAAAAAAAGTTACTAAATATCAATCTCCCAAATGTCCTGAATCAAACGGTATGCCATATGTGTGGTTACCACGCGGACGTGGAAGCGAAAAGCCACAAAGTGAGACAATGCATGATGGCTCAGAAACAGCGAAAATATTTAGCCAACTCCAAATTTGAACAGTATGCTTTTTTTTCCACAAAACACCCTGATAACTCAAAATACCCCCCACAAACTATATATTCCTGAAATCTACACACCTTCAGCTATGTAGCACTGTAGTTCGTTCATTCATACCATCAATGGTGTGGGCGCAGTTCTTCGTAGAAGTTCGCACTTTTCTGAAAAAATGAACAAAAAAAACACTTCAAAAGGTAAATCATGCCAAAACCTCATGGAATGTAAAAAAAAGTTACTAAATATCAATCTCCCAAATGTCCTGAATCAAACGGTATGCCATATGTGTGGTTACACACGCGGACGTGGAAGCGAAAAGCCACAAAGTGAGACAATGCATGATGGCTCAGAAACAGCGAAAATATTTAGCCAACTCCAAATTTGAACAGTATCATTTTTTTCCACAAAACACCCTGATAACTCAGAAATACCCCCCACAAACTATATTTCCTGAAATCTACACACCTTCAGCTATGTAGCACTGTAGTTTGTTCATTCATACCATCAATGGTGTGGGCGCAGTTCTTCGATAAGTTCGCACTTTTCTGAAAAAATGAACAAAAAACAACTTCAAAAGGTAAAAATCATGCCAAAACCTCATGGAATGTAAAAAAAAGTTACTAAATATCAATCTCCCAAATGTCCTGAATCAAACGGTATGCCATATGTGTGGTTACTCACGCGGACGTGGAAGCGAAAAGCCACAAAGTGAGACAATGCATGATGGCTCAGAAACAGCGAAAATATTTAGCCAACTCCAAATTTGAACATATGCATTTTTTTCCACAAAACACCCTGATAACTCAGAAATACCCCCCACAAACTATATATTCCTGAAATCTACACACCTTCAGCTATGTAGCACTGTAGTTCGTTCATTCATACCATCAATGGTGTGGGCGCAGTTCTTCGTAGAAGTTCGCACTTTCTGAAAAAATGAACAAAAAACAACTTCAAAAGGTAGAAAATCATGCAAACCTCATGGAATGTAAAAAAAAGTTACTAAATATCAATCTCCCAATGTCCTGAATCAAACGGTATGCCATATGTGTGGTTACTCACGCGGACTGAAGCGAAAAGCCACAAAGTGAGACAATGCATGATGGCTCAGAAACAGCGAAAATATTTAGCCACTCCAAATTTGAGACATTTTTCATTTTAACAACAACACTAGAACTAAATACAGAAAACCCCCCACCTATATATTCCAAGAAATCTACACACCTTCAGCTATGTACACTGTAGTTCGTTCTTCATACCATCAATGGTGTGGGCGCAGTTCTTCGTAGAAGTTCGCACTTTCTGAAAAAATGAACAAAAACAACTTCAAAAGGTAAAAATCATGCCAAAACCTCATGGAATGTAAAAAAAAGTTACTAAAGTCATCTCCTAAATGTCCTGAATCAAACGGTATGCCATATGTGTGGTTACACACACGGACGTGGAAGCGACTAGTCAAAAAGTAAAACAATGCGCAGTGAGCCAATAACAGCATTTTCCCAGATTTTTCAAACTGAACACCCCTCTAACTTGGAAATACCCCCGCAAAACTATATATTCTCAGAATCTACATACCTTCAGCTACGTAACGCTGTAGTTCGTTCATTCATACCATCAATGGTGTGGGCGCAGTTCTTCGTAGAATTTGGCATTTCTACACAATTTTCTGGAAAAATAGAGAAAAATACATTTCAAAGTTACAAAATCACACCAAAACCCCATGTAATGTAAAAAAAACTTACCAAATACCAATCTCCTAAATGTCCTGAATCAAACGGTATGCCATATGTGTGGTTACACACACGGACGTGGAAGCGACTAGTCACAAATTAAGACAAGGCACAGTGGCTTAATTACAGCAATGTTCCAGAATTTTCACGGTAAACCCCCTCCAACTCAGAAATACCCCACACAAACTATATATTTTTGGAATCTACATACCTTTAGCTATATAACAGTGCCATTTCTTTGTTCATACATGCAATCTTGTAGCCGCATTTCAAAGTAGTATTTCGAACTTTTAGCAGACAGAACTCGCACTTGATCCGGTGCCTGGAAAACCTGGAAAATATGTTTCAAATCTTCCTACCTTGCTGGATATCTTTGCCTCTGTGTTGTTGCCTATTTGCATTACTGAGAAAATACTGATAGCTTTAGTGAAGGCTATTGAGCTTTTGCTGTGAAAAAGTTTTGTAGCATCAGATCGAAAGATGAATAATAAAATTCACTTTCTATTTCATCATTTGCCACAAGCGCCCTTGAACCTACAAGCTCTGCCCCAGCACAAGACTAGGTGCTTTCTGTTTGGAGTTTAGTTGTTACGTCTCCAGTTTTTTTCCGGCACATCTTGAAAGATAAAAGCAGTTGTTAAATGCAATACATAGAACCATTCATACATTTACTGTAAATACACCATAACGCATCACCCTGTTACTGGTGTATTTTACAGGAACCTCAAAAATCCTTGGGAAAAATAAACTAGCGGTTAGTACAACATTACTGAACAATAAAACACATTGTACCTTATGCCCCCTTTACAGTAAATAACTATTTTAACTAGAAGGAGACCTTACCTGTCCCAACCACAAAGCTATTTCAGAAAAAGGCAAATGAACCCCGGAGCATGCCAAATAAGGGCCTAGGACACCCACAAATCCAGAGAGCCTCCTATCCTATCTAACTTTCAAAGTGCACCAAAGTATGGTAGCGCTCAAAACAGGGCTTCAGACATAAAGCAGGCTTGCTAGGGCACTTAGGACAAAAATACCTTGTATCTCGCCTAGTCCCATTTTTACGGCAAACCTTGCAGGCTCTCTGGGGATGCTGCTTATTAGGCGTGGGTGGAATGGGTTCTAAATAATGCTTTCCTACTAATCTAGCTACATTATCATTACTAGGCATCTCCGGGACCTCCTCTACACTACCAAACAACATAGCTGGAATAAGCTGCAGCTGGAACTTATAATAAGACAGTACAGGCTCTGGTACCACTGTCTTGTAAACAATATACGAATTATGTAGGGCCGTTTGCAAAAGATAAATGGCTAATTTATTGTACCAGGCCTTTGTTTTTCTGGTGGCGTTGTAGTAGTGTTGGATCTGATCAGTTTTGTCAACGCCACCCATGTACTTGTTGTATTCTTTGCTACAGAGTGGTCTAATTTTGGGGGGCCTACCACCACTTCTGTGCCCTACTCTTACCGACTCATCGTGGATGGTGGTCAGCATGAATACAACCTTAGTATCACAAAACTTGACAGCCAGGAGCTCATCGCTTCTTAGAGCAAAATTCTCTCCACGCTTTAGTGTCTTATCCAGTAAAGCCTTGGGCAACCCTTTTCGAATAGGATTTATGGTGCCACAGGCTGGGGTGTCAAAAGAATAAAGATATCTAAACAAGGGAATACTTGTATAAAAGTTATCCACATATAAGTGGTAACCTTGGCCCAGCAATGGAGAAATGAGCTCCCAGACTATCTTGCCACTGACCGTTAAATCCAGTGGACAACCAGGGGGGTCTAACTGTGAGTCCTTGCCCTCATATATCATAAACTTGCTAGTGTACCCAGTACTACTTTCGCAGAGCTTATATAATTTGATGCCATAGCGAGAACGCTTACTTGGCATGTATTGACGGAATATTAGGCGCCCTTTGTAGAGCATAAGGGACTCATCAATACAGATATTCTGGGAAGGGATGTAAACCTCTGCAAAGCGTTTAGACAGGCTATCAATAAAGGGCCTCAATTTATGAATCCTGTCATGACCGGGTGCACCGGGGGGAACAGCTGTGGTGTTATCGTTAAAATGCATAAACCGCAATAAGATTTGGTAGCGGTTTCTAGGCATTACAGCTGAAAAAAGGGGGAGGGAAATTACAGTGGTGGTATCCCAATAGCCTTCCAATGTATTGTTCTTTACGAGACCCATTGAAAGAGTGAGGGCAAAAAATTTTTTCATTTCCACTATTGTGGTGGGATACCATGCACGAGCACGTGAATATACACCTAATTGGTGTGTGGCAATATACTGCTCGGCAAATAGATTAGTATAGTGGACCACATCCTGTAGGATTGCGTCCGTCAGAAACAGCTGAAAGAAGTCTAGCACTTCAAAATTACTGGTGTCCACCTTCACGCCAGGGACTGCTAAAAAATCAGGAATTTGGGGGGTAAAATTAGCGGGAGGCCTCCACGCAGGCTCTCCTCCAACTGCAGCACCAGCAACACTCCCATCATCTACCTCCATAGGACCAACAATGCTAGGACCAGCCTCATCATCAGCAGAACCACTACTCTCTAAGGCTGTGACAGTGTCACTACTGCCATGCTCGTCAGAATCTGATGATTCTGATCCACTGGGTAAATACTCAGGGTCAGCATCAGCATCAGAAAAATCACTTTCCTCTGAGCTGGTCAGCATACAGTATCTAGCAGCCTCCTGTACAGAAAAGCTCTTCTTCTTAGCCATTGTATCAAAAGTCACTGTACCAATTTTCTTTTCAAACAAAAGACCTGCAGTTAACCCCTTCAGCAAAAAGACCTGCAGTTAACCCCTTCAGCAAAAAGACCTGAAGTTAACCCCTTCAGCAAAAAAGACCTGAGGTTGACCTCAAGCAAACTAAGTAACAATGTTTCAACTTTCCAACTTTCAACACTTTCTAGAAAGCACCAGAAAACTGAAATACTATAAAAAACTAAACCTAATGAACAGTATACAAAATTTAACACCGTACAATTCCAAAATACAGAAAATAACTTTTATATATTTTAGATAACTTTATAAAACAGAAATCAAGGGTAACTGAAGCAAAAAAAAAAATATAATAAAGACACTGAATATATTTAGCACAGAAAAGCAAAAAATGCACAAAAGTACTTCACTACACAGCAGGACTGGGGGTCAAAATCACAGATCCACTAGTCTTGTTGTGTAATAAAGAAATCAAGGGTAACTGAACCAAAAAAAGTATATAAAACTGAGATTGCAGAAAATTACAACAAAAAACAAAAATGGCTAAATAACTTTACCGCACAGCAAGACTGGGGGTCAAAATGACAGACCCACTAGTCTTGATGGGTAATAAAGATGTTAACAGTAAATTCAATCCCACAAGTTATCAGTAAGAGGGTCTGGGGGTGGGGGAGGGGTAGATGGGTATATAGGGATATAAGAGGGGTATATAGGGATATAAGAGGGGTAAAACACAAAATATACACACAAAAAACAAATACAATTATAGAAATAATATAAATAAACACCAAAATAAAAGAAACAGCAAAAAAAATCCAGAAAAACTGTCAAAATCAAAATGAATGAAAAATACAAAATAAAAAAATATGTTGATTTTGTGTGTATTTTTGTGTGTATGTGTATGTGTGTGTGTGTGTGTGAGAGTGTAAATATGTGTTTGTAAGTGTGTGTTAGTGTGTACTAAAGTGTGTAGATGTGTGTAATACAAAAAAAAAAAGTTTATAAAGTTTATAAACTAAATGTATGTGTGTAGTGTGTGTAAATACTGTACCAGTCCAGAAGACAGATGATCTAAAGCAGGCAGCAAGGTAAATCCCAGCAGGAAACACAGCAGATCACAGCAGGAGGGCTCCAGCAACGTAATCCACCAGGTAAGTTGTGAGAAAAATCCAGCAGGGGGCGGTTCCTTCCCACTGATCATCAGCAAGTCACTGCCCATGTGACTGCTGATGTCAGTGCCTTCCTATTGGCTCCTCGGCGATCGTGGACCGGGGAGAGGTAAGTAACCCGGCATTGCTCGTTGCCTAGGGGGTTTGCAAGAGCGGGGAAGCGGTTTCCCCGCTCTCACTTCGGCCATGCAGCTCCAGGACCCGGAAGTGCTGCAGATCGTGAATATACGATCTGTGGCAGTTTGGTACTTGTCTGCACAGAACGTATATTCACGATCTGTGGCAGGCAAAGGGTTAAATGGATGGCCCCAACTCCCCCAGATCTTGACAGCTAGATTGCAATAATAAATAATACTTTACCCTATGAAAAAGTTCTGTACCAACACAGGGCATGCCCCGAGAAATTTAATAAAATATGGGATAACGGGTGTAACTCACCCCTCACTACCAGCTAATCCAGAGGATAGTATATTAAGTTGTGCAATAGGAGGTGTTTATGATTAAAATAATATGCAGACCCCCCTAAAACTATGCAAAAACATTATTATATACATATATATAAGAGAAAAAACATAAATATTTTTTCTTTGTTGTTTATTCCTGGTTGACCAAAAGATAACAAATTTCTCTACCTGTTTTATGTCCTTCTCACTCTGGTCATCTTTTATTTATGTGTATAGCTAATGCCATATATAATGTGACAACTGCAAACACTGAGTGACAACACTCAACTGTTTGGATGTAAATACTAACAATTTGTATAACAGAATTTATATGCAAAATATGTGTTGTCACTCAATTAAAACGAAATTTAAAAAAAATTAGTAGTCTTAGCTAATCTGGAAATCAGAGGTTTAACGTTTTTTTTTAAATGTCTGGAAAGAGTACGGTAACCTTTCTTTCTAGCATACGTTTCATATTAATGTTCTTTAATGGTAATTGAGCCATCAGTCTGCAACACCAGTACAAATTATGGCTCAGAAAACACAAGTTTAAATCTTGGCAAATGTATTGTTGTTGCATATAGTGAAATAGGAATTCTCGCGGTCCAATTATAACTACAATGTTTTATATTATTTATTTACATTCAATTTGATTCATTTGTTTTGGAGCTAAGCTTCTTAGAACCTTTTTCAATAAAAATATTATGGTTAATATTAACAAATCTGTTAGGTTGGTAACCAGGACCCATAATTATAATCAGACTTTAAAAGAAGAGACCACATTTACTGGTGTGTGTGAGATTGGAAAGAACAACAGTGAGGGATTTATACGTCTCTATGTAATATGAGGTTTTAGAAAGGCTCACGTGTTCCCTTGGTACCTTCCAGTCAGAAACAATGTCAAGAAAAACAAAACATATTTATTTAGGATGAAAAGAAGATGACAATAGCCAACTGCTCATCAGACAAATGGATCCAGCATTGCCCTAATAGAAAATATCCACTACAAATGGGATTTTGACCATTAAAATCATAGATTATGAAGTAACCACTAAAGGCAAAGTTTAGACAGGCTAGGCAGCTTACAAGCTCAACTCTGGTGCATAGTTCTTAAAGGGGAACTAAATGAAAAACTTTACTTTTACAGCATATAGTATAAGGCAGAAATCCCTCCACCTGGAGATATTATTAGGTAAATTTACCAAGAGCTGCTATCATGCTGGGTAAATCTCCTGTACGTGATTCAATATCTGTATGTGCCTCCTGATGAATGCGGAAATGGCTCTTGCATAACTTTTAGAGAAAGCTATTAGTTGGCATTCAAAATTTGTGCAAAAAATGGCGCACAGGTGTTTTTGGAGGTATGCGTGCGGCACAATATTAAATAAATTAGACACGACTTTTAAGTCCAGGAACCTGAGCTGCTGGGTAAATACAAGTTTCAGTATAGCTATTAGCAGAAAGCTAATTATCTTTCAGATTTCCTCATTTACTGAAAACTAGCTGTAGCTATCTGGGAGATTCAATAAAAGTTCTTATCGTTAAAAATGGTGCTAATTTTGCCCCAACCAATCAGACATTATTTAACATTTGAAAGCTAACATCTGATTGGTTGGGGCAAAATTAGCACCATTTTTAACAATAAGAACTTTTATTGAAAATCCCAACGTTTGATGTTCAGTATGTATTAAACTTTAGTAGGTTGTTTCCTAAAGTGACCAGAATACTCCAGGAGCCGCAATTTTGTATTCCAGCAGAATGATCCATATGACCACAGAAAATGAGTTATGGGCTGGGCCACATTTGCTCGTTTTAACATGCGATCCAATTGCAAGTGCGATAGTGCATTAAAATCTGCACATTAGTGTTGGGCAATTGGTCTGGCCACACTGGGTGTGCTGCAATTCACTAGCTATCGCTCTGATAGTGCAAAATGGCAGAATCACAGTGCACGCACACTGGCGCACCGGAAATGCACAAGCAATTGCACGCATTTCCAACACGGTAGTAGTCGTTGTAGTGTGGAATTTTATTGGAAGGGTTACACTTATAGGGCTGATTTTTTAACAAAAAATATTTTTCAAAAAATGTATTATCATAGTGTATGGATTTTGCAAAACACATACGGTATTAACAGGTTAATACCTAGCTTATACAGCTGTTTAATTGAACACTGCCCTCTAGTGACAAAAACACTCAATACTGATATGTACTACTGATTTAATTATTGCGTATAAAATACAAACCTGTGTTGTAATGCGCAGCATTAAAAATCAAAAAAGTCAAAAAGCACAATTTTAGCTTTTTTTTAAAAAAAATTACAGTTAAACTAACTATAAGTATAAAGTTTGATTGGATATGAGCAGATAACATAATATAACAATACTGGAAAGCCAGGGTTTCCAATTCATCCTAATGAACAGGTTCCTTTGTATTTAGAACTGTTAAACTTTGTCCTTTGCAATGTTATCACACTTCTTAAAGTTCAGCTGCTCCAGTGACTCATAGGAATACAATTTCCAGTTTGTAGCCCTTGTTACAAAGACAGAGGATAAAAAGAAACAACTTCCATTTATGGAAGCGAGCTTGGATTTAGCGATAAAGCTCTTCTTTCTTTCCTGTTTAAAGCAGCCCCTATCACCGGTATCACTGCATCCAGCCATTAACTAACACTGATTTCATAATGTTTATACGACTAGATTTAAAAACATTCACCATGTCCCATTCCTCCAAGTTACAACAGGATGTTCACGATCTAAAAGCTTCACCAGACATAGCTGTGATGAATTAGGCTGGAAGTAATGATGTGAACTGACGTCTGTGAAGATACACAAAAACAGATTTAACTTATATAAGGACTGGGTTTCTCGTTTTTATTTAGGAAAAGCCAAATGGTCTGGTCTGGGCTCCAAGCCTTGGAAAGGCCTCTTGGGTAGAATATATAATTGTTAAAGGGCATGCCCACCCCTTTTTTATCTTTGGTTGTAGTGTAGGGCTCCCTTCCCCAGTCCCAACCACTATAGTTATTTGTGCAGAAACTCCCCTGATCATTACTTACATTGCCTCTCTCCTCCGACGATCAGTCCCAGCCCTCTGCTTGCATGAAACTGCAAGCAGGGGGCCGTACCAGCAGCTGCGTTTGTGGTTGCCTGAGAGGCAGCCAATCACGGATGCGGCTATCCAGAACTTCAGGGGAAAGAGGCAAAGTAAGTCCAGTTCGGGGGAGTTTCTGCACAAATAACTATGGCGGTTGGGCTTGGAGGAGGGAGCCTTACACTACAGAAAATGGGACTGAAGCTGGGGGGGAGAGAAAAACGGGAGGGAGAGGGAGGGGGGAGGGCTGCAGTGCGCATTTTTAGTATATACTGGTAGCAAGCTGGCATTTTCTTATATACTGGCAGCAAATTGGCATTTTCAGTATATACTGGTAGGTAGCAAACTGACACTTTCATTAAATACTTTTAGCACACTGGAAATTTCATTATATACTGGTAGCAAACTGGCATTTTCATTACATACTGGTAGCACATTGGGAATTTCATTATAAACTGGTAGCACACTGGCAATTTCATTATATACTGGTAGCAAACTGGCATTTTCATTACATACTGGTAGCACATTGGGAATTTCATTATAAACTGGTAGCACACTGGCAATTTCATTATATACTGGAAGCAAACTGGAAATTCCATCATATACTGGCAGTAAACTGGCATTTTCAGTACGGGTATATACTGGTAGCAAACTGGCATTTTTATTACATACAGGTAGCACACTGGAAATTTCATTTTAAACTGGTAGCATTTGTACTGGAAGCAAACTGGCAATTCCATCATATACTGGTAGCCAACTGGCAATTACCTTATTTACTGGTAGCAACCTTGGAATTCCATCATATACTGGTAGCAAACTGGGAATTCCACTAAATTCTGGTATCAAACTAGAAATTCCATTAAATACTGGTGTCAAACTGGGAATTCCATTAAATACTGGTAGCAAACTGTAAATTTCATTATAAACTGGTAGCAACATGGGAGCCGCAGAGTACTACTGGTAAAACTGATTCGGGGCACTTCCTTGAGGTAGGCTTTTTTAAAAACATTCAGGGCACTTGGCAAAAGATCCGAGGCACGTGCCAATAACGATGTTATTGCTATTTCCCCATGTTCAAAGGACAGAACTTTGTATTTCATAAATATCATTTAAACTGGGTAAACTGAAGCAGCCTTTCTTTAAAGGTCATGTCCACCCCCAAACCTAAACTTTAACCCACTACTGGCCCCACTTTGAAGTTTAAAAAAATCCTTACCTTACATCTCTGTTCCTTATGGTTTTCCATCAATGCTTGTCCAAAGTCCAGGAAACTAAAGAGTAGGAGCTGTCTTATTTTCTAAGAGGTTTCTGCCTCTTCTGCAGCCTCCGGGGAGGTAGTGTGACATGCGCAGGGGAGCCCTCCCACCATCTGGATCCATCTATGCTTGTCGTTCCACCTAGTTTAAAATCATTTTAATATATGGTAGATACCCCCTGCTGAGGTATTTGTTTAAAAAAAATCAGAAATGTACTTACAGCCCTTCCTGCAGTGCTCTCCATTAACAGCAGGCGTGTCTGTGAATGAAGGGCTGTACAATTCTAATAGTTTTTTTAAATAAATAACATGGTAGTGGGTGTGGGCAGGGGGTATCTACCATATATTAAAAAAATATTTTTAGGGTGGCCATGCCCTTTAACCCTTCAGCTTTGGTCTCTCATTGCTCTGTCCTGCATCACAACAGCTTATTAACAGGAGACCAGGAGTAGGGATGGCCGGTTCGCGGATCCGAACCCGGATCCGCCGCGGATTTATCCCGTTCGCGAACGGCGGATTTTTCCGGATTTTCCGCCTTCTGAACCGCGGATTTATCCCGTTCGCGAACCGCGGATTTTTCCGGATTTTCCGCCTTCCGAACCGCGGATTTTTAGTATTTAAAAAAAAATTTCTAAAATTTTCGAAAATACGAGAAAACACGCAATTTCGAAAATTTTCAAAAATACAAGGATTTCTCTTATTTCCATAAATACGTATTTTCGAAAATTTTCGAAAATACTAGTTTTCTCGAATTTTCGAAGATTTTCGAAAATAGGTGAAACCCCGTAAATTCAAAAATCTCGTATTTTTCTCATTTTTATGGGTCCGCTCGCGGATTTTCGGATTTTTTCGAAAATTCGCGGATCCTCGAGTGGTCCGGATTTCGCGAAGTTCGGACATCTCTAAACAGGAGCTGATTCCTGTTCTCAAAAAAAGGAAAGTAACTGTACAAAAACAATTTGCTTGACTGAGAACTAGGGATGTTTGAAACATGGAAGTTTTGTACTGTTTTTGGATTTACGGAACTCGGGGAAAAACCTGGAGATCTGAATATCTGACAACGGAACACACTTTTGAGGATTCAGAATGTATTTTTAAGGGTACTGAATGTACAAAGTACAGTAAACCTCAAAAATAACCTTGTACGTTCGATAACCCTCCAAAATACAATTGGAAACTTGAAAGTAGTTTTCAAGCGTATACCCTTGAAAATATGCTCCAAAATCCGAACAATCTGCTTGGTTTCGATGGAATGTTCGGATTTGGGAACCGGGTGGTTTCTGTGTCAGATGCAGCTCTGAGTCGGAGCCTGATCCCATCTCTATTCTCTACTAAAAATGCACACACAACTTCCAGTAATTGAATTCTTTAACAAATTCTGTAACACAATAACACAAATTCATGTAGATTACATAACATTTGAATTTACCAACACATAAATAAAAAACAGTCACTGTACAGCATAGTCTACATAGTGATGATACCTCACATAAAACCCATCTCCTCATATTTATTCTGTTACCTCCATATAAATTTAATTTTAAATACGAATTACCTTTAACTCTGCGATCTAGGTTAAGAAGAATGTATCAGTTGATTCCTATAGGAAGTTGATTCCTATAGGAAGGAGGTAAAGAGAGTAGGCTAGAGAACTAACAGAGTAGGTGCAGATTTGTATGTTGAGTGTTACCGTCCATGAATTTGTCCAATTCTTTTTCACTTAACATTTGATACTGAATTTAAATGCAATGTCCTTACAGATCCCAAGTGTGAATTATAAAATGAAAAGAAAGCCTCCAACCTCCCATGTTCACTAAAAAGAACCCAGGATGTGGACCTAAAATGCTAAGTCCTCACCCCTGTAATTGCCTGAATCCCATGTGCCTCTGCATAGATGTTCTGCTCAATGAACAAGAAGTGCCTTCCCATTGGTCAAGCGTCTGACTGAGGGAGGGGAATGGGCCAAATCAAGAAACATGGGGGTTATTCGATAGAAGTTCTTTTCATTTAAAATGGTGCTACTTTTGCCCTAACCAATCAGATGTTAAATTAGTTGAGGCTTAATTAGCACCATTTTAAATGATAAGAACTTTTATTGAATCTCCATGCTAGATACGTGGATTACAGGCAAAACCTGGGGAGAGGACCTAGCAGATTAGGCCCTAACTCTAGGACAGGTACTATTATAGCGACCTGGAAGGTTGAAGGCAGTATAACTGCCCCTATAAAATCCATAAAGAGAAAGTTCAAGTAATGGTCTCTCCATTAATCAAGTTTTATGAGGAGGGGCCCAAGGTTTTTATACACTAGCAAGTAAGCTAAGGCTTGTAGTAATTCATTCAGTGTTTGTTTGTTTTTGTTAACCTTAAGATTTTTTTTGCAAAAAAAAAACAACATGGAGAGAGTTTTTTTATGTTGGTTTTGATGCAGGGGCCACATCAACAGAAACAGTATTTTATCTCTGTCACAAGACAAATTGTTCTGAATTTTTTCTCTGATGTTGCTGAACAAGGTTTTTATACATAGTCATATACATCTTCTTCCCTCCTGGCACAGAGGCTTTTCATAATAGTCTTAACATGTCAGTTTGGAATTTCCTTGAAAATATCTCATTTTAGCTTTTTAGCTGTACCTCTATTTCCTTGTGAGTACTTTAATATCCCAATAGTCATGTTTTTCATTGTGCAGGATCACTTATATCTATATGCATAGATTGGTTCCCTGATGGGATAAAAAGATTTGTTACATTCTGTATTGACTCCAAGCAGAGCACCTTTTACACAGAATTATTCATTCCTGAGGGACTGAAGTACAGTAACAATGACTACATTGTCCTAGTGTAATAACATGCAGGAAAAAATCAATGGTTTTAGTGGTCTTGCACTGCAAGCAAAGCCAGATTATCCAAAGAAAGTTAAAGGGTATGTACACTGTAAAAACATTATGTTACTATCTAGCTGTGGCTTAAATATAAAGGAGGTTTTTTTTAGTTCTGTTACCCTCCCATACCCTTTAGTGCTTGAATGTTTCTGGCTTCCGCTTCCACTCTAATCTCGTTTTTAGGGCTGCCTCCACGAGACTCTCCAAATTTCCAACATGCCCTTTGCCACATAATATCACTGCTGGTTGAAGAGTGCGTGCTTGACGTCAGTGTGCGTGATGCACCGTGCTGTCTGGGCGTGGTGTGATGACATCACAGGGGGGCATGCTCGCGGCAACATCACTGCAATGTGCGCATATCAACGTCACTGCGCTCAGACAGCTCTTCAAACAGCCCCGCTATTATGTGGCAAAGGGCATGTTGGAAATTTTGAGAATCTCGTGGGGGCAGTCCTAAAAATGAAGAGTGGAAGAGGAAGTCAGCAACATTCAAGCCATAAAGATAGGGTATGGGAGGGTAACAGAACAAAAAAAATGCCTTTAGATTTAGAGCCACATCTATCTAGTAACATAAAGTTGTTTTTACAGTGTACACACCTTTAAAGAAGGCCAAGCACGCACCAATAACGGTTGTACGTTATGGAATCAGACGATAAATATAAATGAAGGCAATGAAAATCGGAGCTCACCTTCACAGTAACTGGAAAACAGAGAGAGCACACTATCACATGGCAGCTAGAGATCCACCCAGGAACAGATAATACATATAAGAGAGAACAGTGAGGGGGCTTTAGCCCTGCATATCAAAAAGCTGCAAGGGCAAGTGTTATTATAAACAGTGCTTTATTAATATATATTAAAAACAAAGCATATAGGAGGGGAAAAGCAGACAATCCCAGCACGTTTCGTGCACAAGTCCAAGTACTTTGTCAAAGGATAAGAACACACACCCGAGTCCATATTTATGGTAACAAACTGATGACATCACCAATTGATTAATAAATCTCTAAAGATACAAACATACATAATAAATAACATCCCAATCTACAAATCCAGAGAAAGAAGTCACTTAAAAACATGACTATTTACACAGAATAAGGACAAATTTGTAGATATATATTATATTACTGTATGTTTTGAATTTGTTACTATAGACATATTAGTATTTGCAATAACATAACCCAGACACTAACACTAGAATGAATAGCAAATAAAATCTGTTATATTAGGGTGAGACCACTATAATATATGTTAAATAGGATCTATTCTTGCAAGATGGGTCTTAGTGCCCATGATCTACCACATTTCTCTTTTAGACAGTCTCTACAATTCTTCCCCTCTCATTCCACATTAGGCATGATCTATGTCCTGGAAAGTGTAGATTAAAGAAGCTTGCATACTTCTGCATGTGCAGCTAGGGCAGACCTAGTATTGTGGTGAATTATATTACGCTTGGTCCTGCCAATATATTGTAAGCCCCAACCACAAGTAGCCAGAGAGACCACAAAGATCTTGTGGCAGTTCACATAATTTTAATAATCTACTGTTGGTAGTACTAGAAAACATGGTGGACACCTTAATCACCCAACAACTCCTGCACCCATCCTACCATTCTCAATCAATGTGTCCCAGTTGGCTTAACAGAGGAAACCATCTTCAAGGTCTGGGCCTTACTATAGCTAATACCTGGACTTAGGGGTAACCCTTTAGACAACACAGGATCTACTGTAACAACAAGAAGTGCATTTATTTCTCAACAATATTACAAATCAAGTTGGCCTCTAAGGTGTATGAAGTAATGAAATTAAATCTATGTTCCTTGAGCCCATTTTTTTTTTTGGAATCGTATGATTGTTTTGGTCTGATACAATGCATCATGAGAAGAGTTAAGATGGCCATACACTAACTTGTAAAGTTCAACTAATGTTCTCACAACTGCCTTGCCTTATCATTTTTGCATTCACACAAGGCATTTTATAAATAGTCTTTTGTTCCATTTAAAGTAAGATATTATATTACTCGACAAATATCACTTTCAAGTTGTCAGATGTAAGAGGATCTGATATAACTAACAAAATAGCAACTAAAATATAATATGAAATGAAAATATTTTATCTAAAGTCAAAACTGTTGATGGCATGAAAGAGTCCTATTATTACCTTGTGTTGGAGTGCTGCCTTAAAATCCACAGACATTCTACAGATTTATTTCAAGGCTGGTTTCTTCAAAGTACTAAAATATTAAGTACATTTGAAGCAGGCATGTAATTCAAAAAGGCTGAGATAATATAAGATGTTTGTACAACTCATGTGCAGGGACTGAAAATGATGTAATGCTACAGATGACTAAAAATTACCAATACTGTTAGAATGTTGTTTCCAAATCTACGGTATACAATATTCTGCACTATTTAGAGTGCATAATGCATATACCTTACAACAACTGCTGATGGTGGCATGGAAAGTCCACATGGGTACACTGACCATACAGGCTTGTCCGAGTCATTTTCCTCCTAGGACAAACCTATGTCTGGCTCAGTAGGACAGGCCCCTAGAAACATTGTAAGAAACGGGACAGTTGGAAGGAATAGTACATGTATTTTTGTATATATATTTGCATATAGCTGGGAAATAGTAGCAGGAGCATATACCAACGTGTAATATGGTTCTAAACTGTTGCAGTTATTTGAACCCAGCTATCCATTTTGGATATCAAACATGATTTCACTCAGTCTTACGCCATGCACATGTCTAAGGCAACTTTGCATTCTGTTACTCCAATGGTAAAGTAAGGACCCTCTTTTCTGTTCCATTTTCATGGAATACAAACTGCTTTCATATAGTTTGAGAGAAGAAATGTATACTTAAAACAAGCCATAGGTTTATTCCAATTTAATTAATTTCTGCAGCAAATTTGATATTGGCTACAAAAAAATACCATCTGCATAGTATTTTATTTGGCCAAAGAGATATTATGTAACAGATGTGTTCATTAAACTCTATTTGAGGGGAATAAATACAGTATTAACTTTTGTGGCATTGGTTGCCTTTAAAGGGCATCTATAGTGGGAAAATGAACTTTTTTTTCTTTCTTTCCATGAGTTCTATAATTCCCCACAACCCCCAGAGTGTCTTCACTTTTTTCAGATTCCCTCTCTGTCCTGAGATACACCAGTTAGAAGAATACGTGATTGCATTCCTCTACTCCTACTTGGACTGCCAATCAAATTCCTGTGACGTGATCCCCCCTCCCTGCTCTGTAATAAACATAGAGATAACAGCATTAGCAGGGGGAGAAAGGTAGCTTTGATGTTAGATATAAGGCTGCACTTGACCCCCCTTCTTAATAGCTTTCACTGATTGATGATGGGTCACAAAGTGAGAGATCGTAAACTGTACTGTTCTCCTTCTTCCGTGTCTCCAGGACAGCTTACTTTCTATTGGCCACTGTGCGTGGGTGTGTTTTTCAGGATGTTGAACTTTTAACTCCTACTGCACATAAAAAGCTTGTCGGTTAGCCGGAGCTGAGACATGGAGGAGGTAACAGAGGGGAGGGAGAAGGGGGGAATGCTGCACATAGATCTGACACCGTGGTTAAACAGAGTCAGTGACAGATATAGGATTAAGGCAGCACAGAGTACATGAATTTAACTTTGCAAAGGGGCAATGTGTTTTTTTCACTATAGATGACCTTTAACTTCATTAAAGTTCATAATTTTAAAGATAATTCCCTTTTTGCTTAGAGGGACATTAGCACTGTCACCGCAGGTCCTGCCCCTTCTCTGCCATTAGCAGCAGTACAGTATAATAAAAAAAATGGGAGCTAATCAGCACATATACAGCATGGATAGTGGATGACCAGACAGAGGTGTGTAGGATTTTAGGCATGTCACCGGGTATCTTTTAAAATATTAAGTATCAGTAAATGTATAAAAAATACTAAGTGGCAGCAATTTTTGGTGCTACATTGCTAACTAACCTTACATCAAAAGTTACAATCTCAGTTTCGTTCCCCCTAATCAATACATTTCTTAAAGGGCATCTAAACTGAAAAAAAAGTTTTTAAATTGACCATGACTGGAAACTATAATTCTTCCCAGCCACCAGTGTATAATTTTTTTTGTTGATCTACCCCCTATTTCTTTTGATATTCAATCTAAAGCATCTTACATTTCAGCTATGTATCAAGTGCCTTGCTGTCAAACTATTCTTCTGTGAGCAGTTTTGCTGTAGCTGGAATGGTGGAGTTTTGACAGTTGGAATGCTGTATGCTGTATGCAGGCTTGACAGTTGGTTTGTGGAAAAAAGTCAGGTCGGATGAAAGTGGGAGTCATTAAAAGAGGGGGGGGATAATGCTTCTGTGAAAAACATGTGCTGGATTGAAGGCATGCAGCAACACACACACCTCAGAGTAAGTGCTACTTATGCATATTTATTTATAGATTAAGATGAGGAAAAGTAATTTTTTCAGTATAGTGTTCCTTTAATTATTAAAATACTTTTATGACCATTTAATGCTAACAAAAGTGTGATCTTTTCGAATTAGCACTGTTAATAAGAACATGTTTTACCAGCATTGGAGAAGAGAAACACGCAAAAAAAACATTATGGTGTTTAAAGAGGCTGATGCAATAGGAGGTGGAAAAGTTTGCCTGAGCTATTTATCTGCAGTAACCCAGTAAAAAGTTGACATCCAAATATCAACAATTTGTGGATTCCCAACAGTTAGATTTCGAGGTGCCCTCCCCTTAGGCCTGTGCCACGTCAGGTAAGTATCAAACCAATGGGGCCACGTTTTATGATGTCACTATATATACCTTGCGCCTGTAGTATTTGGTTACACCTGAGGAAGGGGGTTGGACCCCCCGAAACGTTGTGTACCTGGCTTGTATGTTGAGCACTCAATAAATGAAAGTTTGCTATTAATTCGTCTTTGAGTGTGCCTCCCTGCATATCCTATATCAGTAAAAAGTTGACACCTGGTGCAAATTTATAGCACAGGCAAATGTTTGCACCTTTTATTGCATCAGCCCCAAAGGCTGAGTCCACACTATGCCAGTCAGCAACGCACATGAAAAGTACACGTGCATTGGCGCACATTTTACAAATGTCACTGTCTGTTTGTGCTGTGTTACGCGCAATAGTCCGTTATCAGGGCACATGCAACAACAGATCACCCACACTGACCTGCACGGTGCTGTGATTCTCATGCACCAATGCATAGCAAGCGCAATGTGGCCTAGCCCTTAAGGAGGCTTTATCAGGGAGATGCAATATCTCGTGCTAAGGGGAAAAATAAGTGCAAAACCCATGATAACCGAGGTAATATTTTTACTAATTAAAATTACTTATTTGCAATAAATTTAGAGATGATAATTGCACACTTTTTTTGCACCAAACTTAAAGCCTTTTCAATTGTGGCTTTAAAGCCGTGCAAAGGGTTGCAACTTACCTCTCGCATTCACACACTACAGTAACAGCTGCTAAGTGGTTATTACATCTCAAGTCAGTTGTGATACTGAAATTTATTGCATTTCCCCCTATATGTCAAAGAGATGTTAAAGGAAAATTTACTTGATATAGTTTTAGATATTTTTTATAACAAAATAACCATTCCCTGTAAAAAAAAAACATTACTAAGATACTATCTCGTCCAGTTGTTCTGTACTTGTCTGCAAAGCTTTCAATATTAAGGAAGCCAACTATAAATGTCCCTTCCATTTTTTCTTAATAGGAGCAAATAGCAGCTCAATTACAGATGTAATTTAGTACCATAAAAAGGGAACATATTTTCATTTGGATACACAGGTTTTCGTATTCTATACGACTTTGCAATTACCTTGTATCAGGTTTAGATTCAGAGAAAACGGCCTAGACATTAATAACAACCAAATTTACTTTTAGGCAGAAACCATTTCCTGCTCATTTGGAAATTGGAAGTATAGACTATATATCAGAATAATCAGGCAGCATTTCTCCCTGTGCTATGTGTGTTTATGCCTTCATACCCTTAGATTCTACTGCATGTATATATATTTGTTTTTAGAAGAGCATTATATGGATATGTGTATATATGGAATATACATGTACTGCCAGATTTCTAGCATTTTATAGTGGCCCGAAGGGAAAAATAAATAGGGTAACAGTAATAGAGGAAGGTAGAAAACGAGAAGTAGATTGACTTACTATACGCACACATGTAAATTACTGTTTTACTCTTATAATGCAATCCTGTAGATTAGTCTATCTTGCATTGAATTATCCAGACATAAATAAAACCACAAATGATAAAGAATATCCTGTATCTTACTTTATTACAGTTATGTGTACAGATACATTCAGTGACACTCCATTAGATGATAAGCTCTCTTGAGGTTTGCGTTACTATGATATTATGTACAGTAAATCAGTGCAAAGATTGGCAGTCCTAGACCCCCCATGGATCTCAGGAACAAATAGCACTTATTAGCCCCTCCCCTTTAATTGCAATATGATTACTGTAATATTTATTGCACAGTATGTTTATACAATCATATATTTAAGTAATTTTAGACCTTATTTATTTGTCTCTGTGTGTAACTTTATAGATGTCACACTAAGCAAATCTATACCTATCATAAGCACTAAGCACAATGCAGCAAGAATGTTTTAGAGGTTAGTCTCCCTCTAACGCTAAAAAGAATGCATTCAGATCATGGCTGCATGATAACGGAATACATACCTTATTACACACCATATTATAGACTTTAGTACTTAGTAATAATTTTTTGAAATGTACAACTGTATAAAAAGAATTATAGGCTGGGTACACACCAGCAGATATTTCTGGCCAACCAACCAATAGTACTGTGTATCGATCGGCCGGACGGAAATATCCGATGGTAGACGAAGGGGCATTTGGAACTGTCGTAAAATCACGGGCAATCATGGATCCCTATGGGCGAACTGTCAGCCGCAGCAACTATTGCCGTGACCAACGATCATTTGTCCCATCTGAGCGCTCGCAGCGAACACTACCATGTATACCAAGCTACAGAAACAAATCCTTGTATCTGTTTCTATTGCAGAATTATATTATATAAATTGGCTGTGCATTACCTGTAAGATCTTTGTTTCATGACTCGGTTACATGACTCGATTCAAGGTAAGATGACACGATCTTCTTATTAGAGTGCAAGAAGTTTTGAAATATTTTTTGACATTTTCTTTTTTTGATTAAAGGAGAATTTATTTTGTTTTGCTTAAGTGACTAAATTGGTCTGTTCAGTGATTAAATTGCTTTCAGAAAGTTGCCTTTTTGTTTATATCTTTCCAGTTGAATGTTTATTTTTCTAAAACATGTTAAACAAGCTAGCAGGAAGAAGTAGTAAATAAACCCAGCCTTAATGGCACTGCACACTGTCAATATTTACTTGTATGGCCAGGGGATATTTGACAAGGCAATTTTAAATGCCTTCATTGCTTTTTATTTTAGTCTGCTGAAGATAGCCGTGTTGTACTGGGCAACTAGGTCACTCACACTAGTTGCTGACATATTGTTACTGGTTTGCTGAATGTTAAGCTCTGCCCCTCTGAGATTTCCTCTGCTTTCTCCTGCTTGAGCCTCAAACAGTAATGCCTGTGAGTTCTGTGCACGGAACTCACAAGCATTACTGTTTGAGGCTCAAGCAGGAGAAAGCAGAGGAAATTCGAGGGCAGAGCTTAACATTCAGCAAACCAGTAACAATATGTCAGCAACTTTTAAGGCAAAAGCTAGGCTCTGGAGGGCATAGGTAAAAAAAAATATGGCAACGGTATTTTTAAAGCTGCAGCTTCCAAATGAACATAACTTGATTTTACAGTGCGCTTATTCTTTAACAAGTGAAGGGTCAGAGTTGCATTCTTAAAAAACATGAATTATCAAAGGTATTTGTTCCAATTAAATCATAAAGCAGTCACTGAATAGCTAAAGGCATGTTTACATTCAGTACCAAAAGGGACAAATACAGACTGATCATCTTTGGTCTTAATTCCCAGACATACACCACATTCCTTTATTAGATACCTTCACCATATCCTGCTGGGCTTAGTTTACATATTCTGTTCTCTTAGTACTTCTACCTTTGTTCTTCCCTTTACATCCATTCTTCCTCATTATTCCTTTCTTTTTAATCCTTTAATTATATTCTCCTTTATTCCCCTCCTGCTCATCTTCTTTAACCTACTGTACATTCTATACTATCGGTTTCTAGATCGCCTCTCTTTTTGCATTTAGCTTCTCATCTTCTATACAATTGAATCCCTTTCTTCCATTTAAATGATATGTACATTGGAACATTTGTTTTTTAAAATTGCCCATTACTAGAAACTACCATTCTTCTCAACTATCACTCTTCCATTTTTTGTTGACCTGTTCCCTATTTCTTTAGCCTAAACTAAACTTCAGTCTAAACTATCTTACATTTCAGCTGTCAATATCTTTTATATCTTTTATACAAAAAAGGGTATCTTGTACCAAGAAAAGTTTCAGCAATTTAAAGGATAACTATAGTGTGTATAAAGTTTTGGTTTTTTTAAACACCATTAAAATAAAAAAAGTTCTTGGGACAGGGATATAGGACTGGTAATTCCTACCTCCCAATATTGTTTCTGTGAGGAGCACCAGCCCAAAGAAAACTGATTTTGCCAGTCTTCCTCCTGCCTTCAGCACTATCTTTAATGCAGGACTAGTCCAGGACTAACCTGGCAAATGAAAACTGTACGTGCTGTAGCTCCTTAACAAAATGATATTGGGAGGTAGGAATAATCAAACCTACCTCCCTATCCCGGGTACTTTCCACTTTTATAGTATAGTTATCCTTTAATAAGGGAATAGGGAAGCTTGACTGTTTTATACTTGATAATAATTTTATTTACTTTATTTTTATTCACTCTGGAGATGTGACACTTGCAAGGGGATATGATCACTTTAGTGGTGTTAATACATAAAGCTATAGAGAGAGAAAAAGGAATTTTTCCTCCCTTCAGACTCTCAATTATCTGTTAGACAGGCATTATGGAAAAAATAAAAAGGTTGAACTAGATGGAGAAATGACTATATGACCATATGGCAAATTCAATAACGATATATTATTTGATCTATTCTTCTTACAATCTTCCTTCTTTTCATTCCAACAGTCCAATGTGATCAACAACTCAATCCAATCTGCCACCCATACAATGTGCTTTGAATTTACTTAGGTGCTTGCTGCTTCTGCTCTCTGACCAATCATATTTTTCTCAGCAGTAGTGATGGACCCAAACTCGAACCTGAGATCAGGCCGAACTTTATGAGTTTAGACAAACTTGAACTACTCAAACTAGTTCGGATTTCCGAACTCGCGGCTGTATTTTTCTAGAATGTATTGTTTGGTAACCCTTGAAAATATCGTTCATTTTAGGTAACCCTCGAATGTATAGTTCGCTTACCCTGGAATGTAGCCTTCGGCTTTCGGTAACCCACAAATGTATCGTTCGATTACGATAACCCTCTAATGTATAGATCTCTTTTCAGTAACCCTCAAATGTATAGTTCTACTTTCGGTAACCCTCAAATTGGCCGCAACTTTCTAATGGAGCTTGCGCAAACATGACAATTGCCCGATTATGAAGTAAGAAGTGTTTAAACAGGTTATGGTGACAGGTTCATGCTCCCCAGACCATTTCCCCTGTGCCACAGTCATTTACAGCTAGTTACTATTGTTAGTTTATCTGTAAATCATCCAAACTTTTTGCCATATTAGCTCCCCATTGACTTTAATGGGCTTGTTTTACTGAAGTTCGGGAGTTCGGAAACAAACCGAAATTCAGTAAGTTCGTCCATCTCTACTCAGCAGTAGAGATGTCCAAACTTTGCAAAATCCGGTCCGCTCGAGGATCCACGAATTTTCGGAAAAATTAAAATGAAAAATATCCTCGAAATTATGAGATTTCTCGTAAATTCGAAAATTTTTGAAAATACATATTTTTGAAATTTTTTGAAAATACATATTTTCGAAAATTTACGAAAATTCGTATTTTCGAATTTTTTCGAAAATACGTGAAATCCACATAATTTCTAAAATGTTCGAAAATACGTATTTTTCGAAAATACGAGTAATCCTCGTAATTTTGAAAATTTTCGAAAATACGTATTTGCAGTTATCATTAAAGGATAAGTTAAGCTAGCCAAACACAGACTTGATGTTACATTGATTTTGCATTTAAACCTATTTAAATGTTAAATTAATCAAAACACTATGCAGAATTCCTGTTTTCATCTAATATTTCCCAATTACTATTGTAATATCAATAGAAAAATGTTCAGGCCTGACAGTTTGTAAAGTTAAGGGAACATCGGTATGTAATTTGACTGCTTCTCTCTTGACTTATACTCCTTATCTGTATTTGGAAATTGCCTCATAGAGGAAAATGTTTCAGAAAAGAGAGATGAGTTACAAGATATTTCCAATTCACAATTATAAATTTAAGATAACATTTCAGGTCAAAGTATTTTTCTACATTTTAACTAGAGAAGGGTTCTGGGTTTGACACGAACCCGGATCCGACAAGGAACCCCTCGGTTCCGAAATCCGAAAGATCCATCCGAATCCGAACGGATCCTCCGGATTTCTGGACTTCGGAAGACATTCTCAAATGTACGGGGCTATTTTCGATAATTTTATATTTTTTTAAAATATATTCGAACTTCAAAAATCCTTGAAAATACGATCAGAGACCATTTTCGAGTTTCCGATCGTATTTTCCGAAGATCTGAAACCAGAATGAATTTTCGATAATTTTGAATGTACGGGGCTAATTTAGATAATTTTCAAAAATGGCCTTGAACACTCGAAAATCTTCAAAAATACGATCGGAAACTCGAAAATGGTCTCCGATCGTATTTTCAAGAATTTTTGACTGTACGAGTCTATTATTGAAAATTATCGAAATTAGCCCCGTACATTCAAAATTATCGAAAATTCGTTCTGGTTTCGGACCTTCAGAATTTTCCCAAGATCAGGGAATCCGAAAACAGAACGAAACTAGTGCGTTTCGGCCATCTCTAATTTTAACTATAGCGCGCATGCACGATAATGCGCGCTAAGTGAAACCGGAAGAGGTCGGACCTGTTACTTCAGCCGGTGTTGGATTGGGAGTAAGATAAACATCAGCCTCTGATGAAGTGACTTACGTCACGAAACGCGTCAGGCGCACCTGTGTCCTACGAGTCTGTCCATTTGTTTGTATCCAGTGCCATGTGGTTCTAAGGATTTATGTGAAATAAAGGATTTATTTTAGCTACTACGAGCGTGCAGCCTGCTTCATACAAATTTGATACAAGTCCCGGAAAGGATATATACACCTCCGTGGTCGGGAGGTGCAGGAAGCGTGTGAGCGCCGCCGGACAGCATAGGGGTAGAGCACCTGTGAGTATGCACCTACCTTCATCCGATATGAGTTACACGATAGTAAGATAAACATATTTACCTTCATTCCAGGCTCATGTATAATTGATTGAAGATTGATTCAACCAATGCATTAAAGGAATAGTTCACTTTTTCAGTGAACTCTTATTTTTATTATATTGAGATTATTGGTTAGGTAAAGGAAATATAAAGCTGGAAGATCTTTCAAAGATGACAGAGAGAATCCATATATAAAACATGGGAAGAATATTTGGGATCGCACATCAGGGCCATCTCTAGACCTTTTGGCACCTGAAAAAATTCCAAATGCTGCCCCCCTTGCCATGTTGCCAGAGGGGTGTAGTTTTATAATTGAAAGTCGTAGCTACATTCTGTTGAGCAATGGGGAAGTCATGGCTTCCCCTGCTATTTAAAGTGACAGTACCTCCCGAAAATATGTGTTATTTTACAAACTGCATTTTTGGGGGGCCCTGGCATCTGGGTCCCAGGCAAATTATGCCAGAATTTTTTTTTTATGGCATTTTTTCAGGCAGCCCTGACTCACATTTTCTTCAGCCGCAGCCTGGGGCGAAATTTTTGAGCAGTTTTCACTGCGGTACACACTTTAATGGTAAAGGAGCAATTCTGATGGACCCTTTATCTTTAAAGTGCGTTCCCCAGCTAAAATTACAGTGGTTTAGATGTTCTTGATGAAAGCATTGTATTTTGGATGAAAAAACAAGGCGATTCTGAACAATGACAGATCAACCTACAATGTCGCATTTGTAAAAAAAAAAAAAAAATGAATTGCTTTTAAAATGTGAATGGATTTCTAAAAATGCAAAGTGAAACCTGATGCAGACATTAAAATCCAGCACAATGCAGACAGACTATAATAATATCATTATATCCATAGGAAAACACATTCAGGATACAGTTGCACCATAAGGGAACCGATGAGATTAAGAATAAACAGCTCATAAGCTCACTAGAGTACATTCGCTTATTTGCATAGACTAGGCTATGAGTTCAGATAACTTCTCCAGTTCAATAATCTGGCACATGTGTACATTTTGTACACTTTCAGGAAGATTCAATAAAAGTTCTTATCGTTTAAAATGGTGCTAATTTTGCCCCAACAAATCAGATCTTATTTAACATTTGAAAGCTAACATCTGATTGGTTGGGGCAAAATTAACCCCATTTTTAATGATAAGAACTTTTATTGAATACCCTGAAACTTTTGCCGTTGGGTACTTAACATCTTTTTATATATTCATGGGAAAATAACTGTCCCAGTTTGGCATGACTTACTAAAGGAAGTCAATGATTCTCTTCACTTTAGAACATTTAAAGGCACAGCACTCCTATTACACAATAAAAAACTGATAAATAGTCACACAACTTTGTGACCAGCCTGACTGCAGTGTGACTCTTTTGTGGTCATTTTCTTGAAGGTCTTATTAAATAAACGCAGTTGGTACTGAGAGTTAGCCTTATGGGATGTAAATAACCTTAAAAAAACTCTCCAAACACAATTAGGGATATTTACTGAGAGAGGCTACAGTATTTGTCCTTACCTTTCCTGCTCCCATCATGCTGCTTATCTGCTGCCATTTTTAATATCAAAAAGTTTTCACATTTTTTGCAGGCGAAAAAATTCTTGAGTTTCACTCATGTAGCATTAAATCTATCTTAAATGCACACTACTTAAAACACACACTAACCACTAACAACATTTTGTGAGTTTTCTGCAATTCCTCTAAAAGTGTGTTCTGGATCCTGACATCCAAAAACTAAAGGGCAATGAAAAGTACATTTGCTATATAAAGCTCATGCAAGTTAAACTATTGTAGAAAGAATGCCTATAAATCCAAAAGAAGATTTTCTGTGAGAGATTAGAAGTGAAAGTAACATACAAAACCAGCAAAATATAAGACAGATGTCCAAACTGATATAGAGCAGCATGATTCCAATCAAAATGTACATTTATTGCATAGGCAGAGATGAATGAATAATTCAGAGTTATGATACAAGGACAGGGATACTACAAGGGCAGTGGACATATGGGCCATCCTACAATGATTTATTTAAACCCACTGAACTGATTATAAAAAGTAAAGAGAGGATTAAATTGAGTTCTGAACACTTTTGCCATATGCTTTACAATTTGTATTACTGGTTTACAGCTATAATATGTGCCCTCTGGCACTAGAGGGAAGGCAACCCTAGTATTTATATAGCAATCACCTTTTGCATAATAAGCTATTGACATTACTGGTTTTGCTGGCTATAAAGGGCTATGGTGGGAAAACATTGATAAAGAATTCCCCAACATATTTTAGGATTAATAAATTAAACAGGAAAAATGTTGGTTTTAAGGCCTTGTTCATTATATAACATTACCATGTTTCACACATACAGGCATTGCACTAATTCTTAATTTGACTTCATTAGGATCCCTTCTTATACACCCATTTCCTGCTTGTTTCAATATTCTTAAATTGATACCAGAAGTGGGATGTTTAGATGTGCCCAGGTTCCATAAAACCCAGGATGTGTAGGTCATTGTGCAAATGTCTATTGATTGGTGGCCACATTCCTCCATAAATTTGAAAAAGGAAGTACAGAAAACACGTGAGAAAAAGACATCCCAAGACAGCTAACTAGCACTTGGGATTGCTGTCTTAAACATCCTAAAACTTACCTTCATTCTTTAGGTCACATGGCCCCACCATCTACCCTGGCAAAAGATCAGCTCATTATTCCTTTAGCAACTGTGGGACCAATTCCGGCAGAGGGACAGGTCTTTGGGTGATGTCACTAGCCCCCGTGCACTGGGGGCTCAGAAGAACTAAAAATTAACCTGGGTGCTGGATTGCTACATTATCCTACCCAATTAATATTTAGGTTTGGTATTGTTGTTTAGTAGAGATGGGATCCGCGTCCAACCCGGATCCAACACAGAACCCCTTGGTTCTGAAAGATCTGGCCATATCTGGACGGATCGTCCGGATTTCGGGACTTCGGAGCCTATTTTCTATCATTATTGAATGTTCGAGGATTATCAAAAATAGCCTCGAACGGTTGATAATCCTCGAAAATACAATCGGAAACTCGAAAGTAGTCTCTGATCATATTTTCAAGTATTATCGAAAATAGCCCTGAACATTCGATAATAATCGAAATCTTTCCGTTTTTGGATTTTCTGATCATCTGGATTTTCCCGAGATCTGGGAATCCGAAAACGGAACGAAATTGGTGAGTTTCGGCCATCTCCAGTATTTTAGGTAAATGATATTAAAGTACTAGCTTCCTTAATATTTCAGCAACAGAACTAGATAATATGCTGTGAACCATAATGCTTTAATGATGCCTTCAATCCTTTATTATAATGGAAGGTCTGTAGCAGTGATTCAGTTGGTGTTTTTACTGTTGCCACAAACCCAGCAAGAGCCATCCAGTATATTCATTTTCAGTTTTTCTCAGTGCCAAAGACCAGTTAGAAATATAGATTTTCATACACATGTAACTTAACTGTAGTTGCACAAGTTATAGTAGTTTTTTTTCTCCAAAAAATAAGACATGTGAAATTAACTCTATTTTATGTAGATAAATGACCCCAAATCCCAACTGCAATAGTTAGAAGTAGAGATGGGATCCGGGTCCGACACGAACCGGATCCGACATGAAACTCCTCGGTTCCGAAATCCGAATGATCCGTCCGAATCCAGATGCATTGTCCGGATTTCGGAATGAATTTTTGATAATTTTCGAATGTACAGAGCTATTTTTGATAATTTTCAAAAATAGCATCAAACGTTCGAAAATCTTCGAAAATCCGATCAGAAATTTGAAAATGGACTCTGATCGTATTTTCGAAAAGTATTGAAAATAGCCCCGTACATTCGAAAATTATGCAAAATTCGTTCTGGTTTCGCATCTTTGGGATTTTCCTGGGATCCGGGAATCCGAAAATGGAACAAAACTAGTGAGTTTCGGCCATCTCTATTAGAAAGTTGAGACTAACCAGAAATGCTGCCTGCTGTCTGGTTACCTCTCATTCTGTTTCCTGGTTAATTCTGGTTAGTAGCTGTCAAGTTTGGATGTAACAGATGACATAACAGTCAATGACTAAAAGCTATTGACCTACAGTAGCTGTATTCTGAGCATGTAAAAGCTTGTACAAAAGCTTGGAGAGGAGGCAAAAAGTTTTGAGAGGTAGAGAGATGAGGGAGAACTTTATTTTCCTGCATAACAGATTAGCCCTACGTCTATCAGCGACAAACTATTGTAGGCTAGGGCTTTGGGGGCTGCCCTTTAAGTGTAAACAAACCACACTGAATAGAAAGGCAGAGCGTGAGTTTGACTAGGATTGCAATTATGGAAGTGTAATAAAAAAAAAAATTGGCAATAAAAAATTCTTTATATTTCTATCTTTTGCGTCCTTAATGTGGATAGTATATCCAAAACTTTCTTTCATAGTCAAAGGATGCAGCTTGAATTCTTCCAGTCTAAGCATTAGGATCTCATTTTAAACTACTTAAGAATGTTCTCCCTGGAAACAAACCAATTTTTGTGTAAACAAGGCCTAAAGCAATTTGTAATCACAGATAATAGTGCAGCTTATTTATACTATAAAAAGAAGTACAAAGGAAGTATTGGGGTGATTTGAACTTATCCCGTAGAAAGGAAGATATAGTGAATTTGTTTTTACCCAAAGAAACGTCAGACAATAAAACCAAACAAAAGCCAAATAAAAGATGATAGATTAAAGATACATGATCAAACTGTAGGAATCTCATGGCTAGCGTCCCTAAATAAGTAGCTGCAATGAACACCATATGTCAGACATCCTTTATTTAGTAGCTAAAATTGGAAAATGTGTAAATTGTTTTTAATAGACATTAGCTTTAGCTCTAGAGAATTCTTTGTGGGGTTAATAACTAGAGTATAGGGATAGGATAAACTTATTAACCTTCAACAACTTAGTTCAGAAAAGATTTATAGTGGTTTTGCATCTTTTTATAAAAATGTATTTTGCTAATATCCTTGGAGAAACACCTTCTTATAACAGAAGGCATCTTGCAGTCTCATGCTATGTGACTAGCATTGCCCACAAAACCTAAGAAACAAGAAATAATTTCTTACTCCCATGTTCCCCAGAGTAAGGGGCCGAGATATGCAAAATACTCCTTTATGTCCCTTAGCTTACGCATGTGTCCAGAACCGCTGGCTAATAACATGCAATATAGCTTAATATATAGAGCCAATCATCTGACCTGCAGAGACGATGTTTTTCAATCTCGTTAGATCTTTTCAGTGCAAGATACAGATTCCTGGCTCTATGGTGTAGGACTTGGGTGTACAGTAGAAAAGGCAGCTAGAAAGCTTAGGGAGAGAGGGGCCAAAAGGAGCAAAAAGCCCTTCATTGAGCATAAAAATGGAGAAACACCTTCTTATAACAGAAGGCATCTTGCAGTCTCATGCTATGTGAATAGCACTGCCCACAAAACCTAAGAAACAGGAAGTAATTTCTTACTTCCATGTTCCCCAGAATAAGGGGTGGAAATATGCAAAATACTCCTTTATGTCCCTTAGCTTATACATGTGTCCAGAACTGCTGGCTAATAACATGCAATTTAGCTTAATATATAGAGCCAATCATCTGACCTGCAGACATGACGTGTTTCAATCTTGTTAGATTTTGTCAGTGCAAGATACAGATTCATGGCTCTATGGTGTAGGACCAGGGTGTACAGTAGAAAAGGCAGCTAGAAAGCTTATGGAGAGCATAGTCCTGGTCCGGCTCCCCTGCCTACTGGATCTACAAGCAGGGGGCCGGACCAGCAGCAGCAGTTGTAGTTGGCTTAGAGGAAGCTGATCACAGCCACGGCTACCAGCAATGCAGAACTATGCTGGAACAAGGAGCTGTAAGCAGAGATTGGAATCGATTTTTAAAGTTTCAATACAGCAGTTAGGGGTGGGCATGCACTACAATACATATGAAGGGTTTTACACTAGAGGAATGCCAGCCATGAAGGGATCGGGAGGAGGAAGGGAGGGAAGGAGGGGGGAAAAGGGCTCCTGTGCACATGCCAGCACATCAGAGGCAGCAACATTTTGCACATGAAAACAGCACCTACCCTTCAGTTTCCTGGACTTTAAAGAGGCACTGCAGGAGAACCAAATGGAGCAGGGATGTAAGGTAAGGATTTTTTTTTAACAGTGGGGCCGGTAGTGGGTTAAAATTGACTTTGGGGGGTGGACATGCCCTTTAACTTAATCCAGACCCAACATTGGCCTTAAAGGGTAACTATGGTCTACAATTTTTCCAAACTAGTAAGGATTATATTAAAAGCCTTCTATCGTACTTTCAAAATAAAACCTAAATCACATCTCTAGATAAAATTTGTGAGAAGTTATTTCTGGGAAGGTTCAGCAATATTACTTCCTGCTTGAACACGTTCTGTTTTCAGCCATGTGACCAGCTTGAAGTCATGTGACCATCCTGTTTGCATTAATAGGCTCCCCTTCTCAACTGTCAATTTCCCCCCCAGGTACTTCCTGTTTTCCTCGGAATGCTTCTCCCCCGGGGCAGAGGGGCTAGCAGAGGTAAGGTGATGTCACTCAGCCTACTGGAAGAAGGAAGTTTGAACATTCACCTTGATATCATTTCTCACAGGGTGAAGCCAGAGATGTGATTGTCGGCTCATTATAAAGAAAATACTGCAGGCTTTCATTTAATCCTAACTTGTTTGGAGACCACATTTGCCCTTTAATATGTATTGGTCTATACCCAGAATATATTACAACATTAATTTAGTCACAACTATAAGAGTTAACATTTACTGCTTCAAATGGGCAATTAGATGTTAGAGATGGCCGGTTCGCGGACCCGAACCGGGATCCGCCACGGATTTATCCCGTCCGCGAACGGCGGATTATTGCGGATTTTCCGCCTTCCGAACTGCAGATTTTTTTTTTTTTACGAAAATTTTCGAAAATACGAGTATCTCCGCAATTACGAGAATCTGCGATCTTCCGGGACCAGGAAAAACCGAAGATCCTCGTAATTACGCGGATTCTCGTAATTACGAGAATTTTCGTAAAAACGAGAAATTCTTGTAAATTCGAATTTTTGGGGATTATTTTCAAGACGGAGCAAGCCACATGACCCAAATTAGCCAAGGGCAGCTAACACGATTACACGTTTTTACGGGAATCCTCGTTTTTCGGAGATCCGCGGGTTTACGGAGGTCCTCGTTTTTACGGAAATCCTCGTTTTTACGGAAATCCTCGTATTTTCGAAAAATACCGTTCTCGCTAGCGGACTGTAATTTTTAGGTATTGTAGGCATTGATACGTGTTTCTAAGGACATTACTCAGGTCCCTGAGTGATTAAGTGTACATTACCAAGGCTATTTAGACCACTTTTAATGCGGATTTTGCCGAACTTTCATTTTAATACGTTTTAACGGGTCCGCTTGCGGATTTTCGAATTTACGGATTTTTTCGAAAATCCGCGGATTCTCGCGCGGACCGGATTTTTCGAAGTTCGGACATCTCTATTAGATGTTATAGTCAGAAAATCAAAATAAGCTATTGGAGCGATTGGAATTCAAAGACGATTGAATAATTGTTATAATTATAATAATTAATTGCCTTTTAACAACATGTTCAAATGTAACACACTGGAGCCAATTGGTTTTATATGGTTATATTTGGTTACAATTTGTGTATGTAACATAAATCAAGCACTTAATTTATGTTTAGCCTATAATTTTGCAATGTATTTAATTCCTCTATGTTCAATAAAAAACTGTTTTAAAAAAACCACATGGTCAGCATTAATGCAGTTTGAATGTAATCAGTGCCCCCTGCTAATTACATTCAATAACGACATCCTGCAATCTGCAGATTATCTGGTAACCCTAGTTTTGGGTGACTGAAAAAAAGGGTTAATGGGGAAACTAGATGGGCAATCCAGAATGTGAACATTTTTCATTTTTTAATGTAGAAATGGGTTGGACAGTATTGGGAGAGAATGAAAGACATTTTTGTGAGATCTCCATGATTTATTGTTTTGTTCTGTTGAAAAGAAGAGTGGGAGAACTATAGCTGTCAGCCTGGAAACTGTTTCCCAAGCAGAGAGGAAAGATAAGCAAGGACTTATGGGAAATGTATTATTCATTGACATTATGTAAGGTTTTAGCAGAGGAGTTTGGTGCAAATAGTACATGTTAATAGACTTAAAGGGCATGTCCAGTCTAAATAAAAATATTATGTAGGCTACCCCTGCCCACCCCAATCGCTATATTAGTTTCTTAAAAAATATTTAGAACTCTACTTACATGCCTTCATTCCCCCTGCGCTCTAATCCGGCTCCCTGCTTACTAGGACCGGCAGCTGCGTCTGTGATTGGCTGAGAAGCAGACAATCACAGACGCGGATGCCGTCAATGGAGAGCGTTGTAATTAGAGTTCTAATTCGTTTTTTAGTAAACTAATATAGTGGTTGGGATTGGGCAGGGGTAACCTACATTATATCCAAATGTTTTTACGCTAGGTGCAACAGATGTATACGGATAGTGGGAGGGAGGGGGGAAAAGGGCTCCCCTGCGCATGTCACACTACAACCCAGAGACTACAGAAGAGGCAGAAACCTTTGGAAAGAGAGCTACTACTCTTCACTTTCCTGGACTTTAGACAAGCACTGCAGGAAAACCATACTGAGCAGAGGTGTAAAGTAAAGATTTCTTTAAACTACACAATGGGGCCAGTAGTGAGTTAAATTTTAGTTTGGGGGGTGGACATGCCCTTTAAGGGAAAAAAACTATTTTCAGTTACTTAAAGTAAAATATATATGAAAGGCTTAACTCTGCTACTAAGTTACTATGATGAAACATAAGAAATGATAGTGGGTTGTTTTGGTAAATGAGTCAATCAAGACTAATAATGGTAACTGCTGTTTTTTCCTTCGCAGTATAGCCAATATCCGCTGGTTTCTTACTCTCCCGACCACCACTATGATTATGCATTCTCTCATCCTATCGCACCTGGACTAGTGCAATCTACAAATTCTGGCCTTCCTGCTTCCCACCTCTCTCCCCTTCAGTCTATACTTAACTCTGCCACACATATTGTTTTGCTCTCTAATAAGCCGGACCCCAAATCTCCTCTGTACTGGACAACAACCTGGCTCCCCGTTAGATAGCGCATTGTATACAAAATCCTTCTCCTAACATTTCTTCGCTCTGCTGCTCCTTCATATATTTCTTCTCTAGTGTCCCCATATGTTCCTGCCTGTACCCTCAACTCATCGAAGATATAAATATATTTATATAAAATAAAGTATATCTAAATATACAGTATATGCCTCTTTAGTATAATTTTAATTTCACCCTAAATTAGTCTTGCCACTTTAAATTACGGTAATGTTTGGAACTAGAAAAAGGTACTTTAAAGGGGATTGAAAGCTATAATGTACATGAATCTAAATCGAATCTATTTTACCTAGCAGTAGCTATTTAACACCATACAGATTTAAAGTAAATTTCATTGAAAGCTGTCTTTCTTTGTCTATAGTTCTTACTATACACAGTACCAACATTCTCACTATACTTTGCATATGGATATTGTGCAGGTGGCCAGTAGCCACTGTCAGCTTTCAATACTATATAGGGGAAGGTAGATATGTATAGGGGCTGGTAGTCATGGTCGACGGTGGAAGTTTGTTAGCCATGAGATTGCTCATTTTTCAGACCCATCAGGATTGGCCTTTTAACGGCTCTCTGTGTATCCAGCTTAATTTATCTTGTGAAATCCATATCAGCGAAAAAAAGACCTGTACTTCTCCTGGTTTATGGCATTTCCTGGGTTCTGCATTAATAACAATGTCCAACAGTTCAGTTTTGACAACAGAGAGGTCAATAGCAGGTCACCCAGTAGTATTTTTAGACAGTTTACACACCAGGCATTTTCAACCAGACTACCAAACAGAAAACCCATCTACCTGATAAAAACACATGCCGCCTGTATTTTAACAGGACCAATTGGTGGAACATTTAAAACATTTTCATGGGATGTAAATTTTGCACTGAACATGTACAACAAGGCATCTTGTCTTGTACAGTTTTTAAAACAGCAGAAATAAAGAGAAGATTCCTCCAATGCTGCTAATTTCAAAGGTCAGGGATACAGCAATCTGTTGCTTTGCATTTATAATAAAGCTTAAGTTCTCCTTTTATGTCTAGCCTAATAGCTAAAATGTTTAATTATTGATTTTTATTATTATTTTAAACAAGTCATTACCAGTGGAATGTTATTTTTATTAGTCCGCTGTAAAAATATCCCTTACACATTGTGCTGTCAAACCTGATTAAGGAGGCAACAAGTTAGATGAGTCCTTGGACCATTTGCAGGATAAATACAGAGGGATAAAGATCACTCATGGATCCTGTAATATGTGGTTTCCTATAAACCCTTCATACTATGTGATGTAAATTTAACAAACCTAAAGCAGTCTCTGACCACACAGAACAGCACCAAAAAGAGATGTTTTTAAATAAAAAAAATTAGACCAATTACCATTTCATAAATACCTTCTACTGGTGTAGAATGTCTGGGCCTTTTATACAGAAATTCTGTCCATATGTGCTATTATTATGTTAAAGGCGACTAAAGCAATTTACTACAGGATCTCAAGAGTTTAAGCAAACCCATGACAGTTTACAGTCTTTTAAAACCTCTTCCTACAATCCAAAAACAGAGTCTGAACAGAATAGAGTCTATCTACTGTAGATAAGTAAGTCAGATATCAGTATAGGCTCTCTTGGTGAATTACCTATGCAGCAGTGTTTCATAGTAATAAACAGTTTTGGGTGTGAGGAGAGAAAAAAAACCCTGTCCAGGATCAGGACCAATGAATCAAAATGGAAAGTGTTTGACTTACAGACCCAGTTGGTTATATGATATGGACCAACTCACATAGCAAAATCTAGGAATAAAAGAATTCCAGGGATCTTAATCTATCCAGCTCAAGAGGAATTATCTCCATGACCCTATAATACTGCAATTTTGTATAGCTGATAGCTTATTATAAACATGGCTTCCCCCTGGAGAAGCCAACAGCGTAATGGTATAATGTATTAGCCGCATGATGATGTCATATCCAAAATGCTGAATAAATATATATAAATTTAAAAAGGTCAATAGAGCAGCGCTGTAGACATGCTTTAATTCAGGTTCTAGTTACTTGCCCTTTCTCTTCTAATTTTAGAATGTGACTTGCTCTATTTAATATAAAAATAGTCTGTCTAGTACAATATTTGTGAAGTTCTATAAGATATTTTCTTAATTTACCTTTTTTTCTACTCTTCTTATACCCCCCCCCCCCCTTTCCCAGTATTGTGTAATCAGCTGGCAATATAAATCCAAAAGAATTCTGGAATATCACCAGGGAAAAGGAGAGAAATTGTTGTGGTTTAAGTAAATACCAAAAAAACGAATCCCACATACAGTAAAAGGAAAAAGAACACCTGGTATATTGACAGTGAAAGAAGATAGTGACATTGGTGGAAAAATGGTAATTTGGCTGTGATATGAATCAGAACACCCACATTCTAAATAAACACTTAAGGCTGTAAAAGTGTTTCGAAAAAAGGATAACTAAATGTCAAAATCTAGAAAACAGACACAAATACTATGCATTACTTTTCTAAGGAATAATCAGGATCACTGACTTTTTCCTTCCTATGATCCAGCCCTGGAAGCCTTTGTGTAAAGAAAAACACAGTTGTTGTTTTTTTTTTCTTTTAGGCAATTTTAGGGTATGTCAGGTTAACACCAGACCAAAAACAAATATTTAGTAAAGGTGCATAATATTTACTTTTGCAACAATGATGGCTGACCTGTTATCCTACAGTCCTTACTTAAAACTGCCTAAAAAGCTTTCCAAACATGCAGAGGGTTAATGTTGGGATTTTTCCGGACTGAGTGTCCTGCAATGCCCAGGGCCCCGTGTGTTCTAATCCAAGTATGGATTTAGCTATGCTACATTGTTAGTTCAGTTTCCTGTTTAAGGGTTTAAAATGCACATGGTCTCACTAGGTGGCAGAATTTCTTCATCGATGAGAAACAAAGCTCTACAGCTGTAAGAAATGCATTCATCACAAACAAAATCAAATTGTCTTGATTTTTTAAACATTTCATAAAGTTATTTCCTTAGTGTACTATAGAGACCATTTAGAAACAGGATTTATTTCCAATCGTTAGACTTTTTTAAGGATTTCTCTTTACATACTGTATACAATATACTGCAGAAATGTGGCCACATCATGTACATCACCAAAATGATTTATTTGGAAAACGTCAGATTTAATTGTAAGGCAACACAAAAAATAAAGTGGACTTTTCCCTGACTTTGAATATTACTCTTAACACTCTGCCACTCACCAGCACACAAAGGTTGCAGCGGCCAGATATAATATAGGAAACTTTTTACTATCCAATTCAGTTTCAGGGTCATTAAGTATGTGGACCATATATAAAACACTTTTCTCCTGTAATGAAAGTGATTATATGTGAAATAGCCAGACATTGTAGCAGATCTGTACAAGATGCAGTATCTTTTTTTAAACCACATTTTCCAATTACATTTTAATTCATTTTTAAATTAAGGAGATTAAAAAAAAACACATTTTGTGTCATTTTGCAAAGGCAGCCCTGTTAGCATATGTGTCCCTAGACAGTCATAGCAGAGCAAGGTAACAATTCTTTCAAATCATCCATTTAGTTGCACTGAGATCAATATTCACATCAATATTCAGGATAACTTCTAAAGAACATGACATTTCAGCATCTTACCTTGGATACATGAAGTGACTCATGAAATTCTATTCCACCGTGTAGCCTAAATCCCCATGGAGCACCACCACACATAGTAACACAGATGTAATCCCCTGTGCCCATTATATTTACTTGAAAAATTCAATTCTTTGGTAACAAAAACTCTTTCTGAATTCAGTATGGATTCTGTGTGGATAAAAGCTAGCAGGCTAGCAAGAGAAACACTCCTCTCTTATACTTAGTGCACATTAAAATGTGGTCATTCAGAAGAATGCAATAACTAACAGTAAGCTCCAGAGAGCATCCCACTCTAACGTCACGTTAATATGCCCAGCCCACCCATGGGAAAAGATTTCACTGTCTAGGGCCAAGTAAAGTTTTTTCAATTATTGATAGGTTTTAATAAAAAGCATAACAAGAACAATTTGTTTTTACATCTGAAATTATAAATTAACTGTCAGCTCTTAATTTACAACTGAAAAAAATATCCATTTATGGTTTCTTAAATTTGTAAATATTACAGGGATGCTTAGAATTGTAGGCAATGCACAGAATTAAACAGAGGTATTTGACCTGCTAGTCTTTCTATTTTCCAGCAGTAAGGGTTAGGTCCCCACTACGTGCATTGCGTTTTCCGTTTTGCGTAATTTAATTTAAAATATTATGGAAATCGCGAGAATCAGTTCCCACTATATAATTTGCACTCCAAAACTAAGCAGCCAGTTTTTTATCCGCATGGTCTTTGGTCTCTGTGTGCCAGAATTGCTCTTTTTTTGCATTTTCTGCGGTATTTCCTGTTATTTTCTGAAAATCACACACAAGCACAAACAGACTGACAATGCTGACACACGCGTACAAACACATAGAAAATCGCAGGTCTTTTAACATGCACACTCAAAACAGACAACGCAACGCACATACAGTAGGACCTAGCCCTAAAGGTTTTGGGATATACAACTTTAATTCAGTGGAGGTAGTCTCTCAGTCCTGCACTTGTTTAGTTAAGAATTGCCATGGCAGCATGCATTTAACAGCTCACAAACTACAATTGTTTAGGTTAGCTTATGCGAGCAATGGCTTTTCAGCAGTTTACCAACTACCAGCCCTTGCTTATTATTTTATGCTGAGGCTTGTAATGCTATAACAGTTAGTACATATTTCATTCATAGGTGATCAACAAGCAAATTTTTTGTAAATACTAATTAGGGCTATGAATGAATGGTTGGAGTTCAAAAACAGAAAGTGACAGTATTATTGTTTTCTATTACTAGAGGGATTGTGTTGTTTAAATATAGGATCAGTCTTCCAATTAAAGGTTTAGATAATTATTATTTACAATTAAAATCTAGCGTAAGAGAAGTGAACTAAACATCTCAATAGATGGTGTGCTTAGTCTCCAGCTGATGTTGGAGCATCTTGGAGATCTCACCATCTTTTTCAGCATGAAAATGGCAGTTATAGTTTTATAGCAATGTAGGAGGAGCATTGTAAATGATAACATAGATTTCTGAGTAACCAATAGCATTTTTAAAGCTTATAAATAGACAAATCTGTTCCTCATTTTACAGGAAATCGCATCATCTTAACTTATTATTAATATGTATCTCTCCTATAAGTAAGTTGGTGGGAATAAAAATGTAACAATGAATCGGTTCATTAAATGATTTGTGAGGGGCATCAAATCACTGGAATATCCTGGATACTTTGCTGTGGGCCTCAGGTTGATTTGTATAATTAAGAGCAGTGTGCAGTGTGCAAATGTGCAGTGTGGTCAGGAACGTTGGAAAGTAAAACTGCTGGCCGACAAAACACTGTATTCAGATGTATTATGATATATTTTGAGGTTAGATCAAAAGTCAAATCTATCAAACATTTATATAGTGCAGAGATGCCCAAGCCGCTTGACGTAGGTCACAAAAGGCCGTCTTTGATTTTTTTTTTTGCCCGCATGGACCCACGGGCGTGCTGGGCAAGGACCGGGCTTGGGCAGGGAGTGTAACCCCATGCTGGTCACTGCATGAGGGTCTGCTAGTGCGGCCCCCAGCAAGGCTTATATAGTGTATGGCCAGCATTAAAGGTCTAGTACATAACAAGTTTATCTGGCAACAGCCAGAGCCATCTAAATCTTTTCTTATATAAAGAAGAGTAGAGCTAAAAAGGATAAAATAGTATTCCTTCTTTTTTACAAAGCCCTGGAAAACATGCTTGTGAAGGTTCTCATTCATCCAGGTCATGGTATATCTGTTGTATTCAATTAGATCAACTGGACTTGAAGTTTAGTTCTTAAAGACGTTTTCGGATGACTAGCGAAACGTCTTCAAGAACTAAACTCCAAGTCCAGTTGATCTAATTGAATACAACAGATAAAGCCCTGGAAAGTGATATTTTGAATCCATTATACAAAATTCTAAAACTGGAGAGTTCAGTGAATGGCAAATCAATTAATAAGGTAGGAACTTGGCTATGGCTACAAAGACAAAGGCACTGAAGAGGGAATATGATCACTTTATACTTAAATGGGCCCTAAAAAAAGCTTTCTGGGGAATGTTTGTCCAATAATAGATTGCCTCAGAGGACCTGTGGGCATTTCTTATAAAGAAATAAGAAGAAGAAAGTTTTTTTCAGAAAACAGTAAAGCTGTGGAACTGTCCTCCAGATGCTTGTGGTCCATTGGATAGCTTAAAAAATGTTTTAATAAATGTTTTATTAAATGTTTTATAAAAAAAAAAAATTAAAAATGACTGATGTTAATATATAAACAGGGTTATAGTATATTCTAAATAAGGAGCATAAAATAACACAACCAGTTGATAAATAACACTACTAAACCTTATATAGCCTTACCTTGGAGTCAGGAAGTGTTTTCCCCCCTTCATACTGTTTTTTTTTGCCTTCAATACCTTTGCATTTCAATTGTCAGTCAAGTGCCTGTGTGCAGTTTTTCTGTTACTGGAATAGGGACAGTTGGTATGTGTGAATTGCATAATGGGAAATTCCCTCTTCCAGTGCTGTCTCATAGTAATTACTGAGCATGATTGCTTGCCCTCACAGATTAGTTAGAATTTTCAGATTTGTCAGAGAGTTTGCCAATTCAGTTTGTTTGAATATTTCTGAATTTCACTGTCAGTAGCAAGGAGACATGTTACAAAGCAGATTCAAAGTCAGACCAAACAAATCGCTCAAGCTAAACACTCCTGCATCTGGCTTGCTAGATAATGCTAACCCTGTATGATGGTGTATGTATGATGGTGCTAATTAGGAATCCAATTCTGTTTAACCAAACCAAGGCTAATTCAAGGAAAGCTAGTACACATTTTCTTGTGCTATTTATAGGCATGCGCTGCAATCACAAAGCAGTGTGGCCACACACATTGAAAACTCTCACGTGCTAATGGATTGCAAAATGAGAGAAAATCACGTGTGCCCTAGTACAAACTGCCCATTTGATGGTCTTTTTTTGTTGCCCATAAATTAAATATATTCAAATATAGTCATTTTAGCTGTGCTAAAAACCTAAAGTCCATATTCTGTCTTGTCTATCATAATTCACTCTTTATTCATAACCACGTATTTTTATAACATGGTTATCTACATAAAGTACAACAGAATGATTTCATTTTTTTTTATCTATACAACATGTCATGTGACTTGCAGACATACAATTTCCCATTATCTAGAGAACATTATCTAGAGAACATTATAGGAGAAGACGTTCCTCATGTGTTATCATTCCTTAGATAGTAACAGAAAAGTCCACTCTGGCTACATCAAAGCAAGAGAAAATATCTGAACTGCTGTAGCATAATGCAGCAAGTAATATTTGCACTTATAATGAAGTGCAACACTTTCTACAGCTGACTGCACTTTACAAAACCCAACAGTGGTGAAAAGACATGAATTCAATACCTTTTTTGAAGACATTATTTAAACAGCAGCTCTATGACATTTGTGTAGCATGAAGCATCAACAAACAGATTAGATTACATATTAGGAATATATAAGTAATAGCACAAGTGTTTTTATTGTTAGTGAGTAGCAAAAGTAGCATCTCCTATACACCTTTTTAGAAATAAACATTCAGTCGTATTATAAACATCAAATAAACACTATTGAAGTTTTAATAATTTATTTTCACAAAGAATTGTTTTCCCCATAGACAGAGGTTGATTTGTGTACGGGGCATTACTGTCTCGTCTATGTTTAACTTTAGTAGAGCAAGTCACACATGTGCAGAGCAATAAGCATTGAGCTGTCAGACAAAACAGACCAAAGCCATTTATAATGAAGATATGAATTATTAGTTGGGCCTCTAAACCTGTCCTGGTAGGCCCCTAGTCCAGTCCCCAACAGTCCAGTCCAACACTGATATACGTAGAAGATTGGAATTTTAATTTCTTTTTGATAGAATTTCACAAACACTCAAAATATTTTAGAATGAAATAGAAATGAAGCTAAATATCAGATGAGACAACAAAATCAGATAATCTAAATCTAAAACTGTCAATAAAAAAACACTCAGTAATAAATGTCCTAAAAGGTCAAACATACCCTAAATGCCACATTGCCTAAAACCAATTAATGATTTAAAGTTTACCCCGTTGGTTTTTACATTTGAACCCTATGTGATTATGATCATTGTTTCCTCATAATACATAATCCTTCCAGCCCTAAACATGATTAGTCCCCATACAGATCCATCTTCCATGATTTTAGGAATAATAATTTGAATGGAATCTGGTAGGACCCAGATATTTCATTCCTCAACATAAAAGATAATTGAAGAAACGCATTAGCTAGAGCAGAGAACCCAGCATAGACTCACATCCACACCACTGCATACTACAAAATAGGGATGCACATCCAAGGATATTCTGAGCTGCGAAAGGCAGCCCTTGGTCAGGTAATTACCTTAAGCAGATTTTTGTCTAAGCACCACTTTAGCCTGTGTGTGCCGGTCTTCAAAGTTGTGTGCAAACACACAAGGGCACAGCTTAGGGGGAAATCTGTAAGCTGCTCCCCTCTAAGCTTTGTAGCCAATTCTTATTTCACACTACCAGTGGATCCAGACGAAGGCAAAACCCAGCTAAAAAGGGGGGGGAAATTCCTTCCGGACTCCAAACTGCAATTGGAAAGTATCCCTGGATCAACTAGAACTGCAGTATATGAATTAATAGTAGTAATTCTCATTAATTTTTAGTTTTAGAAACATATCTAGGCCACTTTTAAAGATATTCAATGAACTTGCCATTACCACATCTGCTGGAAGACAGTTCTACACTTCCACCATTCTCACTGTAATGAATCCTTTCCTAACCTTAAGATGAAACTTCTTTTCTTCCAATCTTAAAGGAGTTCTATAGTGGGAAAATTTTTTTTTTTTCTTTCTACAGTATGTGTTCTATAATTCTCCCATACTCCCAGAGAACCTTTATTTTATTCAGTTTCCTACTTTGTCCCAAGATATATCAGTTAAAAGAAGTCAAGATTATAATACACCACTCCTGCTTGAGCTGTCAATCAAATGCTCTAACAGCATGCCGGTGTAGTGTGTAGGCTTACACAAGTTTTACAGCAAGTCTCCCAATCACTCCTTCCTGCTCACTAAAATGCTTGGCAAAAAGTGGGTTAAAAACAGAAGTAAAGGGAAGGAGAATGAAACTGCTTTCAACAATTTATTGCCAGGCAGGACTCGGGTCTCTTCTAACCCACCCCCTCTGACTTCTTATGTAGCAAGTGTCTCCAAAACAACAGAGACATTTTCTCTCTACAGGCTTACATAATAAGGTTTTTTTTTTTTTACAAAAGAGTGAAGTGTAGGAGGATTAATGCGCATGAGCAGCTTGTTTCACTGGCTTGATTCACAGCCGGACTATATGAACAGGGGAGTGACCAGAGCGGGGAGGGGGAGCTCTGCAGTAAATCAGACTGTGTGCTAAAACGGAGCCACAAAGGAAGGTAAGAATTAGGGCTAGGCCACACTGATGTGATATTGCACATGCGTTTTTTAATATATCCAGCAACGCATGCGATTGCGATTCTGTTGGCGATACACAATTGCATTCGATCACCAATTTTAAATTGCAATCGAATGTGATTTCGGATCTCAATTGAAGAAATCGCATGCGCAAACGCAGCATAACCGCACGCGCAAACGTACGCGTTTGCTGTGCAGTGTGGCCGTGCCCTAAGGCAACATACACAAACTTTTTTTTATGTCTGGATTAGAGCAATTAATAAATTTCACTATAGATGCCCTTTAAAGGATGTCCACAAGTCTTTTGATATGACCTTTTAGTGAATAATATGCCACAGGGTTTATTGTATGGCCCATTAATATATTTATATAAATGTATCATATCCCCACACAAATGCCGCTTCATTCCTCTTATTAATTTAGTTGCCCTTCTCTGAACTGCTTCCATTTCCAAGATGTCCCTTTTGTATATGGGATTCCAAAACTGCACTGCATATTCCAAATGAGGCCTTACCAGTGCCTTGTAAAGAGGGAGAATAATATCTTTCTCTCTTGAATCTATTCCTCTTTTTATACAAGACAATATCTTACTAGCTCTAGCTGTTGCTACCTGGCATTGTTTGCTACAGCTAAGTCTGTTATCTACCAGAACCCCCAAGCCATTTTCCATTAGAGATTCACTTAACACAAACAGGGTTATTCAATAAAAGTTCTTATCGTTTAAAATGGTACTAGTTTTGCCCCAACCAATCAGATGTTAGCTTTCAAATGTTAAATACGTTCTGATTGGTTTGGGCAAAATTAGCACCATTTTAAACGATAAGAACTTTTATTGAATCTCCCTGCTAGTTTTTTATGGTGTAGGTGGCACAAGGATTGTTAAACCCCAAATGCATCACCTTACATTTATCAACATTGTATCACATCTGCCATTCTGCTGCCCACTTTGATAAACCATCTAGTTCTGCTTTCAGCAATTGCACATCATTTGAAGTTTCCAAAGCTCTGCATAGTTTAATGTCAACCACAAACACAGAGACCTTGCTCTCAATGCCCTTGTAAGTCATTTATAAACAGATTAAAAAGAAGTTGCCCCAGTACAGAACCCTGAGGTATTCGACTTAGAACTTTAGCCCACCATTGACCACCACTCTCTGTTTGCATTCCAACCAATTTTCTATCCATGTACAAATGTTTTTTTCTAGGCCAAATGTACTCAATTTATACATTAGTCACCTATGTGGCATACACTTGAGAAAGAACGCTTGAACGTTCGAAACATGTTGTGACCCTGTTGAAGCAGCATTAAATTTCACTTTGAATTGCAAACTATGGTTTGCCTGTGTCTCCCTGCCGTTATTGTTGTTCCTGTTGGATCGTTTGGTGTGTGAGTGGACACACCTCAGGGATTGATGCTATTGAACATTTTAGCCACACTAAACAACTTTTGATTATTTGGTGAAACCTATGTGACACAGTATCAAAAGCTTTAGCAAAATCCAAGTATACTACATCCACTGCTATGCCTGAATCTAACTTCTTACTCACTTCTTCATAAAAAAACAAGTAAATTTGTCTGGCATGATGTATTTCTTATAAATCATGCTGACTGCTAGTAAGATCAGTTCTGGTGACAAAATCAAGGATATGATCCCACACAACAAAGTTTCCATCACCTTCCCTACTACTGATGTTAGGCTTACAGGTCTATAGTTACCAGGCTGGGAACGACTACCTTTTTTGAATATTGGTATTACATTGGCTATTTTCCAATCCAGCGGCACATCACCAGATAAAAGTGAATCTGAAAAGATAAGAAACAGTGGTCTTAAGATCCAAGGATGTATTCCATCCAGTCCTGGGGCTTTATTGATATTAACTTTGTCTAATTGTTTCTGTACCATATCTTCTGTCAGCCAAAGTGGATATTTATACCCTTTATATTATTACAGACCCTGCTATAAGGACTAGGATTCTCTATAGTGAATACAGATGAAAAAAAAAAACGGTTTCGCACATTAGCCTTTTTGGCATCCTCTACAACCATCTCAGCCCCATTATTTAATGGTCCCACATTCTCAGTCCTCATTTTTTTTTTTACTATACTATTTTTTTTTTTGCTATACTTAAAAAACATTTTGGGGTTGGATTTGTTCGTAATACTATCTGTATTTCATTTTTTATTTTAGCTAGTTTAATTGCTTTCTTGCACTCCTTATTACAGCTTTTATACTCCCTGTAAGCCTGTTCTGTTCCCTCTGATTTCAAAATTTTAAAAGCCTTTTTCTTTTTTTCCCTTTCCCCTTTTACCTGAGCATTAAGCCACGCAGGAGTGGACCTAATTTTTTTCTTAAAGGTATAAATTTAGAAATGTAATAGTTTAATATCCCTTTAAAAGCGGTCCACTTCTGCTCAATATCTTTACCTATGTCAATGTGCAGGAGTGATTTGGTAATGCATTCACAAATAATAAATAGTTTCTTATTCACAAATCAGGGCTCACTGCTTATTATAACATGGCATATCTACTGTGTTGTCACACAGAACTGGGACATTAATGTGTATGTGTTTATGACAGTGCATGTAATGCTTATGAAATGCTCATTCGCAATGCATTACACGTTTCAGTGCGAATGCAATAATCCATTACCGGAGCACATGAAATTTGTATAAACAATGGCAATCACATGCACTCGGAAAATAGATCACAGCACACAGTTTGCCCACCCACATTGTGATGCACGTGCTTAAGATTGCAAAATGCAGTCATAAGTGCATGAAAAATGTATTAGTGTGGCCTGTTTCTAAATGTACACAAGTTGTTAAGCTGTATCTCTGAAACCGATATCATAGAGAGTAATACAACACCTCATGTAACACGATGATGTAATTGTGTGTTCCAGTAAACACAACAGTGAATAAAAGAAGCAACAGCTTGGAATTAGGGAAAAGCAATCTTCCTCTCATATCTGTTATATTCAATTAGATCAACTGGACTTGAAGTTTAGTTCTTGAAGACGTTTCGCTAGTCATCCGACTGGCTTTCTCAATTCAGAATGACTTGTACAAGAATCTGTGGCAATTATGTACCCTGGAAAATCCCAATTAGCATATCACAGCCAAGTGTTAAGGGCGTGATTGGATAGTGGCTAAGAGGTGTTATAGGAACACCCAGGGTAAGGTACATAAGTACCATAAATAAACCCATACACATTAAAAACAAAAATACCTTTGAAACCATACTGTTACATGCTTGTGAAGGTTCTCATTCATCCAGGTCATGGTATATCTGTTGTATTCAATTAGATCAACTGGACTTGAAATGTAGTTCTTGAAAACGTTTCGCTAGTCATCCGACTGGCTTTCTCAATTCAGAATGGCTTGTACAAGAATCTGTGGCAATTATGTACCCTGGAAAATCCCAATTAGCATATCACAGCCAGGTGTTAAGGGTGTGATTAGATAGTGGCTAAGAGGTGTTATAGGAACGCCCAGAGTAAGGTGTTAAAACAGCATTGTACATGGCAGACAGTTGGTGTCGAACCCCTCCATAAAGAAACCAAGCCTAAATAGAGGTGGGGGGGTTCGACACCAACTGTCTGCCATGTACAATGCTGTTTTAACACCTTACTCTGGGCGTTCCTATAACACCTCTTAGCCACTATCGAATCACACCCTTAACACCTGGCTGTGATATGCTAATTGGGATTTTCCAGGGTACATAATTGCCACAGATTCTTGTACAAGTCATTCTGAATTGAGAAAGCCAGTCGGATGACTAGCGAAACGTCTTCAAGAACTAAACTTCAAGTCCAGTTGATCTAATTGAATACAACAGACATACTGTTACATAAAATGACACAATATGATAAATATAAAACCAAATAATCTATGTTGCCAAACCTATCTTCTGGATACACATATAAATAGTTATATATAAATGCGGAGGAGAAAAAGTAAGGAGTAAATATTAAATAAAATATATAAATGGATAATGATGTTAATGTCTTGGTCTGAAACCGATGTTCAGATCTATCAAAAAATAATGGAGCCTCATTTTTGGCTCAATTATTCTGTATAGCATGTAATGTCACAAATTGAGTTAATGCCCTTTGGGCTATAGGTATCCAGTAGGAAAATCCATTTGACTTCCTCCTTCAAAAGAGGAGGCCCATCTGTCCTTATTCCTAGGATTGGGACATATAACGGAGATACCCTGAACAGACATATATCGACTATCGCCTTTATTGCATCCAGAAAAGTGCCTGGCCACAAGGCTAGTGGGGTGCTGACTATCAATATCATGTTAAATGTTTGCGTATCCTATTCTAAGTGGGCGTGTAGTGCACCCTACATAACGCATGTGACATTTAGTACAAGTCACTAGGTACACTACATATTTTGTGTTGCAATTTATATATGATTTTATTTTTTATTTTAAGACTTACCAGTAGCTGTGCTTGTATAAGAATCACCTCTCTTAACATGTTTATAGGTTCTGCATCTAGAAGCACCACATGGGAAACTCCCTTGGTGTCTAAGCCATGCCGCTTGATCATATTTGGGGCTGATAAACCAGGACATAAAATGTCCCCCCGATATCTGTCTCTTCTTAGGACGTATTTACATCCCTCCCATATGATATCCTTGAGGTCTGGATCCTGATCCAACACAGGTAAGTATTTCTTAATAACAATCACAATTTTATTCAACTGTGGGCTATACCTGGTAGGGTATGGGCTCCTCTCATAAGCTCTATTCTATCAATTTTACTCACTTTCGTATTTGCTTTTTTAAGAGACATCCTATCATACCAGCTCTATAAAAAACCTCTATGTCATATGCCCTGCTGCTACCATGAAGCTATCCATAGTGGAACAATTACGTCCCAGATGAATATATTGGCAATAGGGGACAGCCCTCACACAATGGGGATGTGTGGCATCAATGAGCATGTTGAAAGGTGTAGCTTTGCAAAGCTCTGTTGTTTCCAAGAATTCCCCCTCGGCAACTAGCTTAATATCCAAAAAAACAAACTTTGTCTACCCTATAATCATAGGTGAACCTGTTATTAAAGATGTTTTTATTTAATCTCAATAACCACTCCTCGAAGTCTGTCTTTGTCCCTTTCCATATCCATAACAGGTCATAGATTTATCTTCTATACATGATGACCTTTTGATGAGTGGATGAAAATTTGGGGTGGTGAAAAAGAGATGCCTCCTCCCACCACCCCAAAAATAAATTGGCATATGTAGGGGCAAAGCCAAACTTATTGAGTTCGAACGGACTCGGACTTCTCAAACCATCCCGGACCCGGATTTCTCGGACTTTCGATAATTATCAAATTCGAACGATCTTCGAATCGTTTATGGGATAGTTATAGAATGTTCGAATCATTTATGGGATAATTATCGAAAATCAAACGCGGAAGCTCTAAGGTCCCAGAGCCATTTACATTAAGTTACCATTAATATTTTAATTGTATTTCATTAGAACTTTTCGAACTACTTGACTCCCATTGACTTTAATGGGTCCGTTTTCCATATCGGACCAAACTTTCGGAAGTTCGGCCATCTCTACGTGAGGAGCCTTCAGAATGAACACAATCCCCTCTGTAGAGTAGGTGCTATATCTCTTTAAATGGTACCTAAATGCTTCCAATCCCCAGTAGAGGGGAATAATAATATAGAGATTATAGAGACACCACATCTGTAGTAAGACTATATCCTGATTGCCAATGGAAGCAGTCCAACAAACTCTAAGGGCTAGGCCACACTAGCGCATTTTTCACGTTTGCGCCCGCGATTTTCGATAAAATGGAAATCACGGGAACGCTAAAATTCCCGCGATTTACGATGCGCATGCGATTGTGTTTTGGTAACGCATGCGTTCACCATTTTTGGTGCGTTAACGCAGCTTTCCATAACGCAAGAAGGCGAAACCGCCGTGATTCTTGTGCGTTGCAGTGTGGCCTCAGCCAAAATGTGAGTTGGTACCTTTAGTGTAGTCTTTTATCCATAGGTTGCAGTAAATAATCAATGAGATCCGAACGTTTGTTAGGTGAAGGCTATAGGTCAGGCGATCACAAGAACACTTGTTCAACACCCGTCGCACTTCACCGTTCTGAAAACATTACCTGCATGATCAAGTTACTCAAATCACCTGGAACTAATTTAGCTCCCCCTAGAGGTTGTAGCTCCAATACGGAGGAACCTTTCACAGCCCCTGGTGACGTGGAGCGCGTCCCCGATAAAGCTCGCTACACCGTTCTAGGCAGCACTGAGTCAGCGAGCGCGTTCCCTGGAAGCAGCGAAAGAGACGGTCGCGCGCGGCTTTCCAGCTGTGGCTGTCTGACGTGGCAGAGAACTCTATCCCCCGCCTCCTTCATAAAACTGCAGGGTAAAGAGTTTGGGACAGGACCGAGCAGCCAGGTAAGTATGTGACATGTACATTCCCTTATACAGCTGTATCACAAGTAGTGGGACACATAATCACATGTTGTACTATAGGGGTGACACTTGTCACAGGTAACTGGGACTTACATAGTAACACTAAGTAACAGGATAGGGCACTTAGTATTGACTTGTACTATGGCCTGATGACATACTGTGTGTTATATAGGATCATGTTAGTGTCACTGCGATCTATTATATCTACTGATTGGGCAGATATGTCATTCTAGTTAACAGTCACCACTTGTTACTGTTAGGAGGATGTATCCTATGGAAATATACATGTACATTAGAGACTGCTACCCGTGGGCTGTACTCTAGAGATGGCTACCGGTGGGTTCTACATTAGAGATGGCTACCTGTGGGTTCTACATAGAGATGGCTACCTGTGGGTTCTACATAGAGATGGCTACCTGTGGGTTCTACATAGAGATGGCTACTTGTGGGCTGTACAGTAGATATGACTACTTGTGGGCTGTACATTAGATATGACTACTTGTGGGCTGTACAGTAGATATGACTACTTGTGGACTGTACAGTAGATATGGCTACTTGTGGGCTGTATAGTAGATATGGCTACTTGTGGGCTGTACAGTAGATATGGCTACTTGTGGGCTGTAATGTAGAGATGGCTACTTGTGGGCTGTACTATAGAGATGGTTACCTGTGGGTTCTACATTAGAGTTGGCTACCTGTGGGCTGTACACTAGAGATGGCTACTTGTGGGTGGTAAAATAAAGATGGCTACTTGTGAGCTGTACAATAGTGATGGCTACTTGTGGGCTGTACAGTAGAGATGGCTACCTGTAGGTTGTACATTAGAGATGGCTAACGGAATGGCTACCTGTGGACTGTACACTAGAGATGGCTACCTGTGGGCTGTACAATAAAGTAGGCTATATGTGGGCTGTACCTGTGGCCCTTTGTGTACAGGTCTGAATATCATTGCTGTGTCAGTGTTTCTTGTTTAAACTTTGTACAACAGATGGTGCATATTGTTTCACATTTTTAGTGAAATGTAACCTTTCCTTTAATTTCTCTTAATTTCACTTTAGGTAAAACCAAGTATTACCGTAAGAATGGTTGGATGGTAGGCCAGCTGTTTAATGACTTAATTGTGCTTGAATTCTCGGTAACTTAGCAAATCATAACTTAATCATTTTTTGTGCTTTCATAGTAAGATTAAGACTAAGCACTGTTGTTCGCTGCTGGTACTAATGCAGCTTAGTGTCTTGTTAATAATAAAGATTACAAAATGCAATAGGCATTATGAAGGGAAGGGGCAAAAGTTTGCCTCTTGTATTATTTTAGATATATCTTCTTTTGCGTATAAAAGTTTCTACTTAAAAAATGTAAATTGCCTCCTAGAGTTGATCATTGATTTCTAATGTCAAAATAATTTACTCCTGTATTCATTCATAACAACCAATCAGCTGTTTTATATGTATGCTATAACTAGAATATATCTTTTTAGGTTGTTGCAGGTTAATACATTCTGGCTGGATGGCCTACATAAAGATTCTGATTTATATGTATATTTGTGATTCTATAAAATTTTAACTTTGTATGTAATTAGCCTTAATATATTTTGCTGTGGCAGTTTAGGCCTTTATAGAGTAAGTTTAGTGCATATACATATACTTTTCAGAAAAAAGAGCAGTATTTTTTCATCCCAACGACCTTAATCTGCCCATTCGGCATTTTGTCTGTGTATAAATAAATGCATCCAAAATACTGACTTCCTGTTTGCAGGACCCCTAGTAGAGAGTGTTATGGCCTTGCCCTTGACCCAGCGCCTGGGTTGATTCAGGTGCTAAGTGGAGATCTAAGCATGTTGATGGAGGGGATGGATAAGACTGAAATGTTGCCTACTATAATGACTGAATAAATCAACTATTTAATTAGCACAGTGTGCTGTACCATCTGCTGTTTGTTCCTATATATAAGAGGGGAATGTCCCATTTGGTATGTGCACTAGTTTGATCTTTGTTAAAGGGACTGTAAACTCCCCATCATCCATAAAAATAACTATGTGCCATCCGTTTCTATTATTCACAGGGAGGTGAGAACGCTTATTCTTACCTCCCTGTGAATAATAGGACGCTCGGGGGACCTGGAACTTACCTTACCGCCGCTCCACTGCAAGCCGCTCCTTCACTGAAAGCCGCTCTGTCCCGACCCCGTGCCCTATCTTAGGCGCATGCGCACCAATACAAAAGATAGGGTACGCGATCGGGAGAGAACAGCTGTTCTGTGAAGGAGCGGCTTGCGAGTGGAGCGCGGTAAGGTAAGTTCCAGGTCCCCGGAGCGTCCTATTATTCACAGGGAGGTGAGAATAAGCGTTCTCACCTCCATGAGAATAATAGAAACGGATGGCACATAGTTATTTTTATGGGTTTAGTGTTCCTTTAAAGGGAAATTTCAGTGGAAAATATCAATATTTTAAAAATTCTTGGTTTATATTATGCATACCTAGCTATTCTACATATTCTCTCCCATTTTGAAAAATCAATTGATTTTACACCCTTTGCTGTTCCTTGCTGTTGACATTAGTGAGCTGACATTTCAGGTTCTAACGGTCCTTCTTCTTCCCAGGATGCATTACATCCTTGGAATGTTCCTAATAGTAATTTCTACTGATTGGCTGTTGGATGGGTCAAAGATGCTCAGATCTCTAGTGAGCTACTGAATCAACCCAGGCACTGGGTCAAGGACAAGACCATAACGGTCTCTTTTAAGGGTCCTGCAAACAGGAAGTCAGTATTTCAGTTGCATTTCTTTTTACACAGACAAAATATTGAATGGGCAGGTTAATCTCATTGGGATTGAAAATGACTGCTCTTTTTTCCTAAAAGCATATGTATTTGCACTGAACTTCCCCATTAAACAAGGACTTGAAGTGCTGATCCACCATTATTTGTTTGATATATATAACATATGTATAAACCCCCTTTCCACAGATGAAGGGCACACTTTGAACCGAGATTGATGCATTTCAGCCTTTACTTTGGCTATCCTCATGGTCACAGGTTCTGTTAATCTGAGCCACTTTAAATAACCCTAGTGAGACACCCACAATAGTTAACCCCTGTGCACAGTAATTGCTCTTTATGAATGAATAAAATAATTTGAAGAAGATGCTGTGTGCACTATACACCTATATCTATGACCATGGATTAAGTTGGGAGCACCAGGGCAAAGTATAAATCCTGGAGAGACACCCACCACAATAGTTAACCCCTGTGCACCAACCCCATTGCATCCACACTTATAATCTGACACCTTCATTTCCACTTTCCATAAAACATGTCTATATTAAAAGTACAAAACGAGCAGCAAGTGATATAAAGTGACAAACCCAATCAGCTCCGCTACATTGTATCCATAAAACTGAGACTTAGTATTGCTTCTCTCTCCCCACTGTAGCAACTATACAAGACTACATACCCCTTGGTGATTTAACTCCTTCAGAGGTGGACACTACACATAGATATACAAATGTTACAATGAAGCATGTACTCAACTCCTTCCAGGTTTTATACTTTGCCCTGGTGCTAACAACTTAATCCATTGTCATAGATATAGGTGTATAGATGGCAGTACACACAGGGTCTTCTTCAAATTCTTTTATTCATTCATAAAGTGCAATTACTGTACAAAAACTAGCTACACATGGATATTTTTAACTGTTACTCAAACAGCATCAGCATTCAGCATCCAAGGCAAACATACAGTGGTTGGCAAAAGTATTCTGCCCCCTTGAAGTTTTCCACATTTTGTCACATTACTGCCACAAACATGAATCAATTTTATTGGAATTCCACGTGAAAGACCAATACAAAGTGGTGTACATGTGAGAAGTGGAACAAAAATCATCCATGATTCCAAACTTTTTAAAAAAATCAATAACTGCAAAGTGGGGTGTGTGTAATTATTCAGCCCCCTGAGTCAATACTTTGTAGAACCACCTTTTGCTGCAATTACAGCTGCCAGTCTTTTAGGGTATGTAAGAGACTGAAATCCTTGCCCATTCTTCATTGCAAGAAGCTCAGTCAGATTAGATGGACAGCATTTGTGAACAGCAGTTTTCAGATCTTGCCACAGATTCTCGATTGGATTTATATCTGGACTTTGACTGGGCCATTCTAACACATGGATATATTTTGTTTTAAACCATTCCATTGTTGTCCTGGCTTTATGTTTAGGGTTGTTGTCCTGCTGGAAGGTGAACCTCCGCCCCATTCTCAAGTCTTTTGCTGACTCCAAGAGGTTTTCTTCCAAGATTGCCCTGTATTGGGCTTCATCCATCTTCCCATCAACTCTGACCAGCTTCCCTGTCCCTGCTGAAGAGAAGCACCCCCAGAGCATGATACTGCAACCACCATATTTGACAGTGGGGATGGTGTGTTCTGAGTGATGTGCAGTGTTAGTTTTTCGGTCTCATCTGACCAGAGCACCTTCTTCGACATGTTTGCTGTGTCCCCCACATGGCTTTTGGCAAACTGCAAACGGGACTTCTTACGCTTTTCTGTTAACAATGGCTTTCTTCTTGCCACTTTTCCATAAAGGGCAACTTTGTGCATTGCACAACTAATAGTTGTCCTATGGACAGATTCCCCCACCTGAGCTGTAGATCTCTGCAGCTCGTCCAGAGTCACCATGGGCCTCTTGACTGCATTTCTGATCAGCGCTCTCTTTGTTCGGCCTGTGAATTTAGGTGGATGGCTTTGTCTTGGTAGGTTTACAGTTATGCCATACTCCTTCCATTTCTGAATGATCGCTTAAACAGTGCTCCGTGGGATGTCCAAGGCTTTGGAAATCTTTTTGTAGCCTAAGCCTGCTTTAAATTTCTCAATAACTTTATCCCTGACCTGTCTGGTGTGTTCTTTGGACTTCATGGTGTTGTTGCTCCCAAGATTCTCTTAGACAACCTCTGAGGCTGTCACAGAGCAGCTGTATTTGTACTGACATTAGATTACACACAGGTGCACTCTATTTAGTCATTAGCACTCATCAGGCAATGTCTATGGGCAACTGACTGCACTCAGGCCAAAGGGGGCTGAATAATTACGCACACCCCACTTTGCAGTTATTGATTTGTTAAAAATGTTTGGAATCATGTATGATTTTCGTTCCACTTCTCAGGTGTACACCACTTTGTACTGGTCTTTTATGTGGAATTCCAATAAAATTGATTCATGTTTGTGGCAGTAATGTGACAAAATGTGGAAAACTTCAAGGGGGCCAAATACTTTTGCCAACCACTGTATGGGATAAACCTGTAGGTCTAAGATTAGACAATCCTGCTACAATGTGTGGTTCAAATTAAACAGCACCATTGGGTGACCTGATACCCTATACAGGATCCAGATTAACATGCTAGGTTCACAAAATAAACAATAAATTACACTGGGCACTGGTAGCATGTAACATGCTAGGTTCAAACTTATTAGTATTTACCCCAATAAGTTCCAGTGTTACAGTTGCTATACTGTTAGGACTTGGGAGCACAGGATACTAATTAACCCTATAGGTTAAGGTGAGGTGGGGTTGAAGGAGCTTAAAGTTATCCCACAGCGTATAAAATGAAATAGAGCCTTCTTATAACAAAAAGTACATCACAGCCTCATGCTATTATAATAGCATTGCCCTAATAATCTAACATAAACACAAATTTCTCACTCCCAGCTTTCTTAGAAAAATGGGCAGGGACATGCAAAGTATCTCATTTATAGCTAATGCGTCTATCCAGATTCAATCCAGCCTAATGGTATAGAGCAGGGGTGTTAAACTTAGGACCTTTCACATGTTTGAAAACTACAACTTCCAGCATTCTCTGTTTGCAGTAAGTTTCTTCTTAATGTCCTGTAGCTAATGTATGTGTCCAGATGCAATAAAGCCTAATGGTATAGAGTAGGGGTGTTGAACTTGTGACCTTTCACATGTTTGAAAACTTCAACTCCCAGCATTTTCTGTTAGCAGTAAGTTTCTTCTTTATGTCCATTGGCTAATGACTGTATACAGATACAATATAGCTTAATGATATAGAGCATGGGTGTTTATCCCATATCACTTATCACACGTTTAAAAACTACAACTCCCAGCATTCCCTAGCTGCACAGAAGGCTAAAAAAGTTAGGTTTCATATGCCCTGGAATAAAGCCACTTTCTGACTTAAATGCTCATGGTCAGGCTTCAGCAATTCCTACCCAAGGGCTCAAAAATGTAAGTATCTTACCTTACATCCATAGATATTACACCATTGGATTGGGAAGATAATATAACTAAAAACATGGCAGTAGAAGTCATGAACCTTACCAAACATGCCCTCCCTTTCCTATTCCACCTGCCTGCCAGTCAGAATCCAGGGTGTCTAAGATGGATATACCCACAGGTCTGAGAAAAGACCCAGGCAATCCCACCAAATTGCGCAGTTTAAACTACACAGCACCTATAAGCAACCTGAGACCCTATACAGGATCCAGATTAAAATGCTATGATCAAACTTATTAGTATTTACCATAGCAAGTTCCAGATTTACAATAATTATGGGGTTAGGACTTGGGAGCACATGATACTGATTAGCTTTATAGGTTAAGGTGAGGTAAAAATAAATAAAATTAAATAGAGCCATCTTATAACAGAACGTACCTCACAGCCTCATGTTATTATAATTGCATTTCCCTAATAATCTAACATATAAACCCATATTTCTCAGTCCCAGCTTTCCTAGAGAAAGAGGCAGGTACATGCAAAGTATCTTTTTTATAGCCTGTAGCTAATGCATGTGTCCAGCTGCAATACAGCCTAATGGTATAGACCAGGGGTGTTAAATTTGGGACCTTGCACATGTTTGAAAAAATACAACTCTCAGTATTCTCTGCAGTAAGTTTTTCTTAATGTCCTATAACTAATGCATTTGTCCAGATGCCGTACAGCCTAATGGTATAGAGCAGGCGTCTTGAACTTGTGACCTTTCACATTTAAAAACTAAAACTACCAGCATTCTTTGTTTGCAGTAAGTTTCTTCTTTTTCTCCATTGGCCAATGAATGTATACCGATGCAACACAATGATATAGAGCTTGGGTGTTGAACTTTTCACATGTTTAAAAACTACAACACCCAGCATTCCCTGGCTGCACAAAATGCTGAAAATTTAGTTTTCATATATCCTGGAATAAAGCCATTCTTATAACAGAAAGTACCTCACAGCCTCATGTTATTATAAAAGCATTGCCCTAATAATTTAACATATAAACACATTTTCTTACTCCCATCTTTCCTAGAGAAATGGGCAGGTACATGTAAAGTACCTCATTTATAGCCTGTAGCTAATTTATGTGTCCAGATGCAATACAGCCTAATGGTATAGAGCAGGGGTTTTAAACTTGGGACCTTGCACATGTCTGAAAACTCCCAGCATTCTCTGTTAGCAGTAGGTTTCTTCTTTATGTCTATTGGCTAATGAATGTACACAGATGCAATACAGTTTAATGACATAGCGCTTGGGTGTTGAATTTTATACATGTTTAAAAACTCCCAGCATTCCCTGGCTGCTGGAAAATTTTGTTTTCATGCACCCTGAAATAAAGCTATTTTTCTGACTCTTAGAAATTAAAAGACCACAGTCGTGCTTTAGCGATTCCTAACCAAGGACTCGAACATGCAATTCATCTATCTGCCCATCCCATCCATAGCTACTACACTATTGGAATAGGGAAGGATACTATAAATTACTTTAGAAAGTAGGAGTTATGAACCAAACATGCCCTATCTTTCATACTCCACCAACTTGCCAGCTAGAATCCAGGGGGTCTAAGTGAAATAAACCTACAGGTCTAAGAAAAGACCCAGACAATCCCACCACACTGTGTGGTTCAAACTAAACAGCACCATTGGGCAACCTGAGACCCTATACAGGATCCTAATTAATATGCTAGGTTCATTATTAGTCTGGGTACACACGGAGGGACTTTTTGTCCCGACTGAGCGCTCTCTACAAGCGAGAGCTCGGCCGGGTCAAATGTCTGTCGGTCGCGGCTTTTGTGAACAATGTGAATAATCGATCGTGCGTTCCCATAGGGAACAGCATGAGTGATCGTAATTTTCCGACAGGACCGAACATTCGTTCGTCCAATCTGGACGAACGAACGATCAATGGCGGCTGCCCGCCCCACACCAGCCTGATATTTTCGGGCGGTCGTCCGAAAGTGCCGTGAATTGGTCGGTCGGCCGGAAATATTGGCTGGTGTGTACCCAGCCTTAGTATTTCCACAGCAAGTTCCAGCGTTAAACAGTTGCTATGAGGTTAGGACTGGGAGCACAGGATACAGATTAGCTTTATAGGTTAAGGTGAGGCGGGGTTGAAGAAGCTAAAAGCTCCCCACAGAATATAAAATGAAATATATAACAGAAGGTACTTCACAGCCTCATGTAATTATTAGAGCATTGCCCTAATAATCTAACATGTAAACACATATTTCTCACTCCCAGCTTTTCTAGAGAAATGGGCGCGGACATGCAAGTATCAGGCTTTTATATCCTCTTTCCTACTTACACATCACTTCCTGTGTAGCATACATAAAGCTTTTTTGATTTGCTAAGATTGTCACATGTTTTACAAACAGCACATCATTAGATGTTATACTGACATTATCAATTCCTTTCAGTATTCACATGTGGTGTGGTTTAACCTCCCATTTTGGCTATCCCATATTAAAATAGAAATCTCAGCTATGTAAGTTTATACATATTCTATAATTTGTATATTTTGTCTTTTTTCTAGTATAAGTCAGTGCTATACTTTATATACATTTATTGATGGTCATTTAAATTGTAATAGTGAGAATGTACACAAATACATATACACTTTCCCTATATGTAATATCATATACCCCCCCCCCACACACAAACACACCTCATTGGTAGCTCTTGAAAACTCAATGCAAGCTCCTAAGAAGGTATACATGTATTTAAATAAAGGATATATATGTATATATATATAGCGCCAAACTCCTCTTGCACTCCTCCGTCTTGTCAATAGCCCAGGTGCCGTACCGGAAAGCAACTTATCCAAAACAATCAGAACCCAGGGCACTCACGGGACTTGTACCGAATATCATATAACACTGTCGGAACTGCGATCAACGCGTTTCAGCCATTACATCGGCTGTCCTCAGGATCGTGAGGACAGCCGATGTAATGGCTGAAACACGTTGATCGCAGTTCCGACAGTGTTATATGATATTCGGTACAAGTCCCGTGAGTGCCCTGGGTTATATATACTGTGTTAACAAAGGTGGAGCGGAACTCCTCGTCCTTCTTCACAACCACCCGGGTGCCTCCGTAGAAGTATAGAATATCACAATAACCAAAAGATCGGAGCACTCCTGGGACTCTTCAACTCAAACAATATTTATTTAAGTTTCAACCCAGCTTCGGGTCGTTCTCAAGTCTTGAGAACGACCCGAAGCTGGGTTGAAACGCGTCGACACACGTGTGCTTAAATAAATATTGTTTGAGTTGAAGAGTCCCAGGAGTGCTCCGATCTTTGGTTATTGTATATATATTAATATATATATATAATATATATATATATATATAGATATATATAGGATGAAAACCTGGAATTCAGTGATTTGGAGGGGCATTTCAATATTTTTGGCAATTTAGGGTTGCAATCTCTCCAACCCCTACCTGCCACGCTGTATTAGCTGACAAGTACTCAGACTAGCACCTCATGCTGCCTGTCCAGTGTATTAGAGGGCAGCACAGCACAGTGAACTAAAGCTTTATATACACTGTAAATTTCACTCTGCCCTAAAGCTCGAACGGCCAATAGCCAACTGGCTCAGCCACTGTCTGTCCGTTAGATGTGATGGACAAGCAAAATTTATTGTGTAGACGAAGCTAGAGAAATGTCATAAATTACTGGCCCCAGGAACCTGCTTAGGTTATTTTGATGTTCTGTTGGAAAGAAAGTTTTGTCAAAGCAATTATCTAAAGTTTTTGTTGTATACAAGTTTTTGTTGTATATCATAGGTTGTTTTTTATAGAGCACCATCGGGGAGATTCAATAAAAGTTCTTATTGTTAAAAATGGTGCTAATTTTGCCCCAACCAATCAGATGTTTGCTTTCAAATGTTAAATAAGATCTGATTGGTTGGGGCAAAATTAGCACAATTTTTAATGATAAGAACGTTTATTGAATAACCCTGTATATGTATGGTGTGTGCCATTATTTCAATTTCTTTGCTTCTGAAATCAAAATAGATAAAAAAGGATTAAGCAATAAAAAGTATGCATAGCTTTAGTTTTGTTTTGTTGTTACTCCAGCTGTTTGGTAAGCTGATGAGAGATCCCTGTAACTACGGGCATGTAGGTAAACATTCACCAAACCTGCGCCATACAGGACGAAGTTAAATGCTTTGTATACTGAAAAAATTACTTTGCACAGCATAGCTCAAGATTAATAATGCAAACAGGCGATTTGTTAGTTTGTAGATCTTTGTTCTCCCGGCTAACTCCCCTCACACATACACACTGTAAACAATGCCTGGATGTGCTCAGGAGAGGGCAACATTTTACTGTACCAAAATACAGTAGGGTTTACAGTAATATACAATTTGTGCTTGAAAAGTTGTACGTTGTGTGCAAAGCAAAATCAAGGTGTCATCAGTGATCTGTATGTCCAGGGTACAGTGTGTTTCTTTGGTTGATGTGTTATTTATACTTGATGATTGTTCTGCAGTCAGTTTGTTTTTCCATCACATCCTTTAAAGTTAAAGGAGAACTACAGTAAAGGAATTACCTTAAGGTTTGAAGGCTAGAAATGCTGCACTTAACAAATTACACAGAATTTACTGACCTATAGTTGAATCGGTAGTTTCATAGTGACAATATATCCACCTGAAGTTTTTGAAGTTAAACAGTTGGGGCCCCCCATTTTTCAGCTATAGCTCGGTATCTCTGAATTTCCCATGGTGCTTAGTTCCTTAGGGATCGTGAAACACTTTCAATCCTTTACCAACATTTAAAATTTTTCTAATGCATGTTGCATGTTAAATACACCTGAAAAAGAGTTAAAAAAGAGTTGAAAAAAAGTTACTGACATCTTGAATCTGTATAGTTGGATGTGTCGTTTCGCCCCTCCGAGATTTGCTGCTTCCTGCTGCTTCATTAGTCTTAAAAGGCAATGTTTGTTTGTTCCGGACTTGTGCACGTGTGACGTCATGCGTCTGCAAGCTCGAAATAACCCTGATAATCTAATAGTTGCAATATTAATTTGTTCTGATAAGTAAGTATACATGCAAAATAGAGATGAGTTTGCTATTTATCCTCAGTTCCTAATGCATTGCTATTGCATCTGGTTCCTTGCATCTGGTCTCTGAAGCGGTCCAGCAGGAGACATGTTTTTAATAATTTTTTAACTCATTTGTGGTGTAAGGGTTTTTAATGAGATTGTTGTACTTTCCTATTTTAAGCAGCTTCGTTATCTAGTCTTATTGTTGTCTAAGAATGAAATATCTGGAATGTCCATATGTTACATTTCAATATTAATTATAAAGTTTTATGCCGTTTGAATCTAGATTCAATTCTGTTTCACGGACTTGGGTTGTGCGTAACGTATAATGCAACAGTCTCGTGAGAGCACATTCACGTGATTCTTTTGAGGTATTTAAAGGTGGAAGTTTCTTTTGTTTGTCATGCTGTTGAGAAAACCTAAGGGTGAAATGCGTCCGGCGTGCATTCCCGACAGGCTTCATTAGCTTTGTCCCTCCTGCCCCTCATCCCTGCCTAGCTCACATGGATCTCTGTGATCGCATACTTATTTTTGCCTCCTAGGACCCTCCTGCATGTCTTTGACTGGTGATTTTATGGTGACTATTATACTTAAACTTGTCTAGATATATTACGTTATCATATACTGCTATTTTGGGGTTCTCCTTGTAGGGGGTTGTGTGTGGTTTATACGTATTTTTTCTGCTATATTTATATGATATCTGGCATTTGTGGGATTGGGTATGTAGGGTGTACTTTTTTGATGTTTTTATATATATTCTGCTTAAGAGGTCCCCATTTATATATTTGTATTATTAAAGGGATATTTTAAAGATTATCTATTTTTGCAATGTTTTTGAGTGTGCACTCTAGCCGCTTTTTCTTAAGTGTGTTTCCTGTGTATAATGCTAAGTAGCACCTCTACCCACTTGAGTTACACTGGCTATATAGCTCTGTGCCCAACCATTTTTTATTTAATTTGAAGTCATTGCTATTGGGCATGTGCAATACCCAGTGGGTACAGGAGGAGGAGCCAAGCCCCCATTGGAAAACTTTAAAACCACACATTTTCACTGTCATTTGGCTGATGTCAAGTAGGGGCATTATATACAATGCAATGTGTACTTTGTTTCTAGCTTAAGTTGTTTTTTCACTTTAGTTGTCCTTTAACTTACCTAGCATTGTTTCAAAGCAGTAGCTTCTTGGTTTAATCCACCAACAACTAAGAGTTCACAGATTTGTGTGGATTCACCAGACTGGTGCATACTGGGAATGACCCATCTTGAAATGGAAAAGTCAGCCTGACATTGTTAATGAGTAATACCCAGCACTATTGGACCTTGCAAAAAACATGCTGTTTACTACATTTTTAGATAAAAAGGACTTTATGGTTGGAAAAACGTTATGTGTATAAAGTCCTTATAATAAAGATTGGATCAGGATCAGAATATCTGTAAAAATCAGTTTAGAATTACACATATATTATCATACTTAAAAACACCAACTTTTGCCTTTCCGCTACTTGGGACAGGGCAGACTTGATTCTGTACTGTTCTGATCCTTTGCTGAGTCTGTATAGCTCCCAAAAAAACTCTGCTTGCAATCGTAAAACAATACAATCACTAAAATCTTAGCAAGAATAATCAAAAAGCAGTTGGTTGTACTTCCATCTCTTCAGCTATGGTGTGGCCTTTTTAACTAATGGTGATACTGTGGTAGGGTATAATGCATGTGGTTATCACTTTGTAAGGTAGTTACAACACTCCCTGTTTCTAATCTTACATCTTCTTCATGGTTGGAAAAACTTTAGTCTACCTACATTTATTCCTGATTTTAGTACAATGCACCTTCTAGCTATACTTTATGGATAAATTATTTTGTTAACAAAAATCTTTTTGTGAGGCTCTGTAGTGCTGGGTACTATCCTCAAATATGAAGAGAAGGATATAAATATTCCACGGCCCAGGACCACCATAGTTGTGCCATGTGACATAGCCAAACAGTGTAAGCTTATTGGGTAGTTAACCAAGCAGCTTGTAAGAATTTTTATGACTTAGGGCACGGCCACACTGCGCCGGAAACGCAATCACACATGGAATCACATTCGATTTCATGTGCGACTTTGTTGCGTTTGCACATGCGTTTTTTTCATTAGATATAGAAAAACGCATGCAATTGCGATAAAAAATGCGAAACACAAATCTCAATCACATGCGTAATCACATTGCACCCGAAAAAGCGCAATAGTGTGGCCTAGCCCTAACTCTAGGGTTTTCGGAGGATCTTAAGCATTTTGAGGGAAGTGCAAAAAGTGTTTAAAGGGAAAGTTCAGTGGAAATTATCAATATTTGTTAAATTGTTAGTTTTTGTAATGCCTTCTTATTCTACATATTCTCTCCCATTTTGAAAAATCAATTGATTTTACACCCTTTGCTGTTCCTTGCTGTTGACATTAGTGAGCTGACATTTCAGGTTCTAACGTTCCTTCTTCTTCCCAGGATGCATTACATCCTTGGAACGTTCCTAATAGTAATTTCTACTGATTGGCTGTTGGATGGGTCAAAGATGCTCAGATCTCTACTGAGCAACTGAATCAACCCAGGCGCTGGGTCAAGGGCAAGACCATAACTCTACTAGTGGTCCTGCAAACAGGAAGTCAGTATTTCAATTGCATTTATTTATACACAGATAAAATGCTGAATTGGCAGATTAAGGTCATTGGGATGAAAAAATACTGCTCTTTTTTCTGAAAAGTATATGTATTTGCACTGAACTTCCCCTTTAAACAATATCTAAAGACAGGTGTAGGAGGTGCATGTGGTAAAAAGAGTAATTCAATTTAATCTAAGAAAGTATGGTTTTTAAGAGATTGTAAGTCCCTCTGTAGCAGTAGGTTCCCTGGGTAGTGTTTGCTCTTTGTGCATATAGGTTAGGATTCTGAACCTGCTGCGAGTAACCTGATAACAGTGCCTTTTATCTGGGGGCAAAAGTCTTCCTGTTGTAGTGGAGCACACATGGCAGTTACAGCGATGCTTGAAAGAGGAAAATGATTGCTAAAAATATACTATTTTGGTTAATGTTGCCTTTTTAGTTATGCTTATTTAAATTTTTAATTTTGTTTTGCTTCACTGTTTTTTTGGGGGGGAGGGGGGTTCCAGATTTTGTTTGCATTAGACTATTAAATTTAGATTTCTTCCAAATATTTCTTTCACTTCTTTAATTTGCCATTTACTTCTTGTATTGGCGTTTTATTAAGTACAATGTACATTTTGGGAACACAATTAGGAATTCCTATTAGACAGCAAGTAATTGTGCATTAATCTTCCTCTAGGTATTCCGGTTCTTCTTCTGCATCTTTATTTTTCTGCGTCCCTAGAAAAAAATATACTAAAATAAATATTCCGCCCTCCTATAAAGATTTAAAGACTACCACTGTAATTTAACCGATAAATGAAAGTACAATGGTTCAAAACATGGTGTTTAGGGCCCCCACACCCCAAAAATATTTCAAGTCTATGGTTTGGGGGGTCCTCACATATTTGGGTCCTTGGAAATAAGTTTAGGATAGTTTAATGTTGATATCAGATGAGCATTTCATTACCTGATTTGCACCACTCAATTTTCATTTTTTCCCTGAAAGTGAAAATATTAGAGAAAAAAATCATAAAAATTCTTAGTAAATTAAAATGTTAATTGTTACAACAACATAAATACAGCAACGTCATTTGATTGTACAATGTTTAATTATAAGAAAATATTTGTAGAAATGTAAAACAAAAAAGCAGATTTTAAAGGGCATGTCCACCCCCAAAACTACAATTTAACCCACTACTGGCCCCACTGTGTAGTGTAATATAAAGGATAATACGCTACCTACAGTGTAATATAAGGATATTGCGCCACCGAGGAGTTCACTGACCATATAAAAACACGAGGCCATTAGGCCGAGTGTTTTTATAGAGGTCAGGGAACTCCGAAAAGAAGTAATATGCTTATATTATTATGTAGGTATGCTTGTGAAGGTTCTCATTCATCCAGGTCATGGTATATCTGTTGTATTCAAATTAGATCAACTGGACTTGAAGTTTAGTTCTTGAAGACGTTTTGCTAGTCATCCGACTGGCTTTTTCAATTCAGAATGACTTGTACGAGAATCTGTGGCAATTTTCCAGGGTACATAATTGCCACAGATTCTTGTACAAGTCATTCTGAATTGAGAAAGCCAGTCGGATGACTAGCGAAACATCTTCAAGAACTAAACTTCAAGTCCAGTTGATCTAATTTGAATACAACAGATATTCTGTAGGTAGCGTATTATTCCATATAATACATAAGGTCAAAAAACGAAAAATCCAGCACAGGCACTATTATCTCCGCCCTCCCTGTCTCTCTCTCCCTGTATTAGTAATGTAGATAACAAGCCCGTTTTTGTAAATACAAATATTTAACTGCCATTTCTATCTCAAACTAAAAAAAGACAAAAAAATACTCTCTCACCCAGTGCTGTTCTGGTTCTTACACTGACTGACTGAATTACTGTGCTGTAAGGAGGAGCAACGCATTCCTGATTCATAATTGACTCGGCCGCTCACTCCTGATCAGCACAGTAATTCAGTCAGTCAGTCAATCAGTCTAGAGAAATGGGCTTGTTATCTACATTACTAATACAGACAGGGAGAGAGAAATGGGGAGGGGCAGTGGAATACAGGAAGCCACTCAGTGACATCACTGAGTGACTGTAATATAGATTCTCGCCACTGCACCTCCCCATTGAAATGCCAGAGCCTTATGTATTATATAAGGGATAATGCGCCCCTCACACTGTAATATAAGGCTATTACAGGTCAGGGAACTCCGAGGTGGCATAATAGCCTTATATTACACTGTAAGGGGCGAATTATTTCTTACAATACACAAGTTTTTATTTTAAATAAGTACAGTGATAATAGCTGGTGAAAAGAATTTATTTAACTTTTTTTTTTTTCAAAGTTTGTTTAGTTTTTCAATTGCATGTTATGTTATTTTCTTTTTTATACATAACATTAAAAAAACATTGTTTAACATTTTAACTATTATTTAAAATCTTTATCTTAGATAAATGTTTGTTATATATGTTTCATTGTTCAAATGTTAATAGTAATTTAGTCAGAATCAGATGTTTGTTTTAGGTTTATTTCACTTGTTTTTTAGGCTTTATGTTTACCCGTTTGTTAATTTTGGTTTATTCCGTTTTGTTTGCACCTCTTTTTTGTTTGCATAATGCGTGTGCGCGCCCGCCTATTACTTTGGTATTGATTTCCTCATGTACCGTAATGGACGGTAATGCGCATGCACGCCAGGCTGTTCTGTGCCGTGTATGCACGGCTGATCCGTTCTTGTCCAGCTCTTTGTGGACATTGATTTTGGGAAAAATGTTCGATTCCGGGGTGGCTGGATAAGAGGTAGGACAATGATTTTTATGTTATATTAGGAATGGAGAGCTGCAGTGGCACTAATAATTGAACTAATCACTCAGTGACATCACTGAGTGATTCTAATAAGGATTCTCGCCACTGCAGCTCTCCATTGAAAATACAGAGACTTGTGTATTATAAAATCCTTACCTTGCATCCCTGCTCTAAATGGCTGCCCTGCCATTTAGAGCCCTGCCCTGCCATTAGGAGCCTGCCTGTGTCCCATTCTGTGTCTGCCTCCTGTCTCTCCTCCGGGAGAATTTGGACATGCACATGCAGCCCTCCCCCCCTCCCGTTTCTCTCTCCCTCCCCCTATCTCCAAATCCAATTTCTGCCCTAACCACTATAGTTATTTGCAGAAAAACTTAGCCAATCTATAGTTACATTGCCTGTTTCCCCTGGCGTTCTGTACAGCCGGAAGCCACGTCTGTGATTGGCTGCCTCTGCAAATAACTATAGCGGTAAGGGGTGGGAGAGGGAGCCCTACACTACAGAAAAATTTTACAAAAGGGGTGAAGATGCCCTTTAATTTCTGTAATTCCTAGAATATTTATATACAAACTTACAAATGATCGGATGATAGAAGTGCAGCTACCCACATTATTATTCCAAATACGAGGACACTCATGACCATAAATATAGAAAATTTCTTTTGGTCAAGGAGAACTAAAATACGGAAAAATAATTATTGGATATGACCAAACAGACGATAATTGCTTTTATTTTTTAAGACTGATTGTCCAACAATAAATTCCATATGTAGGGAAATATTAAAAAAAACAAAACTTACTTCCATACCAGAAATCTTGAATAATGTTTTGCATGGGAGTTATCAGTTGAAAAGGGACATTTTTTTTACTCTCTAGAATATTAAAATCTGTTGTGGGAAAGGAAAAAAAGTTATTTTCTTGTCAGGTAGGAGGAGAACTAAAAAGATAAAAAGTTAAATTATATTAGGGATAATGTGGCCCTTACAGTGTAATATATAAGAAATAATGCACCCTTTACAGTGTAATATAAGGATATTACGTCATCAAGGAGTTCCCTGACCATATAAAAACACAAGGCCGCAGGGAACTCATTAAAGGGCTTAAAGGGCATGTCCACCCCCAAAACTAAAATTTGCCCCAGTGATATCCCCACTGTGTAGTGTTCAAAATTCCTTACCTTACTCCTCACTCCTAATGGTTCTTCTGCAGTGCTTGTTCAAAGTCCCAGAAAGTAAAGAGTAGGAGCTGTCTGTGTGTCATCCTGTGCCTGCTTATTCCTTGCCCTCAGTAAGGACTCTGACATGCACAGGGGAGCCCTCCCTCCCACCCTCTGGATCCCTTCAAGCAGCATTATCTTTTACCTATTATCTTTTACCTATAAAAGAACACCTCCAGGTTTACATGTTAAAAAAAAATGCAGAATAGACTTACCAACCTTCGTTCTCCTGGCTTTCTCCATAGCTGGAAGCTGCATCTGTGATTGGCTGACTCTCAGCCAATCACAGATGTGGCTGCCGGTCCGGCACCTATTGCTACTTCCGGGAACAGAGTAGCAAAAGAGGCAGAGAGCCGAGGGAACAAAGGATGGTAAATCAATTGCTGGGCTTTTTTTTAGTGCCCTACACTACAGCAAAAATGTATTTTGGGTGTGGAGTCACCCTTTAATATCCTTGTATTATAATGTGAAAGGGTGCATTATTTCTTAGAATATGTAAGGTTTAAATACTTTGCAATAGTGGAGCGTGGTTTTGGTGAGCAAAGTTGTCCTTTAAGCAGTGTATAGCATTAAAAACTGTTATGCTTTTCCAAACCTCATGTCAACCAGGATTAATCCTCCATAACTCAGTTTTTAGATGGAAAAACAGGATGCCTTTCCTATGAGTCATAGGAAGGGATACACTCTCTGCATTCTGCATGCAGGTAAAAACTATCACTGAGTTTTAGAGGGTTAATCCTGAGGTTGGAAAAGGAAGTAAATCATGGTCAGTTCCTTTAACTTTTTTTTAAAAATGTTATGGGGTTGGCAAGGTGGATGTCCAGATGGTTATGGGAGCCGCAGTGAAACATTTGCTTATAATAATCACTGCACAGCTGAGTGATCATTATAAGAAAATATTCCACTGCTGCTTCCATTATCATTTGAGCCTCTTGTATTATAAGTCATATTAATATCTGTTTTTTAAGTCAAGGATAGTTTAGTCTATGTTTGGCTTTATTCCGTTCAACAACAGCAATCCTGGGTGCTGAATTGCTGTCATCTTCTGTGTTGTTTAACATTTTACATTTCATCTGTCTTTAAAACACTGTTTACACATACACAATTGAAAACAGCATTGTAGTTATCAGAATATGAAGATGACTTACCAGTAGATATTTTTATTGCAGATTCAGAAACTATAGATAAAAACTAAAATTTAAAAAGGCACCCTAAATGTGTGCAGAAAAAACTTTTATACATCAGAATTAGCTAGATAAGCAGCTAGTCATCCGACTGACTTTCTCAGTCAAGAATGATTTGTACAAGAATCTTTTGCCAGTAAATACCCTAGAATGTTTCTCAATTAGCATATGTTTCACTTTTTTTTATTGATTAGCAATAGCAAATTCAAACCCAAAATTTGCTGCCCCAAGCAGAACAGTATAAATATAAATTGTCCTCCTTATAACCCTCCTATAGGGCTACTTATCACACACACTATAATACACACACACAATGTGACCATTGTTTTTGTTTGATGCCCAGAATTAAGTCATTGGTCTCGCTCCAAATGTGAGTGAGACCCCAAGCATATCACTGTGTATGATTCTATCAAGGCAAGTTTCATAATAGAATTCCCTATTTGTTTTTAAATGTCTCTTGTCCCGACTGCCTGCTCTTATCAGGTTATCAGTAAAGCTTCACGTGCAATCCCAGAGCCAACCGTGACGCACAATGGTTTACATACGGCCGAGTATCATTAAGTGTACGGGCATTCGGGTATGTCTCATTGTTGATCCCAACCGGTGGATCATCAATGATGTCCAACCCAAAAGCTGTTTCACCTGACCAAGCACCCATACACTGAGCAATAGTTTGCCAAACCAGGCGTTCTTCCTACAGTTGTGCGTTGCTGGTCGCCCCTGCGATCGTACGCATGTATGGACCTTAAGACGTATATAGTTAGATAGATGGATCAATAGATTTAGATTAGATAGATAGATTGATGGATAAATTAGAGAGAGAGAAAGAGAGAGATCTATGGTGTGTATCTACATCATTTATATATAATGACTTTATATAATATAAATTCGCTTACGTTTTTTTGGTTTAAATACTGTACTAAATAGCAAAAGCACTATTTTTGTTAACAAATAATATTTTAAATACCTTTTAGATTTTCTATGGGAATTCCATCACATACGTAAAAGGATATTAACACTGGTAGGAAATGCAGCACCCTCATTATGTGTAGCTAATGTGCTGTCAGTAACAGTAACAACTGCACTATTTCATTGCCTGTTAAATTGCCTAGGTTGTACCAGTAAAGATGGGCGGAGCTAAACTAACAGCATACTATCAAGGAGATTCAATAAAAGTTCTTATTGTTTAAAATGGTGCTAATTTTGCCCCAACCAATCAGATCTTATTTAACATTTGAAAACTAACAACTGATTGGTTGGGGTAAAATTAGCACCATTTTAAACGATAAGAACTTTTATTGAATAACCCCGAATGTGTATCATTAGCAAAAGGTATTAACAGAAATCTCCCTTAGTATCTCCCTGGTATTTAGGAACATTTTTTAAGTTTTAAGGTAATTATTTTTTGCTTTGATACGAGCTGTAAATTTACTAGAATAAATATTGCATTAAAGACATACAGGGAGATTCAATAAAAGTTCTTATTGTTTAAAATGGTGCTAATTTTGCCCCAACCAATCAGATGTTAGCTTTCAAATGTTAAATAAGATCTGATTGGTTGGGGCAAAATTAGCACCATTTTAAACGATAAGAACTTTTATTGAATAACCCTGATAGTCTCTTCCTTGTCTGACCACATCTAAAGCATTTGCTTCTGCCATGTCTTTGCCTCTTTAGAAAACACACAGCACCCTACCCTCTATTCACTGCATAAAACAACATAAGATTCCTCTATTTCTGGGTGACTGTTAACATTATGCATTTGTTTTCTTACAGTTTTTAGGCCACAGTCACCAATACATTTTCCTGTGCAGCTTTCTTAGTAGAAGTTCTCATTAATGAGGTGATGTATAAAGAGAAATAGCGTCACTCTATACATTGTGAATGGGGTTAACCCATCTTTAATGCCAGCTATTTGCTGGTATAAAGATTTCATCCTAAAGAGACTATTGGTTAGGTACAGGGATTGCGCGGTCCTCTTTTTGCACACCACCGCAACCAATATTGTTCTAGTCTTAAAGCCATGCCAAGTAAATTCCATCCTAATGACCTTAAAGGATATCTATTCCCTAAAAACAAACTTTTTAAAAATGGGAAGTACCCGGGACAGGGAGGTAGGATTGATTATTCCTACCTCACAATATCATTTTGTTGAGGAGCTACAGCAAATACAGTTTTCATTTGCCAGGTTAGTCCTGGACTATTCCTGTATTAAAGATAGTGCCGAAGCCAGGAGAAAGACTGTCAGAATCAGTTTTCTTTGTGCTGGTGCTCCTCACAGAAACAATATTGTGAACAACAATAAACTTTATACCCGATAGTTATCCTTTAACTTTACCTTTCAGCATTTTGTCTGTGTATAAATAAATGCTTCCAAAATACTGACTTCCTGTTTACAGGACCCCTACTCGAGAGTAGAGACCGTTATGGTCTTGCCCTTGACTCAGCACCTGGGTTGAGTCAGTTGCTCAGTAAAGAACGGAGCATGTTTGATCCATCCAACAGCCAATCAGTAGAAATTACTTTTAGGAACATTCCAAGGTAGAGTGCATTCTGGGAATAAGAAGGACCATTACAGAACCAGAAATGTCAGATCACTAATGTCAACAGCAGGGAATAGCAAGAGGTATAAATTCAACTGGTTTTTCAAAATGGAAAAGAATATGTAGAATAAATAGATATGCAGAATATAAACTAAAGATTTTAAAAATAATGATTTTTTTCCACTGAACTTTCAATTTAAGTGTCTTAATAATACAAGAAATGCCAATAATGGCTATCTATGTATTTCCCTTTAAAGGGGAAGTTCAGTGCAAATACATGTACTTTTCAGAAAAAAGAGCAGTATCTTTTCAACCCAAGGACCTTAATCTGCCAATTCAGCATTTTGTCTGTGTATAAATAAATGCAACCGAAATACTGATTTCCTGTTTGCAGGACCCCTAGTAGAGACCATTATGGTCTTGTCATTGACCCAGCGCCTGGGTTGATTCAGTTGCTCAATAGAGATCTGAGCATGTTTGACCCATCCAACAGCCAATCAGTAGAAATAACTGTTAGGAACATTCCAAGGATGTGGTGCATCTAATGCAAACCTTCCCCGTATAGTTATATATATATTTATATATTAGCAAAGGTGGAAATGGAAATTAAGTGTGTGTATGTTTTGCTATTTGTGGATATAGTGGATATAGAATCTTTACACAGGTATATTTTAAACTTTTACTCAGACAGTCAGCAGCTTCCAGAGGAACCAAATAGGATAAGTAGACCCAGGCAATCCTGCCACACTGTGTGATTGAAACTAAACATGCTAGTTTAATACCTATTAGTATTCACCACGGCAAGTGGTGATGGTACCTCATATATTAACAGAAGATACCTCACAGCATCATGTTATTATAATAGCATTGTCCTAATAATTTAACGTATAAACAAACATTTCTCATTCCCAGTTTACCTTAAGAAATGGAGTTATCCTTTATATACTCTTTTATACAGATCTAATTGAAAAAAATTGCTTCAAAGCAATTTTTAATAACTGATAACTGCTTTTTATTTCAGTATTACAGTAAATCCTTGGTATACCTGCCTGGCTTTACCACTAAGCAAAAGGCTAAGGACTTGCAAGCGAGCACCTTCATCCCAACCATTAATAGTGGCTGCCAATTCAAATTGTTGTAGCCAATCAGTCCACTCCCTAGTTACCCTTTCAAATGGATCAGATTTAAAAATAGTTTTGGCAATTGGGCCTGGTAGAGCTACTGAGTCTAATTGGGGCATTTCATCAGCAGGTACAAGGACAGGAGGATTTAAATCAATTCTATCAGTAGTAGCCTCCATAGCTTAAAACAGAGAACAAATATACAGAGAAAACAGGGAGAATAAATGGTATTACCAGCACCGCTGCCACCAATTTGTACCAGATCACTGCTTTATGGAATGATTATGGGTAGCACGGCACACAGTGTGTTACACTGATGGTCTGGCACAATGCAGACAGTGCACATAAACAGGTTCCCCACATAACGTGCAGTAATCAGGGGTGTCCCTGTTTATGGTGCACCACTTTGAATATTGACTAGGCCTGTGTCCTTGTAAGTTGGTTTACACTTATCTGTTGCCTCAGAGTTTGTATCCATTAAGGTAAATTGTCTGTCCAATAATCTGTCCTCCCAACAGGTGGTAACAGGATCTTATGCACAGGATCTTGTGTTGCATTCAATATCTCTCCAAAGCACACACCACAATATACTTTCACTTTCTCTCCTCTTAGCCTCTCATAGAGAGCAGGGATGTCTTTTATTACTCACCGAGACCACCTGCAGTCTGGAGGTGGTATATGAGGAGACTTGGTGTATATGTCCATTACAATACACATCACATCCTGTGTAGCAGACAGAATTTTTTTTGGATTACACTTACTTTCACATGGAGAAGACCAAGGGGTGTGGTTTAACCTCCCATTTTGACCATTCCATGTTGAAATAGGGATCTCAGCTCTGTAAGTAAGTTTATGTATTTTGTATATTTTGTGTTGTATAGCAGTGAGTGCTATACTTTATATACATTTACTGATTTTTACTGTCATTAAAATGGTAATAGTGAGATAGTACACACATACACCTTTCCTATATGTAATATCATATACCCCCCACCACATTGGTAGATCCTAAAAACTCAATGCAATCTCCTATGAAGATATAAATATATTTATATAATAAAAGGGAAATGTATATATATATATATATATATATATATATATATACACCGTATATACTCGAGTATAAGTCGAATTTTTAATGCTTTAAAGTTAGCCTGAAAACCTAACCTCGACTTATACTCGGGTCAAGTCCTAATTTAGATCCAAATTCTGCAATTGTGGATAGTAACCAGTAGGTGGCGCTGTGTTAACCTGTTACAGGAGCTGATCTAACTTTACACTTCCTGCTTCCTGTAGTCTGGCTGCTGGACTCACTCAGCACTGTCACTGCTCATCTGGATGCTGTAAATCTGATGGGTCTCCTCAGTTTGGGGTAAAAAACAGCTGCTAGTTCAGTGCAAATGACAGCTTGAAACTACAACTCTCAGGTGACATTTTTAACTAATGGGGTCAGAGAGTCCTTTACTATATGAGGGTCAGATTGCCCTTTACTATATAGGGGTCAGAGTGCCCTTTACTATATTGGGGTCAGGAGAATTGTAAATGATGGTTATCTGAATTAAATGTTTACTGAACCTTGCCACCCCAAATGTTTAGAAACTGCAACTCCCAACAACAAAGCATGCTGGGAGTTGTAGTTTCCAAACATCTGGAGTGCCAAGGAAATGGAGGTTACTGGTACTGGATGTGGCTATTACTGTATGGGATTCATGTATGGGAATTTTGCTGTCCATTTAAAGGGCAATTCATTTCTGCCCTCGGCATATACTCGAGTCAATCAGTTTTTATAAATCTTTCAGGTAAAAATAGGTACCTCGGCTTATACTCGGATCGAAGAGGCACTGCCATGGGGTCCAATGCCGCTCCTGCCTATGCCAATGCCTTTATGGCATGGCTGGAGGACGACTGTCTATGTGTCTCACTATTTAACAGACATTGTCTGTCGTGGTGGAGATACCTAGACAACGTCTTCCTACTTTGGCGGGGCGGCATTGGACCCTTGGAGGAGTTTTTTGTATCTCTGAATGCCATGCATCCAGATATCAAATATACCTTGAATTATGATCTACATGCGATTAGTTTTTTGGATGAGAAAGTGCTAAAGGATACACATATACATACTGAGCTCTATACGAAGGCGACTGATAGAAATCAGCTGCTCTCGTATAAGAGCTTCCATCCAAGATATTTGAAGAATGCTATACCGATGGGACAGTTCAAGATAGTCAATAGTGTCGGACCCCATTAGAAGGGAGGAACAGACGCAAGTGACACTTCAGAAACTACGGAATAGGGGTTACCCAGGGGGAGTGCTCACAACAGCAAGACAGAAATGTTCTGAGATAGGACAAGAGTTAGTAAAACTAAGGATAAACGTATTCCGTTAATTATGGATTTTGGGGTGGGCAGTGATAGGATTGGCCAGGCTGTGAGGAGACACTGGCACGTCCTTAGGAGTGCTTACCCAGTGATAGAAGAATTCCAAGAGGCCCCGAGGATCTCATATAGAAAAGGTTGCACGGTGGGTCCACATTTGGTGAGATCTGAATTTATCCCCCCGAAGGGAAAAAGGGTTACCTTTTTGGGGAACAAAAAAATGGGGATGTTTCCCTGTCTACATTGCGCACAGTGTAAATTTGTGCACAGAGGACAGGAATTCATTCATCCACAAATTGGGGAGGTTTTTAAGATGAAGTATAGCATGACGTGTGACACTGCCTATGTAGTTTATGTGCTGTGGTGTCCTTGTCAAAAATTGTATGTGGGGGAAACCACGCAACCCCTGAAGTCAAGAATATCACAGCACAGATCCAGCATACGACAGAAGGATGATAAACTACCTGTCTCTAAACATTACAAGCAAGAGGGTCACAGTGACTTTGATTTGAGATACATGGCATTGGAATTCGTTCCTGTGCCACGGCATGGAGGGGATCATATACAGAGTTTGAAACAAAGGGAAGTATGGTGGGTTCATAGGTTGAACACACTGGCACCACATGGTCTCAATCGAGACTATGATTTGTTTCTCTTCCTGTGAATGTGGCTATTGGGTGTGGAATCAGTCCTATTTTCTCTTATAGGTTATGCGGTTGTGGGTTGGGACGCTTTACAAATAATATAAACCTAATTGGATGTGTTATGTAAAACTGGCAAGTGTCAGTGACTCTTTGAATTGTTTATGGGTCTAATAGTGATGTCATTTCCTTCTAATCAGTATTTGAGGGAGTGGGAGGGTTCTCCCATGTGGATGCCATTTCTGTGTATAAGCTTGATAAAGGAGTTTGTAGCGTTGATGAAATAAAGAAATTTTGCCTGCATTGAAGACCTGTGTGCTGTATATGCTATTGAATATATATATATATATATATATATATCAACACATGGATAGATGGAGCAATCGTGGGACTTGTAAATAAATCAAAAATTTATTGTGACAATCGACGCGTTTCGGCAAACACAGCAGCCATCCTCAGGATATGACATCACTACAAACAAAGGGGGTATTTAACAATACTAGTGAAACCCAACTCCTCCCCCTGTGCTCCTCACTCTAAGTGCTAACCCTGTCAGTGCCTCATCGATAAGTGCTACTGAAGTGGGCAAATACATTCCTCATTATAAATACATTCCTTTATAATGAGGAATGTATTTGCCCACTTCAGTAGCACTTATCGAATGAGGCACTGACAGGGTTAAGCACTTTAGAGCGAGGAGCACAGGGGGAGGAGTTGGGTTTCACTAGTATTGTTAAATACCACCTTTGTTTGTAGTGATGTCATATCCTGAGGACGGCTACTGTGTTTGCCGAAACGCGTCGATTGTCACAATAAATTGTTTGATCTATTTACAAGTCCCACGAGTGCTCCATCTATCCATGTGTCTATCTATTTAACCTGTGGAGGCACCGGGGCGTTGGAACCGAAGCGTGAGTGTGAGACCCATCCTATATATATATCAATATAAATCAATGTGAAATAAATGAAGTATATATCAATATAAAAATATAAAACCATCTAAATTCCCCTTTGTTTCCTCACAGTTTTTTTTACAGAATAGATTATTCCCTTGAGCCCATGCTGCAAATGAATAGAAAGTAGAATGAGTCAGCAAGGTTATGTTGCACCACCTCCATTTTCTCAGCCTCAGCCTGGATTAGGTGGCTATCCACCTGGTTATGGAACTACTGTGCACTCTTTTGGAAATTATGGAAGTGCAAATACTGGCCCACCACCCCAATCAGGTAAGCATGCTTCATTAGCTATGGTATGTAAATGGTGCAAGGTAGTGAAATTCGATCAGAGCTTTAAGCCATTGAGAGTATATGGACCACATTAGTACATCAATATCTTTTCCGAGCTTTATGTATATGTATCTATGATTAAGTAAATAATGTTGTTATATTTTCAGTCTGAATAATATTATAGATGTGAATGGATCACATTTTTAAAGGACGATATATTTAAATATGTGGTACTACAGTAGTTTCATTGTTATTTTCATTTTGTTTTAATTGGTAGCATGTTTAGATTTCTGATACAACTTTTTCTGTAGACAATCAGGAGCATTTCTGCCCAAGACTGCGTTCAAATGGGCCGATATTTTGTACCTAAAATTGCAGTTGCAGTTGTTGGGGAAATTTTTCCTGCAACCGTGTTTTTTAAAAAGATATCTCTACTCAAAAAGTTAGGCCATTTAGATTCATTGAAACAAACTTACCCGCTGGCTCCCCCGGAGCATAGTCTGACAGGTTTCGACGGACTTTGTCTTCTACTCTTGCACATGCGCATGAAAAACAGAGTCCGGCAGGACCTGTCAGACTACGCGCCGGAGTAGCGGATGATTGGTTAAGTGCGTTAACTTCTCTTCTGGCTCTTGATCAAAAAAAAAATAAAGTTGGGCCACTTAGATTTATTGAAGAACGGTAAAGGAGCTTTGCCTTACCTTCCGTTCTTCAATAAATCTAAGTGGCCCAACTTTATTTTTTGAGTGGAGATACCCTTTAATTATTTTATTACCAAAAGTGGACTAATAATGGATCAAACACAACAGACATTTTTGCCCTATCTCGTGGTTTTAAATGGGCCAAATGATCGGTTGCACTGAAATGGGAGCAGCATGCTTTAATTGCCATCCTGATTGGTAGTTTGCCTGATGGGAAAAATGGCTTATGTGTATACACTAAGACAAAATGGTCCCAATTCACACAGAGCTGCAGCCGTGCAAAGTGGGGTTAAAGTTAGGCTAACAGAATTGGTACAAGTTTGCCCGACCTTAAGCCCTTACTCGCAATCGATTCAAAGGTATTCAGTAGTAGCTTTGTGGCTCTTACTATGTGACTATTTAATGCCAGCTATTATAAAATATTGATTTGAGGGTGGATTTGAGGGGGGGCATGCCATTTAAGATCACAGATGTGTTGTGATGGAAATGTGCATTGCCAGTCAAAAGTTGTTTGAAAACCAATGAATAAGTACCCTAAAAAAATTTACAATGTATAACTTTATATATTATTTTTAGCTGTGCTGAAATCTGGCGCACCATATGGATCTCAACTTCATCCTAATTCTGCCCCAAACAATTTACAGAATGGACAAAGTTTCTCTGGAAGTGTAATGCAAAGGTACAGTGTTTTAAACTGGAAAAGTGTATATTGCATCTTTTTACAAAGTAATTTGCATAAATGTGCACTTATTTATTTTAGAGCACAAAGCCTTCCAGCCACAGGCACCACACCCAATGCCTACCCACCATATGGCCCTACGCCACCACATGCAAACAGTGTCCTGCCTACTGTGAATCAAGTGACCAACCAACTAAACAGCATGCAGATGGGTAACTATGCTTGATAATTATAATCTGTTAAAAAATTTAAAAAAAAATATAAATATATTAAAAGCTTTAAAGATACCGGTAAGTAATATTTGCTTATATGTTTTAGGTCCGCCACCTTCAAGTAATCCACAGATATCAGCTGGACCAAATGTACAAACTACCTACGTAGGCCATACTCAATCAGTTCCTCCTGTGCCCAATTTTCCTCCACCACTATCAAATAACCTGAATGGTTTACCCAGTCAATCCTTTTTACCATCGAGTAACATGCAAGGTGGTATAAGCAGTCTTCATCATTTTCAACCACAGAGCCAAGCACATCCTCAGAATCTTGGATACCCTCCTCAACATTGTAATACAATTTGTTGTTTTTCTAAATTAATTATTAAAAGTTTCCAGAAATACCACTCAATGTATCAAGGTCCACTAATCAGAAGTCCTGTATCAATCTGCATACTTATTTATTCATCTATCAGTACATACGTATGGCAACATTTCGGGCCAAACTGTGCCTTTGAGAAAGGGCGCAGTTTTGCCTGAAAGGTTGACATAAGTGTGTATAGGTTAAAATACAACTAAGCATTTTTCAAAGAATATCTAGAGCACTCTCTTCTATATTTTAGCAACGCAGTTTATTGGCAAAATGATAGTTTTATACATATTTTGTATTATAACTAAAATAATAATAGCAATATTAGAACACCAAAAAAAGTATCAGATTTCTTTCTCTGTTAATACGTTTTACTCTTTAAATTTTATTTCAACCATTATTATTTCTACAGGTTTCCCTAGCTCTTGATATTATCAAATTGATAATGAATGCTTCCTTAATTTATTTGGCTACACACAGTACCTATCTCTGAAAAATGACAGAATCTGTAAGACTTGTTAAGCCTCATACACACGTGCGATCGTGGGACGCACGATGTGTACCAATGTTCGTTTCGGCCGATAATCGGCCCGTGTGTAGGGCCTTTATGGGGCGAAACGGATGGTCATTCGGGGATCCGCCAAGTCGGTCGTTCGGCAATCCCCAACTAAACGTCCGTTTCAGCCGATAAAGGCCCTACACACATGCCGATTATCGGCCGAAACGAACGTTGGTACACATTTTGCGTCGTAGGTCGGGACCCGCGATCGCACGTGTGTACAAGGCTTTAGGCTTGTTTTATATATGCCATTAACTTTATTGCTATCAGAAGTCTCAATTCCCCCCTGTTAATACATATGGAGCATTATTTTTGGGCATGAGGGAAAATTGTAGGAAATGTTATTGGTACAAATACGAGATCATTAGATGATATTCCAGACACAAGAAGCATAATGAGAGGACCTTGATAACTATAAAAATCATATTGTTAATACTAGTAACAGTTATAAGGTATCATCACCCAACATAACCCAACACCTTAATTACTTAGTTAAACAGCAAACTATTGTGCTATATCAACAACCTATATATGTGTGATATATGTATACAATAACCAGGCACAAATTTGTTATTTTTATATCTGGATAGCGCAGGACTTGGATTTTTTATGGTTACCCTAATACTTACGCAGTTCAGAGACATTTTTATGTACTTGAAGGCAGTTATTCATACCATTGTTTGCCACATTTTCTCTTTTACTTAGGTTGACGGATTACTTTTTAACCAAAGACTTACCACTGTTCGGCCTTCTCTATGCATGTGCAGGCTCATAAAAATAAAATGTGTACAGCTTTAAGAGGAGGCAGCACAGAAATGTGTGGTGAACATCCTGATGAGTGGCTGCATTGACTAACATCTTTGTACTGCCTAAGTATTGCGTTTATGGGGTTTGGGAGGATGCTTAATATAGAGATTTTAGATTAGAAGGTGGACTTGCCCTTCAAGGTTACTTCAATCTACAGTACACAAAAAAAAATCCAGTGTACATACCCTTTAAAGGACAATTATACTCACCTTCCCTCCGCTCCTCTTCTTTAGTCAGTACCTTTTACCCAGGTTGAGGACCTGAACCGCTAGGTCCTCATCCCTGGGTTCGCGTAACTTGCAGCATATCCAAAGCTTCCAGTAAAGTACACTCAAGCACACCTCCTTTGGCTCGGCCTTCAGTTAATAGGTTCAATCCTCCCAGCCCTCCACCTTAAAGGCCACAGCAATATGGCAAATGCAAAAAAGTTGCAGCATAGCCTTACTGAAACACTGCTTGGGTATGCTCCGCCCCCTCCTCTCCTTGCGCAACGAGGCCAATAGGAAGGCACGCTCGTTGCAGAGCATACCTTCCTATTGGCCTTGTCGCCAACGGGGAGGAGGGGACAGAGCCTACCAGAGCAGCGTTTCAGTAAGGCTGTGCTGCAAGTTACGCAAACCCAGGGGTGAGGACCTAGTGGTTTAGGTCCTCACCTTAAGTAAAAGGTACTGACCAAAGAAGAGCGGAGGGAAGGTGAGTATAATTGTCCTTTAAGCCCACGTAGATGTAGCTCCATTGACCACCACTCTCTGTTGAAATGGGGAGAGTTGGAACATTCCAATGAAAAGTAGATAAAATATATTGTTTTAAGAAACATTTTAAACAAAATTTTAAAACCAAAGTTTTTTAACAAATGGCTGCCATTTTTGTATTTACTTTTTTTTTTCATTCTTGTTGTTGCTCTCTTCATTGTATAAACAGGTGCTTTTTTATCTTTATTTCATTTGCAGCAAACAGTTTTGGTGATCAGTTACCGGCACCGGCATTTCCTGGTGCATTTCCTGGAAATCAGCCACAAATGTCAGGACCACCCCAAAGGAAAACTGACCCAGACTCCATCCCTAGCCCTGTAAGTTAAAAGATAAAAGCAGGTATTTTGAATCCGTCAATTTTTTTAAACTATCTTCAATTTTTTTAACATTTACAACTTTTAAATTTGCAGCACTTCACACTGTCCATATATAACTGGACAACTATACAAAGATTTTAAAGTTTAGATTTAATCTATGTGTAACTCCAATGTGCATTTCTTATGAAAGCCCTCCACTAACTTTAAACAGCAACAGAAATGGATCAATGAAATATTGCTGCAAATTGACTTAACTAACCTGTTTTGCAGAGATTTAATAAAGGTTAATGTGAATTTAAGAGGGGATTTGAAATGGTTGCAGCACTTTTTGAGAATTAATTTTTTGTGGCAACACAAAGGCCGCAATACCAATAGGTACTATAGACATTTTGCATTGTGTGAGCGAGGAAGGTTAGTAGAGTGCCCTGTAAGTACTAATTATGCTGATAAAATAGCTTTGTTAAACAATCAAAGAAATAAAAGGAAACTCTTATTCCCAAAATTTTGTGCTGAGACAAATATCATTTCTTTATGTCCCAATGGCTAATCCAAAACCATTGGCATTATAACTTGCATTATAAAAGTATTGAGCCAAATGTCCTAGTTGCAGACATGATGGTTTCTTTATCAGGAAGAACAAGAATTTTGTCAGCAGATACAAAACACAGAGCGATAATTGTGTGAAATAGGACTTCAGCCGATAATTTTGCTATGTCTATGGCCACCATAAAGGGCCATTATACTCTCCCACCCAACACCCACACACCCACAGGTGAGGATGTAAACCACAGGTTTACATCCTGACCATTAGTGCCACAATTAATGCCTTACCATTAGTTTAATACCAGGGAGTGGAGAAGCGGGTCACGAAACCGACTTTAAAAGGCTGGTGTTAAGCAATAAGGTAAGACCCAGGGTTGAGGATCTAACATTTTATGTTCTTACCCTAAGTAATATTACCAGGAGAGGGGGTAAGGCATACTTCTTCTTTAAGACTATTAATACAGCAGTGCACAAAATGAAGGATACCGATTTATCCACCCAATTATTGCACTTTTTAAAAAGTTTTATTCAATGCCGCAAATAGCTAACCGTTACAAACTCAAAAAGAGTTAACATTTGTACAATGTACGGGAGAGCTGTCAGATTCCATAGCGAAAATAGAGTGATAATAGCTCTCCATACATTACCCTGGATACATTTCAGTTTTGTTAGCTCATCAGTGCAAGATACGGATTCATTATCACAGCTTTATGATGTCCAAAACCTGGGTGTTATGTTGTGTAAAGTTGTTTTAAAGATGCTTTGTAGCTTTTGATTTCCAGTCCCTAGGACTTCTAAATAGTTACAAGAGTAATACATTTTTTATATCATTTAATGCATAGTGCTGAAAGATTTGCCAAGTAACTGTCACTCTGTTCTTCAATAGATACAAGTAATTGAAAGTGATAAAATAAACAGAGAGGGACAGGTTTATACCACAAATGTCAGAGGCCAAGTTCCGCCTTTGGTTACAACAGTCTGCACTATTCAAGATCAAGGTAATATCTTTTGTGTTGTTTGTGTATGGATCCAGTACAGCTGTCATTTCTGCATACATTTTTGCAGTTACAAAAATGATTTCTGATTTCTTTGTATGACTGAAAACAAATTAAACTGCAAATCATATTCATAATTAATGCACATTTTCTATAATGATAATCCTTAAATCCACCAGGAAACTCAAGTCCCCGTTACATTAGATGCTCAACATACTGTTTTCCTACCACCTCTGATATGGCTAAACAGTCTCAGATTCCTTTGGCTGCTGTTATCAAGCCATTAGCTATAGTTCCCCAAAATGAGGTAAGTGAATAAAGAAAGTAAATTAAACACAAATGATGGATTCAAAATGAGCGCAATGAGTTCATTATTGTGAAATGGAAATTTGAATGGCAAATGAGAGAGTACAGCAATAAAGAATCTATTATTATTTTTTTTAATGCTACAAAACTTTCCTACCTTGCATTACTTACTTGTTAAATCATTTCACTTTCTAAAACAAGACACTTAACACTTAAAGACAAGCTAGTTAGGGTCTTTCTTTGCTTTTTCCTACAATATTGGCCACTGAGTACAGGAATGTTTTTGGTACGTTCTAGTTTAACTCTGCAGAGGCAGCAATAATTGCAGTTTTCCTGACTTTCCTGGACTCTGTGCACATAGAGAAATTGGTCTCATTGGTAATTTGGCATGGACCATTTCCTCTCATGCAGCAAAATCTGGAACCGGTGTTGATTGTTTTATCTGGCTGTGTGTGAAGGGCCCTGTTTAGGGGGTGCACAGAGTGCCCTTGGCTTTCAATGTGAAATACCTAGTTTGACCTAGTTTGACTCAATTGTGGGGATTCTGTTCCCCTTTTTTTAGGGCTATACATTAGGAAGGGCTCTCTATCTTTGTACGTTTATGTATGGATTGGGGGCAGTGTATGTTAATGTTTAAGTCTTTAAATTATTAAATAGTAAAAGTGAAGGCTAATTTATTTATCCAACATACTACCACATATGGCTTTCATTAGTCTGCTTTGGATCTAGACCCCACTGGTGCATTTTTGCCGTATTTTGTGCTACATTCATTTTTTGTGATCCGCAAGGACATTTTATTTATAATGTAAACATAAATGACAAAAAGTTAATCCCACTGTGTGCACTGCGATCTGTTGCAATTTTCTATTGAAGGCAATCACCTCTTATCTGTTTCTGTTAAAATTGCACTTAAAGAGCGGATACAAGCGGACACGAGAGCATGGCAGAAGTGCACAAATACGCACAGTGTATTGCAGTGGGGCCTCAGCTTTATGGAAGTTTCTTTTTCCTTTGGAGTAATTAAATCATGAACAAGACCTCGAAACAACACCAAATTCATTCTTAGCTAAGGGTAAATTTTCCTCAATGTCCCAGATATACACATGAACCGTTAACAACTCTTAAATGGAGGTGTTACCTTGGCACTACTTACCTTCTGGGTTCCATCAATGCACCCGAAATGCAGGAGGAGCACTGAGGTAAGTATTATATCTCCCTTCATGTTTTATCTCTTTTTATTTTTTTTTTTAATTCCTTTTTATTTTGTGCTCAGATGAGTGTAAAGATGAATACCTTACATTTGTATTAGAAGTATTCATTTTACAAAGGAGCATATATATCAGTGTATTCATCTATATATATATTATACATTAATACATATAGGAAGGCAAAGAAGGAAAGGTGGGATGGTTACTAGTTTGACCACCTTGTGTGCTGGTATAGTTTATTGTATTGCAGTTGCATCCGATGAGATCCAGGGGTCCCCTATCTTTTCGTATTTGTTCGGGCATGTTTGTATAAAAGTTTGTGGTATGCTAAATTAGTATTGACTAACCAAATCCATTGTTTCTGTTAAGGCAGAGTATGAGACACCCAATTCAGAATAATTACTTTGCGAGCAAAGAATAACAGTTCTATCTATAGTTCTATCTATAGTATTCTTTGGACTTTGGGCTAGAGTTTGTCATCAAATAGTCCTAGAATGCATTCCTCTGCTTTTTGGGTTACCTGGAGAGACAGTTGTGTAGACAGGAAAAGGGTAATTTTATGCTAGAATTTTATGGTCAAGTCCATATTAAGTGCCAGAAGTCTGCATTCGGTGATTTGCATTTGGGGCAGAGGGCTTCTGTTGTCTGTCACATACGAGCAATGTGTACAGGGGATAAATAAACTTGATGCATAATATAGAATTGTATGAGTCTGTTATTTGCAGCTGGGGAGGGTATTATGGAAGATTCAGCTATATCTTGGATTAGTGATGGGTCCAGGTTTGGGGGCAGTATTTCCATTTATCAGCCAGTATGGTCATCTCTGGTTGTAGTAGCAGTTTATAGAGGAGGTCCCTCCCCTGGGTGCTGTATTTTGTAGGATTGATATCACTGGGTGTGTAGTGGTTGAAGGGATTCGTCCTTCAATCTCTAAAAATATACAGTGTTGTACTTGCAGATATCTGAATCTTTAGCATAATGGTAAGTTAAATGTTTTGGACAAGGATTGGTTAGGACGTATTTGGTTGTTTTTAATTACCTGCCCAAATGCAAGTAAATGCAAAACACTGCGGCTGCTGTGTTCTTTTTGTGTTCTTGAGCAACCGCAGTGGAGACTGGTCCGGGAATGGCTGTCATTGATTGGCCGTGACGTCACTGTCACTGCCGACACTGACTGCCTTACCCGGAAGTGCAGAGCCACGGCGGTGGAGCGAGGAGGAGCATGTAAGTATAATAGCTCTGTGTGGGAGCCGAATTAAAGCTTTTGACTTTGATATCAGGGTGAGATCTGATCTTGGTGGCTATAATCTCTATTGCCATGGGAAAGAGGTATGGTGACAAGGGACATCCCTGTCTTGTTCCTCTGCCCAGCTGAAAAGGTTGGGATGTTGTACCATTAAGTGATAGTCTAGCTGTGGGTTCTCTGTATAGGGGTTGTACCATTTCAATGAAATGATGTCCGAATTTTCTAAGAGCCTCCTATAGAAAGGAGATTTTAACGCCTTTTGCGCATACAGTGACAATATTGCTCTGCTACCTTAGTTTTCATGATCTACTTGAGTTTGGATGAGTATATGACGTATAATTGTGGTGGCAGATTTCCTGGCATAAATCCCATCTGGTCTGGGGCAATGAGGGTGAGGATTTCTGATTGTAGTTTATTTGCCAAGATTTTTTTAAAAGAGGTTCTTTCAGATTGTACGAATACCATTGGTAGACTTTTATTGGCAGGCCACTTTCAGTCACTGTACCAAGTAGGGGATCTTTGATTTTGAGGATCATGTTATTAGAGTTTTGTTTATTGGCCATAAATGCTAAAATTTTGGTTGATTGGTAGCCTTGAAAGAAGGATTGTTTGCATGGTCTCTGTCCGCTCTGTACCTTTCTGTTTTAGTTTCAGGGGTTGGGTTTTGGTGGAAGGTATGTTTGACATTTTGTGCTTTTTGTTTGGCTGAGATTTTAGCTAGTTTGGATTGTTTTTTAATATAGGTTTTTGTGGATGATAGACAACCTCGGCACCCTCGTATGTAGGCTTTAAGATTATCTCACTTGATTTTGTATGACACATCTCCTTGATTAATTTCCATATAGTTTTTTAGTTGTGTGCTCACTTTGTATGGGTTAGGGAAAACCTAAACCAGAAAGGGGTTAGTTTCCAAAATCAAGTATATCAAGGAAAATATAGTCCAGGCGAGACATAGTTCCATATGTGGCTGAGTGACATGTGACTTTTTGGGCACATGCTTTTATCTGCCTCTAGGCATTGATCCATTGCCAGGATGATGTGAGTTGAGCCAGTTTTGTATCTGAGTCTGTCGCCGTATTACCGTATTAAAATCTCCCATACATATAACCAACGCTGATGGGTGTTCTGCAAGAAATGGAACAATTTTTTGCAGTAGGGACATTGAGGTAGGTGGAGGGTTGTATATTTCCAGTATTATATATAAAGTTAAAGGAATAGTTCACACAAAAAGTGAACTATTCCTTTAAAGAAGTGATTGAAGACCAGACCTATTCCTTACCTTCCGTTCTTCAATCACTTGACCAGGATCCAGGATCGAAGTATAGTTACCTCGCGCGCGATCCACCGCAGCTTATTTGAAAATTGCAGACCACTTCCTGGTTTAGTTTACTATAGAACACATTATCGCGCATGAACGCTATAGTGAAACTAAACCAGGAAGCGGTCGGGTCTTGTCATCTGACCCGCGGTGGATCGTGCGTGAGGTAAATATACTTACCTTCGATCCTGTATCCTGGACAAGTGATTGAAGAACGGAAGGTAAGGAATAGATCCTTTACCTCCCAGTCATCAATCACTGCTTTAAAGGAATAGTTAACTTTTTGTGTGAAGTATGCCTTTAAGTCTATTTCCAACGCCACCATAATGTATCACCTGTTTGGTCTGTGTGTACTTTAAGGTTTTCAATGCTTAGTGTGCGGCCTATGAATGCTGAGACTCCTGTAGAGTAGGTGGAACGACAGCTGTGTGAAGCCCAAACAACCCACGGCTTATGTACACAGTTATATTCAGATTGAAGTAAATGTGTTTCTTGAATACAGACTATATGATGGTAGTTGTAATCACCCCAAGGCAGTCAAGGATAGCTAGGGAGCAGAGTTAGGGTTTTAGTGGTTTTCTAGTGAAAAATGATGACAAAGAGAGAGTGATCTAGACTTGGCAGTACAGCGCCATCTTGGTCATGTCCCCCTTGTTTTATCTTTTTAAATATTAAAAGGAAGCAAACAGTTGCGATTGCAACTGTACAAATAATTAAACAATTGGCTTATCAGAGCCGGCAGGCCCAGGAGCCCTGGTAATGTGCTACTTTTATTAGACAGTACATTTTATTAAACAGTACATGACAGTGTTATCTTCGTGAAGCCACAGCCTGATGAGTTATGTCTGATGACAAGTGTGTTGTTATATAGAACAAAGCTTCAGACCAGAGAACACTTATCCTGCACTCATGTCACCATAAGAATATCTTTGTAATGGTAAAGTGAATGTAGTATAACCTTCCATAGTATAGGTGCATCTTCTTTCTTTGGTGAAACAACTAAGGTTTTGTTTGCTAAGCAGTGTAGATCACTCATGGAAAGCAAACATTTAGGTTATAAAGATTAAGAAATGCTAAAATATAAATAGGCTTGAATAAATTGTATAATTCCTTGCTAGCAGATAGCTGTAACTAATCAGTAATCCGTAATTAATCTGATTAATTCTGCAGGTCACTGCAGCCCTCCTTCCAGAGTTTATCTTACACCCAAATACAGATGGCGCTTGCTTAGGGAATTATCTAGCACCTTCCTGTCAAGTATCTACTGGGTGACCTGTCTGTTACTTATATGTAATCAAGTCTGAAATTTAATTCATTAGGATGGAGGGTTGCTGAAATCGGGAATTGCCAAGACAATCTATAAACTATTATAGTATTTGTACAATTGCACACATTACAAAAATACCTCAACTTTAAGCTGGATACACACGTGCAATAAAGCATGTGACCCGCGATGGCCAACTACCTGACAAATGCCCAATTTACCTGATAATATGTTTGTGTATGGGCTTAATTTACTGTAAATCCACAGTTTATAAAAAACGTATAGTGAAGGCAGTTCCAGGGAAAGGAGACTTCTAGGATATCCCAAAAAGCATGCTTTATTCACACATTACATGTATCGGACCTGTGGTCCTTTATCAAGTGTGTGAATAAAGCATGTTTTTTGAGATATCTTAGGAGTCTCCTTTCCCTGGAACTGCATAGTCTTCCAATCTGTTTTTATCTGTAGCTTATTATACAGTGCTGGTTCTTGAATTTATTTTTCCTCATTGAACCATGTACCAATTGAACCATGTACCAATTCTTATTAGTAGTAGTCAGCATGGATTTATGAGAAATAGATCATGCCAGACAAATTTAATTGCTTTTTATAAAAGAAGTGAGTAAGAAGTTAGATTCAGGCACAGCAGTGGATGTGGTATACTTGGATTTTGCGAAAACTTTTGATACTGTGCCACATAGGCGACTAATGTATAAACTGAGGACTGTTGGCCTTAAGGAAAACATTTGTGCATGGATAGAGAACTGGTTATTGGATCGCAAGAAAAGAGTGGTGGTAAATGGAGCTACATCTATGTGGGCTAAAGTTCTAAGCGGAGTGCCTCAGTGTTCTGTACTGGGGCCGCTTCTGTTTAATCTGTTTATAAATGACTTCGAAGGGGGCATTGAGAGCACGGCCTCAGTGTTTGCTGATGACACTTAACTATGCAGAGCTTTGGAAACTTCAAATGATATGCAAGTGCTGCAAGCAGACGTAGATAGATTATCAAAGTGGGCAGCAGAATAGCAGATGAGATTCAATGTTGATAAATGTAGAGTGATGCATTTGGGATTTAATAATCCCTGTGCCACCTACACCATAAATAACTCCGTGTTAAGTGCATCTGTAATGGAAAAAGATTGGAGGTTCTGGTAGATAACAGACTTAGCTGTAGCAAACAATGCCAGGTAGCAACGGCTAGAGCTAGCAAGATATTGAGAAAGATATTATTCTCCCTCTTTACAAGGCACTGGTAAGGCCTCATTTGGAATATGCAGTGCAGTTTTGGTATTCCATATACAAAAGGGACATCTTGGAAATGGAAGCAGTTCAGAGAAGGGCAACTAAATTAATAAGGGGAATGCAGGGGCTTGAATATGAAGGCAGATTAGACAAGTTAGGGTTGTTTACATTGGAGAAGCAACTTTTGGGTGGGGATATGATAACCTTATACAAATATTTTAATAGACCATTCAATAAACTCTCTGGTGCATAGTTCACTAATAGGTCATATCAGAGGACGGTGAAACTGTGGAACTGTCTTCCAGCAGATGTGGCAATGGCAAGTTCATTAAATAGTTTTAAAAAGGGCCTGGATAAGTTTCTAAAACTAAAAAATATTGACAATTACTGGTATTAATACATATAGATGTGGTTGATACAGGGATATTTTCCGATTGCCGTTTGAAGTCAGGAAGGAATTTCCCCCCCCTTTTTTTTGCCTTCCTCTGGATCAACTGTTAAACTGTAGGTAGGGTTAAAAAATAAATAAATAAAAAAGAGGGTGAATAGGTTGGACTTGATGGACTTGATGTCTTTATTCAACCTCAATTGCTATGTTACTATGATCACCCATAGCATTTACTGTAAGCATTCTCTTTGTTAACTGCCATATTTTCACTTTACTCTTAAGCATTTCTGCCCTTTACCATTCTTACGATACACTGGGCACACAGAGGCTAGTAAATATCCAAAATACGTACTGACTTGATGTATGAGTGAGCACTGCAAAGCACATATTACAACATGAACGGGAGCTTCTTTGTGTTAGATTGAGTTGTTTTCCATTGAAGTGTGTGCTAATATGGTCCTTTAAATATGTTTCATATATACATACTGTTTATGGGTGGCATGGATGGTCGAATTACTACCATTTGAGACAATTTGAATGAAAACAGACATTAATACTTCCAGGGCAGCTTGTGACCCTAACATTTGACAGTGGAAAAACGCAACATTCAGTGATCAGATTGTTGATCAGAATATCATAAAAAATTTTGTTTTAATTTTTTTAGATCTATTTACCCAGTTACAGTCAGTTACAAGAAGCCATATGATTTTCTTTGTTTGGTGTTTGCTGTATGTGTTTCTTTCTTATATAGTTTGTTCCATTATTAAATATAAAGCATTCCTTTGATGACATTCATTACCAGAGCATTGCCTTGATTAATATTATATAATAGGAAATAACTTAATTATTGGGTGAATTCTGTGGGCAATTTCACAATAAAGCAGTTTATTTCACAAGACAGTGTGCGTCTGTGTGATTTTTTTTGTTTCAGAAGCACAAACATGCATATACCAATTATTTGCATACAAACATTATACAGCATTATCATCTTCCTTCAGCTGTTAAATCTATTTCTCATTTATTCCCATTTTCTGTGTTTATTCCTGAGTTAAAGATAAGAAAATGTAGATCTGTTATAAAAGGCATGTGTGTTTTGTGGGGTAGTAGATTGCTAATCATTTTACATTGTGCTTTGTACCCATGATAGACAAAGGATGCAGAATAAAAAGTGAGAATAAAAACCTTTCAAATGTAGTTACTATTTTGAGGATATTAAAGAAGTATGCAGCAAAATGTATGAATGGTGAAGGGAATAAGTTAAATGCATAGACATATTCTCAGTTTACATGACAAGAAATATGGAATTTGATTGGTATCTGAAAACTCTACTGCTGTGCAATTGTTACTGAGCAACTTCCAGCATCCAACGCCAGTAGGTAGCGCAATCTCACTTTATTAATGATTCTGTGCAGGCGAATCTTTTTTTTCCAAGTATGGAACATGTACTGTATAGCCTAAAGCAAAAAGAAATTATTATCTGTGGAGTTGAATGTTGCCTTAATTAGAAACATTTTATGAAATGTGGCCCTTCTTTTCTTAGGAATAGCTTTTATTCAATAATATTAAAGGCCCTTTAGCACCACCTACTGACAGATTCTTACCATATATATAATTTTAGTGGAAGTAAAAGCCAACTTTTTTTTAAGAAAAGAACTTATTGGGACATATTATTACCATCTGACTATATACAGTAAATACAGTATATTTAAATTTAGTAAGTGGATTACTTTTTTTTGTCTTTTTATAGAGGAAAAAGGTTCATCAATTTTGAAATAAAAGCCACAATCTGTGAGGGCAGTAAGGTTGGGCCTGAAAATGTTAAGTTGGCTGAATCTCTGAACAGATCAAAGGAGGCTTAGGTGTCATCTTGAACAGACTGAATATCTCTGTTTACAGCTGATGACTGTATCGTGTGTAGGCATGTGTGATTGGTTGTGTCCTTTTCAGTTTACAGAGGGGCAATCTAGGTAACCTGGGTTTGGAATGCTGGGTTTTGCATTGATAGGTTAAACTTGATGGTCTATTTTCTTTCAAAATATAGAAAATCTATTATGTTAATTATGACATGTAGTATACTGTGTTCTATTATCTAGTTTATGGTATATTATCCCTTTAGTCCTTAAAATGTATCTTTTGTTAATTCTTTTTTTCTAGACACCCATTTATCTCGTGAATCATGGAGAGAGTGGGCCGATCCGTTGTAATCGGTGCAAAGCCTACATGTGCCCATTTATGCAGTTTATTGAAGGTGGAAGACGGTACCAATGTGGATTTTGCAGCTGTGTCAATGATGGTACATACATATCATCCTATTCTTTTTAAAGATATGTTCTCAAGTTCTGGAACTTTAGAAAACCAACAGATTGATATATTGAACAGAAATTGCCCTGTATTAAAAAATAATTGTAAGCTTGTAGTGCAAAAAAAAATCTAAAAAGACCTTGTGTTAAAAGCCAGTAGGAGGAAGTGAAAACCTGCTAAAATATTCCATTGCAAGGTCAGTAAGACATCCATTCCCAAGTCATCCCAGAAAAACGGCCCAAGGTAAATAGTTATAATCTTCCATACTGGGCTTACCTTCATGCCCATAAAATAGTAACTAACACACCTATGTTATCTATGGCCCAGGAATGTGTGTTGGTCATCTGGTTCTCCCTGTTAAACTTCAATATAAAGTAATATTACAGATATTGTTGCAAGTCCTTGAAGTAAGAAAGTGAGATCAAGAGCTGCAAAGAAATAAAAAAACTTTGAACTAATTTCTTTTTAATTTCAGCAAAACAGAAGATAGGAAAATGTCCTCTCACCTCCCATAGAATTGGGTGGATTGGGGTCCTTTAAAAGACAAATAATCCCTAAAGCCAGACCATATGTGTCCCTGTTGGATTCATTGATCTTGAGGTAGGGTTAAGGAATTCTTCATGAATCCAGAACAATTTTCACTCAAGTCAGAATCATGGCTAGATTATTATGCAGGAAGTTTTTGACTGGACATCTATAGCATAACATAGAAAGTTTTGTTTGATTTAATTAGATTTAGGGATATGAAAATAAAGTTAAAAATCAAAATACTGCAAAAGAAAAAATGTAAAGGAATATTTAGAGTAAAGTTCTCAGGGCTTAACTTTGTGCACATTTACTTAATTTATTCACTTTGAGTATCTAATTTCATTTTAATAAATATCTTTATCAATGTGAGATTTAGATGTATCCAGAAAATCCAAGTGGCGTGAATGAGACTTGCTTTAAACTGGAAAAATACCAAATCATACTTTTTTAAAATTAATTCTGAAAATGTTTTAAAATGTGTATCAAAAAAAGCCTTATGGGCAATGTCACAAGAAAGGGTAGGGGTTGGAAATGGGGAATAAAATAGCAGATTTAATAAACTACATGTGCCTACATCAATTAATCCTGCTGTGACAGCCACGGTGAAGATATCTTGCCATATTTGTCGAAGTATTACTTTGTGTTTCTGCCTTCTGGATAGAGCCCAAGTTTTCTTTGTGTCAGAACAAGTCCAAGTGATGTGATTTTCCCTTTCACATCATTCATTCCCTAAAACAGTAATTGTTTAAACTTGAAAACAAGGTTTTTAAAAAATCTCAGGCAAAGGGTGTCTGTTTTTCTTTGGCAAGGAACAATGGCTCGGGAGTCCTGTCTCTACTACGGTACATATATATCACACATAGCACAATATTCCTAATTTATCTAACACTGTTGAAATTCTACTGTAAACATTTTCTTGTAAAAGTATTTGTGTGCTTTAAAGTTTAAATTATGGGAGAACCAAAGACATTGCTTTTCCTGATAATTAAAGGGTCACTATACTCACTCAAACAACTTTACATTATCTGAAACTACAAATTGAGAGAAGTAAAATGGACTCACATATTTATCTGTGCTTGCTTTGCCATTAAATTATTAATGTTTTAATGAGTTCTCCTAATTGCCCCCACCCTCCCTAACTCACTACCTCCTTGTAGTGTCTGCGACACTTATAATTTTCACACAGCCTCACCATGGACACTGCTCTCCTTACACATCTCCCCCTGCCTTCTTTTTAAACAATGCAGGGCTGCAGGGGAAGTATTATGAAGTGAACATGATCTTAGCACATCTGTGTGTAATTCATTTCTCAATAGTTTACCTATATGAAGGTGAATGTTGGAATGAATGCATCTGCAACAATCACAGATTACATTCAAACTGCCATAATCAAAAATGTCCGTGTGTCACGACACTGCTGCCTCCTACTACTATGCCTTTAGTCAATCTGCCACAATATCCAAAAGATTACAACCCCTCACCTCTCATCCCTTTTGTGTTTTTATACAGATATTAACTGTTGTGTTTTATACAGATATTAACTGGCACATACAAGTGAAATCTTTACAGCAGTTAAATCCAGTTTGACCGTTTTTTAATGTCCCAATCCAGCACACTCTTGGGAAAAAGTTCTTCAGGTTCTCTTTATGTTTCTTTAAAGGTTTTTCATTGTATCAGAAAGTGAGAACTGTAAACAGTGAAAATATTTAAGTAAAGGTTAACTTTTTTCCCCACTTTCACTGACATATTTCAACTATTTTTTTTGTGAAACGGGCAAAATAATTCTGTATAATTTATTTTCATTTATTCCTTTTTTTCTTTTTCACAGTTCCACCTTTTTACTTTCAACATCTGGATCATATCGGCAGAAGAGTTGACTACTATGAAAGGCCAGAGCTGTCTCTAGGCTCTTATGAGTTTCTTGCTACATTGGATTATTGCAGAGTAAGTAAAATGCACTTTTTGTATATTTCTCCTTGAAGATTATTTGAAATACAATGACCGGGATGACTGAAAATCTTGATTAATATTAACTATATTTGTTTGTTCTAACAATGCATCAGGTTGATAAAAACTAGTAACCCTTAGCTACTAATCTGCTACTGATTCTATTAAATGCATGATTAATAATTCCAGCATTATAATACAACCTAGTTGCTAATATTTTATCAAAATTACTATATTTATAAAGTCTTATACAACAGTGAAAGGTATCTTAGAAAGTATAGTATGTTACCCAGAAGTCTCTCCTCCCCATATTTATTCTTGGAAAGGACTTAAATTACCAGCAGTGGAGTACCATGGAACAAGCAAGTAGAGCCCTATCTGTGTACTGATTGATTTTTAGGCAAGCAGTGGGATATATAAAACGATATATATACTGACTCATTGCAAAACTCTTATGTTAAAGTCACGCTAATCTGTTGAAAATAGGTTACCACGTCTTTAAGAAGGGATTGGCTGTGGAAGTTTCTGGAAGCGAAACGCGCAGCTGCCACAAGCCAATTGAATTAGTGCAGGGATTTTTTATGAATATTTAAGCTTTTGCAAACAAAGCCAATTTACTGAGAGCCCCAGTCGATATGTTAAAAGAGCCCAATAATGTTTTAGGATTGTATCTGGTCTGTCACTAAGCGTGTGCTTTGTGTGCATTGGTGCACACTTGCGCTGTGATCCTTGTGATTTTTAGGGATTGGGGTGCATGTGAATCGCATCATAAAACGGTGATTACATGCGCTCCTAGTTTGGCCACACCAATTGGCCAACGCTAGCGTGCCCTTTTTAAAATGTGATGGGGACGCAAACACGATCGGATTGCGTGTTAAAACATAGCAGTGTGGCCTACCCCAAAATGCCTATATCTTTGTAACCACAGTAGCTAGAAACATCGGACACCTATTCTTGTTTAAATTAGCACGTTTTTTCAGGGGGTATGAAGGGTTCCCCTTTAATGTCAATATGGCAATATGAAAATCTGTAATCACGCGATTTGAATACACAATCCGTTTTTTCATAATATGTTTTTAAACAAGCCTTATTTTTATTGTTCCTAGCAAAACAAGCCTGCAAATCCACCTGCATTTATTTTCATGATAGATGTTTCTTACAATAATATCAAGAATGGTGTTGTCCGGCTAATATGCGAAGAGTTGAAAACTTTGTTGGATAGACTTCCAAGGTAGCTAAATAAATGCTTATTTTCTGTTTACAGTTACCAGAACCTTACCCTTGAAATGTATTTGTAGTAGTAAACTAAGACTTCATATGTAGTAGAATTTAGACTGTAGAATAACTGGTGTCTATCAAAGTTTTTCATCTAACCATTTATCACTGGTATGGTGTTTCCAAAGGTGTTTGTCTTCAAATTGTGCCGGAGTACTACAAAGACCTCAAACTTAATACATGTGCAGGCAGACACAAAAGAACATTATTATATAACTTTAATGTGAGCTTGTCCCTATAATTGTTGCAGCATTCTACCTTGGTGTGGTACCTTTTGAACATTTTACCTTTACTTTATTATATATTTAGTATATTCATTAAGGCTGGGTACACACAAACAGATTTTTGGTCCAACCGACCGATATTTCCGTGTATTGGCCGGTTGGGCTGAAAAATCTGAGGTGAGTTTTCCAGCAGATCGGACATGTCAGGCATTACATAGGACCATTCGCATGGACCAACAGTGCTTTGTCCTGGGCGACTGCTCACTAGCGGTGTACAGTCAGGATAAAAAGTGTCCCCAGTCTAAAGTTCTGTTTTACTGAGAAATCCACATTTATGCTGCATTATCATTAGTTTCTTTCAAAGTCAGAGCTGTGACACTGACGGCAGATCTGACAGAATTAGCTGAATATTGTCAGTATCGGGACCTATCGATACAGTAGAGGGAGACAATAATATTGGACCATGTATGTGTATGGGTGCATTAATCTATAATTCTGTATAAAGAATATATAGAATGATCACTCCTGTGTATATATATTATATTTATATATCCTTTATATTATATAAATATATTTATATCTTCAGGAGATTGCATTGAATTTTTAGGAGCTACCAATTAGTTGGGGGGTATAGGATATTACATATAGGAAAGCTGTATATGTATGCAGGGGCGTAAGAATCACTATAGCAACCATAGCAGTTGCTATGGGGCCCGGAGCCAAAGGGGTGCCAGCCAGGTCCCCTGCAGGCATGTCCACCCTCCTAAGACAAATTTTACCTCACGTATTTCAACCCCACAAACCCCATTTTTGTTATACTTAAATCTTTCAAAGATGCCCCCAGGTTTAAGTAAAATTAAAATGGGGTTTGTGGGGTTGAACTACGTGAGGTAAAACTTTTCTTAGGAGGGTGGAAACGCCCTCCTAAGAAAAAAAAAAGTTAGGTTGAATTGCACCAAACTGATTTTAATATGGGTGGGGGGTGGGCATCTGCAATCTTGCTATAGGGCCCTGTGATATCTAACTACGTCACTGTATGTATGTGTGTACTGTTTCACTATTACCATTTAATTGACCATCAATAAATGTATGTAAAGTACTGTATAGCACTGACTTATATTAGGTACAAGGCAAAATATACAAAATACATAAACTTACTGAGCTAAGATTCCTATTTTAATATGGGATAGTCAAAATATGAGGTTAAACCACACCCCTTTGACTGCTAAGGGGTCTCCATGTGAATACTGAAAGGAAGTAGTAAGGTCAGTATAAAATCCAATCATGTGCTGTTTTTAAAACACGTGGCAGTCATAGCCTATATAAATATTTCTGTATGCTACACAGAACGTGATGTGTAATGGACATATACACCAAGGCTCCTTATATACCACCTCCAGCCTGCAGGTGGTATCAGTGAGTAATAAAAATCAAGACATCCCTGCTCTCTATGACTAGGAGGAGAGAAATTGAAAGTAGATAGAAGTATATGGTGTGTGCTCCTGATGGAACTGATCTGTTTGGTGTGATCCCTTGCACAGTGTAATGTCCTGATTGAATGCAACACAAGATCCTGTGTATAAGACCATGTTACCACCTGTTTGGAGGACAGATTATATGACAGACAATTTACCTTATTGAATACAAACTTCGAGGCAACAGATAAGTGTTCACAAACTTCCAAGGACACATAATATACAGGCCTGGTTAATATTCAAAATGGTGCACCATAGGGAGGGAGTACTCCATTACTGCATATGTTATGTGGGGAAACTGCTTATGTTTTGTTATTAAATCATTGCAATACTTACTGTTAAATGTAATTAAAACTGGTTTATCATGTTTAAAGAAGTGCACTGTCTGCTTTGTGCCACACCACCAGAGTAACCCTCTGTGTGCCATACTACCGATAATCATTCCATAAAGTGATCTGGTACAAATTGGTGGCAGCGGTGCTGGTAATACTATTTATTCTCTCTGTTTTCTCTGTATATTTGTTCTCTGTATTAAGCTATTGATGCTGCTGCTGAAAGTACTGATTTAAATCCTCCTGTCCTAGTATCTGCAGGTAAAATGTCCCAATTAGACTATAGTTATACCAGGCCCAATTGCTAAACCTATTTTTAAACCTGATCCATTTGATGGGGTAACTATGGAGTGGACTGATTGGCTAGAACAATTTGAATTGGCAGCCACTATTAATGGTTGATATGATGGTGCTCCCTTGCAAGTCCTTAGCCTTTTGCTCAGTGGTAAAACCAGACAGGTATACCGAGGATTTAATACTGAAATAAAAAGCAGTTATCCGCTATTAAAAAGTGCTGTGAAGCAAGTTTTCCACTAGATCGGTATGAAAGAGTATATAAAGGATAATACTTTGCATGTCCCCGCCCATTTCTCTAAGGAACCTGGGAATGACAAATATTTGAGTATATATGTGTATATATGTTAGATTATTAGGGCAATGTTATTATAATAACATGGGGCTTTGAGGTACCTTCTGTTTTAAGAAGGCTCTATTTCATTTTATACTATGTGGGGAGCATTTAGCTCCTTTAACCCCACCTCACCTTAAGCAATAAAGCTAATCAGTATCCTGTACTCCCAACTCCTTACTCCATAGCAATCTAGAACTGCTGTGGTAATTACTAATAAGTATGAACATAGCATGTTAATCTGGATCCCTTTTTTAGGGTCACAGGTCACCCAATGGTGCTGTTTAGTTTGCACATTGTGGCAAGGGGTCTATTCTGAGTTTATTCTCAGAGGGTCTTGTTTGACTACCTGTTCACTCAGCATAAATTATTTCACTGTATTGCACTTTACTTTTGGTTTGTCTGAAGAAGGTGTGTGTCCACACCGAAATGTCACACTGTTTTTTTATGACTAAATAAACTAGTCGTTGTTTAAGACTGGTGTGCCCAGATTGTTGCTCCTGTTTACTTTGGTATAGCTATTTGCCTATAACACTGGAGCACCCAGCATTTACTAGGGACATATAAATATCTATATAGGTGCGCATGACCACTCTGTGACTATAATTGTAATTACTAATAAGTATGAACATAGCATGTTAATCTGGATCCCGTTTAGAGTCACAGGTCACCCAATGGTGCTGTTTAGTTTGAACTGCACATTGTGGTAAGATAGTCTGGGTCAATTCTCAGACCTGCAAGTTTATTTCACCCCCAAGACCCCTTGGATTCTAGCTGGCAGGTAGATGCAATAGTAAAGGGAGAGCAAATTTGGTAAGGTTCATGATTCCTGTATTGAATATCCATTGAGGGTTGGATTATTTGGAGGAGTGAGCACCCACACTTAGTACGAGTGCAGAGGACTCTATTATTTCTTTGTGGTTCATGACTCCTACTGCCTGAAGTGACCTAAATAATCCTTCCCTAGGCCAAAAGTGTAATAGCTATGGATATAAGGGAAGGGCAGGTGGATCACTTGCATATTCGAGCCCTTGGGTAGGAATCGCTTAAGCACAAAAAATGGCTTTATTCTAGGATGTATGAAAACAAACATTTTCAGCATTATGTGCAGCCAGAGAATGCTGAGAGTTGTAGTTTTTAAACATGTGAAAAGTTCAACACCCGTGCTCTGTATCAATATTCTGTATTGCATCTGTATACATTCATTAGCCAATAGACATAAATGAGAAACTTACTTCTAATAGAGAACACTGGGAGTTGTGGTTTTCAAACATTTGAAAGGTCAGTGAGAAATACGTGTTTATATGTTAGATTATTAGGGCAATGCTATTATAATAACATGAGGCTGTGAGGTACCTTCTGTTATAAGAAGGCTCGATTTCATTTTATACTCTGTGGGGAGTGTTTAGCACCTTTAACTCCACATCACCTTAATCTATATAGCTTATCAGTATCCTGTGCTCCCAAGTCGTAACATAAGCAGCTAATAATGTGGAACTTGCCATGGTGAATACTAATAAGTATGAACATAGAATATTTATCTGGATCCTGTTTAGGATCTCAGGTTACCCAATGGAGCGGTTAGTTTGAACAAATTGGTAAGCAGATGAATGCACTCCCTTGGTCTTTTTCAAAAACAAAACTGTATTTATTTGTGCTTAGCAAACAGAAGCAACGTTTCAGTCGCAATACAAGGACCTTTATCAAACTCAAATCATGTGTTCACTACCTCCCTGTCAGGAAAGTGTGTACTGACTTGGCAAGAAGGGGTTAACTATTGGTATTAGTTCTTGTAAAGGACCAATAAAAATACCATTCCACCCTGGAACAGTCCTATTGTTTATATTACGATTAGTGAAGCATGGAACCAGATCTCCTTTTCCAGACAATGTGGAGCCGAACCGTGCATCTGGAATTCTCTCCAGCTAGGGGTCTGGTGGGGACTAAGAGGTCATTTTAAGGACAGTCATACATGTAAAATAAATATATTTCGGTATTGGAATGTGTAAGACAGAAACCAATATTACATCTGTGAATGGAAAGTAAGGCCCCTCAAAATGATACCCAACATGGAGCCCTTATTCCCCTGCCAAGGCGAGTTATTAATATCTTGGGAAATATGGATAACACACAGGTCATGTTTGGTATTGGAAGAATTGATAATTAATACAGGAGAGGAATATGTGATCAATATCCCAATACAATGTACATATCTACATTTATATGGAATCTGCCTAACTGAGGGGGAATGAGTGCTTTTGGCTAGTCGTAAATTCGGACATTTACGACTAGACACTCCCACCTCATGCATACCAGGAGGGAGTGGTTCATCAAATGGTTTAAAAATCATTGTATCCCCTATAATTTTGTTCATACTTATGGGACATGCTAAAAACGTGTGTATGGACCCAATGTTTCTTCCTGCCCCAGGATACAGGACTTCTTCTAGTGAGTAGGGTCTGTGAATATTTTTATCCTTTTTATTTTCTATAACTGTTGTACTTATTGTATGTCATTTTTATTATAACACCATTTTATTTTATTTTTGTATTATATGCACTGTCCACCTTCTGGAATATTAAATCTAAAATTTAATAAGTTTTGTCTTTGATGCTCTAAAAGAACTCAATTAGCCTCTGATAAGTTTATGTGGTTTGAATGAGTATGCAGTGTAAATGCTAATTAACTCTTGTGACTGCTTGTGAAGGACTGTGCTAATTAACCAGTTAGTTGCTGGAGTGAATGGTTAGTGTTAACCATTTAGCTGCCAGGACAGGGGTGTGCATAGTCAGCGAGAGTCAAGAGTGGTTTTGGGGCGTCTTTAAGGCCGTAACTTAAAGTGGTGGCAGCAAATACCGATTAATTAGTCAGATCACGTGCCCAGCGAACTGGCGTTCGTGACAAATTTTTTAAATTTTAAACCACTCCCCATAGTGACATCATAAGCCAGTGTCAACTTCTCTTAAAGTGACATACATCTTTTCATATACATATCAAGTGCTTAAATTAAAGTGCTACTGTATGTAAAGTGCCCTGCGTTTAAAGTGCATAATTGGTGGCAGTTTAAATATACTAATTTTGACTTGTAAAACATGCTAAATACATATCCTTATGTATCTAAAAATACCCTTATCTAAAAATATTAAATGTTACAAAAAGTATGTAATAGCAGCTTGACTGAACCATAAATTACTAAACAAAAATATTAATATTTATTCCAAACCCTGTCTGTACCATATCTTAAATAGAATAAATTATTTTACAAGTCTATATTATTCATCTTTCATTAAGGAAACACCTAAGAGATACATTTTCGTTTAAGCCTGAGTGGTAGTGTTTAAATATTGAATCATCTGGCTTCACATTGTAGTAGCTTTTGGGAATGGTCCCCTCCTCTTTTTAGTTGGGGTACATGGTCGATACCCATGTATTTAAAATCTCACATGGTATGATTTTTTTTCTAAATAGTGTTTTTCCACTGGTTTGACACTTTTTCCATGATGGTATGGAAATAGCTCTCTTATATGTACCCATTGTAATTTCTTTTATAATGCTGTACCCTGGTGCCACTAGTAAAGAGATATACCGTATATACTCGCGTATAAACCGACCCGAGTATAAACCGAGGTACCCAATTTCACCTAAAAAATCTAATAAAAGTTGTTGACTCGAGTATAACCGAGGGTAGAAACTTGGCTTTCAAGATGTTTGGAAAATACAACTCCCAGCTAATAAAGCATGCTGGGAGTTGTAGTTTCCAAACATCTTGAATGCCACCCTCACTTGGCATTCAAGATGTTTGGAAACTACAAACCCAGCTAATAAAGCATGCGGGAGTTGTAGTTTCCAAAACATCTTGAATGCCACCCTCACCCTCCCACCCAGTTCAGTTTGTACCTGTGGGCTCTCTTCATCCAGGATCTGTGGGCTCTCCTAAATCCAAGGGCTTCCTGGGACTGTGTGCTGGTAAGGTCTTCTCCATTCGGCAGCAGCGTCCCTCCATTCCGGCAGCAGCATCCTCTCCATTCCGGCAGCCGCACGATCAGTCCATGTACTGGCGCGCCGGCTGAAGTCACTAATTGGCGCCGGGCTTGGCGCCGGGCAGTGACGTCGGCCGGTGCGCAGTACAGGACTGATGTGCGGCTGCCGATGGAGAGGACGCTGCTGCCGGAATGGAGAGGACGCTGATCTTCAATGGTGAGTGACTCAAGTATTAACCGAGTCTGAGTTTTCAGGCTGATTTTACAGCCTGAAAAACTCGGTTTATACTCGAGTATATACAGTATATAGATCCTTGAATGAATCCAGTGCACTCATGGGATTTTGTGTCAAACAAATGCCTTTAATTGGCCATAAAAAACACTGGCAACGTTTCGGCCCGGTGTGTGGAGGCCTTTGTCAAGCCAAATAACTTGGCTTGACAAAGGCCTCACACACCAGGCCGAAACATTGCCATATATAAAACTAGCAAAAGTGTGCCCAATGGAAATGTGTGGGTATGTTTTGCTATGTGTGGATACAGTGGATATAGAATCTTTACACAGGTATATGTTAAACTGTTACTCAGACAGTAACCAAATAGGATAATCCTGCAGGTCTGAGAGTAGACCCAGGCAATCCTGCCACACTGTGTGGTTGAAATTAAACATGCTAGTTTAATACCTATTAGTATTCACCATGGCAGTGGATGGTACCTCATATATTATAACAGAATGTACCTCACAGCATCATATATTATAATAGCATTGCCTCATAATCTAATGTATAAACAAACATCTCTTGTTCCCAGTTTACCTAAAGAAATGGATTTATCCTTTATATACTCTTTTATACAGATCTAATTGAAAAAATTGCTTCAGAGCAATTTTTAATAACTGCTTTTTATTTCAGTATTACTGTAAATCTTTGGTATACCTGCCTGGCTTTACCACTAAGCAAAAGGCTAAGGACTTGCCAGCGAGCATCTATCATCCCAACCATTAATAGTGGCTGCCAATTCAAATTGTTGTAGCCAATCAGTCCACTCCCTAGTTACCCTATCAAATGGATCAGGTTTAAAAATAGGTTTGGCAATTGGGCCTGGTAGAGTCTAATTGGGGAATTTCATCTGCTGGTACCAGGACAGGAGAATTTAAATCAATACTTACTATCAGTAGCAGCCTCCATAGCTTAATACAGAGAACAACTATACAGAGAAAATAGGGAGAATAAATGGTATTACCAGCACCACTGCCACTGTTTTGTACCAGATCACTGCTTTATGGAAGGATTATGGGTAGCATGGCACACAGTGGGTTACTCTGGTGGTTTGGCACAAAGCAGCAATAAGGGGTGTCCCTGTCTATGGTGCACCACTTTGAATATTGACCAGGCCTGTATAGTGTGTGTCCTTGTAAGTTGGTGTACACTTATCTGTTGCCTCAGAGTTTGTATCCAATAAGGTAAATTGTCTGTCCAATAATCTGTCCTCCCAACAGGTGGTAACAGGATCTTATACCCAGGATCTTGTGTTGCAGTCAATATCTCTCCAAAGCACACACCACAATCTACTTTCACTTTCTGTCCTCCTAGCCATAGAGAGCAGGGATGTCTCGTCTTTTATTACTCACTGATGCCACCTGCAGCCTGGAGATGTTATATAAGGAGCCTTGGGGTATAGGTCCATTACAATACACATCACATCCTGTGTAGCAGACAGAAACTTTTTCTGGATTACACTTCCTTTTACATGGAGCAGACCCATGGGTGTGGTTTAACCTGCCATTTGACCATTCCATTTTGAAATAGGGATCTCAGCTCTTTAAGTAAGTTTATGTATTTTGTATATTTTGTGTTGTTCCTAATATAAGTCAGTGCTATTCTTTATATACATTTACTGAAGGTCATTTAAATGGTAATAGTGAGATAGTACACACATACATATACACCTTTCCTATATGTAATATCCTATACCCCCCACCACATTGGTAGCTCCTAAAAATTCAATGCAATCTCCTATGAAGATATAAATATATTTATATAATATAATAAGGGATGCAATGTTTCCAATCAGCTATACAACCTCCTCTTCACGATTTCTTTATGTCCCTCTTCCAGCTCACTAAGCTCAATCACAGTGTAATAGGTACAGTAAGTAATGTCTCAGCAAAAACTAAAGCAGATTCAGGGTTTATGTTGATGCAGTCTTTATGCTGCTGTCAATCACAGAGCAGACTGGATACATTTTTGAAACAAACAAAAATGCTGCTTCTCACTCACAGCTCAATTTAAAATGTTACAATCTATTTAACAATCTATGGGCACCAGGAGATGTAGACAGACCGCAGTGAGCAGGCTGGAAGGGGGGATTTCAGACACCAGTATTCCCCCCCAAACACGCCACTGTGCCAGAGCCATTTACAGTAAGTTACCATTGCTATTTTATTTGTAATTAACTAGAACTTTTCTAACAATTTTCTCTCGTTGACTTTAATGGGTTTGTTTCATAACTATAGAACTTTTACTATTGTTGTGTTTAACACATCAGTCCTACCTATAGTATTTCCACTTGTTAAATCTAGCTCTGATACTAGGAGATGCCCCTTGATTGACAAAAATCTGAGACACATTTTAAGCTTAATTTAAAAACACATTAAGAGCATTGGTATTTTTGAAATAATTATAGGTATCAAGTAGTAATAAAGCGGATAGCTGAGCATTTTATTTGCATATTTTAAATTAAAATCATAAATCAGTGAGAGTAATATGTTTTGAATTTGTATAATAGGCCATGGTGTAAAGGACTGAAATAAATCCAGGGCAGTGGAGAAGCATTAAATTATTTCCCTCTGGAAAATGAAAGATTTTTAGAGATTTAGAGCTCTCTGGCTAACACATATTTCTCAATTTTATTATTAACCTGGTCTCTTAGTTTATTAGTACAAGATGGACCAGATGCTATCAGTGACAAGAGCAGGATTTTCAAGGGGGGTATTCCTGAATGGGTTACCACTGAACAAGCCCAGAAGGAGGTTCATGACATACATTCGTGTTATCTATTATATATGGATCATATAATAATATTATATATATTCTAATGATATTATATATATATATTCTCTTAATTGCCATGATTATTGTCACAGTTAGCTAATACAGATATTCCCTTAACTGAATACCTTGAAAAAGGAACTAGAATGTTCTGAAAGCTTGCTATGATTATCTTAGTTAGCCAATAAAGGTATCACCTTTATACCACTTTTGTTATTTTTTATTTCAAAAGGGTTACCCTATAAACATTTTGACTTGCTAACACAGTACACCACCTTTCCCTGTGTGATAAACAGGCAAAGGATGCATGTTTTTAATCTTTTTCTAGAAATATATTTTATATAAATGAGGTGAGTTACAATTTTGTGTTAATCTACCAATACACAAGCGATTTATGGAAATTGATAGGGGAGAAGGGACCTTTGTTCCACATAAGCCAAATGATCTACTGTATTTCCTCCTGAAATCTGATCAGACTTAAGCAAGGCATAATTTGTACTGTTTTGTTCAGTACCAAGTATCCCCTGCCTGTGCTGCCCTTCTGCCAGAAATAACCTAACTTGACCAATTAGACTCACAATGAATGAACTCCCAAAATCGATTAAAAGTCTAGTGATCAGGCAAGTTGGAAGGAATTAATATGTGGCATATTCACTGTGATGAATTGCTGTTCCTTTGGTACCAAACTTGTTAATATCAGTCATTTTTTTCTTTGCAGGGAAGAGAATGCAGAATCTTCAGCCATTCGAGTTGGATTTGTCACCTATAACAAGGTCCTACACTTCTACAATGTCCACAGTAATCTGGCACAGCCCCAAATGATGGTAGTTACAGACATGGCTGATGTTTTCCTTCCTCTACTGGATGGCTTTCTTGTCAACTTTAAGGATTCCCAGTCAGTAATTAACAAGTAAGATACATAAGCTGCCCTTATTAAAGGGACACTAAACTCAAAAATATGACTTGCCTTTTTCCTTTTCTATATTTTTAGTGCTGCCAGGAACGTGATCCCTTTTTGCTTTCAGTGCTCCTTGTCACTAGATCTCCTCATGTCCTGTTCAGTTCACTCCTAGTTAGTATGCATGTCTCCTCTCTATGTATCCGCCCCCTCCCAAAATTGAGGCACATATGGAGTGTGGAGCATGTGCAGTGGAGATAATCTGTGCCCCCCTACAGCCAATAGCATTCACCCAGTGATTTTGTGTTATAGTGAAAGTAAAACTGCTTTGCTATGGGAAGATAGCACTGAGAGCTGTAATAACTGCTTGAATCAAGTAAGATTTTCTTTTAGCTGTAGGAGTTTGAAGGTGGGTGTGTGTGTGGGGGGGGACTTTGTAATTGATTTCTTTAGGTACAGTGCTACATTGGGACTCAAATAACACAGACAACAGCTAACTGCAGGATTGGGATTATTTGCACAGAAAGAGCACAGAGCAACAGATAATGCTTATTACTTTTCCTGATCGTAATGCTGAAGCAATTAGCCATGCAGTGACAGAGAACAAAGTTTCTACATGTAGTGTGCCAGGGGGAGGGACTGTGTGATTGACAGTCCTTTACTGACTAGCTGTGCCCCGCCCTCTTTAAAAAGTAAAACTCCCAGAGCTAAAAAAACAAGGGATAAAAAGGTCAGAGAAGAAAATAAAAAGCAGATTTAAGATTGGTGGTAATTAATCCTAATTAAATTAGTTAAAATATGATTTTCCCCCAGTTTACATGTCCTTTAAATACTTGTTCATTTTACCACAACATTTCATATATGATAGTTGATGAGATGATCAATCTGATACATAAAGTAAACAGCTTTCAATTGTAAACTAGAGCAAAGAATGTCCTTTTCCCCATCATGTCAAATGAACCCATAAATAGAAATGGCTTGTGGGTTAACATTATACTGTTTATTCTAACAGGATTGTTGTATTTTAAATTATTGCTGCCTAAAAATAAAGTAACAGATTGTTTTGTAATGGGCAGAAGGTTAGAATGGGAAACAAGGTATTTAAGTATTTATTATGCTCTGATGAATATTGCAGTAGTTATAACACATTTGAGTAAGAATTGTATAAAATAAACTCATAATTTAGAGGAATAAAGAGGCTTATTGACAACCCCATTTACTGGCAACTGTTAATGAGCATATAGCTTGTTCTTTTAACTCACAGAAAGTTGCTTAACCTACAGTACATAGATCTACAGGAATCTAAGCACAATGGGTAGCACACACAATTTGATTTTGTATGTTCACAGATAATAACACAAAAACTGGTGAATTTTCAATTATCTGCCCGCAACCCCAACTGCTATTTTTACCAGTTTGTTCCCTCTATGCAGTCATTCAAGGATGTGACTGCTGACATCAAATCCAATGATTGACTGCTCTTTCCCCTGCTGCCTCCTCTGCACATGCTCAAGTTTATGAGCAGAGGGAGGAGGCTAATGGGTTATGTCCATCCCCCAAACTACATTTTAGAATGTGGCTGGAAATGGCTATAAACCTCAACCTCGTAAGGTTTATAGCAATAACAGGTACCCCCAAATGTACTTACCAGCCTTCGTTCCCCCGACACCTGCTTAACTTCTGTGTCTTTCCGAGCATGGAAGTCAAGCAGCAGGGGCTTGACCGGCATCCGCTCCTGTGATTGGCTACGGCACGGGAGTTCTGGGCTACTGCTACTGACATTGGATAACATGTTAATTAAGAAGGGGAGTTAATGAAGGAGTGTGGAAGTTATTTCAAATGGTAAATAACATCTGGTTGGTTGGGGCAAAATTAGCACCATTTTTAACAATAAGAACTTTTATTACATCTCCCTGAGTATCTCTGTAATATTAACATTGCACACATGATCACTTTCTGTGCTAAAGTTTATGCCCAATTCTTCTTGACGTAAATGTCCACAGTCCATAGTCAAACAAAAGCTATTTCCATTTTAATATTTGATTAGTGATAAATGTCCAGTCGAGAGCAGTCCGTCAATGGGTATCGCTATTTTAACTGTTTGCTAAAGGGGTCAATAATTAATTATTTAGGGAATGCCTCATCTGAATTACTGTCCTCAGAAGATGCTCAATATCAAAAAGACAATTCCAAAAATCTATCGATATGGGGTGCTATGTCTCCATAATTCCTAAAAATTGAACAGTATCTAATTTATTTGTACATTCTTGGGTTCATATTTGAATTTGAGAAAGATCAGTGTTGACTATACTGCATACTATTGTACAAGTCTCAACACTAGAACTATTGCAAAGCTTACAAATATCCTGTGGTATATAATTGTTTTAGCCCCTGGGGGTGATGGTTGCCAGATTTTTTTTGTTTTAGATTTATATTTTATTTTTGTAAATGTTCAATTCCATTTATATTTCTGTATTGTTATACCAAGGCAGAGAGTTTTAAGGAATTTACAATTCCTGGTAAATGTACTCAAGGTTATTTGAATTGCATTTCTTTATTACTGTAATGTAAAATAAACAGCAAGTACAACCATCTGTTACCAAACCGAATCATGTGGATCTTTTATCTATCATAAATCATTAAGCTAAGTAATTGTCTGTTTAAATTGTTCCTCCAACACCAACACGTTGTTCTATCTTGTAGCTTATTGAGCCAGATACCTGAGATGTTTGCAGACACTAATGAAAGCGAAACAGTTTTTGCTCCTGTTATTCAAGCTGGAATGGAAGCATTAAAGGTTAGAATGGTCTTTGAGTAAATTGAACAAATGCAACTATTTTGTTTGTTTGCATGCTAAGCTAGTTGGTATAAATCTGAAAGGTTATGTCTGGTGAATTATTCATGAAATGTTACAAGCCAAGGGAATAACCCAAGCACAATTAATAAATATCTGATTTTTGGGTGAGGAGGGGTTACTATAAAATACAAATAAATGGCTAAAATTTTGAACTTTGCAAATCAGTCTCTTTTATATTACTTAAAGGGTATCTCTTCTGGGGGGAAAAAATGGAATCAGCACTAAAGCTGGGTACACACCATGGGATTTATTCTTTCCGACCAACCGTTCACCACTAGAGAGCGGTCGGCCAGTGTCTGACATCGGTTGTGTGCCGCCCTGAAAAAAACATCCAATATATTATAGTAATTTAAGCAATGATGGTTTAGAAAGCAACTCCTTTCCACAAACATAAATGAGCTCTACTCCCCAATCCAGCGTATTATTGAAGTGAGCTAGATAAGAATTTTCCTACTTAAGACAGGCAAATACAGTAGCAGTAGTTCAATTTCAATGCGGATTTCCTATGTCTCAGTTCCTGTTAGACATTTTAATCTGCTATATATCATGCTAGAGAATATCCCAGCAGATCAAAAATGGTGTGGATCTACTCTGATGGTGCTTCCTGTTTAATGTATAAATTTAAAGTCAGACCACTACAAAACTTACCTCCTGACATTCAAACAAGCACCGTGCCCAAACAGTCAACATTTAATCGCAAAATGAATGAAACAGGGCAGGGAATGTTAAGATAGCGTTGGGAGGTGAAACCATCCAGCATTTCAGACATTTAATAGATTTGATGATGAAATGATGGCAATTCTGATAAACAGACAAATTTTATATTTTGGTTATTCCTCCGCTGCTGGTAGAATTTCTTGCAGATAAGTAGAGAGGCTTCTGGGTAGTTTCCTTGCTACATTATTAGCATTTCATGAGCTAAATGCAAAACCAGAGAGACAGTTACAGCGCGATTTTGGCTTTATTGAGCCATCATCAGTGCAACATAGGCCTATGTGTAGTTAGCATAATTTTTCATATGTTTAGTTCCTAACCTAAATTGTATTTTTATTTTAACAGGCAGCTGAATGTGCAGGGAAGCTATTTATCTTTCAGTCATCTCTACCAACTGCCGAGGCATCAGGGAAGTTGAGAAACAGGGATGACAGAAAATTTGTAAACACAGATAAAGAAAAGGTAAACCTAACCAACAGATCTAGCTAATACGGCAAACTTGACTTTGCTTTATGAACATTGGACATTATTTATAAAGGAGCAATATTGTTAAAAGGGAACTAAAGCCACCAGACAACATTGTCTAAATAGAAAGAGCACTTTCACAAAGATACAACAAACTGTGTCTCTTCCTTTGCTGTGGCTGTTGGTGGATTTATGTGTTTTCTAATGCACAGAAGATAAAATCAAGGAAGCTGCATCCTTGCCTCCTTGAAGCTGGCTGACAATCATACAACAGCACAGAGAGTGATACCCACCTATTAGTCACAGATGGTGTTACAGCAGATCCTGCTTCTAAAACAAAGAACAGTGTTTAAAGATGTTTAGAGGTGTTTAGAGGTTTTAAACGATCTGTTCTTGGTGCCTATTTTTTTCTTTAGACAAAAGTGTAACAATAAAATAACATACAAATGACACCTTTGTAGTCTCAGAAAGCAGATCTCTAGTGCCACCTAGAGGAAGAGATGAATATACATATATACAGATAAAAGAGACATTCAAATGTCTTTTTTATCTGTATATATGTATATGTATCTCTTCCTCTAGGTGGCACTAGAGATCTTGTCTGAAGAAGGTACATTCTGTACCAAAACGTCACTGATGTCCCTGTGTGCCACACAATAAAGTACACAGGACTGCAAGCCTGGTGTCGCATGTTATTTATTTTATGTTTGAATATTGACTGTTTGCCCTGGTTAACCATTGCACCCAGTGTCCCAGCATATATTACTTGGATTGGATCAGGTGTGTGCAGGATTCCCTTAATTGTGATTTCAGTTCCTTTGATTGCTGTGAACCGTCTGTGATTTTAAAAGGTATTTAATAAATTGATGTTTTAATAAGAACTTATTAAAACTATTGTGCTGCATCCTTTTCCTTCTTTTTGCAAACCTACAGGGAGATTCAATAAAAGTTCTGCTAATTTTGCCCCAACCAATCAGATGTTATTTAACATTTGAAAATTAGCACCATTTTTAACAATAAGAATTTCAGGTGCGGGTTGGCTTGTGGGACTGACTACTTGCAGATCGGTGCAGTTATGGAACCCACCAGCAAAGCAGTTGCGGGTTGGGTGCGAGTAACATTTTGTGGTTGTGGGTCTGTTAAACTTTGGGTGCTGGTAAAGGTTTTACGGATGTGGTTCGGACATGGTTTTGAAAAATTAGACCAGCACTGGACTAATCTGACCTTTGCGCTGCCATCTGTTAGTGAATCTAGTGATCTCCCTGCTGAGAAGAAATAAGGTGCTCAAACAAGTTTTCCATCCTTAAATTGTGTCAATAATGAACACAACATTGTACCATATTTCTGTGTCTTGTGGTACCCATGTTGTGATCCTTCCTCCTGTCCGACCGCTCGACCAGGAGGGAGGACTGACAGTCGTGGCAATAGTGGCCACTGCCGACAGTTTGCCGCGCCCAAGGGTGCAGTCCATAGAGTGGTTTTTGGGCCTATCCAAATCGCACGAACGGTCAGTAGTGGACGAAAACCCATGCAATAAATTTGGGCAAATTGACATACACTAATTGGTCCATCAGGCCGAAATATTGCATGGCATTTACCTAACTTAAGTAAAACATGAACATTAAATGTTGAGGAATAAAATCATTTGTAGGGGTTCTTTTTCTTGTATAGTATGTATTACTGGAGGGGGGGGGCTGTTTAGATACCTTTTTAAATCACCTATTTGCATGAAGTGGTTCACTAAAATGAATTTGACTTGTCTTTATACAGATTCTTTTCCTGCCTCAGAGTAATGTTTATGAAACCTTGGCTAAGGACTGTGTGGCGAGCGGATGCTGTGTTGATCTCTTCCTTTTCCCTAATCAGTATGTTGACATAGCCTCAATGGGTATTGTAACAATGCAAACAGGAGGAACGCTTTACAAGTACAATCACTTTCAGGTAAAAAAGGGCCTTTGTGTGTATAAGATACATATGTTGGGCTATGCACACACGTTAGATATCAGTTTGTAAGTCTTTATGCTCTATTCCCCTACAGACAGGCTGTTTGGCAGTAGCTGAGCAACCTGCCCTGTTCTAAGAACATGAGAAGGGGAGTGACTGGTAACCACTGGCCACCCCAACATCGGCAGGATGGATCACATTGTCGAGAAAAGCATCCACAGAAATTACATTGTAGGCAAAAGCAGGTGTTGATTGTCTGCTTTGGCTGATAGTTCACATCTAATGTGTGTACATAGCTTTGCTCTTTAACAATGATATACTTTTTCAAATCTGTAGGACTGTTAAACTTAACAGTTTTCCTTTTACAGTACAGGAGAAGTCATCACTACTCCCCATTGGTTCATTGCAGAAAAGCCCACAATGGGATCTCTGACCAACTCTCTATATAATAAAACTATAACTATAATTCTGAATAAAGACACAGCAGACCCAGTTCATTTGGAAACAATCAGCCGCAGCTTTATTAGCCAATTAAAATACATTATGTAAACTGAATAATTTTGCATCCTTGTTTCACCTTTTGCCATTATAAACCTGCACTCTGATAAAGTACATGCCTACATTTAACAATGATGTACTTGTTTCATTGTAATAAGAAGTACAATCACCATGATAACATGTACAATGAACAGATGGGTTTCTGTTTCCATTACTGGAAATGGAAAAATGGATTGCACCAGAAAATGCAGACAGCTGCATGTTTACAGCACAAAAACAACACATCACGTTTTTGTGCAGTGAGGTGGATCCTTAAGGATTGTGCCACTCAATTTAACTACTGAATCTTATTTTGGTTTCTTTGCTGAAAAACTGTTTCTAGTAGGTTACTATAACATTGTTTAGCACACTCCAGGCCTGCCCATGCATATTTTTTCCACAATACGCAATGGATTATTTTATGCCATTCTCCTATAAAGAGTAGGTAACTGTTGTGCACATCTCTTCTCAAGTCTCAGCCACTGCTGACTTATCTGTGGTTGTTCTCATTGGTCTTCTTGCTGGCACAAAGAGATATGAGTTTATTTCCACCTCCTGATAATTGAAACCACGTTCTCCATTGGAGTATCTAGACATTTGGATGCTGTTTTGTTATTTTTAGTAATTGTTATTTATTTTTTGAGCCTTTTAAAAATCTCTCTAAAATAAATTTTCTCTAGATCAAAATCAAATTTAAAAATACCCCATTCCGACTTCTTTATTGATTTCCTAAAATTTACAGCAAAACAGAGAATGTAATTTCAGTGTAGGATTTCAAATAATGAATTCATTCTACTAATGTGTTATTTTAAACTCCCCCACAAACACACCACCCAGGATGAGGACCTAGCATTTTAGGGTATTCAGCAGATTAGAACTCTTAACCTAAAGTTGCAGCCCCCATGTGGTCCAGCCCACTTCTTCAATAGGTAAGTGGGACAATTTATAGGAAGACGCGTTACATGCCTATAACTCTATCCTATTGTGGTTAACAATCCTTCTCTTTTACCCATGATGCCCTATGACTTCTAGCCTTTTCGTTTACAGAGCACTAGAAAGGTGAATGATAAAGATAGCAGCATCAGATAATTATGGAGAAGAGGCACAGGTTTTGTGCTTTAGATCCTCAGCTTTTTTATACTCACCTTCTTATACTCACCTTCCCTCCGCTCCACATCTTCGTGCAGTAACTTTTACCCAGGGTGAGGACCTGAACCGCTAGGTTTGTGGTCGTCAGTAAAGGTGCAAGGTGACTTCATGCCCAATCACCAGAGAGCCGCGACCAGGAAGTGGAGTGGCTGTCTGCAGATTCCCACTGCCCCTTTTTTTGATTGAAATGAGATTGAAACAGTAGTAGGGGGCGGCACCTAGATGGCGAAGGACTGGGTCAGGTAAGGGAGTTCAGGAGCATCTTTGGCATAAGTTAGTAATGCGAAACCTAGGTTTGGTTTTTTTTTTCCACTGGACTTGCCCTATACAACATAGCAAGTCACTATACAACAAGGTACATAAAATAAAACAAAACATAGTCTGCTTTATAATCGTAACTCCACTGGGGAAATGGATTTGGATATAATTATAGAATGGGAGGTAAAGGAGCTATGTCTAACCTACTTTTTTTTCTGACAGGTCCAGACAGAGTGCATACTGTATGTGCAGCACACATAGCTCCTTTATCTCCCATTCTTGAATTAAACCAAAAGCAGGATTATCCACAAGGCAACCCAAGGCACCAGCCTAGGGCCCAGGAAAGTTCTTAGGGCCACGCTTCAGAAGCAGTAACAATATTATTGTTACTAAATGATGACCCTGCCTAGGGCCCCATATGATCTTAAGCTATCTTACTAAAGCCCATTTCCTCAGTGGAGATACCCTTTAAAGTAAACCAAGTACGGAAAAGTTTTTTCTATACATTATATCAAAGTTTATTACTATAACTATATATTTATTCTTACATTGCAGAATTTGTATTTTTGGTGTTTGTTTCCACTTTAAAGTACTGTAAGCACTATTACAGAAGATTGGTATAATCCATTATTTACAATAATACATGTATTATTAGTATGTGCACTATTACAATACCTTTTGGAACTCCATGCTAAGTATATTGTATATATGTATGTATATTTTATTTATAAAGCGCCACTAGGGGACGCAGCGCTGTACAGTAACAAAATACAATAAAGTTACACAAGGGGGATAAATACATAGATAGTTCAGTACATTAATATAAAAATATATAAATATAAAATATACATAAATATTTTTTATAATTTATAATTTATTTATAAATTATATAAATAAAAGTGCTAGGGCTTTGCCATAAGAGGAAAGGCGGTCCCTGCCCCATAGAGCTTACAATCTATTAATACGTCCCCAGTAATTAATCTAGGCATACTGCAGGTGTTTTATTCCCCTTGATTCTGTTTGGTAGATGTGTATATGCAGCATAAGAGCTGATAACTTGTATTTTGCTGCCATCTATTGGTGCTTAAATTGTGACAATTTCAAATTGTTTCAACTTGTAATATTTTTAATTTTTATACTTCTGTAATTAGGTTCACACTGATGGCCAGCAGTTTCTAAGCGATCTTAGAAATGATATTGAGAAACGAATAGGTTTTGATGCCATCATGAGAGTTCGCACAAGCACAGGTACCAAGTGTAAAAATTACTAAAAAGAATAGTCTCTTTGTTTATTAATCTGTCTTGGGAATATCTAATACATAAAGTTGATTTCAGTAACACGAGGACCCAAAGTGCTTTCTTTTTCCAAGGAAGCAGCAGCTAGGGGACCCAGATTTTTAGGGTAGGTACGCATGGGTCAATGTTTCTACCCCCAAAAAAACAGACAAATAATGGATCGGACGGAGATATCAGTAATTTTTGGCATGATCTTTAATAGAACTGTTTTAATTACCACCGGACAGACTATCGCTATTATAATCAGTAGTCTGTCTGAAGAGGATATTGGGCCTGTGTGTACCCACCCCCCCAGGAAACTGCTGTTGGTTAAAGGGGAAGTTCAGTGCAAATACATGTGCTTTTCAGAAAAAAGAGCAGTATTTTTTCATCCCAATGACCTTAATCTACCAATTCAACATTGTGTCTGTGTATAAATAACTGCAACCAAAATACTGACTTCCTGTTTGGAGGACCCCTAGTAGAGACAGTTATGGTCTTGCCCTTGACCCAGCGCCTGGGTTGATTCAGTTGCATAGTAGAGATCTGAGCATGTTTGACCCATCCAACAGCCAATCAGTAGAAATAACTGTTAGGAACATTCCAAGGATCATGGGAAGAAAAAGGACCATTAGAACCTGAAATGTCAGCTCACTAATGTCAACAACAGGGAACAGCAAAGGGTATGAAATCAACTGATTTTTCAAAACGGGAGAGAATATGTAGAATAACTAAGAAAGCATTACACAAACTAACAATTTAACAAATATTGATAATTTCCACTGAACTTTCCGTTTAAGTAAGTTGGGGGGACAGCATTATATATTTTTTTACCCCGTTTAAAGGGAAAGTATAATTATTTTTAAAATTCTTAGTTTATATTATGCATTAGAATGCACACTAATGTGTAATTTCTACTGATTGGCTGTTGGATCGGCCACACATGCTCAGATCTCTACTGAGAAACTGAATTAACCCAGGCACTGGGTCAAGGGCAAGACCATAACGGTCTCTACTAGGGGTCCTGCAAACAGGAAGTCAGTATTTCGGTTACATTTATTTATATACAGACAAAATGCTGAATGGGCAGGTTAAGGTTATTAGGATGGAAAAATACTGCTCTTTTTTTCTTAAAGTATTTTGCACTAAACTTCTCCTTTAATCACCAGTACTTATCCTTTCAATAGGAAGACAGGCAGTATTATTGATTTAATTGTTATTAATAGATATTAACATATTTATAATATAATAGTTACTATGAAATCCTAATCTATATCTACTGTACATTTGCTGTAACATATGTGTTTCTCTTTCTGCTGAAGATATATGTTTTCCTTCTTATGTTTTTATGTTGCAATTTTTGTGCATTTGTACATGCGGTTTGCCCATTTTCGTTATGGTAACGCAAAAAAATGTGGATGACATGCGTTACCAAATCACAAAGGATGCGCAAATCGCTACGCATTCCATTATGTGAAATGCAGCGGAATTCGTCAAGAGCCACACAGCCTCGGGTGAATCACCTACAAGAGATTTACCCAAAGTGCCTGTGGCTCTAGCTGAATCTCCCTAATTGTGTTTTATTTATTATTAATATGTACACAATTGGCCTTTGATGTGTGTAGGTACTAATTTCCAGTTTTGCATCATCTTAGGCTTCAGGGCTACAGATTTCTTTGGTGGAATATACATGAACAACACTACAGATGTAGAAATGGCCGGTGTAGACTGTGACAAGGCAGTAACCGTGGAATTTAAACACGATGACAAACTCAGTGAGGATACTGGAGCATTAATCCAGGTATATTTATATCCATGAAAGGGCAATTATAGTGAGAATTTTTTTTCCCATCCTTCTAATGTATTCTATAACAGTGTAGTCCTGAAACTTTGCATGTATGTTGTTCCATATAATACATAATTGAATCACAGAGATAGTGTGCTACCTAAATATCAGAGAGGCAGCAGGCAAAGCTCACTTTAAATTTTTAGAGATAGTGCTCCTCCATATTTGTTTACATTGGAGTTTTGCAGCCCTAGGAGTAGAGGGCCTTTGTTCGGCAAACAACCAGTGTGCTGGAGTGCTCTTAGGACTATATTGTTCTCTGATATTTAGCAGGGGTGCTGCCCTGAGCATTTTGCTTATATTGCCTCATTAGAGAGACACCTCTGGATGTACAATGTACCAAATACAGCCTCATTTGCATTGTTCCATAATGTTGTTTTAATTGTGTTTGGTTTTAGTGCGCTTTACTGTACACAACAATTAGCGGCCAAAGACGTCTCCTTGTACATAATATCAGTTTAAACTGTAGTTCTCAGCTACCAGATCTTTACAAGAGCTGTGAGACAGATGTCCTTATGAACTTCTTTGCCAAATCAGGTAAGAAGGTAGACCTGTTTCACTGATATACACTGTATAACCATTTGGATAGAATTTTCTCTGTATGAATCCAGTCAGGAACGAAGGCTGTTGCTTCATGGTTATATATGTGAAATAAAGCTGTGATTTTTCAACTTGGTGGAATTATGCTAGACATACATGATGATTTTTTCATTTGATTGATCAGCCAGTGCAATTCATCTGTACATCTAATAAAATATTAACGATATTGTGTTTATAGTTAGTCTTTATTTGTAAATATTCTAATGCTATATAACATTTTTTTTTAACAAATATAGATTCCTGTCCAACTACTTATGTATTTATAATAACTTATAAATACTTATATTGTATAATTTTAGCTTACAAGGCAATCCTCCATCACCCTGTGAAGACAGTACGTGACGTACTGATCAACCAGACAGCACACATACTGGCATGCTATAGGAAGAATTGTTCTAGCCCTTCAGCAGTCAGTCAGGTAAGCTATGCAAATCATTTGTTAGGGCAATGCAACACGACAATGCACCGGAATTGCATGTGTGAGTGATTCTGGTGCGCTTTAACGCGTGTGTGCGATTCCAGTGCAATTGTGGGCCTTGTCACGTGTTTGTGCATGCCATTTACCAATTTTTTCATTTTGGCAACGTATGCAATTGTGCAAAAGAAACGGATGTGCAAAATGCATTGTATTTAAAATCACATGCGCTGTAGCATGCACAACCACACAAAAAACGCGCTAGTGTGGTCTAGCCCTTACTGATGCTGGCCATAGATGCTACGATCAGCAGGCCGTGTATGGACAGTCGGACAATATTTTTTCCTATTGGGCCAGTTGGAATTCTTTTTTTCAGCCAATCTAATCCCAAGACCAGCTGATTGCTCTACTATAATCTTACAGGGTTATTCAAAAAAAGTTCTTATCATTAAAAATGGTGCTAATTTTGCCCCAACCAATCAGATGTTAGCTTTCAAATGTTAAATAACATCTGATTGGTTGGGGCAAAATTAGCACCATTTTAAACGATAAGAACTTTTATTGAATCTCCCTGTTAGTGTCTACAGCCAACTTAAGAATCCATTGTTGTAGTTATTCTTTTTTATATCCCCAATATTGTTCTTTTAGTGCCTTCTATAGGTGGAGGCATATTCCTACACTAATCAGCTAGGTCCTGGTTAGATTTTTTTTTGTTTTTTCATGATGGTACATTTAAAGGAGAACTAACTTATTTTTTTTAAATCCTAATGTGAAATCTTTTCTCCTCAGAACACCTATACATTTGAAGATTAATCTCATGTGAGTACACGTGAGAACCATATTCTAAAAGTAAGAAGGTTTCCATGTTGTACAAGTACAACTCACAGCCCATGTAGTCTTCAAAGAGCCTTGTGAGCATGTGCACTTATTGGACATGCTCCCTGTATTCACTGTCTTTATGCACGAGTATTTTGTACAGATGGCTCTACAAAAATATAGAAACATTGCAGTTTATTTACCAGCCAGCGTGAATTGCATACAGCCATCCTCGGGCAATACAAAATAGTCCCATAGGAATCCTCAAACAAAAACTAAGCTTGGGTGCACATCGTCTGGATAAAAATAGCAGTTAGCATCCATAAGTCATAAAACGATATACTTATTGGGCCTAGGCAAATACAAAAACACCATGCCTGATGCGTTTCAAACAAGGCTTTTCTCTTACTCATAGGCTCAATAGAAAGTAGTCAGCTGACTTTACTGACATTTTATAAATTCTGTTTCTACCAAAAGATAAAGCTACTACATGTACCCTTGTTCTTTGCATATGCTGTGGTGGCTCACCAGTTTAGGGTTGTGGGACACTGTTAGTTGCCCTGGATCTTAGAAAGAGGATTGATTGTTTGTTGTCAATGTTTGTTTAGTATTTGTTGGTTTTAAGAGTGTGATTACTTCTAAATTATTAAAACATCTGTCAACAGGATGGGAGACCCTCTATTATGCGATAAAGTATTTGATAATAATTTTCTAATAATCAAACTGCTAAGTCATAACCGTAATACTCTGTAAACACACATACAACAATATTTTATAGTTTTATATCTGCCTGATACATTTACATTGTTTATGTCAGTAGATGTCAGCCCCATTTATGTCTAATGCTGGCCATATACAACAAAACTTACCTCCTGATTGTCCCACTATGTTCGGACAGCCACCCTGTCTGGTCATTTTGAGGTCAACATGGTTTTAGAACAGACAGTCATAGGAAAATTGGGAGGTTCTTCAGATATCAGCACATTTAACAGACATACTGACATAACAACCAATAGGGAGATTCAATAAAAGTTCTTATTGTTTAAAATGGTGCTAATTCTGCCCAAACCAATCAGATCTTATTTAACGTTTGAAAGCTAACATGATTGGTTGGGGCAAAACTAGCAACATTTTAAACTATAAGAACTTTTATTAAATAACCCTGCAAAGCTGCCACAAAGTATTTTCTATATACTGTATAATAATGCTAGTTACACAAAATTAGTTTTTTTTTGGTGTTAGTGGTAAATATATTATATTTATAATATAAATAGTTTTGACTGATAACTGTTTTCATTTTACAGGAGCTTAGAAACATTTGCTGGGTTATTTAGTATGCACGTTATTGTTATAGTGGAAATAATGTAAAACCTCTTTTAGCTTATCCTTCCAGACTCCATGAAACTGCTTCCTGTGTATATGAACTGCTTGTTAAAGAATGAAGTGCTGATTGGCAGTCCTGAGATTCCCACTGATGAGCGAGCATTTCAAAGACAGCTGGTCATGTCCATGGATGTGGCGAGTTCTCAGTTGTTCTATTACCCACTGCTTCTGCCAATAGTAAGTAAGGTCAGACTGGTCCACACAGCAGAAAAAGCAATTTATATAGAATAAGGGCTAGGCCATAGTAACGCGTTTAGACATGTATGTATGTATTTTATTTCTTATATAGCGCTACATATTCCGCAGCACTTTACAATTATTTACTCAATTCACATCAGGCCCTGCTCCAAAGAGCTTACAATCTAATCACTTTATGTAATCTAATCACATGCAACCTATCAATATGTCTTTAAGATTTGGGGGGAAACTGGAGTGCTCGGAGGAAACACGTGCAAGCACAGGAAGAACATACAAACTCCTTTTATCCAAAGGTGGAATTGAACTCAGGACCTCAGCGCTGCAAGGCATCAGTGCTAACCACTGAGCCACCGTGCAATTCGATTGCCTGATAAAAGGCGCATGCTAGTTTTGGCCAATGGGTCTTGCCACACTAGACCCTTTCCACTGCTGTCCCTTGCACTGTGATCCGCTTATCCACCTGGATGCATATCATATACCAGGATTTTTGCACAGAGCACTCCAATGGATTTATCGAATCATACAAGCCAAACATCAATGCACCGGCCATCGTCAGGATAATCACTCTCACAAAACACCACCTCAATCTCCCCATATGCAGAACTGGGAACCCATCCCAGTGCACCAGATGGCATCATTAACTCTCTCCGTGCTCTAGTAATATGAGAAACATATAAAAGCAATTCATTATAAATACACAATATGGGGCAAATTAAGTGAAAGGTCTAAAATAACAACATGAGATGCAATATGTACAGTGTAAACAGCAACATTGTAATATATAGCAGCTTACAGGTAGCATCAAAATGCTACATACAAATGATTAGCTGACTCTCCATTACAGCTAAGAACAGTTGCTCATCCATATGTACAGTATTACACTTGAATCAAAAGACCAGGTTTTCCTTACCCTTCTCTGTTCTAAAGGTACAATGCCAAGACCTGTTATTTAAAGGGAAAGTGTCGTCTTCATATACTCTGAAAAGAGCTCTAATACCTTCAAACAAGCTTTGAATATGCTTGTCTTCTCTGGATCTAAAGTTATAGTCTTGTAAATTTACACCCAGATCCTGTTCTGTCCTGTCTGTCTCAGTCTATGTGACAGTCAGATAATAATCAATCTTTTCTGAAACTAGTTACAGACCTGCAACTATTTTCTGTCCAATCCTATACCTATGGACACCTTAGGGTGACAAAGGGGTTTTCTTTTCAGGTTTGTAGCTACCTTTAAAAAAGAGCTTTTGGAGTGGGGCTTATTGTGCAGCAGATGATGCTCTGTCCCAGGTATGGGGCAGAACAATGGTGCTGGTGATGTCACAGTGCTAGCAGAAAGCACCATTATTCCTGCTGTAACTTTGCATAGATTGCAACTAGTAATTTTAAAGATAGGAATGTGCTTTTTTTTTTAAAAAAATATTTTTATTAAGATCAGAGATGGGGGTTTACAGAATGCAGAAAAGGGGGGAGTATTTGGGGTATACATTTGTATGAATACAGTTATTAGCAGAAAGCAAAGAAAAGGAGAACAGTATAATAACATTCCTGCATTGATTTTGTCTTTGTGTATTCCCAGGTGGTAGTTGGTAGATAAGTTATACATAGGAATAACAATCAATTATTATATTGACTGGTTCTTAGGTGTTTATTGGTCCGCATCTCTAACCTTGCGGTTATTTTTTATTATTTATTTACTTAACCTACCGCAAATAAGTAGCAGGCTACTAACATTATCGAACTTAATTAAACTATTGCCTAGGTTGACTTCACAGTGATACTAACAGTTGTCGTTGTTTTCCAGTCGCCAGGGGTCGGGTAAGATTGTGGTTCAGATGGTTGGGAGGTGGAGGGGGGAGTAGCGCACGGGTTGACTTGTGTGAATATTTATGGTAGAGATTGGAGGGTTATTGCTCAGGGTTTGTTCTGTGTACCATACCGTTATATGGAAGCAGTCATGGATATTTTGTTTAATATGTGTTGGTAGAATATCAGTGAAACTTTCCCACAGCTTAAAGAATTGGCTGACTTTGTTTTCTCTGTCTAACGTTGCTTCCACCCAATCCATTCGGAATAAATATGATGTTTAGTTTTGAATAGCTTTATGGATGGTGGGGTGGGTGTTATCCACTGTTGAAGTATGGTTTGAATGTTCTCTTTTTAATAAAGGACACTTGTATGGAGCCCACAGTCCCCCTTAAAAGGAGTTAATGGGCCTGGGCAGCACAGTATCTCATCCTCTTCTGTTTGCTCTCCTTATGATTACACCCAAGTTTTTTATGTACCTGTTCAAGGCATAATAATGGTTTAAACCTAAGGTTTCAGCTTTAAGGAGACAGGGAAGTGACTTAGGAAGTGGTTTCCTACATGGACCTCTTTCCAGGACCAGGTTTACATCTCAGGAGCCTATAGACACATCAAGTCTGGCACCCTTAACACCACTCTTTAACAGAGGCCACATCCCAAACTATGCCCCTTAGGTGACAGAATGAGAGCTTTTTTTCTTGCCCACTTTGTAGTTAATGGTTGTTATGTTTAAGGCAAACAAATATATTTTCTTCTCAATATTCTTATTGCCTCCATTTTATATTTTAACGGCATTTGAAACTGTATAATAATGTTGACAACATATTTATTTCTCCTTTTATCTAGCATACTGTGGATACAAAAAGCGATACACTCCCTGCCCCATTACGCTGCTCAGAGGAACGTTTATCTGAAGGAGGGATATTCCTGCTGGCCAATGGTATAAATATGTTCCTGTGGCTAGGACTAAGTTCCCCACCAGAGTTTATTCAAGGGATTTTTAATGTGCCTTCTTTTGCCCACATCTCCCCAGAAGCAGTAAGTATGTATGTATATATATTAAGCAAGACCCATGAATATCCTACTTTGAAAAATCAGTGCTTAGCTGTATCATCAGTTATAGTTAGTGTTAAGCTGTCATCAGAGGCACATGACTTACAGAAACGTATGCATACAAATAAAGGGCTTTCTTATTCTTTTATTTGGACATGGAACTCCTTGGAGGCTTCTAATATCCTTATATTTTACAAGATGGGGGTGCATTATTTACTATATTCTACATATAAAACACCCTTTGTGAAGCACCCCTGCACACTCACAATACATAAATGTCGGAAAGGAAAAGATAAACTACATAAAGTTTATATATTTATAACTTTTTTAAAACTGTTATTATAATATTTAGAAAAAAAAATATGCAGATTTCATATCTTTTGCTTTGCCCTGCTGTGGTCTGTAGTGAGCTGTCTTTTGGACATAGACATAGCGATGCAGTATCGTCCCATTATTGCTCCGTGTATGGTGCCTGCCGCCAAAATCTGGACAACCAGATTGGCATGATTTTGTTATGGGGATGGACAGAAATTTTGGCTGAACTACTGTATATTATCAGCCGCGATTGACCAATAATATTGATCTGTCTATGGCCACCATAAGTCTCATGTTAGACTGATGTACTAGCAAAACTAATTTTTGGCTTTTGTTTTCCCACACAGTTTGTTTTTCTTATGGATTTGCACTTTTATTATTGCAGACTTGCCTTCCAGCAGTGGACAGCCAGCATTCTAAGAAATTAAAGTCCGTTATGGAAGTCATTCAGAAGAGATGCCCATACTCTATGAAGGTGAGTAGTGTTAATGTTTTATGCATTTAAGAAGAGTTTTTTCCCCCCCTGGATATCCATAGCGGCAATTTCACAGCATATGAGAGTAAGGAAAGTCCTTTCTGAACTGCAGTGCATTTTAGCAGTATTGTGTTAATGCTAATGAGCTATACATATTCATGCAGAAACTGAGCAAAACAAAAAAGAAAATTACGTGGAAATAATATTAGAATAGAATGGGAATAATGACAATGACACCTACATTTGGAAAGATTTCTAGCTGATCATCTCTTACCTTATCCCTTTCTGTAAGTGTCAGCATGTGTATGACAAGCTTTGTCCCCCTCGGTAAATGTCAAGATCAAAAACCATTACCACCTGCAGTGTACCAAGCTGTAATGTTGCTGTTTGGACAATTGTCTGACAACATCAATAGCTTTTGTTCTGCTTCACATTTATATAAATGTTTTCAGTTGGCAGCATTTGGAGAGAACTGCAAAATACATTTATAATATTATCCACACTTTGTGCTTATTGTTTTGTGTGCCAATATTACTTTTTCAAGGAGGGATTGGATGGTATTTATTAAGGAGCAATATGACAAGTTGCCCTACCACTCATTTATGCGGGTGAAAAATATGTTTTCTTTATTTTGCAAAATATAAACCGTAGTCTAAAATATCAATACTGCTTTGAGGGGTGGATTTGCCTTTTAAATACAAGTGGGAAAAAAAACGTGACAACAAAGGAGTGATATCTGTATTTCTGAAACTTTACAAACTTAAAATGTGGGCAGCACATCACTGTTAGTATCTTTGGTCCTAATTCCCTGTGCTTTTGCTTTACAGCTAATACTGGTGAAGCAGAAGGACAAAACAGAAATGGCATTCCGGCAGCTGCTCGTAGAAGACAAAGGTCTATTAGGGGGAGCTTCATACATGGATTTTCTCTGTTGTGTGCACAAAGAGATTCGCCAGCTTCTTACCTAAATTATACACAAAACATTCCAGGAATTTATACATTAAACATAAGAAAATACCAAACTGATCTTCCACCATTGTCTGCTCATCTGTTAAAGACCATGATTTAGTTTATTCATGACATTCTTGACAAATGGACTCAGGTAAACATTGCATGTGTTATTTGTGCCTCCCATTAAAAAGATACCCAAAGTCCTATAACCATGAAACTAAAAAAAGTAAATAAAATCTGACCACAATCCAGCACCTTGTATCACTGCTTTATGCTTCTCTAAATTTATTTAAAAATGAAAAATACGGTAATCAAAAAGTTTTGATCAGACATAGAGCTATAACCAGAATGTAAAAATCATTGAGCTGTAACCAGAACTTAAAAACCATAGAGCTGTCGTAGTATTACACACACAGTGATTTTACTTAATAATAATAATAAACTCATTTATTTTAACCCAAGGCCCTTTACTTTTTAGAGTAAAAATACATCTCATTAATACAAATGAATCAAAATGAAAGAGAAAGGTGCTTTCATCATTACATTACAGTGTAGGTGCAATTAATGCTTCCTGGTTTTATAGAACACGTAACATTTATTGCTTTAGTTAATAAAGGTCTGATCACATAGCTGCCTTGTCAGTCCACAAAAACAAAAATAATATGATGTTTGTTTTTAACAGTTTTAAGATCTTAAACATTAGATAGGCAATAGAATATTTACAGGATTTTCATTCATTCTAAAGGATAAGCAACATTATGTGGGTATATATAAAATGCTCGTGTCAAGTTTAACTCTACATCTCCATTTTCACTTAGACTTTTGTCAATATTAAATCCAGATGACTTTCTATAATATGTTTTCTATTGGTCGTCATTTAGAATTTTAATTAATTTCAATAAAGGTTTAAGGAAACTCACTCTTGCTATTTGCCAGCTTACGAGAGAGGATTTCCTGTACACTATCGTACAGGATGTTCGGAGATCTTTTCAACCAAAATTTTAAGACAGGTCAGTCAATTCAATTATTTTAGCTTATTGTTTGTAGATATTGTGCCTTAAAAGGTAACGCTTAGAAACAATTTACTTTATATATCACATATTATCACCTAATATAAATGCAAAGGTTTCCGATAGTAGACAATTATATGTAAGATGAATAGTAGCCAGAGGTGAAACACTTTTGGTTCAATGTCCACAGTAAGGTTTTTTTTGTTTGTTAAAACTTAATTTTTTGTATTTTCCTGAGGTTGGTGGGAAAAAAATCCAGCTAAAATGTCAACTACCAGAATATTGTGTTTATAAAAAGTGTTCCCCCACTGCAATTAGTTGCTCCAAACCTTGATTTTCTTTTTGTGTTGCAGGAAGTACAACTAAAATTATTTTTTGCATCAGTTTGTGCAATGGGCTAACTATATTAAGTCTGGCCACTAGATGGCAGTGTTTTGCTTTAGGAAAGAGCAATTTTCTGCCATTTCTGGATAATTATTTCAGAATATGCAGAGATTTCATATTATGCAGTGGTAAATCAGGAAATCTTTACTCATTAATATCTGAAAAAAACATTGAAAGGGCTTCACAACTATTGGCAATATTCTCACCATTAATTCAGCATCTGTACTCCGCACTGGATATTTATATAACTGGATCCCGATCATTGCAGATTTTCAAAATACCATTTTTATTTTAGAATAATTATGTTTTATACCTTAATCTACACAGACATACAAATGCCTGCGCCCACATACAGTATGTTACACTTCAAAGAGGAAGTTCAGTGAAAAAACAATTAAATAAACTAATAATAAAATCTATATTATATCTACATTCAACATATCTTTATTTTTGTAAGATCAATTGATTTGCATACTATTTGCGATGTTTTGCTGTGATCAGTAGTGAGCAGCCATGTTGGTTCTGTACCAATCCTTCTTAGGAGCACATTTCCTTGAAACTGCATTTTCTGTCTGTTGTCAAGGACAAACATGCTCAGGTCTCTACTAATTAAAGGGCATGTCCATCCCTTCTTTAAAAATTTAATATGATGTGAAGGACCCCCCAAAACCCCTATGGGTGGTACTTACACTTTCTAAATATGTTCATAGGCTGAGGAATCAGACTAGAAATTCCACAATCCACAGCTGTGGGCTCCACCTCCTCTGCTGCTGCAACGTACCCTTTACTTTCTTGTGCAGCAGCAGTGGAGGCTCGATTGGTAATGACCATTGGCCGTGATGTCACTGTCACAGCGGAGACGTAAAAATGTGATACTTTGTGATATTATACTTTTTCTATGGACTAAGTTTATTTAGTAGTCAAGCTTTCGAGGGCTAAAGCTGAGACGGACGGCCTTAACAGGAAGCAGAAGGGAGCCGCAGTGGTGGATCTTGTAAGTCAGATATGGGGGTTTTAGGGGGGTCCTTCACATCATATTAAATTTTTACAGAAGGGGTGAATACGCCCTTTAACTAAATCAACCCAGGGACTAAGGCCATAATGGAGACTATTAAGGGTCATGCAAACAACATTTAGGTTCAGCCAAACCCGAATTCCACATAAATTACCCAGTTCCACCACATTGTCCCTGCCAACTTCTATTTTTACTGAGAATCGCCAGCCTCTTCTAGAAGGTTTCCGCCTCCTCTTAAAAGGTAATTTTTGAGCTCACACTAGAAACGAGGGTGTGGCTTAGGCAGAAGTAGTCAGTCATTGGCTGTATTGTAAACCATCACAGCCATGACCAATAGCTGCTACCACAGAAGATTGAAGTGGCAGATGATTATCAGTAGCCATAGATGTACAGGGACATTATGATGGAACAGGTTAAGTATTGTGTACTTAGGTTCTGGGGGAGTGGACTTGCCCTTTAAGTCTTTGCGGTCTTTCTTCTTCTCGTGGGAAATGTATGTGTTTTGTGACTTGTACAATACATGTTTTCGGCATGTGGGCAACTGAAGGGAATTGTCTTCTCTATTCTGGACTTATTAGAGCATACGGCAAGTTGTCTCTACATTCCAAAATGGCTGCTTACCGACCAGGTATGTATAATGGCGATATTGTAAAGTACTGATAGGGATCAGTATTTTACAACCACATTGTAAACTACAGTTGTGTTCAAAATTATTCAACCCCCACTAAAATTGAGTGTTTTGGCCAGTTTGACATTGATTTTGATCATTTCAGAGTCATCTTGTTTAGAATTAAATCAAAGAGACACTTGTAAATCAGACAAATATAACATAACATTTATAATGAAATAACCACAAATGTCTTTTCTGTGCTCACATCATTTTATTCAACCCCCCAAGTGACATTCATTCTTAGTACTTCGTACAACATCCTTGTCCAGTTATAACAGCTTTTAAACGTGAAGCCTAGCTTGACACAAGTGCTTGAAGCGATCTACGGGTATCTTAGCCCATTCTTCATGGGCAAAAACCTCCAGTTCAGTCACATTCTAGGCTTGCGCGCTGCAACTGCTTTCTTTAAAGGCTATGTCCACCCACAAATAAAAAATTTATATCATGCTCCCCCATGTCCCCCAGCCCCAACCGCTTGTTTAGTTTTTTTTAAAAAGCCCCCCAAACTCTTACTTACCTCCCCCCTCGATCCTCCGCCGCACTGCCGGCCCTCTGCTTGCGAGAATGCAAGCAGAGGGGCGGGACCGGAGTCGCGTCTGTGATTGGCTGAGCGGCAGCCAATCACGGACGCGGCTGCCGGTCAGTCAGTGCAGCGGAGGAAAGCGAGAGGTAAGTAAGAGTTTGGGGAGCTTTTTAAAAAAAAAAAACATGCGGTGGGGCTGGGGGACATGGGGGAGCATGATATTAAGGGGGATTTGTGCTAGGGGGAGGGATAGTAGAAACGGGAGGGAGAGGGAGGGGAGGGGAGGGGGGAGAAGGGCTGCAGCACGCATGGCAGGAATCTCCGGGAGGCCAGGTAGCAGGCAGTGTCCTATATGGACCTGCTGGCCTCCTGGTGGGCAGTTTTTGGAACTTTGGGGGGACTACAGGAGAACCAGATGGAGTGGGATGTGAGGTAAGGATTAAACTACACTACATGGTGGGGCCAGTAGTTGGGGGGATTATAGTTTTAGGGGTGGACATGCCCTTTAAGTCCCACCAGAGGTTCTCAATCAGATTTAAGTCTGGTGATTGCGATGGCCACTCCAAAATGTTCCAGCCTTTTATCTGCAACCATGCTCTAGTGGACTTGGAGGAATGCTTGGGATCATTGTCCTGTTGAAAGGTCCAAAGTCTCCCAAGCCTCAGGTTTGTGACGGACTGCATCACGTTTTTTTTCAATATCTCCTGGTACTGAAGAGAATTCGTGGTACCTTGCACACGCTGAAGCTTCCCTGTACCTACAGAAGCAAAACAGCCCCAAAGCATGATTGACCCCCCGCCATGCTTCACAGTAGGCAAGGTGTTCTTTTCTTTATAGGCCTTTTTCTTCCTCCTCCAAACATAGCATTGATCCATGGGCCCATATAGTTCTAATTTTGTTTCATCAGTCCACAGAACACTATCCCAAAACTTTTGTGGTTTGTCCACATGACTTTTGGCATACTGTAGTCGACTCTTCTTATTCTTTGGAGACAGCAAGGGGGTGCGTCTGGGAGTTCTGGCACGGAGGCCTTCATTACGCAGTGTGTACCTTATTGTCTGAGCTGAAATTTCAGTACCCGCATCTGACAAATCTTTTTTCAGTTCCTCAGCAGTCACACGAGGACTTTTCTCCACTTTGCGCTTCAGGTAGAGCACAGCAGTCAAAGTCAGCATCTTTTTTCTGCCATGACCTGGTAGCATTTCAACAGTGCCCTTTGCCTTGAATTTGCAAATTATGCTTCCTATGGTGTCTCTTGGTATGTTTAACATTTTTGCAACCTTCTTATAGCCATTGCCCTTCCTGCGAAGAGAAATCACCACTTCTCTTGTCTTCCTGGACCATTCTCTTGACTTCACCATGTTTGTAAACACACCAGTAAATGTCTAGAAGGAGCTAAGTATCACAGTCATTTTAAATCTGCCTAATTGCTGCTTATTATGCTTGATTGCTGCTCGATGACATCCACAATTGTTTTCAATACCTGATCGAAAACACTTGAATGTACCTCTGTTCTTAAGAGTGGTAGTCTTTAAGGGGTTGAATAATTGTGTCAATGAAGAAAATCACAAAAAAAACATTTAATACTGTATTACAAAAACAATTAATGTCATTTTAGTTGCATTTGGTTCTTTAAAAAGTCCTGAAGATTTCATTTTGAACACAATTACAAACGTACACTGAATTCCCTAAAACCCTTTACAGCATTGGGGGTTGAATAATTTGAACACAACTGTACACAGTTAAAGAAAGTGATGGATACATTGTTGTCTACACTGCTTTAAAAACAGCGCAGTATTTTGCAAGATATTGATACTTCAATGTGTCTGAGCATAAGAACATGCTTACCTTTAATAAAATTCATTGGTTTTATAGCTAGATTTTTATGAGTGGTAGTGAGCAAGACTTCTCTTTTTTCTGACCAAGGTTGGGTGCAGACAGTGATTGCTGAAATCATTAGTTACTCGGACCTCTACCAACATGAGTGATTTTACTTGCGTATGGAGATAATTGAATAAATGGTTCGGCCTAGCAGACAGTGCTGGTGCTAATTATTTGTTTGCTTTATACTATGCCTTCAGATGCCCAGTGGTATTTTATAAATGAAATCAAGTGATTTTTTATTTTTGTTACTAAGATCTCCTCTTGGCTCCCTTTGTCACATGTATTGAGGTTGCTTCTTTTGTAATATGCAATGTAATTTCCAATAACTAAATGCAAAGTAATAAAAAAATTAATTTATTAATGATGCGTCTTTACTAGATACCGAGAAACATCACAGCCCAGCAATCTATTCTTATACTTGCTTTCAGTTTTAACAACTATTAAAAAATAACAAAATACAAAGAATATCAACGTGGGGCAAATCCCCCTCTATGTGGCCCTCCGCGTCCTCTGAAATTTCCTCTGTCTCCCCTAAAACTTCCTCTGTTCCTTTCTCTTCCTCTTTCTCCACGGCCCACAGATGGTCCACCTCTCCCTCCACCCCTCGATGCACCAAATCCACGATCAGACTTAGGAGGGGGAGTTTTGGGACGCAGTCTCTCAATCTCCTCTGTGCATCCAGTGAGTGTTGAATTAGGATTGCTAAAGTAAGAACCGTAAGTCTCTGAATTAAAGTTGCTATTTGTAAGTGTAGGTCCAACGGTAAGCCAACCTTTGAAATAAACAAAGGAAAAAGTAATTAAGAAAAGGAATGACATTTTCAGAAAGAGGACATTATATAGCAAAGCAATCTGCTATAATTTTGATTTCAAGGTAAAAGCAAGTATTAAATTATTATACTTTACAAACTTATCAAGTAGCTTTTTAGCTTAAAGGGTATCTCCACTGAGGAAAAAGCATTTTTTTTTGTTTATTTTAAAGTACACCATCCCCCAACCCTCCCCCTACCTTTTTTTCTCCAGAATTCCCTTTCGTTTGATTGCAGCAGCATGGGAAAGTTGTGCAGGTTCCTGGGGGTGTGTCTTCCCCTGTACTGAGAGTGCTGTCACTCAATGTGCATCATCATGGTAGCAGACACACCCACTTGGCTGCAGTAAGAAATCTCTCTAAGTTCATTTTTACAGCTGATCATGCAGAGAGAGACAGGGGAGAAAAAGTTAAAACCCTCTTCCCACACTACTGTAAGTAGGGGGAACTTTGTTGCTTTTAATAAAGATTTTTTTTTGTGTCTAACTCTGAGAGGGATGGTTGAAAAATTGATCAATGATTGATTTCATAGGGGATGCTGGGAATATGAGGCAATCTGGTATGGGAGGGAGTGGGAGAGAGAAGAAGATAGTACCTGATTACTCCATTAATTAGTGAAGTCAGCAAGCTGCTGTGATGGTCATGTGATTATTCCTCCATTAATCAGTGAACTCAGTAGCTTGAAGTGTGTGTGTGTGCAGAATCGACCAACCAGTCAGATCACACAGACAGAAGTCCCGACGGACCCTCTCACGTTCTGCGCATGCACTAAAGGAAAACGCGCGTCGGACATTTCCCATGCAGGCAGTCACTGAAAGTGGGCGGACCTGCACCATCCACAGCGTTCTGGGGAAAACTCATTGGATTTCTTCTAAACTACTGCTCAAAGACACAGGATACTGCAGGTACATATCCACCTTACACATATCTATCCTTACAACCCAGGTGACTTATCAGTGGAGATACACTTTAAGGGTATATTGATAAATATGGCTCTATACCTCTAAAGGATTAGTTTGATCTCCTACAGTCATATTTATCTTTAGCTACAGACCCCCAACCAAACTGCAAGTCTCTATACTTTTTCTTCGAAAATACCTTTTTCCTTGATGTCCCTGAAATCCATTAAAAGAGTTTGTATAGCTTGAAGAGGTGGTGCCAACCTATGCAACAGGCGATGACAAAAGGACATTTCAGAAAGAGGTATGTATGGCAGATATGCAGTTTGCATGTGGGGGGATTGAACCTGCCTTTTAAGCTTGTTATACAGCCAGAACATTTTGTGGGAAATGACAAGTAAAATCTTCTCTCTGCTTGATGTTACAATCAATTCTGTGTAATGTTGAATCAGTGTTTGGCACGTTTTAATGCCAGTGGTTCTGATCACATGAATTGGCCATAGAGACATAAAAGCACAACTTTTCTTCTTAAGTCTGCCCACTATTCCTTATTCCTTGGATTAGTTGGGTAACACTCTTTCCTGGTATAAGACTATAAAAGTACCTTCTGTTACCATTAAAAGCAAAATATTTGTGTCTTGCAGTTGTTTAGCGTTTCCAAGATTCAGAAACATTTTACAATGAATGATTTATCTGTAGATATGGTATTAGAACAAAGCAATAGAATAGTTCCACATCATCTTGATTCAAATATGTGTTTATTCAAACGTAACATTTCAGTGCTAGTGGTGCAGACAGTAAATATACATTTATTGTCTGATGACGGTGCTATGATAGCATCGAAATGTTACGTGCACAACTAACCATGGTGGATTAGTAGCACCCAACAAACAAACACATTTCTAGAACATCTAAAATGCAGAGGAGTGCAGGGAATTTATTAACTTGGTATTGGAATATTCTACCCAGGGGTGTAGCTACCATGGTAGCAGGGGTTGCTATTACTCAGAGGTCACAAGTTTCTACTCTCCCACAGATACAAGGCAGTAGCCACTATAAACAACACACAAATTATGCATTCCAGTCATTATATCCAGTTTGTAAGAAGTTTGCTCCAGTACTGTGCCTTTTTTCTTTTAAATCTGCCATACAACACTTGTGGCAGGTGTGTGCATTACTTTTCTGAAACAAATGCAGATGCCCCAAAGCTTCTTTTTGTAAATTTTTAAGCAGCTCTCTGTAAATCCCGATCATTTTAAAAGTCAATAGGGGGAGTTCATTGACCACATAGAATCCCAACACTGCAAGAATTGTCATACAGCACAAAGGAGCTGGGTTTTCCATGTTGCCCACTGCTTATATAAAATATAAAAATATAAATAATTATTGTGTTCAAATACTATTAGTTTTAGAGCCCTAAATGTTTAATACACCAGACAGCTTGACACACATTCCTTAACCAGTCACTGCTTTCTCGGCATGCTAAGTAAATACTTACATTTTCCTCTGGGAATAAGCTCCATATTTCATCTCTTCTACAAGTGTAGAATTTAACTGTGACAGCTATAAAAGGCAGGAGGCATTTACAACACTGATGCAAGATCCAAGGCCATAGAAATATGTCTGCATTAATGAAGGCAACACTTAAACATGTTACACCTTCTCCCCCAGAGCACTATATAGCGTACACAATTCCTAATGAGGATTTTGGAAAATGACATTTACAAGGTTTTTATAAAATATATTGTATCCATAGGTGGACTCTGGAGCATACACACACTGCTGTGAGCACCATTAGAATGTACAAAAGTGTTTCCAGAAACCAAAAATACTTGGTAAATGGCATACAATACTGGTTATACAATGCTCCTACTGTAAAGACAATTCCCTTTAAATAGATGAAATTGTAATCTTCTGCAGTTAGCATGTGGCCTAGTTTATAGCCTCTGGCTGTTGCATAAGTGATTCCACTGGGTTTGCTGTGTTACAGGAAGCACACAGGCCACTGGTCCAGACCATAGATGCATCAGCATTATTCCCTACTAACAAATTATTTTTTTTTTAACCCAGTGTAAACATGCCAAGTCCTACTTAAAAAGGACAACCTTCAAAGAAACATCATAATTTTTTTCCTGGTTTAGCCTGGTTTTGTGTACCCAGCCTAAGAATTTCAAATGATACATGTTTTAAGTTAAAGGGGAAGTTCAGTGCAAATACATACAATTCAGTGTATACATACAATTTGCATTTTGTCTGTGTATAAATAAATGCAACCAAAATACTGACTTCCTGTTTGCAGGACCCCTAGTAGAGACTGTTATGGTCTTGCCCTAGACCCAGCGTCTGGGGTGATTCAATTGCTCAGTAGAGATCTGAGCATGTTTGACCCATCCAACAGCCAATCAGTAGAAATTACTGTTAGGAACATTCCAAGGATGTGGTGCATCCTGGGAAGAAGAAGGACTGTTAGAACCTGACATGGCAGCTCAATAAATGTCAACAGCAGGGAACAGCAAAGGGTATGAAACCAACTGATTTTTCAAAATGGAAGAGAATATGTAGAATAACTAAGTAAGCATTACAGAAACTAACAATTTAACAAATACTGATAATTTCCACTGAACTGTCCCTTTTAAAAATCTAAGTTAAAACATGTCTCATTTGAAATTCTAAAGCTGGGTACACAAAAGATTTTTCTGAAAAACCGATCAATATTTCTGTGTATCTGTCGGTCGGGATGGAAAATCTGCCCCATGTTTGTTGTTGCCGACCACCCATGTCTGTTAGGCGATGAGACATGTTGGTAAATCAACGCTGACCGCATTGCATCCAATCAATTCTATAACCCCACCTCCTTTCCAAGACACTGGTTAGGTAACCAATTGACTGGAAAACCAAGATAAATAAATTCTTGGTGACAAAGTGTGCCAAAGCAATTATTACACTAAAAAATAATAAAGTGAATTTGCCCATTAGATCAGATTTTTATTTCAATTGTTGAAAAAAACATCATATAGCAGGTGTTAAGTAATAAAATCAGGTGCTGCCAACTGTTATACCTTATTAGATTAAGATAAGCACAACTTAAAAACAAATATTACAGTCTTTAAAATTTGATGTATAATAAGTGACCACTTACCAACATGTGAAAATGCAGCAAAAAAAAAAAAAAAAGACATTACCTGGTCTTATTGTGCTATCCCTTCCGAAAAGGTGAAGACGACGTCTTCCAAGGCAAAAATGTTCAATGATATGAAAAATCTCAACTGGCTTTTCAATGTTTCCAATTTCAGGTTCTTCAGTTATAATAAGGTCAATGTCAACATTTGCATGAATGAAATCCCCATCTGTACTGCGATGCACTGTTCCTCTGATACCCATAAGGCAATGCTCCTAAGTAATAATGTTAATATGCTATTTAGCTTATCAGTTACACAGTATTTGGGCTAATTTGCAATTCCTTTACCTTTAATATACTTGTTTTTTATTGAATCTGAATTTGAAAATGCACCAACTAAAGTCCTTAAGACTGGATGAAACAAAGGCAACCAGGTTATAGAGTTTCCTTGACTAATGCTATGTATACATAAGCAAACTCATACTCGGCAAGGGCAAATATAAAATAAAGCTGTTACTGGTGAACGAGCAGATTGAGATTAGATACGGCCCTTCCATCATATAATATTACATGTCCAATGTAGTGCTAGCTCTGCATATTTAAAGTGACAAATGCTGTATGTCATACATTGCACTTGGCAGTCTGGAGGCAGTCAACAGCTGGCTCATAAACATTAACTATATATTGCAAATCATGTCTGATCCACCTGAACTGGAAATAAAACATTAAGGTGTTTTGGGCTTAAATTATCCTCCATGATCCTGATAAACTACTGTTGGGCAACATCAGCTCAATTTACTTTAAACTTCTCTATAAAGAATGTGTTAGGTTAGGTGCGTGTATGATTTTGTCTTGGCATATTGGAGACATTCCGATTTTATCCATGTGCGACAGTAGTCGCATGTGCCTGTCTAGCTTAAGACTGCCATTTGGTGCTTCTTAACTACTGGTGTGTATAAAATTGATACATTATAGGGAAAGGGCATAAGCCAAACTAATATTCTACATTATTATTATTAAGAATAAACAGAATTATTTAAATAGTAATTTAAATAGGCAAGTCCACCCTCTCAACAACAATTTATATATAGGTTAAAGGGTATCTTCACTGGTAAAATTTGGTATTCAGTTTTATTGAGGAACGGGAGGTAAAGGAGCTGTGTCTTATCTCCCGTTTCTCAATAAAACCTGCAGGAGCCGGGAGAGAAGGTAAGGTACTTACCCGATCGCTCGCTCCTTCTGATGGACACTGTATTCTATGCGCATCGCACTAGAATACTAAGTCCATTGGGACCGGTCAGGTACCTTGCCTTCTCTCCTGGCTCCTGCAGGTGTTATTAAATAACGGGAAGTAAGACACAGCTCTTTTACCTCCGTTCTTCAATAAAACCGAATACGAAAATTTTCTTTTTACCAGTCGAGATACCCTTTAAGGACTTCCTCCAACCCCCCCATTTTCCATTATACTTTCCATTCCCAAAGTTGGGTCTAAAGTTACTTACAGACCGCAATTCCTTGCCAGCATTGACACAACACAATAGACAGCTTCGGGAATACAACCGATTGTTCATAGGATGGACATGCCTTTAACAGAAAATTCTCTACAATGTATTTTGGTATTTAGTATTCAGAAAGAAATTGAAGAAATCAAGTCAGAATTCAAAACCACTAGCATGGCTTTTATACATGCACGGCATGGTCTGTTATTTCTTTTTTTTTTACTTTTAAAAAAGGTGAGGGCGGGGTTGCGCACGTAATTGCTGAGCAATAAATTAATATTACATTTTAACTTTGACTGGATTTAAATGGCACCTGTTTGGATAAATATTGCTAATGGTACAAAGACTCAGGTTATTACCATTTTAACTGTTTGCTTAGGCCTGGCTCATTTGTTATACAAGACTTTGAAATAAGATTTGAAGTAAGATTTTGATTACACTGTGCTTTTCACATTTTGAACATATTTGCTTAGAAGCATTGTTTTACTCTTAAATATGCCAAACTTAAAGGATAAGAACACTTTAAAAATAAGTTCAGTGTAATTTGAAGCAGCAGCTTAAACTAGTCATCCCCCCCCTTTTTTTTCCCTAGCTCCTTCCTGAGCCTACTTGGGCTGAAGGAAAGTTCCTGACATCTTGGTTCATCGGTTAAGTCTTCTTAGCTCCACCCTCCATGATTTGCAGGTTCTCCTTCTATAGGTGGTCAGGAAAAGCAGCTTTTGTATGCTCTGGGCGCACCCGTGTACAGCATGGCATGGCGTGCTGACATCATGCGCACACAAGGCTGCTTTTCCAGACCACCTATAGAAGGAGAACCTGCAAATCACGGAGGGTGGAGCTAAGAAGACTTAACAGATGATCCAAGATGGGCTTAACTTTCTTTCAGCCCTAGTAGGCATAGGAGGGAGCTAGAAAAAAAAAAGGGGGGGGGGGGGGGGGGGTGATTAGTTTAAACTGCTGCTTCAAATTACACTGAACTTATTTTTAGAGTGTACCTATCCTTTAAATTACTATTTAGAAAGAAAAAAAGATTTTGATTTTTATATCGGACGAGACACAGTTTTTTTTTGTGGATCCAGAAGGAATGGTGCTACCAATCCCTATGGAGTAAAATATTAAGGAGTGTAACACAGCATGGTAGGTATGCCAGGAACTGACAGAAGAGACTATGGGTAGGAGACCAGAGTTCCCATTGGTGTCATCAGTAATATGACTAACTTACATGAACCACTGTTCAGAGAAATAAAAAGAACATTTCTACTGGATACACAAACTATTGTGAGGATGATCTTGATTTAACTATACAAATCAGTCATCACAAGTGTTTTGTTTCTTGAAGCTGTTTTTATTCATATCCATTTGTCAGTTATACCGTATATACTTGAGTATAAACCAACCTGAGTATAAACCGAGGCACCCACTTTAACCTTTAAAAAAAAGGAGTAAAAGTGGTTGACTCGAGTATTAACTGAGGGTAGAAAACAGGACCACAACTGCCTTCTGATTCTGTATTGTTTTGAGGCTTTAGTTGCCCTTTAAATGGACAGCAGAATTCCCATACAGTAGTCCCATACAGTACTGCAACTAAAGCCTCAAAACAATACAGAATCAGAAGGCAGCAATAGATACCATCCTCCTTCTGATTCTGTATTGTTTTTAGGATTTAGTTGTCCTTTAAATGAACATCAGAAGTCCCATACAGTAATAGACATACTGTATTTGGCTATTACTGTATGGGAATTCTTATGTCCATTTAAAAGGCAACTAAAGCCTCATTCCTTGCCAGATGTTTGGAAACTACAACTCCCAGCATGCTTTAGTTGCTGGGAGTTGTAGTTTCCAAACATCTGCAGTGGCAAAGAATTGCCACTGCAGGAATTACTCTATTTCTCCCCCTTCCTTCTGAAAGCTCCAGTTGCCTACTCCTACCTGCTCTACATGTTCCCCTGCATCCTGCTCTGGTTCCTCTTCTCTGCTCCGGGGGCCGCATGCTCCACATTCCTCTGCTGGCTGACATCACTACTTGGCGCCACCCTCACTACTCGGCGCCAAGTAGTGACATCAGCCAGCAGAGGATGCGGAGCGTGCAGGCCGCCGGAGCAGGTAAGTGCTTGACTCAAGTATAAAAAGAGACTCAATTTTCAGGCTATTTTTTTTATCCTGAAATTCTCTGTTTATACTCGAGTATATACGGTAAATTAAATCTAGAAAGATGATTTGATATTTATCTTCTTTATGTAGGTATCACACTATTATATTTCATTTGATATTTATTTTTATTGTGCGATATATGTATGTGTGTGCCTGCCATCTATGGGTAAACCAAACCAAAAAAATAAATTGACTACATCTTTAAGCAGAACTTCCATGTTAGGGTTGTTTCTGCTGGGTCCTAATCTACTTGCCTTTTATGAGCTGCAAGACTCTGCTGTGTGCGTAATACAGTGTTTTTTCTTCAAACATTTGGCATTTTTTAATTGGTATTTATTTTTCAATTATAAATTAAGTCTACAGAAAGATTACTTTTTATTAAAAGGTATAATGAGATATTAGGTGATATTATATAAAAATAATTAAAGCCCTTATACCTTAGTCCTCTGAAAGATAGCCTTAGGGTCCAAAGTCTTTGTTTTTCCAGGATTGTCTTTATTTGTTTTAATCCAGCAAATGTCTTCTGATCTTCTAAATCCCCATTTGCGCAAACACTACAAAAATTATAGAAGAATGTTTTGGTTTTTTTTTTAAAAAAAAAGCTTCATCATGTTCATAAAAACAATGTTAAGCAGGTATAAGGATTTGCCAAGGGCCAGTAAGTCTTGCACCATAATCATGTCAGGACGTACACTATTTCAGATTTTGCTCCAGGATAAACCTACTCCTCTTGTCAAACAGAATTTAATGAATGACAGTTGGCATTTACCCACAGGGGCTCATTTACCAAGAATCTGCAGTATTATTTTGAGTCTGATTCCCAATATTCTTGCCAAATACCTCGGTTTACTCCCACAAGTCTGCATTATTTCTGCCATAAAGGGAATTAACATGAGAACCTTTAAATAGCCTAATGCAGAGACAAATAAAAAAATGATTAGCGACGGCTACTAATGGCCATCTAAAGAGCTGAATATGAACCACAATATGAACTACAGCCACTGGGTGTTTTGCACACACGGTGATGATTATCTTCATGTAACTTTTTGTCTAGCATTACATACAGCACTTTCAAAAGTAACTGCATTTTTAGCCTATGTTGGTAACCAGTGCACCCGCTTTAAAAATGTGTAGACTCCCATAGGTTGAGACTATAAGAACACAAGTATTTCGTAAATAAAATAACCATTGGAAAGGCTGGTTTATCTACCATTTTTTAACTGGTTTTGGTAAAAACACCTTGATAAAGAGAAAAATTTAGGAACCAGGGGTGTCCCCTTTCCCCACTTATTTTTTTACTATGTACAGAGCCCTTGGGCAATGTATGTCTGTAACCACTGGGGTACAGATAGGAAACTCGGTATGCGATTGCCCTCTTTGCGGATGACACGCGGTTTATAATCACTAAATCACAAACCTCTCTACCGCACCTCTGCTCCAACTACAGCTGTTTGGAGACCTGTCTGGCTTTGAAATCAGCTACTCTAAATCAATTATATTGCCTACCCACATCTCTCCCTCAGTCAATAAACTATTACAGCTTAAAGAACAATTAAACTCACCTTCCTTCCGCTCCTCTTCCTTAGTCAGTACTTTCTACCCAGGGTGAGGACCTGAACCGCTAGGTCCTCACCCCTGGGTTCGCTTAACTTGCGGAATACTTACTTACACACTGCTCCGGTAGGCTCTACCCCCTCCTCTCCCTGCGCGACGAGGCCAATAGGAAGGCACACTCGTCGTCTTCTTATAAGCCTCGTCGCCGACAGGGAGGAGGGGCCGGGGCTCACCGGAGCAACATGTAAGTTAGTATATGCCGCAAGTTAAGCGAACCCAGGGGTGAGGACCTAGCGGTTCAGGTCCTCACCCTGGGTAGAAAGTACTGACTAAGGAAGAGGAGCAGAGGGAAGGAGAGTATAATTGTCCTTTAACTTTGCCTTTAAATGGAACCACTCACACATATTTGGGGAAAAAAATGTGTGCTGATCCATAGAATCTATACTCCACCAACTATTCCCCGCTACTTAAAATAACAAATTGCCCAACTAAAACAATAGAAGCCCTCTATCTCTCTGTTCTGCAAAATAAACAGTATTAAGATGACGACTCTGCCCAGGATATTATAGATTTTTAGATCCCTCTCAATTGTATTTAAGCCAGCGGATCCAAGACTACTCCAAACTAAAATCACTACATTTCTTTGGAATGACAAAAGTCCACGAATAAAGGCAAAAATACTCCAAAGGCCTTAAACGTTAGAGGGCGCAGCCCTTTCTTCCTTGAAGCATTTTCTGGCAGATAGAATGGCAGTCAATGCAGCGATACAACAGAACAGAAATACCACACGGGCATGAACTAGACCAAAGCTCCTACCTCATACCTCCAACCCATACTTAAAACACATAATCAAACTTTGGCACATTACTCTGAAAAACTACTAACTAGGAGGGTCCCCATCTCTGATGACCCCCATATGGAAAAAAAACCCACGTGTGGAAGGCATGGCTGGAACGGAACATATTTATAGTGGGAACATTTGGCACCGGCAGGAAATATTCTCCAATGGAAAGTAATTTATATATCACTTTGACTGATAATGGATGATGGAAACAGTAGTACAACCACCAACAGGACAATTTTAAAACAGTTACTAAGGGCTAGGCCACACTGCTGCGTTTTTTTTTGCGTTTGCGATTGCGCTTGCGTTTTTAAAAAAAAATTTTGCGCTTGCGTTTTTAAAAAAAAAAAAATTCTTCTTATTGAAGAAATCGCAAGCGCAAACGCAACAAAATCACACATGAAATCGCATGCGATTGCGATTGCATTTGCGTTTCAGTGTGGCCTAGCCCTTAATGGATATAAAAACAGCATAGCTTGTGGCTGCAATGATTATGTAATAACAGCACATGTGTAAAATCATCTTCGTTAATAATGAACTACTAATCCCAGCATCCTTTACAAGAAAAAGTGATTTACGATGTAAAAAAATGCATTTTTTTAGCAATGAAAAGCATATATTTATTGCCAAATAACCGAACTACAGGTCCCACCATCCTTTACCACCTGATTAAACGCATACTGTATATACCCGAGTATAAGCCGAGGTACCTATTTTTACCTGGAAAAATTGTAAAAACTGATTGACTCGAGTATAAGCCGAGGGTAGAAATTAGTTGCCCTTTAAATGGACAGCAGAATTCCCATACATGAATCCCATACAGTAATAGCCACATCCAGTACCAGTAACCCCCAATTCCTTGGCACGCCAGATGTTTGGAAACTACAACTCCCAGCATGCTTTGTTGTTGGCAGTTGCAGTTTCTAAACATGTGGAGTGGCAAGGTTCAGTAAATTTTTAATTAAGCTTACCATAATTTACAATTCTCCTGACCCCCATATAGTAAAGGGCACTCTGACCCCATATAGTTAAGGGCACTGTGACCCCCATATAGTAAAGGGCACTGTGACCCCCATATAGTAAAGGGCGCTCTGACCCCATATAATAAAGGGCCCTCTGACCCCCATATAGTAAAGGGCCCTCTGACCCCCATATAGTAAAGGACTCTCTGACCCCCATATAGTAAAGGACTCTCTGACCCCAATAGTTAAAACTGTCACCTGAGAGTTGTAGTTTCAAGCTGTCATTTGCACTGAACTAGCAGCTGTTTTTTACCCCAAACTGAGGAGACCCATCAGATTTACAGCATCCAGATGAGAAGTGACAGTGCTGATTGAGTCCAGCAGCCAGACTACAGGAAGCAGGAAGTGTACAGGTAGATCAGCTCCTGTAACTTTCTATGCAGGTTAACAGCGCCACCTACTGGTTACTATCTAAAATTGCAGAATTTGGAGCTAAATTAGGACTTGACCCGAGTATAAGTCGAGGTTAGGTTTTCAGGCTTAAAGGGCATGTCCACCCCACAAAACTATAATCCCCCAATACTGGCCCATCATGTAGTGTAGTGTAATCCTTACCTCACATCCCAGCTCCATAGGGTTCTCATGTAGTCCCCCCCCAAAGTCCAAAACTGCCCACCAGGAGGCTAGCAGGTCCATATAGGACACTGCCTGCTAGTGGCCTCAGGTAGATTTTTGCCATGCGTACTGCAGCCCTTCTCCCCCTCCCTCCCCCTCCCTCTCCCTCCCGTTCTGCTATCCCTCCCCCTAGCATAAAACCCATTTAATATCCTGCTCCCCCATGTCCCCAGCCAACCGGGTATTTTTATTTTTAGAAAGCTCCCCAAACTCTTACTTACCTCTCCTCTTTCCTCCAGCGAAGTGAGCTGCCGGCAGCCGCGTCCGTGATTGGCTGCCGCTCAGCCAATCACAGACGCGGCTGCCGGTCCCGCCCCTCTGCTTGCATTTCCTTGCAAACAGAGGGCCGGGAGCGCGGCGGAGGAAAGAGGGGAGGTAAGTAGAGTTTGGGGGGCTTTTTAAAAAAAAAAAATATAGCGGTTGGGGCTGGGAGCCCAGGGGGGACCTTATATCAAAATTTCCATTTTAGGGTGGACATACTCTTTAAAGCCGTAAAAATTTGACTTATAATTAACTTATAAAATTTGAGTATATATGGTAATCATATATGTCAGGGCTGGATAATTCATGCAATTATTTAGGAGCCAGCAACTTTATACCACCTAGAGTCCCATGAATGACATGTGACCCTCCCCCTTCCAACCTAGCTCCACCCATTACACAAATACTACCAAGCAAGGAATTGTACATTGAAAAATTACTTTGCCTCATTTCAATCTAAAAATGAATATTTTTTTTTGCTCAAGCTCACTCCCCCAGCTAGACTATCTGACTGTCTGTGTAGGCAAGCATACTCCATAATCCCTGCGAGGCATCACTGGTAGAGGGAATTTCCAACCATGCAGTTCACGTACTAACGATCACCATTCCAGCAACAGCAAAACTGTAACATAACAGATGAGTTTGATACACGCGATCGTTACTTTAAAGATACGATTAATTAGATTGGATCGTTCAAAATATTGATTCTATATATGATGTTTTTTTGACAATGTTGAGCAGTTTATTGTAAAAACAAGGGGAAATCTACAGACAGAAAGATAAATATAGAGAGAAGTATAGATGGACAGACAATTTGAGATGTTTGGGGGAGTTTGAGATCCCTTTCCCATTACAAATTTGGGCCAGCAGACATTCCCATTACCAATAACTTTCCCAGTGCCAGCAAACTTCCCCATTACCATTAACTTTCCCAGTGCCAGCAGACTTTCCCATTACCATTAAATGTCCTAGTGCCAGCAGACTTTCACTTACCATTAACTTTCCCAGTGCCAGCAGACTTTCCCATTACCATTAACTTTCCCAGTGCCAGCAGACTTTCCCATTACCATTAACTTTCCCAGTGGCAGCAGACTTTCCCATTACCATTAACTTTTCCAGTGCCAGCAGACTTTCCTATTACCAGACTTTCAGGCAGGGTGGAGAAGGGGGCGTGATGTCACAAGGAGGCTTGACCACCATTCTAGGGGTGGTGGGAGGTGGGGTTGGGGAGGAGTTATTGGTGTTCCTGGGGCATTCCGGAGGGCATGGCCACTGAAATGAGGTGTGACTTGGGAGAAGAATCAAGTCTCCTCTCAAGTCTGGGAGTCTGGAGTGGTCTCGCGGGTGTGTGGGAGACCACTCCAGAATGAGGGAGACTCCCGCGAGATGTGGAAGGGGTGGGACACCTGCATTACCAGTAACATTCCTATTGCCAGCAGACTTTCCCATTACCAGTAACATTCCCATTGCCAGCAGACTTTCCCATTACCAGTAACATTCCCAGTGCCAGCATAATAGGAAAGGGATCTCCAAACTGCCTCCAGTCACAAAGGCTGCTTGTTTTAAAAAACGGGTAACAGCTTTTATTTCCCTGTGTTAGATCTGCTCTCCTGTATGTTTTAGCTGAGCTCCTATTCCCCCTCCACCTTTTTCCGTTTGCAACATTGTTGCAGAGTACGGTGTGATGAACTCTGCTCAGCCAATTCAGCAATAATGTTGCAAATGTTCTTGCTACAGAACATAGTGAAAGGGAGGGGGAATAGGAGCTCAGCTAAAACGTACAGGAGAGCAGTTCTAACGCTAGTAAATGAAAGCTACAACCCGATTTTAAACTCCCATTTGCCAGTAAACAATTTTCAGTCGCCATGGCGACCTGGCAACGGGGATTTGTCCAGCTCTGATTTATTTTGTAATGCATCCCCAACTTCAACATTCAGCTTTAAATAGGTAAACTAGGAAATGCATTAGGTAGGGCTCCCCTGCGTATGTCACACTACCTCTTGGAGGCAGAAACCTTTGGATGGTAAGACAGCTCCTACTCTTCAGTTTCCTGGCCTTTGGACTTGCACATCAAGAGAACTATAAGGAGCCGAGATGTAAGGTGAGGATTTTTTAAACTTCACAGTGGGGCCAGTAGTCGGTTAAATTTTTGTTTGGGGGGGGTGGACATGCCCTTTAAGTACATTTTGTAAGGCTAAGGCCACACTGCAACGTGCTCCCACGCACACATTAACGCTCATGATTGCGCATATGTTCCCAGTGCTGGAGATCACGTTGCAGTGCGCGATCTCCTGATGTTTCACAAAACAATTGCGTAAAAAAAAATGCGCATCGCATGCACTCCGATTAATGGATCGCACGCGCAGCACAGTCGCACACTAGTTTGGCCTAATCAATTGTGTCCCAATAGTGTGGTGGTCTTAATAGCGCCTCAGTGTTGCCTAGCCCTAAATACCACATTGTTAAGCAAAAAGTACTGTGAATTAGCAGACAGACATAATTAGTGATAATTCGTTAAAATTACTATTTTCTAGAATTACACCACACAGTTAATATACAGATGGTAGTTTTGCAATCCATAAATTAAGCTTAGTGTAATTTTTTAACGTACATTTAATATTAAAATGTACTACGAAATGCAATGACAAGCTCCAACATTATACGTGTAACAAGTTATTTTGTAGTGTGGTGAATATATCTTGATTTTCAGTAAGTTCCCAGGTGTAAATTTCTAGAACTGGCTAATTGGCTACTGGGTTTTGTCCAGCCCTGGTTTGAGTTTTTTTTCTTTTTTTTGTAGATTATGTACTTTAATGTAGCAATATAAAGTTAAGTAATTTCATTTCAAGCTAAGTACAAATCAAAAATCCAATGCAAACCTACAGGTAACTGGCACTGCAGTGACCAGAAAATATAGGACTTTTATATAGGATTTTCCCAATATAATTATCCCCTCTAAATTATGAAAATGGTGTTTTCCACATTTATAAAAATATTTTTAACCTCACACCCTGAGAATTAAAACCTCAATAAACAGTTTTCCTAGGTAGAGACAAAGCTGTTCCTAGGCAAAGTACCAAAAGAAACATTTTAATTGAAAGAACTGGTACAACAAACCCCAATAGCACTGAAAGGGTAAGAAAACAACTAAAAGTTGCATTAATAGTCTTATAACTTTTAAATATAAATTCAAATAAAATTTAACATAAAACAATGTGCAAATCTATTTTTAGAATACCTTCAGTTGAAATGATTTCCACAGAGTATGAGGCAGTGCTGAAATTCAAGCAGCATGGAAAATCTGTTACTTGGAAACATGCAGAACTGATGTAATACATTCAGACTGCATTAGAAGGCAGCTGCCATAATGAATTAGTTTGTATGTTCCCCCAAACAAACCAAGCCTAACAGACATTTCTGCCTCCATTGTTGTGTAAATCTGGAGAATAATTTCTGTCTTTTGGACACAAATTATCCACCTGCATTAAATACTGCATAACTGATGTAAAATCATGGCTTTGTTCTGGGTCATATACAACAAGCAAGCATCTGCAGGTAGAATTGCCAACCCTAGATTACTATAATTAATGCTTACCATTCGGCCAAAATCTAGACCCTCCCCAGAGCCGCACCAAAGGAAAACAAAGGCCCTGGTTCCTGCAATACCTTCTATATCCAATTTCATGATCTAAATCAAAGAAAAGGGAAAAAAATGAAAGAGAAAAAAGTACCAGTACATTATACTAAAGACGCATTGAAATTTCATTGCAATCCCACAGTGTATATTAATACCCCAAATTCTTACACTTGAAGTAATGCACAAGAGCTGTGGTTAGAATGTGTAACAGATGGCTATTAATGAATAGGAATAGATAATGGTGGGAAAGGATAGTCCCCCAAACCTAGCAACTCAGTGCTTAAGGTTTAACACAGCCAGCTCTTTTCCAGTTTCCAACATTGGTTTTCCATAACTAAAGCTCAGGAAAATCTTTTTATATTTTCCCATATAAAAAGATGTTAATGGTAAGGGAAACAACAAGCATACTTCATCACAAAGTGGCGCAAAGTTGTGCGTTGTTCCGTGTTTGTGCATGCGATTTTGTAATTTAACATTATAGAAAAAAAATGGCACGTGCAAAACGCAAACGGATGCACAATTGCATCAGAAATTCCTGCAATTTCCATTCTAACCAAAGCCCAAAACGCGCTAGTGTGGCCTAGCCCTTAAAATGATTTCTAATCAATTATAAATGTGAAGTCCAGCTGTGTCTTTCACCTTATACTTAGCACAGGAAGATACAGTGTAGGATATCGGATATTTCTTCCCTGTCTTTTTGAATGAAATAGACTGAGCATGTCTATGCTTACTAAGCTAGAGAAGGAAGCAGTAAATACATGGATTTATGCAGTACAAAATAGTGATAAATTGCTGTAATCGTCATTTTCTAGGCCATAAATCAGGAAAAAAGGTGTTTGCCTGAAGCTCGTTCTTTATCACTCAAAGGTGATCTGATGATCATCTTTATGAATAAAAAAAAAATACACCTTTAAAAAAAATTCCTGGGGGATTCGGTCAAGTACACCACAGCATGATGTACCAATGCAGGCATTTGCAGTTAACACAGTGGATTTTTTCCACAGAACAGCACAGCAAATTACCAGACTTTGCCCCCGAGAAACACAATCACTACCTCTCATTCTCCCATACCGATGTTTAGAAAAAAACAACTAAAAGCCACATATATTTGTGTGCACTGATGCAAGTGGGTTACAGTTCTATTCAGAACATGTAAAAGGTCACTATTTAGTGGGCAATTTTATTGATAATGGAGGTTTGCGTAAGTCCGAACCTTCTTTACAGCTTTTTTTCAGAAAATCTCCAAAAATCAAAAATGTCTACAAAGAACTGCATTAGTAGTAGTTGCTGGCCACAGCTGTGTACACCCATGCATGTACAGTGCCTTACAAAAGTATTCACCCTCCTTGAGATTTTTCTTTGACTTTTCCTTGACATGTTTTATTGTTTGAAAGTTTGCACCATTTAATTTACAGAACAGCAAAACAACATATAGGAAAAAAATAACAGGAAAACTCAGCGTGTATGACAGGTTTTGCTAAAGAAAATGCCTGTATTTAGCACCATCCACCTTTCACTCAAATTAGATCAGTTTCCCAGTCCCTGCTGCTGAAAAACAGCATACTGCCACAACCACATTTCACTATGGCAATGGTGTTCTTGGGGTGATGGTATGTGTTGGATTTGTGCCAGACATAGCTTTTTCCTTGGTGCCTGAAAAGCAAAATATTAGTATCATAAGACGAGAGTACCTTTTTTATAATACATTTGAGGAGTCACCCCATGCCACGTGGCAAACTCAAAACATGCCTTCTAATTTTTGATGTTAAGATACTTCACAGCCTGCTGTGGAAATCTGAAACTCCTTCAGGGTAAGCTTCTCTGAAGGACCTCCTTGCCCGATCTGTGAGTTTTGGTGGGCGCCCCTCTCTTGGCAAATTTGTCATGGCACTGTTCTTTCCATTTGAAGATGGATTTTTTTTTTAGAACCCAACCCTAACTTGTACTTCTCAACAACTTTGTCCGACTTGTTTGGAGAGCTCCTTGGTCTTCATGGTGTAATGCTTCTTGATTAGTGGTGTGGAAGCCTCTGGGGCCTTTTAGAAAAGATGTGTTTATACTGGCAGATCATGTGACACTTCAGATTGCGCACATTTCACTAATTATGTCACTTTTAAAGGTAATTGGTTGCACAAGGACTTTTTCGAGTCTTTGCGGCAAAGGGGATAAATACACAAGTACATGAAAATTTTCAGTTTTTTAGTTTTCACTTTTTTATTAATGTTATATTTTTATTTCACTTCACCAACTTAGACTATTTGGTGCAGATCCATCAAATAAAATAAGATTAAGAAACAAACAATTACAGGTTGGAATATAAAATAGGTAATCATCCAAGGGGGTGAATACTTATTAATAGTGTTCAGGCTATTTTTCTAACCTTGAAACATCTGTTTCCATGTTTTTAGGAAAAAAATATCCTAAAAGTGTGAATTTCTATGGAGAACTATATTTGGAATTCTGCATATATGGATAAAAGAATGGTGCGGATATGTAGCTGAAGGTGTGTAGATTCCAAAAATATAGTTGCTCTAATTTGGGGCTAGTTGGTGACCATGTCCGTTTGTATATCCATGCACACTGTTATGTAGCTTGCAGTTTGTGGGGGTGGGGTATTTTCAAGTTTGAGGGGTGTTTTTTTAAAAAAAAAAAAAAAGCTGTTCAAAATATCAAGCTGTTTCACTAACAAGGCATTACACAAACTAACAATTTAACAAATATTGATAATTTCCACTGAACTGTCCCTTTAATCGCACTTTTCTGTAACCCCCTTTGTGGTTAGTTGGTGGCCACACGAGGCATACTGTTTTATTCCGAAGAGGTTAGGCTTTCATATTTGGCTTGTAATATTTACCTTTGATTTTGTTTGATATTTTTGACAAGTTTTGTGGAGTCTGCTGGACAGGATAAAGAGGGCACCTACATATGTCTGGCATCACGAAACAGAGCTTTTTTTTTTATAAACAATACAAACAAAGCCAAAAAAATTGTCTGGCATTAAATGCAACAAATGAGGGAAATTCTGCTGGCCCTAAAAAGGGTTAAATGTATTTGATGGATTCTTCCCAATCATAAATTGATCGGGAAATAGCGATTGATGTACCATCTTGCACCAGCCATTTTTCTTCTTAATCTTCTTAACATTACGCCCCGGGTCGGATATTTAAAAATATTTAAAATTGCCCAATCAGCAAACTCGAAACTGGTATATAGTCCTAGATAATAAGGAATACATTTTTGAACAAATCTATTACATTTTTGAATAGACAAAAAATCTTGATCTGTATATGACTAGTCTTAAACAAATATCTTCAGTAAATTCCAGACATGATTTTATCTTGGGTTAAAGCACATCTTAACAAAAAGCATTTGAGCAGGCATTTGTCAGCAGTCCATGCATTCCAATCCTGAGCAGACTGTTCATTTTAAAATACACAGACAGCGTATAAATGATTCTCATATTTTCTTAATTTAAGAAACCTGTATCCCTGCAGATGTTCAAAAGTACAACTCTCCGCTTTCCCTGGCTGCCCTCTGCTGTTGCAATGTGTTTGTAGCAAAATGCTAGGAGATGTATTTTTTTAACATCTGGTGGGATACTGGCTGCACATCCGTGATATAAAAGAAACAATGGCCATGATTAACTTCAACTTTAAGGATGGATACACAAGTGCCAATATTAAAACCCGATTGACTTTACAGCTGGGTCAATAAATTGCCGGTCCAATGCAACGGTGGTCGAAATTCCAACACTACCGATCGTGTGGTCCAATGCACAATTTTAACAAAATTTACTGGCCTGTCCAATCAAACGTTTGTACGGTTTAGGCAATACGGTTTTGGCTTTGCCAATATTTCAGGATGATGGACCGAATTTTAGAGCTGTGGTCAAGGTACGTAGATCAGATTGTTAAATGCAGCAGATTCACAGCTAACTATTTGGGATGGAAGCAGGGACAGATTTCTAGGAAGGCCACCTAGGCCATGGCCTATGGCGCTATGATCAACTGGGGTGGCATGAAAGAGTAAGTCCATCCCTCCGATTGTAAAGCAGTGCAGGGGTAGGAATGGCGACCCTATAAAATCTTGATTTGGCCTCCTTCTGTTCTGTGACTTATGTCTGGTACTTTCCTTCAAACACTGGATGCATACATCTAGCCGGGAGACATAAAGCAGGCTCACAGTATGACAAACAGCACGAGAGAGTGTATGTGTGTAAAAGAGTCTGTGTATGTATAAGCATATATGTGAATGTGGTGTTTACTGTATGTACAACACGGACTGGTGCTACCTACACTAGTTTTAATGTTTTAAAACTAGAGTGAATGTGTTTGTAGATGTATATGTGTGTATAGAAAAGTGTGAGAGAATAGGTAGCAAAGAATGTGTTTGCAACATATGTATATGTGTAACAAAAGTTTGAGTTAGTGTATGTATATGCTTATTGGGCAGGCCTCCTGGTGTCAGGTTCCCTGAGGGACTCATATGCCCATTCCAACTATGGGCAGTACCCACTCTAATCAAAGATGGTGTAATCCGGATAGTCTTGTCAAAGGAATGCGCTTTTTATTTTTTGATGCACAGGCATAGGGGAGTGTATAAATCCAGCCCTGGATACATGCAGGTCATAATGAAGTACATGTATGTATGTACAGGTTTATTTACATAGTGCCACTTGGAGACGCAGTGCTGTACAATATTAGAATACAAAAATCCGTAAAAGGGGGACAACCCCCCCCCCCAAATATATAAATAAGTATGTGCATCTAAAAGTATACAAGGGCTTAAATCATGGAACATGAGGGCAGAGGTTCCTACCCCGAAAAGCTTACATGATTTATACATTACTCCATGTGAAACAATGAAAACACTTACATCTTCCCAGGTCCACCACTTTTCATTAGCTGCGATCCCAGTTTCCCTGTAGTATTCTTCCAGTGGTGGCTCTAGCAAGATTACATCAAACTCACTCTTTAACTCTCTGAGATCAAAGGTTTCCAAGTCTGCTTGTAAGTACCTGATTTAGCAATATACAAAGACAATCTGTTTTAAAACTAGTAAACTTAACGCTGAAAAAAACAGCACTAGACAATTTCTAAAAGGTTAAAAGGTAGAAGGTTGATGTTTGCTAAGAATATAGATTGGATACAGATCCCCAATTACCATAAAAATAAATGTTCTATCGTAGAAAGAAGCAATTTTAGCTCTTTGTACCTATGAGCATGGTTTGTATGGCTTGCTCTTTTCCAGCCATCCATCTATAGCATACTTATGTTCCAGTAAGCATCAATTGCTTTCTTTCTCTTAATAAAAAGCAATCCTGTCATGTTGTATATGATTGTATTACTGCAGGAACTACTATAAGCAAAAAAGTTACATGCATTTCAATCAGCAATTACCATTTTTCTAAAAGAAACAGGGATTTAAAATGTTAAATGTTTTAAAACCTGTAGAGCAAAATGAAGCAAATAGAAGAGCTAACAAATATTATTGCACTAAAGACGTGGAAGTGGAAGTGGAAAGTGGCTTCTCACTGGAATAAAGCTGTTCAGAAAACAAGGGCAACCTCGCAGAATGTCCTGTTAGCCCAGTCACATCATTACTATTATTTTAATTACATTGATTGTTTACCTTTGGCAATAGTCAGGTCCCCATGTAGATTTGTGACAGGGACAAAAGAGGAAGGGGTAAGAGAAACACTGTGCATATGTAGCTATGTATCTTACCGATGACCCATCTTTAAAAAAATTTTGACTAGCTTTAGGCTGTGACGCCTCATAAAAAAACATCCATCCAACAGGGGGCAAACTAAAATTTATAGGGAGGTAAGAGCATATTCCAACCTCCCTGTGTGCAGTAGAATTAGAAAGCTACAGCTGTATACTTACCTTTGAGTGCCTCGCTTATATGCTCTAAAAAACAGAAGATGGGGGTGTCACATGTATTCAGCTGCACTGTTCTAATTCTAGTGTACACAAGGAAGTAATACTAATAGTAGTACAAAAGTAGAACTAATATTTCCCTTTGTATTATAGTTTGCCCAAATGCTTCCCTAAAAATAGTGGTTCAATGCCCCTTTAAAGTGGGGGAAAAGTAATTTTGTATTATGTATAATTCAAAATTCTTCATGCACACTAGCTATGGTGTTTTACTAGAGATTAACTAATAATCATTCCCTACAAATAAAGAAAGGGAAAACCTGATTTCCTACAGTATGTGGATTATGGTATTGGGACCAAATAAAAGCAACTAACACCTACTAAAAAGGAGCATTGAACTACAAACCCGCTTAGGACATACGTTTGCTTTGTATGTGTATATACATAGTGCAGTGCAAATAAAAGTAAGTATAGTAATGTAAACTTATTTTGTCGTGTTCTCATGTTTTAGCCAATTGCTATTTAACCACATTTAGCATATATTTGACAGACAAAGATAGCTATCTGATGTTGGCAACCGGCATAAAAACTTCTCTATTTGATTATACAAAGTATATTATTAAACTGGGGCCAATCTGGATGGTATTTATAAAATGGTTATTGTAAAAAAAAGAAAATCCTTATTTTACATGGTGGTCATCATATTACATGGCGGTCTCTATCTTACACAGCGTTGTAAAGAATGGATGTTCTTTGTGCCTTTGTTATGACATATGTGCTGCGGGTTTCTTTTACATACCGGTATGGCATTTTTGTTTAAAGGGCATGTCCACCCTTCAAAAATGTTTTTGATATAATATTCCCCCTGTCCCCCCAGCCCCAACCGCTATATTTTTATTATCAGAAAGTGCCCCAAACTTTACTTACCTTCCCTCTTTCCTCCGCCGCACTGCCAGGCCCTCTGCTTGCAAGAAAATGCAAGCAGAGGGGTGGGACCGGCAGTCGCGTCTGTGATTGGCTGAGCGACAGCCAATCACGGATGCGGCTGCCGGGAGTTCAGTGCGGCGGAGGAAAGAGGGAAGGTAAGTAATGTTTGGGGCACTTTCTGCTAATAAAAATATAGCGGTTGGGGCGGGGGGGACAGGGGGAATATTATATCAAAAAAGATTTTATGCTAGGGGGAGGGAATCCAAATCGGGAGGGAGAGGGAGGGCAAGAAGGGCTGCAGTGCGCATGCCAAACTTCTCCAGTAGGGGAGACAGGAGGCAGAGTCCTATATGGACTCTGCAGTACTCCAGTGGCCATGCCCTAACAGTAACAAAACACATGCAGAAATGATTTGATTTCAATGCTACAGAGTACACAGGGAAATGGAATCCAGATATTAATCTTCAATACAGAGTTGATTACTGTTTTTCCAAAAACCAAAATCAATGGCAACCAAATTAGAACTCATTTAGAGTCAATGAGTTTGCATCTTGTAGGTGACATCAAAGATATTTTGTAGGATCCGGCAATCAGTAATTTTTCTTACTGTTCTAAATTAAATAACATACTTTGTAAACTTCACTGCTGGGAAATCATATAGTAGGTCATTAGCTTGTCATTGCATGGCAACGTAAATACTGGACATAAAAACAAAATAATAATAACGTAACTTGTTATAGTCATTATTAGAGATGTCCGAACTTCGAAAAATCCGGTCCGCGCGAGGATCCGCGGATTTTCGAAAAAATACGAAAATTCGAAAATCCGCGAGCGGACCCGTTAAAACGTATTAAAATTAAAGTTCGGCAAAATCCGCATTAAAAGTGGTCTAAATAGCCTTGGTAATGTACACTTAACCACTCAGGGACCTGGGTAATGGCCTTAGAAGCACTTATAAATGCCAACAATACCTAAAAAGTACTGTCCGCTAGCGTGACTTTAAAAAAACGGTATTTTTCGAAAATACGAGGATTCCCGTAAAAACGAAGATTTCCGTAAAAAAACGAGGCTTTCTGTAACTATGATAGCTGCCATTGGCTAATTTGGATCATGTGGCTTGCTCCGTCTTGAAAATTTACACGAATTACTCGTTTTTACGAGTATTCTCGTAATTACGAGAATACTCGTAATTACGTGAATCCTCGTAATTACGTGAATCCTCGTAATTACGTGAATCCTCGTAATTACGAGGATCTTCGGTTTTTCCGTATCCCGCAAATATCGTAGATCCTCGTAATTACGGAGATACTCGTATTTGCGAAAATTTTCATTAAAAAAAAAATCCGCAGTTCGCAAGTTCGGAAGTCCGGAATAATCCGCCGTTCGCGGACGGGAGAAATCCGCGGCGGATCCGGGTTCGGGTCCGCGAACCGGCCATCTCTAGTCATTATCATTCATTACAGCAGGAATTAACCAAACTGCAGAATTCAAATGGTTTTGGAATAAGGACTAATAGCACCTTCAGGCAGATTTCCATGTAGAGATGATATACTTTAAGTAAACTTGAAAGTAAGATTCAAATGCTTCTTTGCAGTAAAGACCTAAAAGGTTTTGAAAGTTGTTTACGTAATTTTGATTTTAATTAGGGGGTATGCAACATTTCAACTAAATCTGTTGGGAAACTAGAACACCTAGTCATTGCATGCCAAGATCATTATATTAGGAATGCTATAACAACAATATCAAATTATTGTACTGTAGCAGAATCTGTAATAATAGCATTGGCTAAATGATCTATGTACTGTGAATGTCTCAAACATACATTGGAGGAGTATTGGATGTACTTATTAATTCATCCTTTAGTCTGATCAGTTCCCGGAGTTTTGGGTACTCTTCGAATCGGTCTGCTAATCCTAAAGAAAGTAATTAAAATAGTAAAAACCAAGAACAAACCAACAAAGGTGTTATAGAGTTTCTCCACCCCCAAATTAAAAAATGTATATAATGTAGCCCCCCACCCTAAACGACAGCTTGAAAAACTGAAAAAAATGCACAGAAATAAGACTTAACCATCTTCATACCCTAGCACTCTGCCTCTACTACTACTTTGGGTAACGTCAGAGAGTCAGCCAATCACAGACACGGCTACCAGTCAGTAGAGGGAGCCGAAGGAATGAGGTCAGGTAAGTCTATTTCTGCGACAGTTTTTAAGCTGGCGTATAGGGTTGGGGTATGTGTGTTTTTGAATGAATGTTTTGTTTTTTTTTAAAGCAGTGCGGAGGAAACCAAAGTGGGGGGGAGCTCTACTGCGCATGCCAGAGTCCTCTAAAAGACTAGGAAGTAGCAGGCACCAGATTACACAAAGATAGGCTCCTACTCTCTAGTTTTCTGCACTCTGATCAGGCCCTGTGGTACAACCATAAGGAGCACAGGAGAAAGGTAATTTTTTTAACACAGCAAATTTTAGTTTTGGGGGTGGACATGCCCTTTATAATACATGATCACATATTTCAAATGTCAAAAATTATACCTGTTTATACAAATCATATTTTCCTTGACCAAAGTGTTTTAAGGAGAACAGGAGAATGTTCCTTTATTATGATCTAACAATAAAATATGTAGGGAGCGAACATCTCTTAACAGGAGAAGGGGAAATGTTGATATTCACTAATTATAACTGACATTATAAAACATTTTTTTAAAAGATTAAATACAAATGTAAAACTATAAACCTGGATCTACAAAAATCAATAAACCTGGATCTACGAAATCAACTTACCAACATCTCTGATAAAGTTTTGTGGTCTGTGACCTGTGTCAACAAAATGCTGGCAGTAGTCATTATGAGGGTTTAGACTTTGTGTGCCCTTAAAAGGAAAAAACAAAATATTAATTATATGAGCACGTACATTATTTTATATATAGACCTAGGGAAATTGTTTTCGAAGGTTATTTACATCTGTATGATAATCAGCTGAACACTCAGTTTAGCTGTGTCAATGAATAAGCCCAATCTAAGTCATCTAGAAATTATGCATTTTGCTTGCATATAATTTTGGGCGACTGGTCATCCTATTTCTCTCTGCATGATCATCTGAACCGAGTTTAATTAACATGGGTGATATTTTGGCCCGATTAATTGGGTGGACAATTTAAGGCCACACAATCAGCCACAGTTTACTAGCATGTTAGCTCAATCTGGCTAACCAGGTTTTGCAGATAATTACTTACTATGGAGTATAGTTTTTTGTGTACACAAAGTGCAAACTTTATCTATAAGGATATCTTTCGGATTAAGCTGTTCTGTTTTCCATACTCTCTAAAGCTTCATACACACGTGCAATCGCCTGACCCATATCACAAAGTGTATCTAACAGCCTTTTCGCACGTATTGTTTAAAGTATAGGTGCCTAGTTGCGCCTTGTTGTTGATCTGGCCGTTTTGCCCGACCTGCACACTAAATGATAGTCGTACAAAATGGCCGTTTGATACACATCACACGTCCACCTCAACGATTGCATGTTTACAGGCTTTGGATTTTTTAGCATTTTATATCAGTTCTGGATTGTGTGTTTGGACCAAGAAGAATGAGCACAAGAAAAAAAAAACACAGAGGTGAAAGAAAAAGTAGAAAAGTACCTTTAGAAAAGTACTTGAATCTTTATACACTTCTTCACGATAGGGCAGATTTTCCTCCTCTTTCTGTGGTTCAACAGCCCCCTAACAGTGAAAAATGATAAAAACAAAAAACTCCAAAAAAAACAGTAATGACAATAACAGGAGCATTTTTCTTTCATTTGTGATTTAAAACTATATAGGGTTTGCCTTGTTATCAAACAAATAAGATTGGGCAATTCTTCCTTCTGCAGCACTATTCATTCAGGGTGAGTTGCAGCCAACATGGCCTGAAAGGCTACGGCTGTTTTTGTGCACTCATGTTACAAACAACACACAGTTTGAGTGTAAGCCCCATCTACACTGGGAATCATCATCATGAAAAAATTATAATTTGATTCCAGATAATGATATTCAGAATGCAAATACATTTTTAGAAGCACTAACTATTAAAAGTAATATTTTTTAATAAATCAAATGTGCCAGAAACAACGGATCTACTGCAGGTAGAAAAGTGGAGAGGACTGTAAAGGTGGCCATACATACGAACGATAATGTGTAAATCCCGTCGTTCCATGACAGGATTTACCCATTATCATTCATGTGTGGGGGCTTTTCCCAGATGGAAAATTTCCACTGGTCGTTACTTTAGTAAAGTGAGCAGACACGATCACACCGCGTATGGGGATCGGTCGGGTATGTATACGCGGTTTCCACAGCATTTGTGCCGACAGATAGCAATGTGATCTGTCGGTACACATGCTGTACGAATTGCATGTGTATGGCCACCTTTATACACAAACTGAATTCTTTGGGAGATCAGAAGAAAATCTTCATTATTTAAATTGCTTATGCCCTTATTTTACTAGTATTGATCAGCTAATGGGAAAAATGCAATACAGTTTAAAAAAGAATCAAATAAAAAAATCCCCTATGGTCCTTTACATCTGTTCAATACCCTTAAAAAGCGGTCTCTGAAATATTGTTCCAAAAATACGAAATAACAGTGCAATATTTGCTTTAAGATCAAATATTTATTTGTACTACATAATTGCTTCTTAAAAATTCTGTACCACTAGTTTACACTCTCTTTCCTAAGTCTGGACTTGACTGATTGAAATACACTTCTTGTAAAGCGCTTCTTTCCAAAAGGTCAGACCCTTGACACAGCTGGGAGAAGGGGACTACTGGGCCTGGGGAATTTAATGGGGGAGAGTTGGGCTGAAGTTGTCCTTTAAAGGGCAATTATAGTGAGAAAATAGTTTTTTTTAAATTCCTTCTAATGTATCCTATAAGTCATCCCAACCACCAGGGTACCTTTAGTTTCTTTAAATTCTTCATAGTCCCAGAGATATAAGCCTTTGAATATGCTGTGATTTGTATGAGCTGCTACACCTCATCTGTCACTCAAAGGCACACACCCACACAATCCAAAGCTCCCATGCAGTACTGTCACACACTACTTCACCCACACTGTAAGTACCATGTGCAACACAGTCAAATACTGTAGTGCTAAACACAATTAATAAACCATTAACCCAGCAATATGAGCACAACACACTATAAAACAGCCCCTCCCCCCAAAAAAAAATCTTATATACATACAAAACCAGTGACTCAAATGGAACACTAATACAGTATATATAATACAGTAATACAGACTATACCAAACAAGACATACAGTGCAATCTATGAAATATATAGACTAAAGCAACTGTAATGTATCAGGGTAACAAGCAGTTTCACTGTGTTTGTGAAGGTCTCACTATAGCTGCTGCTACATAATCTGTCTTCAGTGATTCTGATCTCAGCTAAGCAGGGGAAGAGATATGATCTTTAGGTGCAAAAATAAATAACAATTAGCAAAGTTAGAGAACAGGCAGAGTTCAGTAACTTACTTGTAAAGAATCTCAGTACCACTTATCCTCCTCTCTCCCCCTCTGCCCCTCCCTTCAGCATATTGCTACTTTCTCCGACACTTTGTTTGCTTGCAGTCTAGGTCTGGAAGGGAGGGGTCAACAGGATGTCAGCACTTCATTTAAAGTCCTCTCAACTGACCATGCTCGGACTCTTTATACAGCCCTTTACTGCTTGAGCGGGACTAGACAGAGAGGGGAGGGGGACTACACAGCTTGGTACAAACTTCTGCCAGTGTGAAGAAACCAAGCCACACAGCAACATGAAAGTAAGGCAGCTTATACTAAGTGATCTATACATTGTATACAGACAAAGTTGTTTTTTCACACTATAGTTGCCCTTTAAGACCTTCCAGCCTCAAAGCCATCAGCAGTAATGATGAAGAGTTCTACCCCTGAAGCAGTCCCTTGAAAAAGTGAATGGAGGCTCCCCAGGGTAACAGCACCAGATCATTCAGTTTTTTTAATATAAGCCAAAAAATACCATCACAAAATACAAATGCTTGCACTTACCTTGCACTCTTCAACGACTTCTTCATCTGCTTCTCCTTCCTCAGGAGTCTTGCGCTTTGAAGTTGCTGCTGATGTGTCATATGAAGCTCTTAAGAAATAATAACAAAATACTAAGAAACTAATACTACCTAAATACAGTTAATTTAAAAATTCTACACATCCCTGCAAATAACCAAAGATAAATTCTATCTGGATTTATTCCACCTTTTTCCAAAATTTACATCTATACAAGTCAAAAACAAATCAGAAACAGTTTTAAAAAAAAACAACAAAAACCTGGTTGCATTAGTGTGCATTAATAATGGTGTATACTAAACTAATAGTTAGTTAAAGCTCCATTGAATTTTTTTTACAGTAGTTTTGCACATATGTTTTGTAGTAAAAGTGGAACATGTTCCTTTTTTATTCCATTTTGCAGGGTTGTGTATCCACTGTACCTCTACATAATTACCCACCAACACTGAAAAATTAATATAAATGAGCTTGGTAATTTCTGTGGACAGTCAAATTACTAAAAATTTAAGTTTTTATAGTTTACCGTATATACTCGAGTATAAGTCAAATTTTTCAGGCTTTAAAGTTAGCCTGAAAACCTAACCTCGACATATACTCGGGTCAAGTCCTAATTTAGATCCAAATTCTGCAATTGTGGATAGTATCCAGAAGGTGGTGCTGTGTTAACCTGCATAGAAAGTTACAGGAGCTGTTCTTGCCTTTACAATTGTTCCTGCTTCCTGTAGTCTGGCTGCTGGACTCACTCAGCACTGTCACTGCTCATCTGGATGCTGTAAATCTGATGGGTCTCCCCAGTTTGGGGCAAAAAACAGCTGCTAATTCAGTGAAATTGACAGCTTAAAACTATAACTCTCAGGTGACATTTTTAACTATTGGGAGAGTCCTTTACTATATGGGGGTCAAAGGGCCCTTTACTATATGGGTCAGAGGGCCTTTTACAATATGGGGTTCAGGAGAATTGTAAATGATGGTAAGCTTAATTAAAAGTTTACTGAACCTTACCACTCCACATGTTTAGAAACGGAAACTCCCAGCAACAAAGCATGCTGGGAGTTGTAGTTTCCAAACATCTGGAGTGCCAAGGAATAGGGGGTTACTGGTACTGGATTTGGCTATTACTGTATGGGAATTCTGCTGTCCATTCAAAGGGCAACTAATTTCTACCCTCTGATTATGCTCGAGAATTTTACAATTTTTTTCAGGTAAAAATAGGTACCTCGACTTATACTCGGATCGACTTATAGTCGAGTATATACGGTAAGTCCCAATTAAATGTCCCAATTAAATGTGGAACCCCAACTGGCAGACAGTTGGGGTTCGACACCAACTGTCTGCCATGTACAATGCTGTTTTAACACCTTACCCTGGGCGTTCCTACAACACCTCTTAGCCACTATCCAATCACACCCTTAACACCTGGCTGTGATATGCTTATTGGGATTTTCCAGGGTACATAATTGCCACAGATTCTTGTACAAGTCATTCTGAATTGAGAAAGCCAGTCGGATGACTAGCGAAACGTCTTCAAGAACTACATTTCAAGTCCAGTTGATCTAATTGAATACAACAGATATGCAATCTATTTAACAATAGGTAACATCCTCAGTATTGTTTTTAGGGATTAGTTGCCCATTAAATTAACAGTAATCCCCAATTCATTGGCACTCCAGATGTTTGGAAACTACAACTCCCAGCAAGCTTTAGTTGCTGGGAGTTGTAGTTTACAAACATCTGTAGTGGAACTGCACACACTGAACCTCCTGTTTACAACCCCAAAACAAACAAAAACATCCTGTCCCTGACCCAAATGCTTACCTTAATCCCCACCCCCACGAAATAAAACCCTATTTCCCTGCACCCATCTTCTCACATAGCACTGGTTCCACTCTGCCACTACCTCTTCTTTTTATGCAGCCTCACCTCTTTTTCTAGGTGCTGTGGGGCAAGCAGTGACAGTTGCAGGTTGCAGGAGAGTCCGGGCTTCGATGCGCTGTTGGGCGCAGCCCAAATCACTCACTTGAAACGAGGAATCCGGCTGCCGCATCCACTGACGTCACTACCCGGGGCCGGGAAGTGAGACAGGCAACTAACCCGAGTATAAGTCGAGGTTGAGTTTTTAGGCTTTTTTTACAGCCTGAAAAACTTGACTTATACTAGAGTATATGGTATGTATGTATGTGCTCACCTCACAGCCACACCCCTGAATGCATCAACATAACGGCGATGCCCTCTGAAAGGGATGATGCCCGTGAAGTCCAATTTGAACAATAACAAGCAACTCAGATGAAGGGCCTGGGCTCAGTGCGCTGCCCGACTTCAATAACACAGTCCAAGAGTCCACTTCAGTGACACAACAACAGTGTAATGTACGGCTACACAACTCAAGAGAGCTGCACACACAGAACAACAGCTTCTATAACAGAGGGAACCAGACATTTCCCTTAAGGTCTGTACACATTACAATTTGCGCCTGGAAGGTTTCAAATCTAAACCCTGGAAAGACACTGTTGCTATTGGCGATATGAATCACATTTATATACAAATATAAACCCTGGAAAGACTATCGTGGAGATTCAATAAGGGAGAGCCGGGTTACTTACTTTAGCCCTATCCCGCGATACAATAACGGACGTAAACGAGATTGTCAGGTATTGCATTGTGGGATCGGGCTAAGGTAAAAACGCGACTTTAAAGCCTCCCACACAGTACCGTTAAGTTTTGCACTACCAAGTAGTGCAAACTTAATGGTAGGGGTTTTGAATCTATAGCACAGTGCTATTTCCAAAAACATTTGGAAATGGCGCTGTGCTCTAAAATCCTTCTAAAACCCATGTTAACCCAAAATTTCTTCAGATTAACGTGGGTTTTAGAAGGTTTTGGGCCATTTTGAATCTCCCCCTATGTTACTATTGGTGATATGAACCACATTTATATACAAATATAAACCCTGGAAAGGCTATATTACTATTGGTGATATAAATGACATTTATATACAAATATAAACCCTGGAAAGACTGTTACTATTGGTGATATGAACCACATTTATATACAAATATAAACCCTGGAAAGACTGTTACTATTGGTGATATGAACCACATTTATATACAAATATAAACGCTGGAAAGACTATGTTACTATTGGTGATATGAATGACATATATATACAAATATAAACCCTGGAAAGACATGGTGATATGAACCACATTTGTGGTTCTTTGTGGTTATTGTCATGCTAAGAAATTTAAAGCGCCTCTTGGGCCACGCATGTGACCACACCCCAAGATATTGCTATCATGGTCACACCCCAAAAATCATGGCCATGCTCATAACCCAACCATCAGGGCCCTGCCCCCAAAGATAACTGCTATGACCCCAAACATCACAACCATGCTCCCAAATATTGTGAGCATGCCAACAGATATTGTGGTCACCCCCCCAAAAAAAGCCATTATGGTCCGCCCCCATACATCATGAACACACCCCCACACTTTACAGGTATCACTTCACATCCCAGAATCACGCCCACATCCTGCCCATGCCTCCAAACATAACAGGCACAACCACAAACACCACTCCCACTCCCCAAAACATCATAACCACACCCCTAAATATCGCAACCACCTAATGTCACATAAAAAGCCTCCTAGACACCACATCACAGACATGCCCCCAGACCATCCACACCCTAGAATGTAGTGCCACCGCAACATCGCGGACATGCCCCATCCACCTGCTCATACCAAGATGGTTGGGGGGGTATGGACTACATGGGAATTACCTGCATTACCTGGACTTAAGCATCAGACACACACTGCACACATGTCACACACTTCACAGATAGTTACAACTAAAAGAACAAAGACATCATGGCACTTTCAATTCGGACCAGAAACTAACTTTATTGATTGGGAGCTAATAGTCAATATAAAGTGATCCTTGAGCAAAGATAAAATAAATGTTAAAGTGCAAACAAAGTGACATACTGCTAACTAATGTGCAAAAAATAGAGCATGCTTAAAAAAAAAAACACGCAGAGCTCAGACAGCGCAACAAAATGAAGCCCGACTTTAACAACATAGACAAAAAGCCTGCATGTCACATGCTTCAGGGACACTGACGCCTGTCACTCACTCAAGTGAGTGATTCAGTTGCAATCAACATATTTTCCCCACAGAAAATTCCATGTATCATGTTCACCATAACATTTGTATATTTACGTTGCAAGTGGAAAAACTGATAACGTTGTATATATAGTTAAGCTATAAACATGTGCTACATGTCCCTCAACCAATGTCACCTTCACAACTCAAAACTATTAAATACATGATTTACATTACCAACTGTGCACTTCTTTTTCCACGTCTCTTCCATCTAAGTCAAACACACACCTGCACGTAACAAATACTATACCCACATGTGTACTCGGGCAATGCCGGGTACAACTGCTAGTCCTTTTATATGTGTGATCTTCAATATGTGAGGACAGCAAAAATAATGTGGTTGAAGACAATAGACTCAGCCATTCTGATTCATAAAAGGGAATACATATGCTTTTCAGAAAAAAGAGCAGTATTTTTCCATCCCAATGACCTTAATCTGCCCATTCAGCATTTTGTCTGTGAATAAATAACTGCAACTGAAATACTGACTTTCTGTTTGCAGGACCCCTAGTAGAGACCGTTATGGTCCTGCCCTTGACCCAGTGCCTGGGTTGATTCAGTTGGTCAGTAGAGATCTGAGCATGTTTGACCCATCCAACAGCCAATCAGTAGAAATTACTGTTAGGAACATTCCAAGGATGTGGTGCATCCTGGGAAGAAGGACCGTTAGAACCTGAAATGTCAGCTCACTAATGTCAACAGCAGGGAACAGCAAAGGGTATAAAATCAACTGATTTTTCAAAATGGGAGAGAAAATGTAGAATAACTAAAATATGCATTACACAAACTAACAATTTAACAAATATTGATCATTTCCACTGAACTGTCCCTATAAGTCTTCAAATTAGAAATTACACAAATGAGAGCCCTCCCAAATATATGGCTATGTACAAAGGTAATAGCCTGGATCCCACTTTAGGTATTCCTGGTCATAATTCTTCACATACCTATATTTTTGATGCATATTTGAGAGCATTAAAATGTCTCTTATTGACAGGTGAGTAGAATGGATCCTTCACACCTTTGTGTGGTTTTGCAAGTGTGTCGAGAAACAGACCAGCATTTTTTTTGAATAATGTAGCCAGTTAGAAACAATGGTGGGTTTCGCCCTAGAGCTTCCCAATGGATTTTTATTGTGTTGGGAAAAATTTAAGGATACAAAGACATTTTGAAAGGGCAATCTGTGTATTACTCACCGACAAGTTTCTCTTGTTTCTGCTATTTCTCTTTGCTCATCTTTGCTGTTTAGCACAGCTCCAATACTGTCAGCACTTTCAGCTCCCAACTACAGAAAAGAAAAAAACATTTTTTAGCCATGCCATATATTAAAATCAAGGCTTTAATATCAAATTGGAATCAAAATAGCCCATATTATGTGAACTATATGATGTAATTTGTATGTAATTTAGCCATCTCCAGCGTAGCAGTGTATTACCTGAATGCAGAGCTGTAAAAGTAAACAAAATTAATAATATCCTTTAAGAAACAATTTTAGAGAGCTCAATTTGTGTCATCAATTTATGTATGTATGTTTATGAATTCTGCTTAGTAAGAAGGAATGTAAATATGGTCACAAGAATAAAAAGAAATTAAAGCTTCCTTTAGCATAAAAAACGCCTAACATTCTTTAACAATGCTGGCCTCCAAAACATTAAAGGGTTACTATACTCAAACAACTTAAAATTATCTGAAACAACAATCAGAGAAGCAAAATGGTGGCACTCACATATTTAAATGTATTTGCTTTGTCATTAATGTTTAGTGAGTGCTTTTTACTGCCCACACCCTCCCTTAATCACTGCCTTCTTGTAGTGTCGGTGACACTTATAAGTTTTGCACAGCCTCACCATGGACACATATCTGCCTCCCTCCCCCCTTCATTTTTTTCACTGCTGATTCTTTTAATTGTTGTAGAAAGTGTGCTGGTAGATGTCAAAAGATCCTAGCAAGAAGTCAGGGAAAAGACACAATTTCTGCTTCTGGAGTTACAGGTCTCTTTGTAAATGCTGATTTTCCGAATCTACAGCTCAGGTTTAAAATCCAGAAAAAGTTTCCAAGTAGTAGGATCTTGCTGTATCTAAAAAGGTACTACTTTGAAAATTCGATTTTTAAAGATACACTTTAAGTGACACTTCTGGCAGCATTGTGTTAAGTTTGACTTTATCTGCATTCACTATGTAGTACAACTCACAAAGTTAACCCAAAGGAAGCAAGTACCAGTATACAGGAAACTTCAAATCCTCAATCCTACCAGTTCCTCAAACTTACATATGTAGAAAGAAAACAAGGAAGACAGCAACCTACAGCATAAAAAAGTGAATAGCATAAAATTTGAATCTACTTATAAACCTGTATAAAGCTGTAAACTGCTCTGGCACTCTTCAGTCTTTTGCATCTGCATTATGCTGCCCCCACAATCACATACATTCCTCAAGGAACAGAAAACCATATTTAAAAGTACCAGAGCACATCCCCTATCAACAGAATTCTACTGTTTCTGTGGAAACAAATTCCCCTATTCATAAAGCACTAATTCTTTTTGATGAATAGCCCTTGATGGAATACATCTATAAATATAATACAAAAGCTACTCAGGCAGGATCAATATAGAACAGCCTTTACAAATTATTAAAAATTTATTTTTTAAGTCTTAAAGGAGAATTCTGCCCAAATGTAAAAATCAGCAAAATTATTGTAATTATTAAGCATAAACACAAAGTTTGCAATATTTTTTTTTTCATTCATTGGGTGCGATTAACTCACCCAATTTAAAGGAACTAAAGAGTTAATCCCTGCTGCCAGGTAGCTGTATGCAGTTTTAATAGTATAATGTTTCCTGGCCATCCCTGGGCAGCAATAACAATTGGGTTGTTCCCCATCTCCTCCAATCAGAAGAAACAGACTCCACTGAATTTATAAATAGCCCCTCCTCCCTGGGCTCAGTTTAGTCCGTTTCTTCTGTCTCCTCAGAAGACTGTGTTTGTGGTGTGTGCCTTGCGCTCTCTCACCTGCATACCGGCCTCTGTACCTTTCCTTTGGCCATCATCATGCACCTCGGGTATATCCCGCGAGTGAAGTCAGCGTTTCTCTGCCTATGGCTGCGGTCTGCAGACAGCGCCCCCTTAGTATGGAGCCGGCTGCCAGTGATGTGAGAAACAAAAGGGAGGTGGTAAGAAGATTCAACTTATGCCTGTCTGAGAGGTTTATTAGTGTACTTTTTACAAGAAACTGATTTTAATTTATTTTTTGCTTGCAGCCATAAAGGTTCTTCTGGAAGTTCTAGGAAAAGATCCAGGATCTCATCTTCAGAGGAACACGATGTCCCTATGTGTGAAGCCTGTAGGAATCCGGCGTACAAAGATAAGAGGTTTTGTCTAAATTGTATAGGGGAATTTTTTAAAGGGGAAGTATCCTTTCAAGCATCAGCTCAACAGCCCAAGTCTATGGACGTCCTGGGAGTTCAGCCAGCTGACATTTTAGGATGGATTACTTTAGCTGTTTCTCAGGGATTCAAGGAATCTCAACCTTCTACCTCAGCAGCCGTTACACAACCTCAGCCTATTCCTCAGGAAAACTCATCGCCATCGATTTCGGATTCAGAGGATGAGTCAGAAGAGTCAGGATTTGACCTTAGACAGGTGACATCCCTGATTAAGCAGATCAGGCATACCCTTAAAATTGAAGCGTCTCAGCAAGCTTCAACCTCTTCCTTATTTCAAAGAAAGAGGAAGAGTTTTTTTCCACTTCATAATGAAGTGGTGGACTTGGTAACCAATGAGTGGCAAAAAATTTCCAGGAAAACTCCTATTGAAAATAAATATGAGAAATTGTACCCTTATCCTTCGGATAAGGTCTCATCTTGGGAAAAGGCCCCCATTGTGGACGCCCCTGTTGCTCGTTTATCCAAACGCACTGCATTGTCTGTTGACGACGCATCTGCTCTTCGCCATCCTATGGACAGACGTATAGAACCAGATCTTTAAAAAGCATACATTACTGCAGGTGCCAGTTGTAAAGCAGCAGCTTCTATGGTCTCTATATCCAAATGTCTGTCATTATGGATTGATAAATTAGATGAGTCAGTTAAAAATAATTCTTCCAGAGAATCTATTTCAAAGTCCTTATCGAAGTTTTGGTTAGCTTCCAGCTTTGCTCTTGAAACCTCAGCAAATCTAGTAAAACTGTCAGCTAGGGAGATGGCTCTACAAGTCTCTGCCAGACGAGCCTTATGGCTTCGGTCCTGGTTTGCTGATACACCCTCAAAAAATTCTTTATGCAAACTTCCCTCTGAAGGTGACAGGCTGTTTGGGAAAGAAATGGACGATATAATATCCAAGTCCACTGGTGGGAAAACCAATTTCCTTCCTCAAGTTAACAGGAAATTGAAAGATCAGAGACAGCCGATGGATAGATCCTTTAGGAGAAAGAGAGAGGATACAAGATCTTACCGCCATGGGAAGGAATATTCTAGAACGACCAACTGGAAAGGAGGGCAATTTAGTATTTTTCGTGGTCAAAGACCCCCCCCCATCCAGATCTCCTAAAGCCTCCAAGACCCTATGAGATGGGCCGGCCCATACTCCTCCTGTGGGTGCCAGGCTTCAGAAGTTCTGAGGAGTATGGGCAGACAGTATTCAGGATGCCTAGGTAGTCTCTGTATTGAACAGGGGATATCGGCTGGAATTCCAGAACAAACCAATGAGGAATTATTATGTTTCTACAAGAATTCCTCCAGTGAAATCAAAAGCAGAGACTCTAAGACTATATGTTCAAGAATTGCTGGTGAAGCAAGCAATTATGGAAGTCCTGAAGTCACAGCAGCAAACAGGTTTCTATTCTCAGCTTTTCTTGGTAATGAAGGCCACAGGGGATTTTCGTCCAATATTAGTTCTTCGTCGCCTAAACCACTTCATCAAATGCAAGAAGTTCAAGATGGAAACTCTTCAAAGGATCGGTGTAGCAGTTACCCCAGGAGATTGGTTATGTACGATCGATCTAAAAGATGCTTACCTGCATGTTCCTATATCAACGGAACACCAGAAATTTCTGAGATTTACTCTGGAAGGACGGCATTTCCAGTTTCGGTGCCTTCCTTTTGGTCTTTTAACCTCCCCCAGGACCTTTACAAAGGTCTTAATTGCAAAGTTAAGGATGATGGGGATAGAGATCTATGCCTACTTGGACGATCATCTTATTGTGGCAAGGAGTCAAGCTCAATTAATCAAGAGTAGAGACCAAGTTCTAAATTTCCTCCAAACCTTTGGTTGGATAATAAATTTCAGGAAAAGCCATCTTTTGCCCTCTCAATCCCTAGTGTACCTAGGAGCAACAATAGACACAGCGCTAAATCTGGTATACTTACCTCCGGAACGGATTCAGACAATCATTCACCAAGCCGAACATCTTCTTTCTCTGCAGAACACGTCAGCCAGGCAATTAATGAAAGTTTTAGGTTCAATATCATCAGCGATAGGATTGGTCAAGTGGGCCTCATGGCACATGAGACCAATCCAATCTTACTTTCTAGACAGGTGGGACAATCTGCAAAAGGATTGGTCCCAACAGATTCCTTTGTCTTCCCAGCTTAAAACCTTTTGAGCTTGGTGGACGATTTCCAGCAACCTTTGCAGGGGAACTCCTCTGCTCCAGCCTCAGTGTGTAGAGGTGTTAACAGACACTTTAGCCAGTGGTTGGGGAGCTCACATGAATCAAAATTCTGCTCAAGGAATTTGGAAAGAAAATTTAAGTCTTCTACCATCAAGCATTTTGGAGTTGAAAGGAATCTTTCATGCTCTCCTTGCCTTCCAACATCTCATAAAGGGGCTACCCATCTGCATCCGAACAGATAAACAGGCAGCAGCGACCTATATACAGAAGCAGGGAGGAACGAGATGATGTTGAAGCTTCAAAGAATAATGAGGTTTGTTAAAATATCTAGAGGATGTCACAGCCCAGTATGTTCCAGGAGAACACAATGTATGGGCAGATCGCCTCTCCAGACAGAGGGTAGACCAGGGAGAGTGGTCTCTTCACCCTTTCATATTTCAAAGGTTGATGGACAGATGGAATTTTCCCAATATCGATCTGATGGCCTCAGTCTACAACAGAAAGTTTCCAACTTACTTCTCCCGATTTCATCAGATAGAAGCCCTTGCCGCGGATGCTCTGAGTCAAGACTGGAACGGGATGTTGGCTTACATATTTCCTCCGATACCATTAATATTCAGGGTTCTAAAGAAAATCTTACAATCCCATGTGGAGATAGTCATTGTCCTACCCAATTGGCCGAGACGTCCATGGTACCCGCTTCTCAGGAGACTCAATTTGGATGGTTCATATCACCTTCCTCTGTGGAAAGATCTCTTCTCGCAGGGCAAACTTCTTCATCCAAACCCATCGGAGCTGAATCTAGCAGTCTGGAGATTGAGAGGGGAAGGTTTTCTCAGCTAGGATGCTCCTCTAGTGTAGTTTCCACCTTATTAAGTTCTAGGAAAGATTCTACCAATTCCAGATATAATAATATCTGGAATACTTTTTCTCTCTGGTCTCTATCTCGTCATCTCAATCCAACAACAGTGACGGTTCCACAGATATCAGAATTTCTTCAGCTTGGTCTTGAAGGGGGATTATCTTTTAATACCATTAAACTCCAAATTTCAGAAATTTCGGCAGTCAGGGGAGAATCCCTTTCTTCTAATATATTAATTAAGAAATTCCTCCAGGGAGTCTTAAGAACCCCCAAAAAAGAATATCTGTCCACAATGGGATTTACCTCTTGTCTTAAATTCTTTGGTTCTTCCACTTTTTGAACCATTAGAAGCTGCCTCCCTTATGGATTTATCTTTGAAAGTTCTACTTTTGGTAGCTCTTACCTCAGGGAGAAGAGTATGTGAGATCCAGGCCTTGTCGTCTAAAGAGGATCATCTAATCTTTCACCCTAACTCTGTAACATTATATCCTGTGGATGATTTCCTGCCTAAAGTTCTGTCTGCCTTTCATTTGAATCAACCTATCATTCTTCCAACAATTCCAGTGGAAGATGACCAGGAAGAGATTGGGAAGCTAGACATCTCGAGATGTTTGAAAATATATCTAAATAGAATAGCATCATTTATAAAATCTGAAAGATTATTTATAATCCCTGTAGGAAGCAATAAGGGTCAGACAGCATCCATTGGAACTTTAAGAAGATGGATCATTAGAACTATTCAGAGAGCTTATTCAAGTCAAAGTATGGCACCTCCACTAAAGATTCGGGCTCATTCTACCAGAGGGATAGCAGCATCCTGGGCGGCAGAAGCCGGGGCATATGTGGATGAAATTTGCAGGGCGACTAATTGGGCAACTCCCAACACCTTTGTGAGACATTATAAATTGGATTTAAGAAATTCGAAGAGGGCGAATTTTGGTCATAAAGTATTAAATGTTATGACAGATCCCTCTAATTGAAATATTTTCATTTTTTAAAGAAGATATCCTTATTTTTTATTTTCCCTCCCATATTTTTGATTATTGCTTGGGTATTTACCCAATTGTTATTGCTGCCCAGGGATAGCCAGGAAAACGGAAACTCATGTCATACTTACCGAGAGTTTCTTTTCCTGGCCATCCCTCTGGGCAGCAACCCTCCCTTTTTGTTTATTATTTTTCCTTTTGGAGCTTGAAACCCTACACTGCGCCCAGGGAGGAGGGGCTATTTATAAATTCAGTGGAGTCTGTTTCTTCTGATTGGAGGAGATGGGGAACAACCCAATTGTTATTGCTGCCCAGAGGGACGGCCAGGAAAAGAAACTCTCGGTAAGTATGACATGAGTTTCCGTTGTTTTTCTATCCTCTGGTTGATCATCCTACAAGGAGTTTCAGCTTTACAAACTCTTGCTTTGTTTCAGTGTGGATGCCAAATCCTTACTAGGTGGGTGAAATAAACCAGCACATGCTACCCTTAACACATTACCCATTATAGAATGTTTTTCCCTGCAGCTTTTTAGTACCCTCTCTTGCATACTAGTAGTCAGTTTCATAACGCAATTTTAAAGGGTAAACGTCCTACCTAAATAGACTGGGTTTTTTCTTTTTTTACATTTTACATAAAAGTATATTAAAAAAAGGCTCCCCTCTTACTGCACCTTCTCCTAGTGCCTTTAATACATCCTTATAGCCCTTTGTAATATGACCAAAAATTTTCTCCTTCTTCTGTTACTTTGTATCCACATAGTCTCCTCACTCTCTTCCAAAAGCCAGCCAACAGGAGAGGGAGGATATGGGTTCAGAAAGAGATGTAGTGTCGTAATTCTCCCCCCCCCCCCCCCCACCAGAAAAACCCAATAGTGCTCATTTCCAGTGAGTGCGGGTTGTTGTGCACTTGCATAATGTTGTGCAATCGGAGCTCATGCATGAGTGCAGCCAAACCAATCAGCCAAAACTAGTGTGCACTTTTTAATGTTAAAACACATTAGTGTGGCCTAGCCTTTTTGTTTCAGCATTTCTGATTACTACCGATTTCGTTTTAGGCAAAGTTTAACATTAGGGTGAAGCCCCACTACAACGCATACCAGCGCAACGGAAACGTGAATGCAATTCCAGGGTGCACTAGTGTAAGTTACCATGTGCAGTGCTTCTGCAATGTTGCATAGCAGAGCGCATGCAATTGCACAAAAAAATGCTGATTGCATCTCCTCCGAAAAGTGGTTTGCAGCGCAACAGACACCCAACACTAGCATGCACTTTATAACAATGGCTTGTTAAAACGGATTAGCGTAGCCTAGCTTTAGACAGTTGCTTCCAAGCACTGGAGGGGTGTCAACTTCTTGTTCTACTTAATATTTCTTTGTTTCCTTCCCCAATAACACAACTTTGCATTATTTCTGTTGATTCCAATGGAATATAGAAAGCTGTAAAAGCTTTTCAGAAAATGGCATAGAAGCATCAATTATTTTAGTTCATAAAAATAAAGATTTTAGCCAAACAAAAATTCACTACGGAGGGTCAATATTTTCCACAGTCAATGGTTACTTTTCCCAACCTCTGTGTTCAAAGTAGCTACTGAAATTAAGCTCAAACTCTCAACACTGTCTAGCTCAGCAACAAAAAAACCTACCCAAAATTGATCATGGATTAGCAACATAATTCCAGCAGTTGCAATATTCTACAGAATTAATAATCATGCTTTGTGTGTTTTTTTTGACAGAGATAAATGGGTTTATCTTTATAACAAGATATAGTTGAATGACTTGCACACACTTTTTCTCTTCATTATAAACAAGCACACTTTAATATTATAACCCAATTCAGTATTTGCATGACAAGAACACACCAAAAACAGTACTCAAACATCATTACCGTATATATAAAGATTATTACTTAAAACACCAGATCTATAGACAATAGGTTGGAACACTGGGATATTGTAATATTTAAACAAAATATCACCCCAATTTTCACTAAGATTTTAAATTAACTGTAAACATGCATTTATATGTATATCTTAAAGGGCATCTCCACCCCCCACATTAACTATTATCCATATTGTAAGGCAGGGCTGGACAAATCCTGGTCGCCAGGATTGACTGAAAATTGTTTACTGGCGACTGGGTGTTAGAACCGATCTCCTGTTTGTTTTAGCTGAGCTTCTATTCCCCCTCCCTTTCACTATATGCTGTACTAGAACGTTTGCAATATTGTTGCCGAATAGGCTGAGCAGAGTTCACCACTCCCTACTCTGCAACAATGTTTCAAACGGAAGAAGGTGAAGGGAGGGGGAATAGGAGCTCAAATAAAACACACAGGAGGGCAGTTCTAATACAGGGAAATACAAGCTGTTACCCGATTTTTAACACACCAAGCAGCCTTTGTGACAGGCAGTTTGGATATCCCTATCCTGACACTATTATGCTGGCAGTGGGAAAGTGACTGGGAATGGGAAAGTCTGCTGGCACTGGGAAAGTTACTGGGAATGGGAAAGTCTGCTGGCACTGGGAAAGTTATTGGGAATGAGAAAGTCTGCTGGCACTGGGAAAGTTATTGGGAATGGGAAAGTCTGCTGGCACTGGGAAAGTTATTGGGAATGGGAAAATCTGCTGGCACTGGGAAAGTGAAGTTCTTATAGTGAAGGGATCTTAAAATCCCCCAAATATCTCAAATTCTGTCCATCTATCCTTCTCTCTATATCTATCTTTCTGCCTGTCCATCTATCCTTCTCTCTATATCTATATTTCTGCCTGTCCATTGATCCTTCTCTATATATCTATCTTTCTGTCTGTGGAAAGACCCACCTTGAGGCTCCGATCTTTACACAGATTTCCCCTTGTATTTCCAATAAACTGCTCGACATTGTCAAGTGGTCGATCAAAAAACTTCCTACATGGGATGAATATTTTGAATGATCCAATCTAATTTAGCGGATCGCTCAAAATAACGATCGCGTGTATAGGGGGGCTTAATATTTCAGCAATCAATCAAGTTCCTTGGTATCAAACTCATCTGTTATGTTATAGTTTTGCTGTAGCTGGAATGGTGACAGTTGGTATGTGAACTGCATGGTTGGAAATTCCCTCTACCAGTAATACCTCACAGGGATTACTGAGCATGCTTGCCCACACAGGCAGTCAGATAGTCTAGCTGACGTACTGAACTTGAGCAAAAAAAAGTATTTGTTTATAGATTAAAATGAGGCAAAGTATTTTTTTCAGTGTACAATTCCTTTAAGTTAGTAGTATTTGTGTAATGGGTGGGGCTACATGTTACTGGGTGGAGCTAGGTTGGAAAGGGCGGGTCACATGTCATTCATGGGACATTGGGTGGTTTAAAGTTCCTGGCTCCTAACTCTTTGGAGCTGGCTCCTAAATAATTGCATGATTTGTCCAGCCCTGTTGTAAGGCATACCCTCCCACCCCCATCCGCTAAGTTAGAAGTTTAAAAAATAGATCCCAAACTCTACTTACAGCTCCTGGTTTCAGCGTCATTCTGGTCCAGCTCCCCTGCCTGCCTGTCGGAAATACAAGCTGCTGGACTGGCAGCCATGGCTTTGATTGGCTGAGAGGCAGCCAATCACAGCCGCGGCTGCCAGCAATGGAGAAGACGTTGGAACCAGGAGCTGTGTACAGTTTGGAATCGATTTTTAAACTTCTATCCTTAGCGGTTGGGGTGGGAGGGTATGCCTTACAATACAGATTAAGGTTTTTAAGCTAGGAGAAGAGAGGCAAGAGAGGGATCAGGAGGGAGAGCTCCTCTGCGCATGTCACCAACCCTCCTGGAGGCAGAGACGTTTGGACAGAAAGTCAGCCACTACTTTTCAGTTTCCTGGACTTTGGACATGGACTACAGGGGTACCATAAGGAGCAGGAATGTAAGGCCAGTAGTGGGTTAAATTTTAGTTTTGGGGGGTGGACATACCCTTTAATAGGCAGGATCAAGCTAAAATATCAATTGTGCAGATTTGTATCCTACAATAGGTAGATCTTTTGGTAAAAATAAATAGGTACAGAGCCAGTGTGAACCTAAATCTGGGTAAATGCATCAAAGATTTCTAGCTTTAAAAATGTCTCCACTCATTCCTGATACATTCTATCTATAACTTGTATGGGGCAATAATTTGGGCAGCCAGAAGATACAAACAGGTTTTAAGCTTTGTACAGAAGTTAGATAATTGTCTTTGAAACAATCATTCAAAAACAAATTGATTTCTGTACAGACAAACTGCTTAGAAGTGAATGAACACCCATATCTGCTTATGGTGGAGAAGGGAGTGACCTGGAAGGAATTCCTGCAATGATGGAGAACAGGATTGCTCCCCTTTATTGTTTTGTGATCTGCCCAGGTGGATCACCTTATGAAATTGGTATGAGAATGTACACACATTAGATTGTCAGCCAAAACAGCATCTAACCACTTATGATAGGAATTGTCTAAGGGCTAGGCAACACTATTGCACTTTTTTTGCGATTACGCATGCGTTTGCAAATGCAATTCCTCCCCCCAACACAGCGACAGCGGCAACGCATGTGATTGCATTTCCGTTTGCGATGCAAAAAAATTAAGAAATCTCAATCTCAAATGAAGACATCACACACGCAATAGCGTTTGCGGTGCAGTGTGGCTGTGCCCTAACTGCTGTACAAAGTTGTATAGCTAGCTCAGGTTTTATGTGGTAATGCAACTTTTTAGTTACTTTAGCCCTTATATATATCATATACAACCCCACTTCAGGGCTGGGATCTCATTCCTAATGTGTCAAGACATGCTGCACTATCAATCAATCCATTATATATATATATATATATATATAAAGCACTGGGAAAAGCTGCACTCCTGCTCGCCTGTCTTGAACGCCTGGGTGCTACCCGATAAGTAACATGTAGCATATCAGAAGAACGGGGCACTCCACAGGTCTTTGCAAAGATAAAACTTAACTTTTATTCAAACGGTCAATGCATTTCGGCTACTACCGAGCCGTCGTCAGGACATCTGAAAATACTTCATTTCCGGGTATTTAACAAAAACAGTTGAGGAGTGAACACTCCCCCACCAACGCCCCCATCCCTATATATATCTGAAGTAGCGGAGGCACTCGCGGGTCTTAGTAAAATATAAATCTTTATTAGAACATTTAAAAAGAACGCCTAATCTTTTTAAATGTTCTAATAAAGATTTATATTTTACTAAGACCCGTGAGTGCCTCCGCTACTTCAGCTCTATTGGATTCACTTGGAGTGCACATATATATATTCATTCACACCTGGCACTGGTAACAAATTTCAGTCCCTATTCCAACCATTGGGCACCTTACTGAACTGTCCATCAGTTTCACCCAATCCTGGACCCCTGGTAAGATTGTTTATTATAAATATATTATAACCTCTCCCTGGGTTATTCCCCAAAGCTACGTACTTGCTGCGCCAGAAGTTTCCTTCGAAGTATCTGCCTAGACCGTATCTCCTGCAATCGGCTGTTCATTTTAACAAATCCCTGGGCTTCAACTCAACTCAAACAGCGCTTTCTTAGTTTGTGTTGTCGCTGACATATGACGTCATCGCGTACCTCCCACCGGTATGAAACGTTTGGTTATCCATACTAGGACTGTGTCTGGGTCATTTAGACCTCTATGAACCTGTATAGAGATACAGTTCCAGGACAGACAAACCTTTGTGTTGTTAAATTACGCATCTAATTTACAGTAACCATAAATGTATGTCTTGATGCCATCTTTAAACATGGCCGGCGGTTTTTTTTTTAAAAAGGCTTTACAACGTTAACGGAGTGCTGACATAATCACTATGCGACCGGGAAGTGCGTAGAAAGGCGTGCAATTTAGAGAGATCAAAGTGAGTGTGTGTGTACAATCTGCACGATTTGTAAGTGATAGCATATGTGTGTATGAGGGCCATACCATTATAATGCTGTATAGTTATCGTTATTCTTTTACCACATGTGTGCCCTGGTCCTTTTAGGTCACTGTTTGGGAACCAGGGGCCCTGGGAGGTTGCATGGAGAGATTGTGACAGATAAATATAAGTAATAATGTTTTTATGTGAGGGTTCCCTGAAAATAAGGATAAAATGTTAAGACACACTGGAATAGACCCATTCCCTGCGGGGAATTTGAGTGCATTCTTTAAATAGAGATATATTTATAGATCTATCATTTATATTTGTGTATTTTTGGTGATTTGGTCACCAAGAAAAGATAATTAATAATATATAATAATTTATGTAAAATTTCCCCGAGACCTCAAAATTGTTTCAAGGGTTCCCCACAAGTAAAAAGGTTGAGAAACATTGCATTAGATATTTAACGTATTGGGCAGCACGGTGGCTCAGTGGTTAGCACTGATGCCTTGATGTCCTGAGTTGGAATTCACCCGTGGGAACATCTGCAAGGAGTTTTTATGTTCTCCCCATGCTTGCATGGGTTTCCTCTGGTTACCCCACAATCATAAAGACATACTGATTGGTTGTATGTGTCAAATAAATGTGCATTGATTGTAAGCTCTTCGGGGCAGGGCCTGATGTGAATGTAAACATCTAATTGTAAAGCGCTGCGGAAGATGTTGGCGCTATATAAATCCATAATGATAATATATGAAGAAATCAAGAAACTACAGTGCACATTTAGTTCTTTCTTCCCAGTGTAGTTACGTATGGACTCACTTTTTGGAGACTGACAAATACTCCATATTATTCTAAACGTAGCTTGTTGTAAAGAAAATGCCAGGCAGAATTAATCATGTTTTCTGTGCTGTACATTTATTGCAATTTTTCTGAATTTTTTTTCCCCCTTGGTTTCTAATTTCAATATAGACTAAAAATGCCCGTGAACTGCAGCAGCTGTGAACAACGACGTGCGGTTCTGCGAAGGCCTAAAACTGGTCACTCCTTGTGCAAGGATTGCTTTTTCCATGCCTTTGAGGAGGAAATTCACCACACAATTATATCTGCAAAACTTTTCATACCTGGGGAAAAAGTCGGCATTGGGGCCTCAGGAGGCAAGGACTCTACAGTTCTTGCTCATGTTATGAAAGTGCTAAATGAGCGCTATGGCTATGGTTTGGATCTCATCCTGATTTCTGTGGATGAGGGTATTTCAGGCTATCGGGATGATTCTCTTGAAACAGTAAAGAGAAATCAGATGCAATATGAGCTCCCTCTTAAAATAATATCATACCAAGAGCTCTATGGCTGGACTATGGATCAAATTGTAAAGAAAGTTGGTCTGAAGAATAATTGCACCTTCTGTGGCGTCTTCCGGAGGCAAGCACTGGACCGTGGTGCACTAATGCTAGGAGTTAACAAAATATGCACAGGTGATTACAGCCAAGAGTTAATTTTAAACACACTTCTGGTCTGATATCCCTATACTTTGTATAGTAAGTATCGACTGGGTGGCCATAAGTGTAACAGTAGTTTTCTGCTCCCTATACTAGTGTAAAGGAAAGAAAAAGTGACCAATGATAATTTATTACAACTGACCCAGTCCCAGCGGCTGATGTCCCAGTAATGCCAGACGCTGAATCAACTGATTTCACATCTTGCATATAGCAGATAATTTGCAAAGTCTATAGAATTAAATAAAATGTGTATATTATTAGCCTTGTGTATACCCATATTATCACTGCTTAGAAAAACAAAGGTATGAGTGTTAAAATAAACAAAAAGCCCCATGATGTTCTCCTCGTATTTTAAAGTAGAGTTTCAGCATAATACACACAATACTGATTAAAACAATTCCTCTATCTTTCTTTAAGTAAAAGTGTAAGTTCAGCACAAATACATATACTTTTAAGAAAAACTATATTTTTTTTTCTTTTCACTAACCTAGCCATTTAGCATTTTCTCTGTAAATAAATCCAATATTCGTATATGCAGGGCCCCTTATAGTCTGTTAATGGTCTTGTCCCTGACTTGCCTTGATTTTGTTGCTTAGTAGTGATCTGAACATGTTTGATCCATTCAGCAGCCTATAAGGTAATAATTAATTTCCGAACATATGTGTTGTATTCAATAAGATCAACTGGACTTGATGTTTAGTTCTTGAAGACGTTTTGCTAGTCATCCGACTGGCTTTCTCAATTCAGAATGACTTGTACAAGAATATTGTGACAATTATGTAGCATAATACAGCCAGGTGTTAAGGGCGTGATTGCTTTATGCTATTGGCAAAGGAATGTGACTGGTTCAAGAGAGGTGTCAAGAAGGCCATTTATGTGAAAATAAAGAAACCAAGCTTAAATAAAGGTGGGGGGGGGTTAAACACCAACTGTCTGCCATGTACAATGCTGTTTTGACACCTTATTCTGGGCGTTCCTATAACACCTCTTAGCCACAATGCAATCACACCCTTAACACCTGGCTGTGATATGCTAATTGGGATTTTCCAGGGAACATAATTGCCACAGATTCTTGTACAAGTCATTCTGAATTGAGAAAGCCATTTGGATGACTAGCGAAACATCTTCAAGAACTAAACTTCAAGTCCAGTTGATCTAATTGAATACAACAGATATACCGTGACCTGGATGAATGAGAACCTTCACAAGCATACTTTCCGAACATTCCAAAGAAAATGGACATGGCAAGAAAATAAAATCAACTGATGTTTTAAAAATTAAGAGAATGTGTAGAATACCTAGTCTTGTGTAATACAAATTTCCACTGAATTTACTTAATATAGAATCTCTACAGTTACTAAACCCAACCTTTAGCTCAGTGAGCTTAGGCATGCTCCCTTAAATCGGATTCATTTACTTTGTAAAAAAAGGAATAAATAATAATGCTGATAGAAACTAGGGAAATTTTGTAGTGAAATATTCATTTTAATCAACGGACATGGAGATTCACCCAAAACTGCACGCGCTCCGTGAAAACCTCCTGAAAAGGATCTGGGTGAATCTCCATATTTAACAGAGGCTGTCAGCTGGCAATTAGAGCAGCCTTTAGTAAATAGGCTTGCGTCTGCTGCAGGAGTGTCCTAGTGGTCAAAGTCATGCTAACCGTTAGAAAAGCGGTTAGCAAGACCGCAACCCCTTAGGAGAGTGTTGCTGAGTCACAGCACCTCTCAGTGAATGCCCCTGTCTATCTCTTGGCTAGGAATTACAGTGTACTGGTTTAAATTTGCAGTTTCTGGGTTATGAACCAAGAAAAATGTATAAAAGAACAGAAATTTATTTAACTTTTAGTGATTAGCTCCCTTTTAAACACCTGTTTGTAGATTATAAAGTATTTTATATCTAGATACACTTGAATAAATTGAAATGCAACTTGGTGATAGTTTGTTATAAAGCATGTATTCTTTTATCACTGATTATATTTTTCCTCAGGGCATAATGCAGATGACATAGCAGAGACTGTGTTAATGAATTTTTTGCGAGGAGACATAGCAAGATTAAGACGATGTACAGCTATCACTACAGGCAGTGAAGGTGCCATACCAAGATGCAAGCCTTTAAAATATGCTTATGAGAAAGAGATTGTGCTGTATGCATACTTCAAGAAACTGGACTACTTTTCAACAGAATGTATTTACTCCCCTAATGCCTACCGCGGCCATGCCCGTGCATTTCTTAAAGATCTTGAATCACTTCGACCAAGCTCCATTATGGATATCATTCACTCAGGGGAAAATCTGTCTGTAAAAGAAGATGTTAAAATGCCTACACAAGGGATTTGCACTCGCTGTGGGTATATATCTAGCCAGAGTTTGTGCAAGGCTTGTGTGCTCTTAGAAGGGTTAAATCGTGGTCTTCCTAAGCTGGGCATTGGAAAGCACCATAAGCTTCACCAGAAACTTATTTCTCAAGAACCCTTGAGTGAGCATGAGGAGAGAAGGTTAAAAGCAGTAGATTTTTGAACACTGATAGCAGTGTATAGCTTTTATGGCGTTCCGTACCATTTCTATTCTGGACTCTTAATTTTGCCTTTAATGATTAAAGTTTAATTTTTGTTTTGCCTGCGGTGTAAGTAGAAGCAATCAACAATTTTATTGCTAAGGAAAAACTAAAGTGTCTGTGTAGCCTTCCAATAATATATTCTAAAAATAATAGGGGGCACTGGAGAATGTTGTTACAGTCATTAAATGATCCATACATGAATGAGGGAGAAGAATCTGCTTTTGTAACCATTTAGCTGTATGCTTATTCATTGTTCTTTTTTTGAAGGCTACATTTAATAATTCATTTATTCAGGTATATTCATGTCCACCCCCAAAACTAAAATATGTCCCCACTGTGTAGTGTAAAAAAATCCTTACCTTTCTCCTGTGTGTCCTTATGGTTGTCCTGCAGTGTTTGCTGATAAAGTCCAGGAAACTGAAGAGCAAGAGTTTCTCTGTGTGTCATCTGGCATCTGACAATTTTTTGTAGGACAATTTTCATGTGCAGGAGAGCTGCCCCCCCCCCTCCGTATCCCTCAGCTCTACAGTAAATTAATCCTAAATGCTATTGTTATAACTTTGTAAAGTGCACAAACAGGGTTACCTACCTTCATTCCCTCGGCTCTCTTAATAGCCAGTCATAGGTGCGGTTGCCGGTCTGGCCCCTATTGCTACTCTGTTCCTGGAAGTAGCATCAGAGGCCGAGGGAACAAAGGTGGGTAAGTCTGTTTCTGTGCACTTTTTTAAGTTAAAACCCTAGCGTTTAGGGTTGGAGAAGGGTGCCCTACTATAGAAAATTTTGGGGTGGAGATACCGTTTAAGAAGGTATAAATGGGAAATATGTTTACAATTGTTTTAATTATTTTATTATGTTTCTGTTGTAGTACATCTGTAAAGTTTTAACCAACTGTTGCTTTATTTTGCTGCTGAAATAATGTAAATGATTAATACTTAAAAAAAAACAGCTTTTTATAAGTGTGAACATTTACGATTAAAGTATTGTGTGCTATCTCACATTCTCATATAGAAAATGTTGTGTATAGTGTAGATATAATAATCCTTATATACCACCACCAGGTAAGTTCAACCAAGCTATACATTATTTATATATAAGTGTGCATTCAACATATAAATACAATTCTTGCATAGCAGTAGATGTAGTAAACTTGGATTTTGCTAAAGCTTTTTGTCAACTAATGTATAAACTGAGGACTGTTGGCTTAAAAAAAAAAAAAAAAAAATTGTACATGGATAGAGAATTGTTTATTGGATCGCAAACAGAGTGGTGGTCAATGAAGCTACATCTACATGGGCTAAATTGTACATTGTAAGATAGTTTTCTATTAGACGTAGATTCTGTCAGTAAGAAGTCTCCATGTTATTACCCATTCATCTCCCAGCCCACGTAGTCTTCAAATACCTTGTGCACCTCTTGGCCAAGCCCGTCCTAACTCTAACGTGCTCTATGCACACATTTTCTGTACAGATGTCTTCACACCAACATGGAAGTCCCCGATTAAACTTCGAATGACAAACAGCCTACCAGAAACAATACAAATTAGTGATCTTATGGTAACCCTTTCAGTGCCAGCAGAATTTTTAATTCGTGTCACTCTCTGTGCCAGTGGAATTTTCAGTAATTTGCTTCTATCAGTTTAGACATATTTTACAATAGACAAGATGAAAGAATCTTGTAACTTTTCAGGAGAATTAAATTGATTTGTGGGTGAAATATGTAAAAATTTCTTTGCATTTTTATTTGTATGTATTTTATTTGTTTACACGCAAAATCTTATTGTTTCTAAAATCTCTGGTTCTTTTGAGTACAACGATACCAGGCAGATGTAGGTACCCCACTTTTTCTGTCCAGGAGACTCCTTGTAACTAAAACAGCACTCCAGCATTTTATGCAAAATTGAAATGTATAAGCCCTTCTGACGGGTTAACTTACGGTAAGATAACCTCGAAATTCACTAAAATACCCTCACATTTAAAAACTACCAGGGAGCTGCAATATCCCATGCTTAAGATAAAAATAAGTACAAAACCCATGCTACCCTATGGGTAGCCCGCGCCTGAGCCATTTCCAAAAACTTTTGGAATTAGCGCAGTGCAAGTGATGCAATAAATTAAGCAATGGCTTTTCCACTGTTTTTTTGCACAAAAATGAAAGCCTTTTCAATTGTGGCTTTAAAGCCGTGCAAAAGATTGCAACTTACAGCTCGCATTCACACAATGTAATAATGGTTGCATTATTACATTGCAGGAACAAGTGCAGGTAAGTTTTGATAGGGAAATTTATTGTATCTCCCCCTACATACCTTAAGGGTTTTTTTTTGAGTGGGGTAAGTTTTAACCAAAATGCAGATGCCCGAACACAGATGTTCATCAAAATTTCTCATGTATTCCTTTTTTCACTAAAATAAAATTAGAGAAAAAAAAAAATCAAAGGTGAATTTAACACAAAAACTGTAGCAAAAATTTTGAAGCCAACACAATGTGAAATCCTAACCTCTCCTGAATAAAATGGTATGCAATATACATACTGTAGGTGTACAGAGAGGCATGGCCACCAAGTAACTCCAAATGGGACGTATGCACAAGTGCAATTACAAGAAGAAAAAAATTAATCAGTGCTCTGTTTTTTTAAACAGGTTCCACATTTTCAAACGGTACCCCCGTAAAACGATATATTTTTAGGAATCGACACACCTCCATAACTCCATTTTTTCATACATGCACTTCTCCATAGAACTGCATGCTTTCAGAAGATTTTGTGAAAAAATTAAAGAATAAGATGATTCAAAGTTAAAAATCTTACCCAAACCTTGAAAAGAACAAAACTCAACTAAATATCATACTCCCACATGCATGAGTGCACATCACCAGTAGCCAACATTTATCCCCAAATGGACTAAGGACCATAACTTTGGGGCTTTGTTCTTAGGACAACTATTCATTTTTCTAGTTTAAACACAGCTTTACTTTGGAAATAACCACAAGAAACTATACATTTTTTGGAAAACAGCTGCCATTCTTTCTTTCAAACAAGCTGATAAGACACGGTTCTTAATAGAAATGTCCAATTTTTTTGTATATTTTCTAAAAAAATGCAAATAAGATTTGACTTGGAAACCTTGACCAAACTTCCAGTACAATCAAAATTTCCCACTTAATATCGATCGGCTGCATGTCCTGAATAGAATGGTACCCTACTCACATTAGTGCACACAAAGATATAGCAATTCAAATTTTCAGGGCTGTGCATACTTGCATTTTTTCAGACAACCCCACTTACCTGGGAAACAATTTTTACATTTTCAGTGTTTGATATCTTACCTTAACATACTTAACAAACAACCCCCCATTAAAAATCAGTCTCCCATATATATACTGAATCAAATGGTATGACATATGCATGGGTTTACACAGAGACATGACTACCAACTAACTCTAAAGTGAACCAATGCATAGGCAATTGTATTCTTCCCAGGACCACCTCTCCCATGAGGAAAAATTAGCCTTTTGGCTCCTGCGCAGGTCTAATTTTATAGCCCCGCATCCCGCTTTTCTACCCGCTTTATACCCGCCACCTCACCCACAAGTTTAGAGCCCGAAACCCGACCTGCTTTTAGTCTTTCTCCCTAAAATTTTACAGGAAAGTTGAAAAAAATTCTAAGGGGGCAATGCAATATTGGGCGCACAATGGCCAAGTCAGTGTAAAACCCATGCTATCCAATGTATTATCAGAGTCTGCATTGCCTTAGTAAAGTTTTACACCATTAAATAGGAAGCGTTAAAATAAATGTTTTATTCATAACCAAAAATGTTCACAGAAACAAACCTGCCATAACACTAAAATATATAGCAGGGGTCTTCAACTAGCAGGCATCCAAATGTCTACTACAACTCCCACCATTGCCTGGATGCCTTCTGATATTGTGAGTGCTGTAGTGAAATGCTGGTTATATTTTTCAAACAAATGTTTGTAAAGAGTATAATGTACACTTTATATAATATATCCCTACTGTCTCCAACTACATAACCATGAGCCTCTACTGTCCCCTATTACCTACCCATGGGCCTCAGCTCATTTTAAATTTTATCTGTAACTATTCTCTTGTTGATCTGTGACAGAGATAGGTAACCAGTAGTTATCCAGATGGTTTAAAAACTACAACTCCCAGCCTTCACTCTATAGCCAATGAATGCTGAGTGTAATAGTTTTCAAACATCTGGTGATCTACTGGTTACCTATCTATGATTTTATAACTATTTCCTAAATAATGTACATTTCAATCACCACCCACTGTGTAAAATTTATTATGGGAGACAGTAAAAGATACAATGAGCAGGTACCATAACATGATTATGGGTAGGGACCAGGTGTAACTGCAGTGAAATATCTACATCTTTATATGGGTGTAGATATTTATGTTATGGTTTGAAATTTCACACCTCCTAACCGTGATCTGATTGGCTGCTGTGGGAAAGAATTGGCTGTGGTGTGAACACTGATTGGCTGACTTAGCAGCCAATCAGATCACATAATTTTCCTAGGGGCGGACTTAGAAGCAGCTTGAGGCAGACCACTGCCTGAATGCATGTGGAGAGCATCCGATTATCATTAGACAGTTACAGGACTGACTCTGAGTCTGTGGAGAGAAAAAAGCAAAAAGTGTACAGTCAGGTAATTAGTTAATAGAAGTTTGGCACAACTCTCTGTGAGGTTTTCTTTTGAACTGGACATCAATGAAATTGTGGGGGGGGGTTGCTTTGGACATGTGACCAATGATTTAATTTGTTTGGGGGAGGTTGCTTTGGACATGTGACCAATGATTTAATTTGTCGGGGGAGGGGTTGGGGTGAGGGGGGTTTGCACTGGACACCAACAATTTTATTTGTCTGGGCATAATTTAATATGGGCGTAACCTAAACAAAGTGGGTGGGGCCAAAAAACTGTACGAGCTTCTCTGTCCCTCTTTCAAACTTACAATGTTGGGAGGGACTCCAGCATTCCCTGTCTGCACTTTGCTGTTTTACAATTCTTGGGAGTTTCAAATGTCAATCATCTGGAGGTCCACATACCTGCTGTAGTTCTAGCTGAACCTCATCAAGTGGTAGATTATTATCATCATTAGAATCATCCACATCCCATAGATCATTATGGCCAGAAGGATTCACACAGACCAATGAAATCACATGTCAGACATGAACTCTGGTCTGCTCATGCATAGGTGTAGGTGTAGATAGAAGTTACAGTGTTTCATACTATGGGATATTGTTACTTTGCTAGCTCTGACCTCTGCTAGTAAACCAAGGTCAGAAGTTTGACCCCTGCCTTTCCACTCCAGCATTAACTGCTTTTTTTACCCAGTGATCTCTGCAAAACCTACCCAGGCACTACAAGAGTTAAAGTTGAACATATCTGTCTGTATTCCGACCCACAATGACATCCTGTATACGATTCTAAGGACATTGGAGCTGTTGATAACTCAACATTTACCCAGCTAAAAACACAGTAAAAGGCTGGGAGCTTTTGCATCTAGTTATATTTGCCCTTTATCTGCCATAGTGTGATATAGTGTAAGGTGCTATTCACACTGCACATTGTCTTTGATGGATAACAATGTATTCTCAGTTTCAGTTATTACAGACAGATATAACTTCATAGACAGGAAAAAAAAAATTTTTTTAAAGACTGGAATTCTTCTACCTGTGCCATAGTAGTGTAACTACCGCCCCTGCCACCCCTGAGATCGCGAACCAGTGCAGGACTCTAGGCTGCACTCCTGCAGCTCGGGAGAGGCAGCTGGCAGCAGCAGCATTTAAACCCAATCATGTGTTTATGCGGCTGCGAAAAGCGTGTGCACAAGAGTGCAAGGAACGTTGCTTCTGGTCAATGTTGCTGTGTGCCTCTTCTCTCTCTTGATCTTGCCTCTGCATGTCTGCCTTCACTTGAGTAATGGCAAGTAAGTAAGATCAAACTTTTATATGTACCAGTCACACTGTGGGCAAACTTGTATGTACCAGTCACACTGCGGGCAAAACTCACAGGTGTATATTAATTGGCTGGGGTTTAAACAGCTCTTATGGTCTCCGTACACATGTCCGATAGGACTAACGATGCACAACCACTGAATGCAAGATACACGTGCTGAACAGCCTTTTCAGTCGATATTCTCGCATGTGTATGCAGTTGCTCAGGCTTCATTCGTTGCTGCCATGGCAGATAGATGCCCGGCGGCCGAGCGAATGCATGTTTTTTGAAAGCAAATAGATATACCAAAAAGCGCCAGAAATAAACTTACCATGCTTCACTTTCTCGGTTCTCTGCTCCACTGAAACTCCATTCCCAAAAATATCAATAGGAGTGCGACCAGCTGCCACATCTGTGATTAGTGGCTGCCGGCTATGCAAAGAGCCCTGGGAACAAAGCATGGTAAGTCTATTTCTCTGCTTATTTTTTAACAAACTAACATGGTGTTTAGGGTTCCCTACACTGCAGCAAATCCTCACTACACTAGTGAAAACTACAGACGTGGTGAATCTCCAGTCCTCCAGGAGGATAAGGAAGTAGCAGGCACTGGGTGACACACACCTCCTACTCTTGCTCCACGCTTATAAGAGCATCTTTTAGAAAGAATGGCCTTTTTAAAATATGTTGATATATCATAGTTTGTCCTATGAATTCATTACTGTATGTCTGCTATGCTTCTGGATGCCTCATGGAAACTGAGCAATTTAGAAACCTGTACTGATTAGCATTCAGTCATTGGCTGTGATGTCAACTGTCATATCCAGTTACTAACTGGAAGAACCAGGAAGCAGAAACAGGGGAAACAGGACATTGTGCGGGATTTCAGGTTAGACTTATATATTTCACATTTCAAACTATTACCATTTAGGGTTTTGGGGGGGTGATTTACCTGTATGTAAGTTTTCATTTTAGGTCTGGACTTGCCCTTTATAGATGCTTAATATTTATCCTGTTTGTAAGCTAAAAACTGGATTAGTGCTGTAAGTATGTGCTCCCATTAGATGGAGGGGCAGAGTAAATGGAAGAGGAAGATATACAGTAGTTAAGGTTTTAGGAATTAAAGGGTCAGATTACCTTAAAACCAACTTTCTTCCCCCTTTATCCTTAATTCTGTAATTTTAGTTAGTATTCCTAACTCTCAATCTATTTTATTTTAAAAGCATTTCCCTGCCTGACTCCTGACACAATATCCATAACAATTTGTTTTTTAGTCAGGGAGACTGAAATCTGCAAGAACTGCAAAACTTCGACAGCTATAAACAAAGAGATGAATAAGAGGTGGGAATACACTTATAGAATTATAGATTTAGGGGGATGAACGTTGTCTTTAGGGTATAGTGACCCGGGGGCCGCACAAGAAACTTGGATTGTCGTGAAGGGCCAGACCAATAGGTTTAACTCAATTCTCATTATAGACATAGCAAAACATGATTTTATAAAAAGATAAATTAATATCCCTGGTTCATTGGATTTTTTTTATTATAAGTTGGGATTTTTAATTGGTGTGTAATATTTTAGATCTATTCCATGAAACTCAATTAATCAATTGATCAGGTCATTTTTAATACAATAAACTTAATGAAATCATTTAAGAAGCATGCATGTAACAAATGGAAAGCTCTTGGAGAGAGAAGTAGGTTCAAGCTGAAATGAATATCTGCATTGCAATTGCCTTATTCCACCATGGCCATGGAACATGGCCAATCCTAAAGAATAGAGTAATGTATCCTGACAAGCATAACTTTTACCGTATATACTCAAGTATAAGCTGAGATTTTCATGCTTTAAAATTAGCCTGAAAACCTAACCTCGGCTTATACTCAGGTCAAGTCCTAATTTAGATTCAAATGCTGCAATTGCGGGTAGTAACCAGTAGGTAGCGCTGTGTTAAAAATCCTTCACCTGCATAGAAAGTTACAGGAGCAGCTGATCTGCCCTTACACTCCTTCCTGCTTCCTGTAGTCTGGCTGCTGGACTCTCTCAGCACTGTCACTGCTCATCTAGATGCTGTAAATCTAATGGGTCTTCTCAATTTGGGGCAAAAAATGTCTGCTAGTTCAGTGCAAATGACAGCTTGAAACTACAACTCTCAGGTGACAGTTTTAACTATTGGGGTTAAAGTGCCCTTTACTATATGGGGGTCAGAGTGCCCTTTACGATATGGGGGTCAGAGTGCCCTTTAGGATATGGGGGGTCAGAGTGCCCTTTACTATATGGGGTTCAGAGTGCCCTTTACTATATGGGGGTCAGAGTGCCCATAACTATATGGGGTCAGAGTGCCCATAACTATAAGGGGGTCAGAGTGCCCATAACTATAAGGGGGTCAGGAAAATTGTTAATGTTGCTAAGCTTAATTAAAAGTTTATTGAACCTTGCCACTCCACATGTTTAGAAACTACAAACATCTGGAGTGCCAAGGAATTGGAGGTTACTGGTACTGGATTTGGCTATTACTGTATGGGAGTAATGTATGGGAATTCTGCTGTCCATTTCAAGGACAATTTAAGCTACAAAACACTGAATCAGAAGACAGTAGTGGTCATAATTTCTACCCTCGGCTTATACTCGAGTAATAATCAGTTTTGACATATTTTTCAGGTAAAAATAGGTACATCGACTTATACTCGAGTATATACTGATACTTTGTGTAAAATAACTGGATTGCCCTGCACATGGGGTAGGTAATAGCCTAATAGGGCTATGCAGCTATTTCCTACCCATGTGCAGTTTGAGGCTGGAATTCATTAACTTGCAGAGGCTGCGCAGTGGTAGCATTTCCCAGTAGTACAACGTGGCTGTGCAATTACATCATCGTTCTGACAGGCGCGAGCATGCTGTGACATCATCGCGCAGCCACAGAGTACTACTGGGAAAAGGAGACTTGGGGCACCTCTATTAGGTAAGTTGTGTTATAACTTATAAAGCCCCAATACCTTTGGAACCTAATGTTCCTGTTGGCCTTGCAGTCATTAAAACCGAAAATTTTCCTCTGCCGCGTTAGTCTCACTATAGGGGAGTCGGCCGCAGTTGAAGGTAACACACAGACCTGCATATTCCCTCTATGCTGTGCATAGGGAGAATGCTCGAGACTGTGTGTAAGGACTTTACAGTGGGGCCAGTAGTGGGTTAAATTTTAGTTTTGGGGGTGTACATGCACTTTAAAAAAAAATGCAGTGTAGATGAACTTTAACTACAAATACATTTTCCACTATCTACTTTATATAAATTTATCCTCACATTTCTTTTGATTTGGCAGGGAAAATCACAATATAACTGCCTTTAGTTCATAAATATTAATAAAAAATATATTTTGTTTTTGTAATGGAAATAAATTTAGCTTTCATCTTACTGTGTCTGGAAAAATGATCATGTGGTTTTATTGGTTTTTCTCTGTGGGTGCTTCTGGTATTTTATTTTTAACTTCCTCAGGATTATGTGTTAAACTAAACGTGCATTGTAAGGATACTTCTTATTTTTTTTAATTAAAGGACAGAAATGATCTTGCAGGATCATTTACCACCTGAATAAACATTTACATACGAAATGCTAATGCTGTTTTGCTGAGGGCTTCAAACAATAGTTTCCTTATGGCTTGCTATGTATTTATTTTTCTTGGTTGACCATTTTTTACATGTTTGGCTTAATTGTGAACATTAGGTACAAAAGTCATATGAAAAAAATCATGTTATGGTTGACTCACAATGTAACACATGAATGGCAGATATATTATGCAAGACAAAGTTAGCTAAAGATTTTTATGTGATGTTTAAGAAAACAAAAGGACACTGACTCTCTGCTCACTGATACTCTCACCTTCTGAACCCAACATTACAGATGAACTGCTGTAGTTGTGGGAGAAGCCTGAATATAAAATAAATCATGCTTAACCCTTCAATTGCCAGATGATCTACCTGTTACCAGAATCTAAAAGTTTAGGAAAACAATCACCCATCTGTAGATTACCCCCTTCCCCACAAATAGTCATATGTAATGTTAAATAGTGCAAGTCAGAATTGTAATAATTACCTGGTATGCAGCTGATCTTCTCTCTCCCTTCGAGTTTATTACTTTTAACAGCAGTGAGTTATAGGCAGGACAGATGACATCATGACCAATTCCCAAGTCTAGATCATCCAAAGTATAGATGTCCTAAGTATATTGGAGTTTAACAAGGGAATCTGCTGATCTGACATTTTTCCTCTCTCTCTCTTCCAACAGGTACGCATTCCATAGCCTTTCCTCCTGTGCCCCCATTGTTATCTGTGACTGTTAAATTCATATATCTGGTACGCATTCCATAGCCTTTCCTCCTGTGCCCCCATTGTTATCTGTGATTGTTAAATTCATATATCTGGTACGCGTTCCATAGCCTTTCCTCCTGTGCCCCCATTGTTATTTGTGACTTTCCTCCTAGTGCTATATATATTTTTATTTTATTTTTTATTAAGGGGGGTAAAGTAGTTTTGTTTATTTCCTGACAAAATCCTATTGCCCTGACTCCTGAGATGATCTTCCCTGTTTCAGCCCTTGTAGCACAGCTGGAAATCACTTTGTTGTCCAAATTAAACTCTGCTAATTAGTTAATTACCTTGCCCTGTGCCTGGCTTTCTCCCTATAAGTTCAGACAATCTTAAGGGGGAGCTATGATGGGGTTAGAGCTGTGCTGGTCAGAGTTCAACAAGGAGATCAACAACACAGAATTACAGAAGAAGCTGAGGATCCAATTTCAACTAAATCTTAAAATCTGCCTAATCTGATTGAATCATTAGGTATATACTGTGGCTGGGTCTCACTGTTTTCTGCACCTTGTTCCCTAAATTGTATTTGTATTCCACCCCTCCTCACCAATCTCCCAACTCTGTTTATATCTCTCCATCCCTTCTCTCTGCCCCCTCTTACTGCTCCCTTTCGCTATATCAGCTCCTTGCTAGCACTGCTCTTCCTTCTTATTCAAATGAAAAAAAGAAAAACAACACTTACAACCTCCGCCCACCTTCTGTTTCTGTTCGTCCTCCTACATCTGTCTGCTGGTGATGTGTCCCCAAATCCTGGGCCATGTAATATCTCTGTCTGCCACTGTCCATGCCCTGTCTTACCTTCTCTCAACCCCCTCCCGTCCAATTCCCTCCAACCTTCTATCTATTCTTCTGATTCCACCATCTTGTCTGTCTTTCTCCTGTGCTCTGCTTAATGTTTGCTCGCTGGTTAACAAATCTACCGTCATTCATGATCTCTGCTCTAATAATTTTCATCTTCTTGTCCTTACTGAAACCTGGCTTTCCCAACATGACTCTATCGAGGTCTCCCTTGCTCATGGTGGGCTCCGCTTTTCCCATTCGCCTCGCTCCTCCGGTTGTGGTGGGGGTGTTGGCCTTTTACTTTCCTCCTACTGTCAATTTACTAACATTACCTCCCCACCTGACCTTTCAGTCACATTTTTTTGAGGCTCATTCAATTCAGCTCTCGCACCCCTTGTCCCTACGAGTAGCTGTGGTGTACAGACCGCCGTCTACAACGTCTCCGTCTGCATTCCTCTCCGACTATGAAACTTGGCTTACTTTCTTCCTCTCTGCTGACTGTCCTGTTCTTATTCTGGGGGACTTAAACTGTCACATTGATGACTCCTCCCTCTCGCTTCCTACAATTAACCTCCTTGTTCGAACTTCAGCAATTGACTAACGCTATCACAAGGATGGCCACTTCCTGGACCTAGTGTTCACTAAAAACCTCTCTCTCGTCTTTTCAATCTAACCCTTCCCGCTTTCTGATTATCATCTTATTACTTTTCAGGCTCAACACCCTCTTCTTCCTCATGTCCCTCCATCTTGTGCGTCTGTCCGTAATACTAGATCCATAGATCTCCCGACACTCGCCTCATCCCTGTCCTCTAGTCTTTCCTCCCTTTTGACAGTGGATGACCCTGACTCGCTTGCTAATTCCTATAATTCTATCCTGACTAACACAATAGACTTTTACCCCCTTGCATTCCAGCAGCCGAGGAACCTCTAATCCTCGTCCGTGGCTCAACCCCACTTCCCGTTTTATACGTAGGTGCACACGTGCTTCTGAACGTGCGTGGAGAAAGTCCTGTATAAAGGCTGACTTTCTCAATTACAAGTTCATGCTGCAATGTCTCGGCTCTGGGCTCCTGCTGGCAAAACAGAACTATTACCAGAAACTTATAAATAACAACAAATCAAACCCACGTCACCTGTTCCCCCATCTTCAATTCCCTTTCTCCGCACTCTCCCCAGGACTTTGCGCATTACTTTCAGCATAAAGTGGAGTACATCCGTGCGAAGATATCTGGTCCTAGGGATGACACTCAGATTATGTTGCCCTCTCCTCCCTCGGCTATTCTTGGATCTTTTGCTCCTGTGACCCATTCAGAATTTTCCCTTCCGTCTTTAAGCATGCCCATATTAAAAAAGCCCTCGCTGGACCCCTCTTGTTTACCGCCCGGTCTCTTACCGATAGCCTCTAAAGTGCTAGAACAATTAGTCTTATCCCGTATCGCTAACTACCTTCATGCTCATAACCTATTGGATCCTTTGCAATCTGGATTCCGTCCTGCGCATTCCACCGAGACGGCTCTGTGTAAGGTTGTAAATGATCTGCAGGTTGCAAAGTTCAATGGTCACTTTTCTATTCTTATCCTCCTTGACCGCTCCTCTGCTTTCGACACAGTCGATCATTCCCTCCTTATGCGTATACTTCTCTCGTTGGGCATTTGGAATGAAGTAGCATCCTGGTTTCTGTCCTATCTCTCTGACAGAACTTAATCTGTATCTTATGCTAGCAATACCTCTTCTCCGGTTCCTCTTGGTGTGGGGGTCCTGCAGGGGTCTGTTCTTGGACCCTTATTGTTCTCCCTCTACACTATTTCCTTTCCTTGGGAGATGTTATTACCTCTTTTGGCTTCAAATATCTTTTATATGCAGACGATACACAAATCTACTTGTCCACCCCTACACTAACTCCTGACATTCAATCATGTGTCTCCGACTGCCTCCTTGCCATCTCCTTCTGGATGTCAACGCTACCTCAAATTAAATTTCTGTTGAGAATACCCCCATTTCCCCTATCCAATCTGCCCGCTGCCTAGGAGTAATTGTCTCCTCTCTCTCCTTTTCTAACCACATTAACTATGTTACAAAAACCTCCTGCTGCTTCTTCCTTTGCAATATAGCCAAAATCTGCAGGTTCCTTTCTCTCCCAACCACCGCTATGCTTATGCATGCTCTCATCCTATCACGCCTGGACTATTGCAACCTACTACTTTCAGGTCTTCCTGCTTCCCACCTCTCTCCCCTTCAGTCTATACTTAACTCTGCCACATGTATTGTTTTGCTCTCTAATAAACCGGATCCCAGACCTCCTCTGTACCAGACAACAACCTGGCTCCCTGTTAAACAGCACATTACATACAAAATCCTTCTCCTAACATTTAAATCCCTTTGCTCTGCTGCTCCTCCTTATATTTCCTCTCTAGTCTCCCCATATGTTCCTGCCCATACCCTCCGCTCATCGCGGAACCAGCTCCTGTACAGACCCCTCACTTGGACTGCTTCCTCTCGCCTTAAACCTTTCTCTCTTGTAGCTCCCATCCTCTGGAATTCTATTCCCCTCTCTCTACATCAAGAAACCTCAATTAGCTGGTTTAAATCTAGCCTTAAATCCTACCTATCTGGTAACCAGCACAGTATTTGATTGTTTTATTTGCACTGCATACGTCTCACTCCAGCACTTGTACCCATACCATTGTATCTGTGTGTTACCCACCTAACTAAATTGTAAGCTCTACGGGGCAGGGACCTCCTTAGCTCTTGTGGCAAAGCCCTAGCACTTCTATTGTTATATATTTATGTACTGAACTATCTATGTATTTATCCCCCTTGCATGACTTTATTGTATTTTGATATATAATTAATATATAATTATATAAATAAACATATACACACATACAATGACTGACTGCTATTTTCTAAGCAAATCCTCTACACATGTTCAAGCTCATTGCGAGCTTGTACAGCTTTAAGAGGAGGTGGCAAGATTTCTGGCTGCCTACCGGGTATGTTTTAAAGGTATTAGTGTAATTACTATTGGGGTTTGGGGGTATTCTACATGTAGGACATTTTTAGTAGGTGAAGAAACTTGACCTTTTAGAGGTTACGAATGAAAGTCTCCCTTGTAAATAACCTCGATTTCTCTCAGCAGGAATATTGTACATTTTAAAGGGGCATTTTTGCCCAAAATTTTTTTAGCCAGAAGCCCCAAAATAAGTGTAAAAATTTATACAAATGTAATTTTATTACTAAGAAACACCACTAATTATGTACTTTGCAGCTTTAAATATTGATCATTTATTTGGTGAAAGAGCTGCATAAAGTCAATCTGCCACCAGATAATTAGTTCAGCTCATTTTTTTTAAACAAGTTTACACTTAACAACATCTCTTTATAGATAAGCTGGGTACACACATGGCCGATTTCGTTACAGATTACATGGTAGTTTTTACTGGAATCTTCTAGAAATCTGAGTGGATTCACAAGTACACATTCCTGGCTGTCACTCTTTATAGCTTACAAATGTTCTGGTAGCTGCACATGTTTTAAGTTATAGGCCATGCATTGACCAATAATGGCACCAGGCACCTGACACAATAATGAAAGTTTTGAACTACTAAAAACATATAGTAAAAAGCAAGCTAGTGTACGCTTCGCTGCCAGGGATAATTTTGGTTTCGGGTCGCTCCTCACTACTGCTCCGTTCCCAGCAGTATAGGTAAACAAAATAAAGATTGAAAGGAAGGGGACGCCACGCAGGATTGCTGCGAACACAAAGTGTTTAATAATCCAACATGTTTCGACCCACACGCGGGTCTTTATCAAGTGTGTGCAAACACTGAATCAGTGAAAACAAATAAAGTCCCACAAAACCCACCCCCTCCCTTCTATTGGCCAAAGGCCATGTCCATCAACATTGTCCAATGAGTGTCCATGGAAACATCACTGAAGCCACCACCACGTGGGAGATGCTGTGCGAGCAGCTGGGAATTAAATTTAAAGTGATAAAACACATAGATACAAAAAGTCTCTTGTAAAAACAAAAGGAAAAGGAGCACGGCTCCTTCATGTGATGAAGTAAAATCTATATATTATATATAGTACAGAGAGTACCAACTTTAGCCGTAAGCATTATACTTATCCATTCTATGATCGTTGGTACTGCGGTAGTTTTCAGACATAGGGGTTCCTGGGGGGAACACAAAACATATCGTAAGTATCATAAGTAATAGAACCATACATTTACTGAGGCGTTATGCATGTTTTTATAAAAAAGGTTTTACCGACCAACCATCATTGAGTCCTACTGGGTGCATACTGTTTAACCTTTTAATCCAGATTCCCTCGGTTTGCAACAGTAATTTGGTTAAATTGCCACCTCTCAGTGGTAGCTTTACTTTATCCAATATACACCATCGTAATTGTGACACATTGTGTTTCTTTTCAGCAAAGTTATTAAACACTTTGTGTTCGCAGCAATCCTGCGTGGCGTCCCCTTCCTTTCAATCTTTATTGTAAAAACATATAGTACCCTGAAGGCGGGTTGTAACACGGCGTTTCTTCCCCGACCACAATCCCGCTTTGCAGTAAATCTTGCCTAGTAATTATGGCATCACAGGATCTCGAGCAGGTTTAGTATTATTCAATAAAAGTTCTTATCATTAAAAATGGGGCTATATTTGCCCCAACCAATCACATGTAAGTAGCAATTATTCTAAGGTGTATGTGTTGCTGCATGCCTTCAATACAATACTTGTTTTGCTCAGGCTCTGACCACTGACCTTACTATTTTCCCACATATAAAAAGGAAAGAAACTATGGCGGCTCCCGTCCTCCCCACTTACATCACTCCTGGGTCCTCACTGTGGGTCCTTTCCGTCTTTGAGCTTTCCAACGTGCCCGCTGGTATTGGGCGTCCCTCTCCCACATATAGATACAACTTACAATGAAAAGTGTTTACCGCTGCACCATTGGTTGCTTCATATAACCGCAATCAGACTTCTTTTGATAAAAACATCTCTTTTATTTGCATCATTTTAAAAAGCCTCGCCATAGCCAGGAATGGTTTACAGATATCTCCTACACGTTTCGGGTTGTGCCCTTAAACATGGACACTTCTATTACTTCACAAGTTTTGCACCTTGTGGTGCCACTTTTATGGGTGCCAGTAGTGGAAAGCCAGAAGGACAGGAAAAATAATGACTACCGGCACCCATAAATGTGGCACCACAAGGTGCAAAACTTGTGAAGTAATAAAAGTGGGGAAAACTGTAATATCTACCACTACAGGTAAAGCGTATAAAATACGTGACTATATAAACTGCAACACCCGTGGGGTAATTTACCTGCTCACTTGTAGCAGATGCAATAAACAATATGTAGGACGAACTACACACCCCCTTAAGGAGCAGATCAGGGAACACCTGAACAATATCTCTAAGGGTGACATGAGGTCCCCAGTGGGTAGGTAGGTTTGTTTAGGAAGCCCTAAACAAATAAGAAACCCATTGGATACTCGAACTGAAGACCAGAATCCCAAATGGTCTCAATTATAGATGGGATATATCCCTATAAGTCAGAACTGTATTTACTACTAGTGGAGTCCCGGTACAAATTGATTCCCTATTTCTCTCCTTCTTTATATAATATATATTATGGGGTGGCTGTACATATTTGGCTACTCTAAGATTTAGAATAAAATGTGGTTGGATAAGTTCAATCTATAATGAAAATGTTCCAATATAAAAATGTTTATCAATACTATATGACTCCAGTGGTAGTAGAGTTTATAATTATCTATATGATACTTTATTCCTCTATATATTGTAACCTCACGAAAGTATGATTTATTTTATTTCAGTATATAGTATGTTTGTGGGAAATGATGGGTTAATATGCTTGTTAACAGATGTTTGTTTTTAATTGGTCCCTTCCCCTTTAAAAGGGGGGGGGGGGGGAATCCTCGGTAACGGGAAGTGTCCATGATTAAGGGCCCAGCCCGAAATGCATAGGACATATCTGTAAAACGTTCTTGGCTATGGCGATGCTTTTTAAAATGATGCAAATAAAAGAGATGTTTTTATCATAAGAAGTCTGATTGCGGTTATATGAAGCAACCAACGGTGCAGCGGTAACCACTTTTCATTGTAAGTTGTATTTTCCCACATACCAACTGTCAAAACTGCATACAGTTTACAGCACACCAACTGTCAAATCATTCCAGCTACAGCACAACTGCTTACAGAAATGCTAAAACGTAAGATGTTTCAGATTGGATATCTAATGAAATAGGGGGCAGATCAACAAAAAAAATGGTAAAGTGATAGTTGGGATGAATTATAATTTCCACTAATGGACAATTAAAAAAAACAAATTTGCCAGTGTACATACACTTTAAGCAGGATATAAAAAACTCAATTTGATTACTAAAAATATTGTTAACTGAAACAGAAAAGACTCAGATTAGAACTGATTTAGGGTCAGTTCAAGATGGCTGTGAGACATCCCCCAAATTTAAAAAAAAAAAAAAAGTAAACAGTGTGAGATTTGTGTTAGGACATCAGGAATTATCATGTGGTGAACAATAATATTTTGGTTGTAAAACTAGATCCCGATGCTTTTAAAAAATGAAAATCCACAGTTAGCTATTGTGTCAATAGCTATTCACACAATGCAAAGCATAAATACACAGTGTCTATTATAAAGACTTTTTATTTACCCATCATAAATCTTCATACACATGGCAATGTTTTAAGCAGGTCTCTGCCCTTGGTCAAGTAGAGTTTGGTACCATATGCATATAAATAATAATGATAATATCACTAGGGAAAATAGTATACACCGAGTATAGCGGATGTTTAAGAATATAAAGATAAAGTGCAAAAAAGCACCTCATGGGGCCAATTAAGGCCAAGAATTAAGAATATATAGTCAAGACACGGGGAATAGTAACCACATATAAAAACATTGCTTTATTAATATAAAATATAATCACAACACAAATAATAAACATCCCACCCCCTTAAAATATAAACATATGTTCAGTAGGGCGTAGCGAAAAGTGTTGTGATTTAGGCCTTGCGTGCTGGAGACACAGCTCCATATTTACTGGAGGGCTACTGGGAACTGTCAGTGCCCTGGCGTTGTAAGCTATTCTAAACTGCTGTAAGGATGCAAGGTGAAGAGGGTTCATTTATATGATGAGCCCCCTATTGTGTGGTTACTGTTCGGACTGTTCTATTAGAGTTCGCTACACACGACTGAACATATGTTTATATTTTACAGGGGTAGAATGTTTACTATCTGTGTTTTGATTAATTTTTGTATTAATAAACCAATGTTTTTATATGTGCTCACTATTCCCTGTGGCTTGACTATATATTGCTGATTCGCAGGTTTACCATAGTCCTATACAAGCGTGGGAGTGCCCTATGAGGTGCTTTATTGCTCTTTACCTTTGGTATCTTCACCAGGGGCACCATGGTCTAACGCAAGGACAATAGCAGGGTTGTGTGGTTCTCTTACATTGTAGGATGTTTAAGAATAACTGATTATAACCCCACTAAAACTTTTGTTTGATAGCAAGGACTGATCTTGATCTAATTATGTTTTTGTAAAACTACACACAATACAACTATCATTTGGAAATGAATATTGTACAATTGTATTGCAGCATGAATGGCCTCCTAAAGAAGAATTGGAGATGACCGTAAAGGATAAAGTAGGATTGGTTAGAAAGGTTAAAGAGAAGCCAGTATATAGCATGATTTTGAATACAGAGAAAGTGAGGAATTTGCATGTAAATGATCAACAGCGCTAAATGCAGAGAATAAGAGTAAAATAGTCCTTTGGCTTTGGCAGCCTGAAGGTCATACATAACGTTAAAGAGAGCTGTCTTTGTAGAATGTGGTTTTATATTTTTTCATGTTCTCCACCTGTGTAGTAAATGAGTGGATCATTAGTTTGCAATTATTTCCTGAAGATAAATGCCCCTTCCTTACAGAGGTCCATCAATATGGTAGAGATTATCCACAAAGTAGTCGCAAATGTTGACATAAGATCATTATGGCCAAGACAGGGAAATAATTACAAGCACAGGCTTGGGGAAGGGAATTAAACCATTGCAAGCATACCTTGGAGCTCAGTGCAGGTTATCCTGGTGCCCATCATTGCCTGTTCCCACAGCTCCCAGAAGTACTTGTGCATACAGACAAGGAAGTGCCTGGCTACACTATTATTGGGCCAGACAGAGCACATTTTAAATGCAAGTTTTGTGCCAGTTCATTTGAAGGCCATAACTCAAGCAAAGAAGTTGGTAACACTAAGCACTGTAGTGCTACACAGAATTATGTAGTATATGGGAATCAAACTTTTTCTTTAACCTTTAAAGAACCTTTAAGTCTATCAAAATAAAAAAATATATATATGCATTAAACATTGGAATCATTAACTATGTTTTTAACATTTGTATGCATCAGGCATTTCTCATTTCCACCTTGAATTTTTTTCTTTTTATTAAGATGAATATTTCAGTCTAAGTCACATAATTTATTCAAGAAATATAAATTCTGGATTTAGATTCTTATTAACCCAGGATTTGGATTGCAAAGATTTGATTTTTCTGTAATGTAAAAATGGAAAATGTGTTCTTCATTTTAAAGAGCCTGATTTCTTTTCCTTTCTGCAAAGCCAACAGTTGGGACTTTGTCATAAAATATAATGATTGACTATGAGGCAATTAGCCAAATTGGTCTGGAAAGAGACTTTATTAAAATCACCAGAAAGTTGTTTAAGTGTCTATAGTAAACCTTGGATAGATGCTTGCTGACACTGCAAAAGTAATTAGGCAAAGACTTATTTATCTTACTTCATATTAAGTTAGAAAATGATATTTCCCACCAACAGTAAAAATAACAGATTAATGTGTCCCTGTGATTAGGAAAAGACACTAAAGTGAAAGAATAATAAACTAATATTCCTTGTGCTTTGAGACAATCCAGGCCACTACCTTTCAAATGAATTGGGTAAATAGTAATTCAAGATATCTGGTGGAACAAAAAAAATCCATTCCTGCTGATAGCCAAAAAAATATTTATTTGAACTTGAAATCCATTTACCACATGTGACTGCATTGTTTTAAAAAACCTATAAACTATTTTGAGATCCTATAGGGAGGACTTGCCGTTTTAAATTTTCTTTTGTGGTTGTAGAATTCTATGCAAGGTTTATGGAGAAAGCAACCTGCCAAATATCGCTACAAGGTGCTGGAAGACAAAATCCCTGTGTTGGAACAAGTAGATAGTTTGCCTCATCTGCAGTGGGCCAGTAAAAAAAAAACAATTTTTATGTACTGTAAATCAACTCACCCCCTAGACGCTCCGTCTGAGTGAGAGTTTAAAGGGCGAGAGTTTAAGTTTAACAGTTTCAGAAACACATGATATAAATTAGTGACCACAAGGGCAATTTGACCATGCATCTTAGCAACCGTGATAAATATTTACACCATTTGCTATTAAAACAGTGTTCACATCTGAAGAAAACCTATTACGTGGCAATGATTTTTACTAAGGATTGTAGACTTTAAAAAGTATATTTAGCAGGGATGTCCAATGTGTAGCCCTTCAGAGGGCAAATATTTAACAATGGTCATAATAGCAAATGCAACAAAAAATGTCCGAAAAAGATTTATTATTGTTAAAAACAGCTTCTACGTTTATACAAAGTTTTTCACTTTTCTAAACTATAGACCAATCAGCATTGCTTGGTATACACTTGAGTTTAAAGGAAGACCTCTCCACTGGGATTTCTTTGGGGACCTAAGGTTAAATTTAACTTGCTTTCCCAAGATTCTAACTCTCTGCAAACAGATGGTGCTAGACCTTTTCACAGTATACTGAAGGGCCTGTTTCAACTAATTGATTCTTCTGAGAATAAATAGGCTGCTACCTTTACGTCTGTCACATAGCCACATATCTTGTCTGCAGAATGTCTGAAAGCCCTGAAGACCAACTCAGAACATTTTAGTCAGTTCCCATGTTAAAGACATTGGGATATGACTTTCTGGTGGATTAATGCTCAACATTACTTTAGATATAGCATAAAGGACTGAGGAGACAAGAATAACCTTTAAATGACTTTAGGCTAAGATGTGTACAGTTTATGTTGGGAAAAGCAATAATCCAAAGCATTATAATTATTCTTGGGAATCCTGTCTGGCGGTCCAGCTGTATAAATACCTTTTCTAGTCAGTGTTTTACTGTGCATCCAAAGGCTTAATTAAGCAGGGTCTGATTTCATGTTAATGTTCCCTGTTCTGGGTTTTGTTTGACTGGAGTTTAAACTAAACAGGTAATTAATATCATTTCCTTGATTACTATAGAAAGATACAAATCTGTTAAGTTAGTTAAACATTTCACTTGTGCGAATTTTGCATTAAAGTGCTCTAATAAGTATTTGGGGGAGACAAAACAACAGTTGTAATAACATATGGCCAAACACAGAAGAGTAATTTCTTTGGATCAGAATTCTGCCTTGTACATGCATCTTAAGTAAGAAGGACATACTTTTAAAGACTATAATGTCAACATATTGGCCAAAGAACATGGCTAGTTTACAAAGAGGTATCAAAGAGGCCATTTATGTCAAATTAAAGAAACCAAACCTGAATAGAGGCGAGGGGTTCAACACCACTTATCAGCCATTAACCAATGCTGTTTTGATGCATTAACCTGGGCAGTTTTGCTAACACCTCTTAACTACAATGCAATCAACGCCTTGCATTCAGGAGGTCCCCGACACCTTGCTGTTATATTGTAATGAAATCACATTCCAGATTCTTGTTCAAGTCATTCTGTATCATGAAAGACAGTTAATTGCTATCAAAACATCTTCAAGGACTATACTTTAAAGTCCAGTTGTTCTAACTGAATACCACAGATATACCATGACCTGAATGAATGAGAACTTTCACAAGCACATGTTAAGGATACCTATTCCAGGAATTTAGATCTACTCTAGGAAAAAGACAATTTCTCAGAATTTTTTTTCTGTGTCATAATAAAAACATTTACATATATATGTTGTATTCAGTTAGATCAACTGGACTTGGTTACTTAATTTTCACATATATGGCCTCCTTGACACCTTTCTTGAACCAGTCCTGTTCCTTTGAAAGGATGTTGACATTACAATCTTCAAAGATATGTCCTTTTTCCTTAAGATGCAGGTACACGGCTCAGTCCTGACCCAAGGAATTGGCTCTTCTGTGCTGGGCCATACGTTGGTGCAGTTGCTGTTTGGTCTCTCCCACATACAAATCAGAGCCCTCTCGGGTCATTTTGATTGGGAGCTGTGATTTATAGCCTTAGAGATGGTGTCAGCCCCTCTTAGAGGTGGTGACAGAGAGCTTAAACCCAAACAGATAGAGGTATAGTTGGTTAAAAAATGTAACACGTTAGCGCCTTATGGCCTTAATAGGGACAACAATCTTTATTCCTGTGAGATCCATTTGTGTTTTTCCCTATGTTTCATAATTGTTTACTTTTATGCAGGCGTATGTATACAGTATATTTATGGCTTCATGCCTAGTTGCTACCAGATTTAAATAGCTAGTGTTATGTATTGAATACATGTAGCAAGCATTGTATAAAACAAAAGTTACTATTAAATATACATGGTATATGGTTGGAATAATGTCCCTTTCTTGATACAGAGTTGCTCACTTCTTTGTTGCCAATTTAAAGGATATGTACACCTGTAAAAAAAAAAATAAAAAAAAATTGAGATACCAGCTGTGGCTTTAAAACTAACTTTTCTTCTATCCCCCCCAGAGCCTACCTTTATTGCTTCAATCTTCCTGGTTTCCTCCCTCTGAATAATGGCATCTGGAGCTCTGCCCTGACGAGATCTTCTGGCTCCTCCTGCTTCCAAGTGGCATGTTATTCACAATAAAAGATTTTCACTAGAAAAAGACCCTGAAGTACGGTCCATTCCTACTTACCATACCTTAATATACACTCATGACTAGCACCCAGACCTCTCATCAAGCCAGTTGGCGAGCATCTGCATATATATATATATATATATATATATATATATATATATATAGAGAGAGAGAGAGAGAGAGAGAGAGAGAGAGAGAGAGAGAGAGAGAGAGAGAGAGAAATCGTCGGCAGTGGGCACTCCATGAGATCAACAGCCTGGGTGCTCTATCCAAAATGACAGCATAGAGAGAAACGGAGGCACTCACCAGGGCTTCACAAACAGCGTGGTTGTTTATTCAAGCGTGGTGGTTAACAGTTCCGCCCCGTCGATGGGGCCGTCTTAGAACATCTGAGGATGTGCTGCAAAAGTTTAAATACCAACTACATCCAATCTGTGAGAGTGCATGAATACCGACACATATTATGCACTCTCACGGATTGGATGTAGTTGGTATTTAAACTTTTGCAGCACGATCCTCAGATGTTCTGAAGACGGCCCCATCGACGGGCGGAAAACATATTGGGTCTGCATTGTTTGGGCCATTTTGTGGTGGACTGTGTGGATTCGCTGGCTGCTTGTCTGACGCGGACACACCGTCTCGTCCGTGGTAGGTATTTGATTGGTAATTACGGGGGTGTGGTGTACACAGGTTTGCTACAAATAGGGAGGTTTAGGTTGACACTTTTATCCTGATGACGGCCGTGATGGGCGGTTGAAACGGTTGATGTGTTTGTAATAAAGTTACCATTACTACAAGTCCCAGAGTGCCTCCGAAGTTTGTGTACCTACATGGATCGTTGTTGGACGCAGCACCCGGGCAGTATCGAAGGGTTACGTGAGTGCTACTTAAGATTGCTATGCTGTTATATATATATATATATATATATATATATATGTATATATATATATATATATATGTATATATATATATATATATATGTATAAAAAAGCAAGACCTGCTTGCAAACTAGATAAATAAGACATACTCCCGAAACGTTGCTGGAACTATTTTGTAAGCATGTCAATAAATTAATTACATCTGCTTCTATCCACAGTGTGCGGCTCTATTGTTACTTATTATAATTTTTGGGGAAGGAACGGATCCCTGTGGGAGATACGCATGGCATAATAATGCTAACCAAAGTGCCAATGCCGACCAGTGCACACATGGGATTTAGTGAACAAAAGCAGCCTTTATTGGCAATACATAGCAGACAACGTTTCGGCCCTTAGTGTTGGGCCTTTCTCAAGCCTATAAAAAAGTGCTCACAGTGCAAACAATTATATACCTTCATAATAGTGACATCACATCCTGTGTTATCATATAAGCTCATTCCCCCATTTGCCAACATATTTCCTTGCCCCTATGTGTAACATATAATATACTTGTGCACAACAATTTCAGTATATATAATATATCACTCCTAAAAAATTTTAATACATAAATAAAGTGCTAGTGCTTTTACCTCATCTGTGTGAATCAAAAATATACTGTAAACATGATTTTTTCAAAAAATCTTTAAAAAATATTGTGCTCATCAAAAACTTGTTACAAAACTTTGTCTTGAGTGAGGGTATTTAATAAATAGAAGTACATCTGTAAATATAAAATAGAAGTTTATCTGTATATAAAAAATGTCCTAGGTCACTGGACTTAGCTATCGCTCATTCAGAAAGCATTTGAACGAAACTTGTTCATTAAGGCCTTTAGGGCTTATTGTATCCAAGGTTTTGATCCAATAGGCCTCCCTTTGGAGGAGTACTTTAGATCTATCCCCTCCCCTGGGATGTTGAGGTACATGATCAATTCCAATATATCTCAGGGAGGCCAAAGAATGACCCTTTTCTAAGTAGTGCTTAGCTACCGGTTTAATTGTCTTCCCATGTCTAAATGCCACCTTTATTGACGATCTATGTCCATCCATGCGAAATCTCAACATTAAGTCGGTCTTACCCACATATGATAGACCGCATGGGCATGTGATTAAATAAACAACATGTGTAGTGGTACATGTGATGGGCATTTTTATCTCAATTCTTTTCCCTGTGTGCGGGTGTACAAATGACTGACCAGGAGTCATGAAACAACATGATAAACATTTGCCACAGCTGTAAGACCCTCCTTTTCGTTTCGGTAGCCATGTTGGACTAGGATTATATGAACGTTCAGGGTCTGTTCTGACTAGTAGGTCCCTAAGGTTTTTCCCTCTACAGTAACCTATTACTGGTTGTTGTGGCGTTAATGTCGCCAGCTTGTGGTCAGACTGTATAATATTCTTAATTTTTCCGTACACTCTTGGCAACTGCATGTGATACTAAATTGAAGTCAATGGTACATACAAATTTTTTTTTGTTTATGATTTTTTGCTTATCTACCACCTGGGTTTTTTTCAAGGCTTTTTTCATAGCCTTACCCAAGATTTGACTGTTATACCCCCTAGACAAAAATTTCTCCCACATCTCTCTTAGTTGTACCTCTCTGTTAATTTTATTAGAATTATTTCTGATCACACGGCAGAACTGTGCTACTGGAAGCGACCTTTTAAGGTGAAAAGGATGAAAACTTTTAAAATGTAACAATGTATTGCAATCTGAGAGCAACACCACTCTCCACACTGTGTCCTCTACTTTATTCATGATTTTAGATGTAGGGTCATAAATTAATGGAAAATATGTTCCCTTGTATGATAGTTGTGTTAATAATTCAGTCTTATAGTCCATATAGTTCATCAGCACTATCCCACCCCCAGTGAGGAGAGCGGTGTCGCAAGGGATTATTGACAAGAAATTAGGGGATTATTTAGTACAGAAATATCCCATTAGCACTATTACCGTATATACTCGAGTATAAGCCGAGGTTTTTAGGTTTAAAAATTAACCTAAAAACCTTGACTAGGCTTATACTGGAGTCACAAGGAACTTACCTGCAATCCAGAGGCAGCGCCGAGTCCGGCAGTTCCAGTAGTTCTTCGCGGTTGCGCGATGACGTCTCACGCACGCTGGCGGGGATGACGCATCGCGCAGCCGCGAAGCAGTAATGGGAACTGCCGGCCGACTCGCGGCTGCCTCTGGATTGCAGAGAGAGGAAGACTGAAGACCAGGTACGGGTAAGTGAGCTGGGGGGAGGGCTGGGGGTACTGGGGGGATGGCTGGGGGGACAGTATGCCATGCAGGCACCCACATACCTTTTTACTATAGGTGGTTGGAAACTAACAACTCCCAGCAACAAGCATGCTGGGAGTTGTAGTTTCCAAACATCTACAGTGGAAAGGTATTAGGGTGGGGGGACAGTATGCCATACAGTAACCCCCAATACCTTTCTACTATAGGTGGTTGGAAACTACAACTCCCAGCAACCAAGCATGCTGTGAGTTGTAGTTTCCAAACATCTACAGTGGAAAGGTATTAGGGTTACTGTATACCCTCGGCTTATACTCAGGTCAATCATCTTTTCTAATTTTTTAGTCAAAAATGGGTGCCTCGGCTTATACTCGAGTCGGCTTATACTCGAGTATATACGGTATTTACTCCCTACCTAAGATACATAAAAATATCGATCATCCTCCAGGACGACCGATTGTGTCCAGTAGAGGGAGTGTGCTGGAACCAGTGGGCAAATATATTGACTCAGTATTACAAACTATTGTACAAGGAGGGAGATCTTATATTAAAGATACTATGCATCTTTTGTCCAGGTTATCTACGATACAGATCCCGAAGTCCTCTGAGGTATGGCTAATCTCAATGGACGTTACCAGTCTTTATACTATAATCCCACACCAACAAGGTATTGAAGTTGTTAAGAACAAGTTGGAAGAGGAGAAAGTAGGAACAGCGGTCTGGAGGGAATTTCTAATTGAACTATTATCTTTGACATTACACAATAATTATTTCCGCTTTGAGAAAAAGTTTTAAATACAAAGATCTGGGACGGCAATGGGGGCGGCCATGGCCCCTGTGTATGCTAATTTGTACATGTCTGCATATGAAATGAAAAATTATTGTCCACCTATAAGGAACATATTTATTTTATGGTCGCTTTATGATGACGTGTTCTGTATGTGGCAGGCAATGAGGAGTCGATCAAACACATGGTTATATCGTAATACATTAGAATCTCCAGTTAGATTCACACACAAAAGAAGTAAATGTGAAATTGAGCTTCTTGATGTTAAACTTTATGTGGTTGATGCAAAGCTTAAATATAGCCTTTTTAAAAAACATACAGATCGCAATACATTGTTACATTTTAAAAGTTGTCATCCTTTTCACCTTAAAAGGTTGCTTCCAGTAGCACAGTTCTGCCGTGTGATCAGAAATAATTCTAATAAAATTAACAGAGAGGTACAACTAAGAGAGATGTGGGAGAAATTTTTGTCTAGGGGGTATAACAGTCAAATCTTGGGTGAGGGTATGAAAAAGCCTTGAAAAAAACCCAGGTGGTAGATAAGCAAAAACCCAATAATGACAAAAATTTTGTATGTACCATTGACTTCAATTCAGTATCACATGCAGTTCTAGTCAGAACAGACCCTGAACATTCATATAATCCTAGTCCAACATGGCTACCGAAATGAAAAGGAGGGTCCTACAGCTGTGGCAAATGTTTATCATGTCGTTTCATGACTCCTGGTCAGTCATTTGTACACCCGCACACAGGGAAAAGAATTGTGATAAAAATGCCCATCACATGTACTACTACACATGTCATTTATTTAATCACATGCCCATGCGGTCTATCATATGTGGGTAAGACCGACTTAATGTTGAGATTTCGCATGGACGGACATAGATCGTCAATAAAGGTGGCATTTAGAGATGGGAAGACAATTAAACCGGTAGCTAAGGACTACTTAGAAAAGGGTCATTCTTTGGCCTCCCTAAGATATATTGGAATTGATCATGTACCCCAACATCCCAGGGGAGGGGATAGATCTAAAGTACTCCTCCAAAGGGAGGCCTATTGGATCAAAACCTTGGATACAATTAGCCCTAAAGGCCTTAATGAACAAGTTTCGTTCAAATGCTTTCTGAATGAGCGATAGCTAAGTCCAGTGACCTATGACATTTTTTATATACAGATAAACTTCTATTTTATATTTACAGATGTACTTCTATTTATTAAATACCCTCACTCAAGACAAAGTTTTGTAACAAGTTTTTAATGAGCACAATATTTTTTAAAGATTTTTTGAAAAAATCATGTTTATTTTGTTGATTCACACAGATGAGGTAAAAGCACTAGCACTTTATTTATGTATTAAACATTTTTAGGAGTGATATTTTATATATACTGAAATTGTTGTGCACAAATATATTATATGTTACACATAGTGGCAAGAAAATATGTTGGCAAATGGGGGAATGAGCTTATATGATAACACAGGATGTGATGTCACTATTATGAAGGTATATAATTGTTTGCACTGTGAGCACTTTTTTATAGGCTTGAGAAAGGCCCAATACTAAAGGCCGAAACGTTGTCTGCTATGTATTGCCAATAAAGGCTGCTTTTGTTCACTAAATCCCATGTGTGCACTGGATTAATATCTTTTTTATATTGATTAACCAACTGGTAGCACCGGGGTCTTTATATTGAAAATTGAGAAACCAAGTTGTGAGAGCCCTCCCTTTGGATAATATATATATATATATATATATATATATATATATATATAAAATCGGGATACAAAATAGGGAGTACTCCTGTATCAAGCTTGAGAAAGGTCTAAATGTGTAGACCGAAAGGTCACCTGTTGTTTTGTACTAATATGTGAATAAAAATTGAAAGAAGACCCAGGAGTGCTCCTTATTTTGTTTCTGGATTATAGGATTATATAAAGTGAATTTGCACCCGGGCCAAACACCAGCTTCAAGCATGTGCCTGTTCCAAACAGTAATTCTATATATTTATGTGTGTGTGTAAAACATTGCAGTTCCTTCAATCATCAAATTGGCAGCCTTCGCTGGATGATCATTGATGGCCTAGCTTCAAATGTTGTTCAAAAAATGGATACTGAGAACATTCTGTTACGTCGTGAGGCCAAATGGATTTACCAATTGGGCTCATTAACCCCTCGTGGCCTCAGTGAACAATGGTCGTTGCAGTGCTTCTTATAATTGCCCCTTTGCAACCTTTTATAAAAGTATGCCCACATACCCATTGGTGCCTTTTAAGTAGCGACCTGTCCTTAGTACTCATGTTGACCAGTACAACTTTAACAGTCCTATACCATTTAGGTATATTATTTAATGTTCAAGTCTCTTGTATATTCCTTTGAGCCCCTTAGTACATGTTCGATAATATCTTAAATAGTCATCATATAGATTGGCGAATAGATACCATAACTTAATACATTTGTTGCCTTACTAACTTTTTATCGAGACTTGTAACTTTATTATATCCTTTTACTGACGAATGTATCTATTGTACCATGGTCTCGGCAGACACCAATGATTATCCCCCTTGTCTCATTCTATTACCGATGGTTAATTGTCTACGCGAACAACCTATTGATATGCTTTGATGTTTAGCTCGGCTATCCCTCAACAGAATACAGAGATCACCATAGCACATTGTTGATATGTTGCTTTGCACTTTATGAACCTTGGTAGCTATGAAATTTGATATATATGTATGTATGTGTATTTTTAACCTGTTAATGGCACTAGTATCATTGTAGCACTTTATATTTATTGCCACCCCTATTTGGTGATGTCACTGACACACGCCTCCCTCACTAGTGCGGATTGGTGATTGAAGGGTATTTAAGTATACACGTCACTATGTTTCAGATGTTCTGAAGACGGCCTCGCTTTAGGGATGGAAACATGTTAACCTCATTGTGTTAATAAACACAAATGTTTTTTTCTAAGAAGACCCGTGAGTGTGTCCGTTACATTGTATTATATACATATACTTTATATATATATATATATATATATATATATATTCATGAACCCTAAAGAGGTTATTATCAAAGTATTCTCTCACACACACACAACCTCAGTATGTCTATAATTATGATGAATGTTTAAGAAAAATGCTGAGTGGGGTTTTACATTATGCTTTTTATAATAGAGCCATTTTTCATAATTTCCACGTCTGCCTTTGGGACAATAGAAAACATATATTTACATTTTGTTATAAAATGTTTACCTTGCAAATTAATGCTCCAGAGTTCTCCTGACTATTTATGTATCTAGGATGTGGCTAGATCTTAAGTTACAGTGAAAGCCGGTGGCATATATCCTACCGGATGTCAGCATGACCTTATGTCACTGTTTCCAGTAGCGTGTGTAACACAAACCTTTTCTTAATATGCGACTGGAAGTGCTTCTTTAAAACTTCCTTCTCGACACTGATGTAGACAGGGAATGGATTGGTTCTGCTACAAGTGGAATTATAATAGGAATAGAAAGCAATAGAAAAATATTATTATGTGCAAAATGTAGACCCATGACAATAGAGGTATGAATAGTGTAATTTAAAGATACATACAACATTTTTTTTTTTTTTTTACAAAGGAAGTTAAAAAAATAAATTTTATAAATACAGAATTAATGTGGGGAAATGAGTGACATAGTCACCTGCTGACCTGTCACACAAACTGGACACTGGACACTGCAACCATGAAAAGCTCCCAATAGCTTCCCTTAGCTCCCAGTAAACTATGAGTGGTAAATGAACTTCCAGGGTTATTCAATAAAAGTTCTTAACATTAAATTTTTTAATTTTTTTTGCCCCAACCAATCAGATGTTAGCTTTCAAATGTTAAATAATATCTGATTGGTTGGGGCAAAATTAGCCCAGTTTTCAACGATGAGAACTTTTATTTATTTCCCTGTGTAATACTGGACTAAATAGAGACAACTGTAAGAAACTGCAAATTACATACATGTCAGGGGAGGACTGGGACCTTTTAGCCGGGGGGGCTGACTAATACCGGCTAATGAACTGGAGGGCTGGCAAACACTAAATAATAAACCGGGGGGGGGGGGGGGGGCTGACTAATACTGGCTAATGAACTGGAGGGCTGGCAAACACTAAATAATTTACTGGGAGGGGGGGCTGACTAACACTGGCTAAAGAACTGAAAGGCTAACTAACACTGCTAATGAACTGGAGGGCTAATGACATTGGCTAATTAACTGAAGGGCTGACTAACACTGCTAATGTAATGGAGGGCTGACTAGTAAATGATCTGAAGGAGGAGGAGTTTCCTGTTTCTTGCCAATGTTAGAGCTAGAGGTGTGTGCTGTGCCTTTTAAGCACGTAAATTACTAATAGCTTCTGTGGCAGCTCAAATGTTTCATTAGAGACCAGCCCGGGAGGCATTTGTCCCTCAACCTACTGGGCCAGTCCTCCACTGTACAATGTGTTTGTCCAGAGTTTCTGGCAAGGAAATGTGAGTTTGTTTATAGTTATATAAAATCTTAAAAAACTAATATTCAAGGATGTGATTGTGCTTGTAACCTCTGAACTGCTCAAATATAAGTTCTCAGGCTTTTCTTTTCAGTTCCTGTTCTCATACTGCAATAACTAATCAAGGGATGTCGTTATAATGTATTGTATGCAGTTTGCTGAATTCTCTGAGAGAATAAGATATGGATGTACAATAAATGCAAGGACAGGAAATGTAGACGTTTTGGGGATATAATTGAAACATGAATATTTGGCGTTAAAGGGTAACTGTGGTCTCCAATTCTTCCAAACCAGTAAGGATTATATAAAAAGCCTTCCATCACACCTTCAAAATAAAACCTAAATCACATCTCTAGATAAAATTTGTGAGAAGTTATTGCTGGAAAGGTTCAGCAACATTACTTCCTGCTTGAACACTTCCTGTTTTCAGTCATATGACCAGCTTGTAGTCATGTGACCAACCTCAGCCTGCATTAATAAGCTCCCCTCCTCAACTGTCATTTTTCCCCATGTACTTCCTGATTTCCCCAGCATTAAGTCTTAACTGAGCATGCTTCTCCCCCAGGGCAGACGGGTGGGGCAGAGGTCAGATGATGTCACTCAACCTACTGGAAACAGGAAGCTTGAACATTCACCCCATTGTAATGTCTCACAGGCTCCAGCCAGAGTTGTGATTGTCAGCTCATTTTAAAAGAAATACTGCAGGCTTTCATTTAACCCTAACTTTTTTGAGACCACAGCTGCCCTTTAAATTTTCTTTTGTATGCGTATATAATGGGCATTACAACAACAATCACATGTATTATATAATTTCTAAGACAGTTTTGTCATTTAGTCAACTGGGTAAAATAATTTTTTTTTTTAATGTATTCAAAATGGATTGCTAAGCTGTATGTGTGCCTGTTTTTAAGAGATTTGTGTTTATTGATTTACTGGTGCTATAACTATGGTATTATTTGCAAAGCTTTTACGTTACGAAGCTCTGATTTCCTTTCAGAAAATTAGTGCCCATGCATTTCCTGGTGTAAATATATACCGTGAGCAGTTTAGTCTATTCCAAGAGAAAATCCCCTCACCCTCCTCTCCTATTTTAGCCTTCCCTGCTTTGTGAACTAAGAGCAATCCATAAAGTTTCAAAGAAACCATATGTCTCTTATTGCCGCTGCACAGATAATTCTAGGCATACCAGCTTTTCAAATCATATGTGGTGCATATACCCAATAAAGTCTCTACACAAGACAAAAACAAGACAAGCTGTAAATGCAGGACAATTCATTTGCTGGTTTAACCAAATGGATGGAATATTATTATTTTTCAATCATTGTCCATAGTCTTTTCTGCTCTGTGCAGAAGGTTTTTTCTGTATTCATAAAAAAGAGCAAAAACCACTGGCTTTGTCTGCCCTATCTAATTAGCATTTTACACAACAGACTAAAGCTAGGTACACACACTAGCGATAAAGCCCTGATACCACCAGAGTTTTATCGTTAGGGGGTATCTAGTGCTTGTAGCAGTTTTCCTGAATGAACGCGTGGCCGCCGAATGTTCCAATCGGCTGAGCAGTTGTTTGGGGAAAAACAATACTTTCCCTCGGCCGCAGTAGACCTCCAATACAGGAGTCGGCTGTGGCCGAGGGAAGCACAAAGTCCTGTATAAAGTGATGATATCCCCATGCAAATGACACTTCTCTGTTGAAAACAGCCCTAACTTGTCTAATCTGCCTGCATAGTCAAGCCCCTCCATTCTCCTTATTATTCCAATTCCAAGATGTCCCTTTTGTATATGGGATTCCAAAACTGCACCGCATATTCCAAATGAGGCATTACCAGTGCCTTGTAAAGAGGGAGAATAATATTTGAAACAGAAATTAAAAAATAAGTACTTATTTCTAATGCTATCATCACCCCCAAAAGGATCTGGGATCCTTGTCATTCTTTGGTTAACAAATAAGCCTGTATTTTCATAACTGTTTAGGAACAACTCTGGTGCTAAAGTAGGAGAAGACAAAGGCATTTTTAGGTGATGGCTGTCTGCTGCACGGTCACTTTATTATTTCATTGCTTTCATAAGAGCTCAGGGGTAATAAACTGTAGCTTTATTAGAGCAACAATGTTTTTACTGTTTTTTAATATTAGAAGCAATATTCTTACTTGTTAGATACAAGGTATCTGAGGTATTCAGACCACATTAGTTATGGGATGTATCAGTAATGTAGTAAGAAGTCTTGTTTTATTACACCTCTGCCAGATGTTGCCTTATTTATTGTGCACAATATAATCATTGTGACTGTACTGGATAGCAAAGTCATTTGAAACGGGTAGGAGAGTTTCTTATCACTAAGGTTAGGATCACTTTGCTGTTTTTTCTTTTTCTTCTTCACTTTTATTTTTGGTACAGACCTGATGCATACACACAAGAGAAGTGTCTTCTAGCTAAAGAATCCATGTAAGTTAAAGGGCATGTCCACCCCTAAAACTAAAATTCCCCCCACTACTGGCCCCACTGTGTAGTGCATAAAAATCCTTACCTCACATCCCAGCTCCAAATGGTTCTCCTGTAGTCCCCCCCAAAGTCCCAAAAACTGCCCAGCAGGAGGATAGCAGAGTCCATGTAGGACTCTGCCTCCTGTCTCCCCTCCGGGAGAAGTTGTGCATGCGCAGTTCAGCCCTTTTCCCCCTCCCTCTCGTTTTGCAAGCCCTCCCTCTACCTTAAAACCCCTTTGCCACATAATAGTATTCCTTCCCCCAGCCCCAACCACTATAAAAGAATTTCAAGAAAGTCCCCCGATCTCTACTTACCTTACCTCTCTCCCCCGGCATTCTGAGCAGCCGGCAGCTGCATCCATGAATGGCTACCTCTCAGCCAATCACTGACATGGCTGCCGGTCCCGCTCCCTGCTTGCAGTTCCATGCAAGCAGATGGTCGGGACACTGCGGCTGGGGAGAGAGGTTAGGTAAGTAATGATCGGGGGACTTTCTTGAAATTATTTTATGGTGGTTGGGGCTGGGGGAAGAAATACTATTATACCCCAAAAGTTTTCTACAGGGGTGGACATGCCCTTTAATGAATTTCCAAAAATTTTCACCCATTCAGTTAAATGGACATGTGTCGTAGGCTTAAACAACACACACTGTTTACGTCTCTCTTGAATACATTCATCTGTGTGTAATCAATGCTGACTAGTGATGAGACATGGTTTTCAAATGATTTGAAACACTGAATATAATAAAATCAAAAATTCTAAAATTAAATAGAAAAATCTAAATATTGCATTTAAAAAGAGAAAATTCCTATTAAAAATATGAAAAAAGCAATTGAAATTCCAAAAATTCTAAATCGAGGTTATAGGGTAACTGTGGTCTCGAATTATTTCAAACTAGTAATAATTATATAAAAAGCCTTCCACCGTACCTTTAAAATAAAACCTAAAACACATCTCTAGATAAAATGTGTGAGAAGTTATTGCTGGAAAGGTTCAGCGATATTAATTCATGTGTGAACACTTCATGTTTTCAGCCATGTGACCAGCTTGTTGTCATGTGACCAGCCTCTGCCTGCATTAATAGGCTCCCCTTCTCAACTGTCATCCCCCCCCCAGATACTTCCTGATTTCTTCAAAATTAAGTCTTAACTGGGCATGCTTCTTCCCCGGGCGGATGGGCTGTGCAGAGGTCAGGTGATGTCACTCAACCTACTGGAAGCAGGAAGTTTGAACATTCAACCCAATGTAATTTCTAACAAGCTCCAGCCAGAGACGTGAGTGTCTGCTCTTTTTAAAGGAAAACTGCAGGCTTTCATTTAACCCTAACTTGTTTTGAGATCACAGTTGCCCTTTAAATCAGATATTCAGAACTGAATAGAAGGAAATTCACCAGTTTTGTTTATCTCTGACTACCTATCTCTTGATTAGATACAGCTGATCAGAAGGTACTCTTAACTTATACTGTGTCTTTTTGACGCATGCGCAATTTAATTTTAACAGCCCAATGCACAGATAACCGTTATTGGTAACCCGGTGCAAACTTGCGAGCAATTTTATATGCCAATAGTAGCTCTCACTGCAATGCAAAATGCTGGTATTTATTTTGGTACCTTTAAAGAGTAACTGTGGTCTTGAATTCTTCCAAACTAATAAGAATTATATAAAAAAGCCTTCCATCATACCTTCAAAATAAAAATGTATTCACATCTGAAGATAATATTTGTGGAAATGTTAAGCAATATTACTTCCTGCTTGAAGAATTCCTGTTTTCAGCCATGTGACCAGCTTGAAGTCATGTGACCAGCCTCTGCCTGCATTAATAGGCTTCCGTTCTCAACTGGTACTTCCTGATATCCCCAGCATTAAGTCTTAACTGAGCATGCTTCTCCACTGAGTCGGACGGGTGGGACAGAGGTCTGGTGATGTCACTCAACCTACTGGAAGCAGGAAGTTTGAACTTTCACTCAAATGTAATTTCCCACATGCTCCAGCCAGAGATGAGATTGTCAGCTCATTTTAAAGGAAATACTGCAGGCTTTCATTTAACCCTAATTTGTTTTGAGACCACAGTTTCCCTTTAATTCCAGCCATTAGCTGGCATCAAAAAAGTGCCAGAATAGTATGCATATAACATTGATTGTGGCAGCTGAACGGTTAACTTCTGCGTTAGCCATGAAGTCATTGCAATGAAGGAGTTTAAGTTACACTAACCAATCTAACATTGGTTCGCATGACTTAAACACCATAACAGGAGCTGTTCCTCTTGTGCATGGCCCTTTAAAAGTATTAATTACAAAATAAAAGTACAATAATTAAAATACATGTATTTACTCAAGAGAAATTTACATGCCATCTTTTATCACAATAAACACACTTTATTATTAAAGCATTTTGAGGCAATGGTGTATTGACTTCCAAAATGCACCCTTTCAAGCCAAATCCATTTAAAAGGTTCAGAACATTTAATAAGTTCACCGTTTCAATGCTAATCTCCATTTCAGACCTTGGGAAGGGGAGTCTATTTATAGATATAATGTTTCTTCATTATATTTTTTCCTTTTATTTCTTTAATCTTAAAATCTGATATAGAATATAAGAGGAATATCCCCTTTACACTTTGCATCCGATGAACTGGTTAGAAGGTCTTATTTATATAGGAGAAAGCAAGGAGACATTTTTTTTTAGGGACATGCATTAATAGTGCAGTGCATGCTACTTACCATACCATCTACCATGATGCAATATGCCCTGAGAGCTGGGTATTGCATTTTGATTCCATTCATTTAGCAGTGTTTAAAAGGAAAGTTGAGTTGGAAAGAAACACAATTTATAAATCTTTCATATTATACATACTTAGGTACAGTATTCTCCATATACTACACTTGTTTCCAACTCCCCAAGTCAAGGGCAAAAAAATAATGGACACTATTAGGTATACTGAATACAGGAAGCCAGTATTTTGGGGGCAGAGAAATCACAGAATTAAGGTTAGTGGAATGAGAAAATGCAATTGAAAATTCTAAAATTTCTGAAACTACGTCTACTCAATTTTTACCCTTCAATGTAAAAGAGCAAAAATTACTTGCAACATCTCATTTAGCACATACGGTAATAATACTTAACAAACATTTATTTATTATTGTTTTCAACACCTACTATTTCAGGATGCAGCAATATGTAAGAACAATAAAGGTGGTCTCTTATTGGAAAAGCTATTCTCCAATAGTTTATTCTCCAATACTCCTTTTAAGTAACAGCTATTCCAAGTGGCTGGTACACACGTGCGATTGAACACATGATGCCCAACTAAAAGGCATCCAGTAAAAAGCAGCTCCAGCCAATAATCACACACATGTGGTGACAGCCATGATTGATGCCCAACTAAAACAGACAGATAATTTTCTGGAACTGTGTGTACATAGCTTAGAGGTTGCCATCGATATTATCAGGCAATTGCGGATGATAACATTCAGATAGCAAAATTGGGCCGAATCGATGCGTTTGTGGCCAACAAAACTGTCCTCTATTAAACTCTATTATAAATAGCACACATACTGTTTCCCCTCCTCCTTCTACTTTGTCTCCCTTTGCTTTAGCTGTGGATTGGTCTCTTTCTTTTTACAATAGTTTTACTTAGGAGAGTTCTGCTCTAAATAGCCCTAACATTAAGGAGCATCCTTATTGTGGGTCATATTGATAATTCGTCTAGCACATCCATTTTTTACCACATTCCTCATGGGCAATCCCTTCAGCCCCATTCCCACTCTGCTTAGCATCCTCATTTTACCTATCTTTTGCCCACCCACCACCATCATAATAATTGCCCTAAATACACAGAGAAAAGTGGGTCTATTGGGGACTATAAGTCGATGTATTTGTGGCCCACATAACTGTCCTCAATTATCCGATTCCTGGGCAATATAATAGGTGTGCTGCAGCTCTGAAGTAAGTAAAACTCGATCTGATCCACTTACCATAAGGCTAATGGAATCGCCCTTCATTATGATGAATAATCTGCCGTACTCGTTACATAGCAGGTATTTGGGAGGCAGCCATCTAGTAGCCTCTAGTTGTTGCTAGGTGGTTGGTATCCCAAGAGATAAATACTGCAAGCATTTCTAGTTACGTACGAAAGAATTGAATGGAGAGAGCGATCACACAATCATTGAAAGCGTTGTGGCAACTTGACAGCAAACCGTCAACTAAAATAGTAAAACATATTGTAGAGCCTGCTTTAATAAAGGACAGCATGTAGATCAGACATTGTCATGACAAGAGCTGTCAGAATATAGCATGAATGCAATGCAGTTATATGCACCATAACTCTGAATAAGAGGCCTGTGTACTCCAAAGTTCTCAATCAACTGTTGGCTTTTTCTGTTTTCACCACTCTGTGATAGACTTGACCTTTAGGCAGGACTAATTCATTATCTATCCATCTGACAGTCTTGGACAGTATTTTTCTGTCTGACTCCCACCTTCCCTTTTCTGTGGGGGGGAAAAAATGGTGTAAATCTTTTGTCAGCTCTATGTGAATAGGAGGCTTTCAATGAGCTGCGACATTTCAGATTTACATAGAAAACTCCCAGCAAACACAAAAGGTCATTAGGGTGACACATTAAGACAAGGGCATTTGCATAATTCATTGTGTAAATATCTGGGTTATTTGTTTAAAACTTTTTTGCATAAGCAAAAAAAGAATGAGAGACTGTGCGTGGGATCAGCTTTATTTTTGTCACTTGCAACACACTAGGAGCTGTTTGGAATCCTATCCTCCATTGCCAGCAGCGAGATCATCTGACCGATTGACAAGCAGTGCATGCTCTTTAAAACAGCTGGCAAAAAGCAGGATCAGAGCTAAGACACAGCCCTCAGCTTTTATTCCAGTAAATCAGTAAATGAACTAGAATCCTTTCAATCAATAAACTCAGGCAAAGCAAGTTCTTTTACAAACGAGCACATTAACAGCAGGAGAAGCACAGAGAACAAGAGAGAGTTTTAACGAGACACAGATTTTGAGATTTCTGAAACCGTTTTGACAACCTTTATCATCTGCGGCTATTCCTCTGCACTTTCTGTTAGGTTTCATGTGAGCCAAGGAAATGTCTAGACACGAACAGGTAATGTGCATTTTCTCCACGGCACCAGTAATGAAAACACTGCCCAGGGATTTCTAATACAACTGTTTCCCTTTCTCCACCGATTTTGAGATAAAGTTTCGTGGGCTGTTTAGTTGTCAGATTTCGGGAGAACTAATTTATCAACCTTTTTTCTCAGGCATATGAAATGCAATGTGGGTTTGTGCTAGAAAGTTATACCTTGCTTCACATTAGTAGCTATTAGTTACTAGTCTGTGGTACTGAAGAATAAAAAGCGGAAAAACACTTTTAGACCATCTGTCTCTAATTGGTGAAACGCTGACACTGGGAAGTGCATTGAAAATGTGCAAGGATTAAAGAGCGGAGTTTGTGTACTGTAACCTTCAGACACTGCGAGCTGGCAGGAGATGCCTTCATGCTTAGATTTCCAGCAAAATCCAAAAATAAAACTTGGAACACGAAAGGAATTTATGAGGTGGACAATATTTATGCTTAAAACCCCATAGCACATTAGCTTGGGTAAACAGGGAATTTGTCTGGAGGGGAATTATTTTGGCCTTCTCATAGAACTTGTTTCTCTTTCAATAAGTAACCAAGCCCACGTACTGTTTCCCCTCCTCCTTCTACTTTGTCTCCCTTTGCTTTAGCTGTGGATTGGTCTCTTTTCTTTTTCACAATTGTTTTACACAGGCGAGTTCTGCACTGAAGAGCTGCATTTCTTCCTGCATAAATATGAAATGGGCTGGATGGGATTAGGGGGAAGTGGCAACTCCGCCTCTCCCTTCAGATGCTGGACTAGATTAGTGGAGGAGATGGAACAAAACAGAGAGTACTGGCAGCATGACAATAACCTACTTTGCTGTGGCCCTAACATTAGGGAGCATCCTTATTGTGGGTCACATTCACAAGTCGTCTAGCACATCCATTTTTTACCGCATTCCTCATGGGCACTCCCTTCAGCCCCATCCCCACTCTGCTCAGCATCCTCATTCTACCTATCCTTTGCCCACCCACCACCATCATAATGGTTGCCCTAAATACACAGGCAAAAGTGGGTCTATTGGGGACTTTGTAAATGTCACAGAATTTGGAGCAGAGTGTTTAAACTGGGCAGATGTCCCCACTTTCTTAGAAAGAACCCCAGGTAAAGGGCTTGGAGATCACAACTTCTGCAGAAATCCTGATGGGAGGAGTAAACCTTGGTGCTTCTTCAGGAACAACTATGGGAGGATAGATTGGGGATACTGTGACTGCAAGCAAGGTGAGTGACATAAATGTGTTCACAAGAGTCTCCTATGAGGCTGCTTAAAGGCTCTTGCCATAGTATGTGAACAAGGTGAATGCAAACTTGTGTATATATCAATGGATTTACCATTCTGTTTAAAGCACGGTCAATGTGGTTTCAATCAGTGAGGCGGAAAATGTTAACTCTAAAGTTGACCCCAGTTGATTAAACTAAAATCTTCTGCACTGCACTAAAACTTTGAGTATTCACTTGGGTGTGATGACATGCTTCATTGGGAAGTTCACGAAAAGAAATATATACACTGCCAAAAGGACGGCTATAACGTATAGAACAAGAATATTATTTGAAAAAGCCAAAGACACAGTCATTTGGTATTCACTACATTGTAAGGTATTATAAGGTTAGATAAGTGTTCTTAAACATCTGTGACTAATATTTAGCAGTTGACAGGGGAGCATGGGAAATGTAGTTCAAAGACAGCTGCAGGCCATAGGTTGCACAATGCTGGTTTACAGCACTTTGATGTGTTTACTCAGATACTTGCACGCTTCTACCAGATGACCTGTGCCTCAGAACGTATCCTCGTTCTTGTGTATCACATGATTTACTACTTTATGTGGTCATATTTTGTGTTTGAAAAGTAACCAGTTAAAAGGCAAAAATATCTTAGAATATTATATAAACTTACCTCTAGTGTTTATGGTATGTATGGGGACTTTTAAGTGCATCTAACTCATTGTTGCTGTGCTTGTGTGCTAGGATTGTGAGGAAAACATTCTTGAAATCTCTGTATGAAGAGAAAGATTACATCAGAGGTAACAAGTTAACATTAAATTTATTCTTAGATTTTGGATTTAAAGGAGAACTACCCTGATCCAATTTACTTTTGCATGAATTAAAGTTATTTTGTTTTTCAGTAGGACAAATCACACATTTTAGTGGTGTTCTTTTCATTACTTGTTGACAGCGGTTTTCTGATGTGTTTTAGATTCATTTAGACATAGGTCATAGGCTGATTTTTTTTTTCTTCTCTGCAACAATTTTACTGTTTACCGTGTATGCAGGACAAAATATTTGAAATTGCTTCACCATAATGGAAATAACTAAAAAGTAGCCTACAGCTGCAATCATTTCCTTAAATTCAGATGGCCTCGGTTTTAAGGACTCAACTGCAGTTATTGGCTATTTTCAGGTGATGTGTATTACAATCAGTGTAAGGACAATGAAGGTGTTTTATTGCTTTTTCTCTTGCAGAACAAAATCGTATGATGATCAATTAAAAAGTACCAGAGAATGCAATCAACTTTTGATACTTATTATTTAATATTAAAATAATGACCCTAATAAACTACGTACAAAGAACATAGCAAACCATGTAAATACAGAGGAATAAGAGTAATTTGATTTTTTAGTTTTGAAATATAGTTACTCGCATGGTCTTCCTTAATCATATAAATGAAAACAAGCCATAATCAAGGAAGTCAATTAAGTTATAAATAGAACACATCAGTTCGAAATGAATCCTGCTTGGCCATTTAGAAATACGTTTATTTATAATGCAGTCACTGTTCTTGAAATGTGACTGCCATAGATTCATTATTTACTACTGCATGCTGCATTACAATGCGAAAAGTAAAAGGAAAATACAGTATATACAATATACAAGCTACACCTTTATCATTATTATTATTGCCATTTTGACTTCTCTAATAAAAATCAGTAAAATGTAGTTTTTAGGCAACAGTAGTTCCTGGTAAACAAAGTATCATGTTGTAATGCTTGGTTGGGATTTAATGAACAAAAGGAATGCCCCATGGTTTACAGTATATAAGCAACAGAGCACATTTTTCATTAAATAAAGCCATGTCTGAGATGTAAATACAATTTTGTTTTCATTTAGACTAAAGTCTATGGATGCAAAACAGAACTTAACTTTACAGTAAATTCTGCTTACTGATGACTACAAATTGGATTGGTTCCAATAGGGACACATCAAGTTACTTTCTCCATAAAAATCAGAAACCTTTAAGTCTTTTTCATGCAAGTTCAGACTAAGATTTGTACTTACCTGACAAGGTTTTTTTTTTTTTAAATTGAAATACTGCATCTTACTTCTTTCTTCTTGCCATTCATACTTCCTGCTGCACATTGATCATCAAAATGGTTGAAACTACTGTTTTGGCAGAGCCTACTGTGCCACTGGTGGAGAATGGGTTCACTGATACATGCAAATTATTATCACTCGTCATCCGAATAGCACATGCTCTGAGTGTGTGCTTTATTCCAACAATTCTACTTTCCAGTTGGAGGCGTAGTAGAAAGAAAGAAGTGAATTGCAGCTTTTAAAGTCCCTTCATTGTAAAAAGCCAGATTTGCTTTTCTTGAGTAAGAAAGCCAGAATCCACGTCCAGCTCTGCAAAAATAACAGGGATTACAAAAAAGGTTTGCCATAAGAAGATTTTATTCTGCTAGAAAACCGCAAAATAATTTGAATTATATAATGTTCTGTTAAAGGAATAGTTTACTGGAAAAGTGAACTATTCCTTTAATGCATTGATTAAAGAACAGGAGGTAAGGCTGCTTTACCTCCCGTTCTTCAATCAAGTTCTCAGGAGCAAGGAATAAAGTTGTAAGATAAGTACCTTTCACACGATCAACAGCGGGTGCAATAAAAGGTCCAGACCGCTTTCTGTTTCAGTTTAACTGTAGCCCACATTAGCATGTATGCGAGCTGTTGAAATTAAAAACTACCTGGTGCAGAGAGGTAGGATTTATTGTTTCTAGCTTCCAATATACATTTTTTGGGGAGCTGCAGCATGTACACTTTTCATTTGCCAGGTTAGAGTCCTGGGCTTTCTTGTATTAAAGATAGTGCTGAAGCAACGAGGAAGCCTAGCAGCAGCAGTTTTTCTTATAATGGCACTCTTCACAGAAACATTATTAGGAGACAGAAATTAGCAATCCTCTCTGCCCCATGTATTTCATTTTTTACAGTTTTTTAGTATAGTACAGTATAGTATTTTAGGTTAAATAAAGGCATACGCCCATCAGTTGATCCAGAGGAAGGGGGGAAAAAATCATTCCTGACAATATACCAATATCCCAGAATTAGAGATAGCCGAAACTGCATAGTTTAGTTCCGTTTTCAGATACCCGGATCTCGTGAAAATCCCGAAGATCCAAAATGGAACGAATTTTCTAAGATTTTCGAATGTACGGAGCTAGTTTCCATAATTTTTGAAAATATCTTTGAACTTTTGAAAATCCTCATACGATCGGAGACCTCTTTCGTATATTCGAACGGTCGTGGCTATTTTTGATAGTTTTCGAAAATAGCCTCGAACATTCGATTTTCGAAAATATTATTGGAAACCCGAAAGTGGTCTCCGATTCTATTTTCAAACGTTCTAAGATATTTTTTAAAATTATAGAAAATAGCTCCGTACATTCAAAAATCTTTGAAAATTTGTTCCTAAGTCCCGAAATCCGGAGGATCCATCCAGATTCGGATGGATCTTTTGGATTTTGGAACTAAAGGGTTCCATGTCTGATCTGGGTTCGTGTCGGATCCGGATCCCATCTCTACTCAGAATCAACTTCAACTTCAATTTTATGTATGAACTAGCAGAGTACCCAGTGTTGCCCAGTTTTTCTAAAGATCCAGCCCAAACCTGCATCCAAAATTCAACACCCGCAGCTTTCTAACCTGACCCACAAATTTGGTTAACTTCGGGGTGCCCGACACAATGCAGGATTCTAGGGCAGATCTCATCCCCAATTAACATACCTCACGACATTTGGGGGGTATTGTTGTGCAATAATGGGATATTGAAAAATGTCCAAATTTGAGGGCAAATAATGTTGGTATTTACCATCAACTTCCCCTTTAACTGGTATCGCCCCAACTCCCCCCTTTAAGGTGTGTCACCCCCAACTCCCCCTTTAAGGTGTGTTGCCCCCAACCCCCACTTTAAGGCATGTCGCCCCCAACTCCCCCTTTAAGGCATGTTGCCCCCAACTCCCCCTTTAAGGCGTGTCACATTAACTTTTCCTTTAACAATGGGTTAAGACATCTCACATTAATTTAATTTTTACTACAATCGATCATTCAGACAATGTCCCCCAGAAAACACAATTTGCCTGCAAAAGAGTGAAAAGAGTGTGTACATGGCCTTTAATACTGAGGTTTCAGTAATTTGTGTGAAATAAAATGATACCCTTACAGTGCAATTGTATTGCAGTGTGGGCAGTGTCATCCCATTCACAGCTGTCTTTGTCTTTCATTAAGTAAAACTACACATTTCCTTAGCTGCCTTCTCTGCACCAGACTGCTGAAAACTGTGATCTCCATTGGTAACAGCCTGCCCAAACCCCAGTACAAGAGACTTGGATTGGTCAGTTAACCTCTAAATATTGACTCAAACCACAAGTGAGAGGAGGTGACAGAGTGTGTGGTCACATGAGATTGCTACATCACACGGTCTGCTGCTCCTCATAATTGACAACTCTATCCTCCTATCACAGCAACAACAGAACAAAATGAAGTAAAGCATTGTACTGCCCTGAACAATCTGTGATATTTGGAAGGTGTGCAATTAACTCTATTCACTCAATTCACTGTGATGGCAGCACACAGGTTAATTAACTTAAAAAATGTTGAAAAAAGGGGGTACAGAGGCATTTTTAAAAGTTGTAAAGTAGCTTTTGCTTTTCCCCAGGTCCTTATACATAAGTGAAAATTGTCCCAGCCGTTTGAAAGTTTATCTGGAACATACAAACATACATACACACATACATATATACATGCATTGACTTAATTTTACCCACAGTGAAAAACCCCAAGACTACAATTCTTTTCTTCCAGTCCTAAGGGATGCCCTGGTGTCTTTTGACATGTTCTGTTGGCAAAAAAAGAAGAATGCGACAGATATTTTATGTATTTATATCTCTAGTGTGCATAATTGTAACTTATCCAATCTGTCTTCATATTAAAGCTAATTTAGTTGCCCTTCTCTGAACCCATTCCATTTCCAAGATGTCCTTTTAGTACACAGGATTCCAAAACTGCAACGCATGTACCTAATGAGGCCTTACCAATCTATCTTGCTGGCTCTAACTGGTTTCTACATTTTAGTTTGCTATCCTTTTCAAACAGAGATTTGCTAAACACTGAGCCATGTATAGTATAAGCATCAAAACGGTTTTTAAGCCCAAAATGCATCACTTTACATTTATCAACATGTGCCACTTAGACCCGCCTGCAACAAATGCACATCATCTGTAGTGTTTAATGGTCTACAAAGTTTTGTAATGTCTGCAAACACAGCTTGCTGACAATGCCTACTTTAAATCATTTATACACAGATTACTCTGAAATGGCCCCAACACAGAACCCTGTGGTACACCATTAACAACTACTCTCTGCCTCCAATCCATCAACCAATTTTCTATCCATGTACAAATGTGCCACCCATAACAGACCTTAACATATATATAAGTGGTCTATGGGGGACTGTATTAAAAGTTCTAGCAAAATCCAAAATATACCACATCAACTGCTATGCCAGATTCCAAATTTCTACTCACTTCCTCATAAAAGCCAAGCAAGTTTGTTTGACACGATCTGTTCCTCATAAATCCATGCTAATTACTACTTATAAGGTCAGTCCTTAAAACATATTCTAAAATATGTTCCCATATCAAACTTTCCAGTATCTTCCCCACCAGTAAAGTCGTTCTTCCTTTCCATTTCCCTCTTTATATCAGAATTAAGCCATATAAGGGTGGATGAAATGGCTTAAAACTTCTATAAAAACAGTTCATTTCTGTTCAGTATCTTTACCTGAGAATTTATCATGCCAATTATATGCTGAAGAGCTATTTTATCCAGAAAAATTTGCTTTTCTGGAATCAAAAGTGCACTTTTCATTTTGATAACATACTTTAAATAACAATATTTATGGTCACTATAAAAAAATATATATATAAAATATGCTTTTAGTTACCTTCATATGTGTAATATGCTCTGAATTTGTTAGATATTATCAGATATAACAGAGTGCCTTTTTTAGTTTTAAATAAAACTAAACCTATATACATACACTCTGTTTCTCCATTAAAGTTTATATGCAAGTGTACACAATTGCTTAGCTCTGAGAGGGTTCATTCATTATTGCTACTGCAATATGAATAAATAATCATTAACCCATTAAAAGGTATCACAGAAAGAGCCACAAACACATCATTGAATCGCTTGCAGCAGCTGCACTAAGGACTTTTGCAGTCACACTAACCTGTATTAAATAAGTGCAGAATTGGTGCACTGTGGCTCTCGGGCAAGAGAGTATTATAGCTGATGTATATTTGATTTTCCTCTACATTGCTCTCTATTGTTTGCTTTCTAAAGTGTCCACTTTCTGTTCTGTCCTATTTGACATCTCCCTGGAGGTTTTTCTCATGACAGAATGAAGAGACTTGTTTGAGTTTCTTTCCTGTCAACTGACATGAAAATTTCTGACAGGCACTTTAAAGTTGTCCATTCAAATAGTTTGCATTTTTATAGGGTGCAATAGAACTTAGAATTACAATAACAGATACTAAATAAATGCAAAGAAACAGTTTAAGGCTTGAAGGTAAACAAAATATAATGAAACAGACAATGCAGAATTTTCTGTCGTCTGCTCTGTCTGCAATATAAATCCTCTTACAGATGGAACATTTTAGCATACATTTTACTGTACTGCTACCCGCAGATTTTTTTGTGGTGACCAACCAATATTTCCAAGGAACAGTGGGTTTCCCTGAAAAATCCTGATGCATCTTTGTGGGTGGCCGTGACCGATATTGGTCGCCTTTCATCTAAGACAACCGGGTATGCCGGTAAATCATGCTTGATCGGCCCGGGAAGCTGTCAGCCACACCAGCTAGTGGTGAACGGACATCCAAGATGAAAAATTGCATGGCTAGCAATTTATTACTGCATGATGTTTTTTGTTTAGTTTATTTTGCTTCCAATTCCCAAAGCTACATTTCAGGACCAGCACAATGTTATTTAAGACAATGATTTCAAAGGGTTCATGGTTAATAATGAGGTTATTTAGTAACAAGATCACCCAATCTAAAAGTTAATAGCAACCAATCAACTTTGCACTTACCTGCAATAAACCAATACAATATGATTGAAACCAAGTTGAACAGTATTCCTATTTTAAAACAGTGAAATCTTGTAAGGTATGGAATTAGGAATAATCTGAGCTCACTGAACACATATTCAAACTATTTTTACCTACATACCAATTAGCATTTACGTGATAAAAGAAAGTGCTTGCACCTGTTTAATATAGCACTCTCTGTGATAAACAGAGATAATGACAGTTATATGTAGGATCTACAGCCTACAGATCCCAATCTGTTAGATAACTAATGAAAGGCAGCGTGATTTAATATGAGCTACTTACAGTATGCACACACATGCTTGTATTTCTGAAACACACTTAATAACTCTTAAATACAGTCACATACACATATCTAAAATAACATACATCCTTATTTCTCTTTCAGTTGTATTCACATGCTCACTATAGCGGAGAGCATCATTGTGGGTCCCAGTGATTAATTTCACTTACAAACAAGGGCTGGGAAATTATTCATTATTATTTCATTATTAAAATTATTAAGATGCAAAAGTGCACAAACAGTGTAAATGCTGTATCTGCTACTAATAGTGCAAATAGTAAGTATATGTCACAGATGCACACGTGGATAACTATTTTAACAAGCTTTATAGTAATTTCATTCTAATTAGGCTGTGTACAAATTGTCTGTAATGTTCCCTCTAATTTCTTATTGGTTGGCTGATATATTTTCTGTGTGCACACAAAATCAAATTCTGTGTGCTACATACTGCATTACCTATATTTAGAGAGATTATTCTGTGCACTCTATTCTAACCTGTATACACAGATTCCGGAGTTGTGTGCTGGTGCACAAGCGTATAGCTTAGAGGGAATACTGACAAATGGACATTTCTGTTGATTGTTGACTGAAATAAAGTCAGTAATTTTTGGCCAAGAAGGACTGATGTTTATCGAATGTTCGTCCAAATCAAATAAAAGTTTGATTGGACAGGATAATAACTTTCAGACAATTGTGCTTTCTTCAATGAACTTCGTTGAAGTGCAATGTCGTCCACGGTACATTTAGTTCAACCCTTGATATTTTGACCTGGCTGGCTGGTCCTTAGTTTGCAACCAGGTCGAAACATTGGACCATGTGTACCCAGCCTAAAAGGTCAATAATGAAATGGACCATTAAACTGCACAGTCAAGTTTATGAAATTAAAGTGCCACCTGCTGGCCTAGAATTGCATCACGGCAGATTTGCTTTCTTTACTAGTTTAAAGGACAAGTGCACTGTAAAATCAAGTTATGTTGATTTAGAAGCTGCAGCTTTATAAATACTGTTGCCGTATTTTTTTTTTTACCTATGCCCCTCCAGAGCCTAGCTTTGTGCCTTCAAAGTTGCTGACATTTTGTTACTGGTTTGCTGAATGTTAAGCTCCGCCCCTCTGAGATTTCCTCTGCTTTCTCCTGCTTGAGCCTCAAACAGTAATGCCTGTGAGTTCCATGCACACGGACGTGCACGTAACTCACAGGCATTACTGTTTGAGGCTCAAGCAGGAGAGTGCACGGACCTTACAGGCATTACTGTTTAAGGCTCAAGCAGGATTGTGCATGGAACTCACAGGCATTACTGTTTAAGGCTCAAGCAGGAGAGTGCACGGAACTCACAGGCATTACTGTTTGAGGCTCAAGCAGGAGAGTGCACGGAACTCACAAGCATTACTGTTTGAGGCTCAAGCAGGAGAAAGCAGAGGAAATCTCAGAGGGGCGGAGCTTAACATTCAGCAAACCAGTAACAAGATGTCAGCAACTTTCAAGGCACAAAGGTAGGTTCTGGAGGGGCACAGGGAAAAACAATATTTTTAAAGCTGCAGTTTCCAAATTAAAATAACTTGATTTTACAGTGCACTTATCCTTTAAGTTTGGGTCTGATTCCTTGCATGAGTGTTTAATGTGTTGCATTTCATTTTCATTTCTGATAGCTAAGAACTTTAAAAAGACATACTGATTTGCAGCTACAGGGCTAAACAAATGAATTTATTATTAGCTATAGAATTGAAAATTCCATCTCTGTGAAATATCAGTCACTATGGGGAAAGAAACCTGCAGAGGTACAAGGGGGAAAATCAGGTAAATTTATAGTGAATATTCCACACAACATGTTTGGACACTTAGGTCCTTTCTTAAGGACAACATTTTACTATAAGTAGGTTAGTACTTCATTGTAACAATCAATGAAGAATGTATGAATTATGAGATCTACTATATAAAGTAGAAATCTTGTATGTATGTATGTATGTGCTCACCTCACAGCCACACCCCTGAATGCTTCCACATAACAGTGACACCCTTTGAAAGGGCCGACGCCCACAAAGTCAAGTTTGACCAATAAAAAGCCTGCACGCCACTTGCAGAGTGTGATTCCCCAATTCAGTTTTGTGTGTTGTCTGACTTCAACAACACAGACAGAGTCCACTTCAGTGACACAACAACAGCGTAATGTATGGCTACACAACTTAGAGAGCTGCATACACAGAACAACAGCTTCTATAACAGAGGGAACCAGACATTTCCCTTACAATTTACACATTTCAATTTGCTCCTGGAAGGTTTCAAATAGAAACCCTGGAAAGACTATGTTACTATTGATGATATGAATCACATGTATATACAAATATAAACCCTGGAAAGACTGTGTTTCTATTGGTGATATGAATCACATTTATATACAAATATAAACCCTGGAAAGACTATGTTACTATTGGTTATATGAATCACATTTATAGACAAATATAAACCCTGGAAAGACTGTTACTATTGGTGATATGAATCACATTTATATACAAATATAAACCCTGGAAAGACTGTTACTATTGGTGATATGAACCACATTTATATACAAATATAAACCCTGGAAAGACTATGTTGCTATTGGTGATATGAATGACATTTATAGACAAATATAAACCCTGGAAAGACTGTTACTATTGGTGATATGAATCACATTTATATACAAATATAAACCCTGGAAAAACTATGTTACTATTGGTGATATGAGTGACATTTATATACAATAAAAACATGGACAGACTGTTACTATTGGTGATATGAGTGACATTTACATACAAATATAAACCCTGGAAAGACTGTTACTATTGGTGATATGAGTGACATTTATATACAAATATAAACCCTGGAAAGACTATGTTACTATTGGTGATATGAGTGACATTTATATACAAATATAAACCCTGGAAAGACTGTTACTATTGGTGATATGAGTGACATTTATATGCAAATATAAACCCTGGAAAGACTATGTTACTACTGGTGATATGAACCACATTTATATTCAAATATAAACCCTGGAAAGACTATGTTACTATTGGTTATACGAATGACATTTATATGCAAATATAAACCCTGGAAAGGCTATGTTACTATTGGTGATATGAACCACATTTGCGGTTATTGTCATGCTAAGACATTTAAAGCAGAGCCTCCTGGAATGTGACCACGCCCCCAGATACTGCTGTCAAGGCCACACTCCAAACATCACGGTCAAGCTTATAACCCAACCATCAAGGCCATGTTCCCAAAGATAACTGCCATGCCCCCAAACATCTCAGCCATGCCCCCAAATGTTCTGAGCATGACACCAGATACTTTGGTCACCTCCCCCCCCCCACAAAAAACAAAAACCTTACATTATGGCCATGCCACCAAACATTACAGGTACATCCTAGAATCATGCCCCAAAACATTACAGGTACATCCCCAAACTTAACACCCATGTCCCAAAACATCATACCCATGCCCCTAAATGGCATGGCCATTAGTATTGCAACCACCAAATGTCAGGTCCTGGACACCACAAAATCACAGACATGCTCCCAGATCGACCACACCCTAGAATGTCCGGCCTTGCCCACTGCAACATCGCAGACATGCCTTATCCACCTACTGAAACCGGGACAGTTGGGGGGTATGGACTACATGGGAATTACCTGCGTTACCTGGACTTAAGCACCAGACACACACTGCCCACATGTCACACACTTCACACAAAAAAAGAACAAAGACATCATGGCACTTTCAATTCAGTTCAGAAAGTAACTTTATTGATTGGGATCTAATAGTCAATATAAAGTGGAAGTGTTAAAGTGCAAACAAAGTGATACAGCTAACTTATGTGCAGAAAATAGAACATGCTTCATAAAACACACAGGGCTTAGACAGCGCAACAGAATGAAGCCCGGCTTTAACAACACAGACAAAGAGTCCACACATTACATGCTTCAGAGACACAGATGTCCATGAGTCACTCATGTGCTGCGGTATTCAATTGCAATCAGCATGTTTTCCACACGGCAAATTCCATGTAGCATGTTCACGACAACATTTGTATATTTATGCTCCATGTAGAAAAACTGATAACGTTGTATATAATGTTTTGCTATAAACATGTGCTTTACCTCCCATAAGCAATGTCACCTCCTCAACTCATAACTATAAAATTCATAATATACATTACCAACTGTGCACTTTCTCCCCGTCTCTTCTATCTAAGCCAAACACACACCTGCACTTAAAAAATACTATACCCACATGTGTACACGGGCAACGCTGAGTACAACTGCTAGTATTATATACATACCAATACCTTTTATATGGAACTTCTGGATGACTTCTAATATCTTTATAATATATTATAGGTGGTACATGATTCACTAAATATTGATTATTAAAAGATAGAACAGTTGTCTTGAAGGGGGGTTCATAGCTTTGCTCTTCATCTCAGGCAGCAAAATAATTAGTTATACTCACCTCCCCTCAGTTCCACCCATTAACAGTACCTAGGGTGGGGACAAAAAATGCTTTGTCTTTATCCGTAGGTACTTTACAGATTAGCTGTTGCACTTACATGAAGTTTCAAAGACAGTGACAGAGGAGTGGAGTGGTAAGGGAAACTTCATGTAAGTATAAAAGATGATCTGAAAAACCCAGGGGTAAGGACTAACCGTAGTGGTTTATGTCCTCACCTGAGTACTATTTAGGTGTGGAGCAGAGGAAAGGTGAGTATAATTGTCCTTTTCCTTGTGGCATCAGCTAAAAAAGTAGTCTGTAAAATTCCAACAAAACGAACTAAAAATCTTCATGTAAACATAACCCAATAATCTGTCCCCCTGAATCTAATTGGGATGTCCCATGTTCTGCAGGAGAGAAGACAATCTATGTTATTTATGGAATGGAGGTACACTCTCTTATATCATTGGCTGCTATTTCACAGTTATAAATACAAGAAATTGATCACCTGTAAAGGAAAGTAAAATATACAGAGGGCTTTAAAAGAGGATGTCGGTGTGGCCAGAATTTCTGTGGTGTGCTTATTTTGCTAGTGTCCACGTAAACCCTTTACCCTTTCAGAAATCCCCCTCTTGAAAATCATGGACTTGTACCTAAAATATTATTCCTCACTTGTGCAATACTGATCACATATCCTACAAAAAGTGGTAATTCTGTTAGGGAGATTTCATTTGGCTGTTGTATCCCTGCAGATTAGAGCTTATGCTGATCTGAAGATCAGTGGTTTTCACCTAGTCAATCACATGTCCTGTGCCTCTGGTTCTATAAAACTCTATAATATATTTTTTCACTACTGATCACATAAATTCTATTTAGTCATTTTCTACAAAACAAATATGGAACCCTATAAAACCCTTTATTCCCATTTTAATGTCCCGTATTCTATAAAATGTACTTTTTTTTTTTTTTTTACTGGATTCAGATTCCATATAGCCATTGTCACCTTACTAGGTTTTTATGAAGATGGACAAGTTTAGTACCAAATTTGAACATATATTGAAATTCTGAAAAGGTTAAGGTCATTGAAACATTGTTGACTATGTCACATTTATGAAATTTCTGCAGTTGATTGCTTTTTTCCCTGTGGGGATTAAGGCACCCAAAATGTGCCATTCACTTTACATGACAAGTAATAAAATTCCCATGCCTACTACCTGTCATACAGTGACTGTGTTATGACTTATTGACAACGAAGCCTTAAGGCAAATGAAGATGCAGTTGGCTGTCTATTTTGATGATGATTGTGAATTATGAATCTTTGCACCAATGTCCCTGTGGGAACACCCCCCAACAAACTATACATTCGATTTTGCCCTACAAAGCACTGCTTGTAATTGCTATTCAGTCTCCTTAGAATACTGCTGTTGAGAATGCGACTGTCATTGCCATTTTCAGACAAAGTTGCTCCTTTTGATTGTGTTAGAATAGTCTTTAATGTGTTATTAAGTACCCAACTAAAATGTGTTCTGCGTGATAATGTAATGTGTATTTAAATAAACAAAGTAAAAAACATTTATGATTTTTCAATGCACCCAATGAAGAATATTTCATTCCAGTCAATGCTATTCATCTTATAGTAACAGTTTATTTGCCTACCTTGGGCATGCAGTATGTGATTTGATTGGTTGTCTAGATTAATAACTTAATATACTTAATCAGCCCAGAACAAACACAAATTGAAATACATAATTCTGGGACAATGCATTTTGCTTGAACAAGGAGTAGTCAGCAGGTTTATTAATGTATAACCCACCCCTTCCATGGATCCCTATGGGGATAAACTGTAAATAATATCCCTATAATCGGCGCGATACTACGCAGTAGCGCGCCGATAATAACACGGAAGTACCTCAAAGCCGTTACCCTTTCATCTTCAGCCGGGTGTGTGTGAGGGAATCCAGGAGGAAGCAGGGGAGGTGCGGTCTAAGCTGTCCGGAGCACTGAAAGAAGCAGGTGGGTGGTCTATAATCAGGACCCGTGACTGCCAGGAGGAGAAGGGGTTAGCTGACCCTCTAATGCCTGTGCAGAAACAACACACTGACACGAGGCAGGAGAGGAAAGAAGGATCGGTAAAGAGAGTGAGAGAGAAAGAGAGAGAGAGAGAGAGAGTGTGTGTGTGTGTGTGTGTGTGTGTTTTAGCCTGTGAACATGTACAGCAGCCTGTGGACTGCACAATAACCATGGGTTTGTTTATAAATGAGGGAGGGGTGGGTTATAATGGATAATGTACCCCCTACTGTAAATTCATATGGATATTAGAAGGCACCTCGGAGTTCCGTGTCCTGTATAAAAGACACTCGGCCTCCGGCCTCGTGCTTTTATATGGTCACGGAACTCCTCAGTGAATTCTAATATCCTTATAATTTACAGTAGGGGGTACATTATCCACTATATTATATTCATGTTTCACATATTATTTGTTAAGGTATTACGTTTGAATAAGAAAAAATCAAAAACAAAAACCCCAGAACCTTTCTATCTGTTATGATACTTTGTCCTACACCGTCTTTCCTTTTCTTTAGTTTCTTTAGTAGTTAGCATGCAGGTAAATTGTCATATTTTATTTTATTCCATTGACATAAGAAACTACTACATGCAGTGCTGATATTATTAAACAGTGTAGAAATGTTTGACCATACTAGCTTATCAACTCTCCACCTGTCAAAATAGTTCTTGCTACCTACAGGTAATACTCTGGATTCTTAAACTGGAGTGGTTGCAGGGGCAAGCCCAGAATTTCCAAAGGGGGGGGGGGGGAATTCCTGAATGGGGTTTCGTTGACAGTATGGAAATAATCACACCACTGAAATGTTAGCCATGTTTAACTAGTAGCTGTACTAAATTAATTTAAGTTAATTAGTATGTTAAATGCAAATTAGTGCCATTGTGTGGGCTCTGTCCCCAAACTTATAACACTTGCAATTCCCCATATGCGCCTTGCACTTTTTGATGACCTTAGCAGGGGCTCAGCAAGCTGCTAGCAGGAAGAATCAGGGCAGAATGTGATTATTATTAACACATTAATATCCAAAGTAGCAGAACACTGGAACCAGGCCTGGGTTGGGACTTACACTGACTAAGGTCGGTAGATTTTTATATTTGGGGTGGACATGCCCTTTCATTCCTCCTTGGCTTCTTGTATATTCTTACTGCATTTTGTCTTAATTACAATCAACAATATTCATAGTGATAGATGGACATGCCGACAGTTCCATACCCCAACCCATAAGTTTCCTTAACTTTGTCACCTCTTACATCCATGGGATGCATGGAGAGCTGTTAATGCATCTTCTATCACTTTGGATATTGGCAACTGTCATTAAAAATGGGTGATAATGGTATTATCTTTAAAGGGCAACTATAGTGAAAAAAAAACTTTGTCTGTATACAATGTATAGATCACTTAGTATAAGCTGCCTTACTTTCATGTTTCTGTGTGGCTTCGTTTCTTCACACTGGCAGAAGTTTGTACCAAGCTGTGTAGTCCCCCTCCCCTCTCTGTCTACTCCCCCTCAAGCAGTGACGGGCTGTATACAGAGTCCGAGCATTGTCAGTTGAAAGGACTTTAAATGAAGTGCTGACATCCTGTTGACCCCTCCCTTCCAGAGCTAGACTGCAAGCAATCAAAGTGTGGAATAAAGTAGCAATATGCTGAAGGGACAAGTGGTGCTGAGATTCTTAACAAGTAAGTTACTGAACTCTGCCTGTTCTCTAACTTTGCTAATTGTTATTTACTTTTTACCTAAAGTTCATATCTCTCCCCCTGCTTAGCTGAGATCATAATCACTGAAGAGAGTGTCAGTGTAACAGCAGCTTGTAGTGAGACCTTCACAAACACAGTGACACTGCTTGTTGTCCTGTTACATTTCAGTTGCTTTAGTCTATATATTTCATAGATTGCACTGTGTGTCTTGTTTGGTATATAGTCTGTATTACTGTATTATATATACTGTATTAGTGTTCCATTTGAGTCACTGGTTTTGTATGTATATAAGATTTTTTGGGGGGAAGGGGCTGTTTTATAGTGTGTTATGCTCATATTGCTGGGTTAATGGTTTATTGATTGTGTTTAGCACTACAGCATTTGACTATATGTTGCACATGGTACATATAGTGTGGGTGAGAGAGTGTGTGACAGTACTGCAGGGGAGCTTTGGATTGTGTGGGTGTGTGCCTTTGAGTGACAGATGAGGTGTAGCAGCTCCTACAAATCACAGCATATTCAAAGGCTTATATCTCGGGGACTATGTAGAATTTAAAGAAACTAAAGGTACCCTGGTGGATGGGATGACTTATAGGATACATTAGAAGAAATTTAAAAAAAACAATTTTCTCACTATAATTGCCCTTTAACTTTTCAGAAAATTTATAGATTTTCAATTTTAAAGTTGTTTTGATGACAATCTGTTGCACCCCAGCAATGTAAGTTTGTTTATTTCTTAAAGGGAATGTGTATATATACACACCCATCTGGACAATAATGGCTTCTCCCCTGAGTGGGCACAGGTACTGCCTGGGGATTGGGGGGGTTTGAAATGTTGGAGGAGACTCTAAGGTGGCTTCAGAGGAGGGGGGGATAAAATTAACCCCGACATCACCTGTCCGGAAATTCCACCTAAGGCTCTTTGTCCCACCGGGAGGAAAAGGAAATCCTCCATATAAGCATTATAACCCTTCAGTGTTTAGAATCAAGGTTGCTATCCTGTGGGACCAGAAGTTTTGGAGAAAGGGGTTGATGTCTTTTTATTTTTTGAAAAGAAAGGGGACACCACAGGATTAACAACAAAGGGTTGTTCTCCCATACCCTAAATACTGTACCAAATGTCTCTACAAATGGAAAGGTAACTTTGTGCTGGATAGCATACAGTAACACTCAGTTATTTATAAACTTAACTAAGTCATCAACCAATCTGTGAGCTATTATCCTCAGCTCCTATATATAATCGGTCAAAACTAACGAACTAATCTTTAAAAGGGGTCTCCAGACATAACGGAAAAACCCTGACATATACCATCTCCTACGGGGAGGGGGGAGAGTTATAAAGAATGTCAAAATTGGTCATTTGATCCACAAATGACTATAATACCATTATAACACCCAGGGGATATGTTATCTGAGGGATAATGTCATTTTTTATGACAACCACAAGGTGGATAAAATAAGAACGATTCAACTTTGTTCATCTTCACAACAGATAATCTTTTTCTCTACTCAGCCTACTCTATCCTTTTTTTCCCACTCTTCCTTTCTCTTTCCCCCATCACTATTCTCCAGATAAATGTAATGTTATAGACATAATATATGTTATGGTACCTCTAAAGAAGTATTTGCCTATTGTGTATCGCCTTCTGTGGGGAGGGGGTGCTATGAAGTTTTGTCAAACTTTTCACTTCGTTTTTATAAAATTATAATGCTACTATAATACCCAGGGGAAATATTAATTACGGGATAATGTTATATTTTACCGTTTTTTGCATGATAATTCAAGAAACAAGCTTAGTAACCATGACAACTCTAAAGTGGTAAAGATAAGAATATCTCAACTGTTATAAATAATTATTACTCTTTATAATTGATCTTTTCCCTCTCTACTCAAACCCCCCACCCCCCTTCCATTTTTTTTCTTCTTCCCTCTAGCTCTTTCTATCCTTCTTCATGCTCTCCCTTATCACTATCTTGCAGATAAAGGGAATGTGATATCTGTTTATATATTATTAATAACATTGTAATATATGCCAAAACAGGTTATACCTACACCTCAGTTTTTCTTTTTTTTATTTTTTCTGTAGAGTTCCCCCTAATCTCAGTAGAGGGAGGTACGATTCCTCACCTCTCTACAAAGTCCTGCCAAGAATATGCTATAATGGGATATGGGGGAGGGAAATCCCATTGACTAAAGTTTATGTATGTTAAATACAGAAAAATTGATTGATGTTATTAGGGCCTGGAAGAAGGGTGCTCTCTTGAATGGTCGATCACAAAGGCAGTTCTCTAGTTAGGGGCGAAAAGGCGTCTCCCCCCCCACAAAGTAGTGGGTACTCCCGCTAGATTTCTGTTTATTTGTGCAAACTTTTTTTCCGCACCCAGAGATTTAGCAAAAGTTACTGATCCTCAATTAAGAATCTACTGTAAAAGAACTAAAACAACATCATGTTTATTTAGTTTTTGGTTACAAATGTTATTTGTTTATGTGCTTATAATAGCCTGTAGCGAACTGCATTCAGGAATGCCAAAACCTAAAGATGCCAATAAACAGCTATTTCGAAGTACACTGTTAATAAGATTGAACTCAATAAAGTGTCCACGATTTATATTTAGAATTGATATAATAAGGACTGGTGGGTTTCTTAGGCAGCCAGGGTGCCATCAGGACACCATATTGAACATCAGGGGGATGAATACCTATATTAAAATTAAAATAAAGCAGAAAAAGGGAAAGCTTTACTTAAATATATGAATAATTCACTACATATACTTATATATGCTAAGGGCCTCAATTCTCCAAAAAAGAGGAAAATAGCAATGCAATATCTCAACAAACATCACCCAGACATCATAATGTTACAAGAGACACATTTCAAGAAAGGCAAGGAACCCAAATACTGGGGTAAGAAATGGACCACATACTACTATGCTTCTGGCCCAGTCAAACGCAACGTAACGTGGCATATCTACATTAAAGGACAATTATACGTACCTTCCCTCCGCTCCTCTTCTTTGGTCAGTACCTTTTACCCAGGGTGAGGACCTGAACCACTAGGTCCTCACCCCTGGGTTTGCGTAACTTGCAGCATAGCCTTACTGACACGCTGCTCTGGTAGGCTCTGCCCCCTCCTCTCCTTGCATGATGAGGCCAATAGAAAGGCACACTTGTTGCAGAGCATGACTTCCTATTGGCCTCATCGATGACAGGGAGGAGGGGGTGGAGCCTACTGCAGCAGCGTGTCAGAAAGGCTATGCTGCAAGTTATGCAAACCCAGGGGTGAAGACCTAGCGTTTTTAGGTCCTCACCCTGGGTAAAAGGTACTGACCAAAGAAGAGGAGCGGAGTGAAGGTGAGTATAATTGTCCTTTAAAACATTTGGAGCACGTGACACGTATATTTGTCAAGCCCCTGCGTTGCTATATAGATAGATAGGTATCAGAGCCAAGCCAGAGTTATATAGATAGATAGATAGATAGCAGAGAGTTAGATGATTTGATTAGATCGATAGAGAGCAGAGTTAGATAGATAGATAGCCAGACAGGGTTAGATAGATGATAGATAGATAGATAGATAGATAGATAGATAGATAGATAGATAGATAGATAGACAGAGTTAGATAGAGAGACACAGAGAGATAGACAAGAATCAGATAGACATAGACACAAAGACAGATAGACAATAGGCAGACAGACAGAGTAAAATAGATAAACAAGATCTATAGAGAGAGATACATATACAGAGAGAGAGAGAGAGAGGGAAAGATAGAGATAGATAGGGGCAGAGGTCCATGTAGAAGGCACAAGAAGGTCTCCCTGGCCAAAGGTGTGGGTAAGCGTCTGACAACAACTGAACACAACAGTAAGTTTAAAATTTCCAAATTGCTAAACGTATATAATGAAATTATGTACTGTAGATATATATAGATAGGTAGCAGAGCCAAGCCAGAGTTAGATAGATAGCTAGATAGCTAGCTAGATAGATAGATAGCAGAAAGTTAGATAATTTGATTTGATTTGATAGATAGATAGCAGAGAGTTAGATGATTTGATAGATAGATAGATAGATAGATAGATAGCATAGAGAGATAGATAGATAGCAGAGTAAGATAGATAGCAGAGATAGATAGATAGCCAGACCGAGTTAGACCGATAGAGAGACACAGAGAGATAGACAAGAATCAGATAGACATAGACACAAAGACAGATAGACAATAGGCAGACAGACAGAGTAAAATAGATAAACAAGATCTATAGACAGAGATACATATACAGAGAGAGAGGGACAGATAGAGATAGATGGGGGCAGAGGTCCATGTAGAAGATACAAGAAGGTCTTCCTGGCCAAAGGTGTAACTACAGCTGAACACAACAGTAAGTTTAAAATGACCAAATTGCTAACAGTATATAATGAAATTGCCAGTTTACTGTGTCATTATTTTGTGTCTCTCTGTCCAACTCTGATCTCTATCTCTGTCTGTCTATTTCACTGTCTTTCTGTCTGTTTATCACTATCGGGCTGTGTGTCTATGTTTGTGGTTGTCTATCTGTCTGTCTTTGTTTTTTGGCCATCTCTATTAAGTACATAATGGGTGTGGCTTAATTGGGGCGGAGAAAGGGGCGTGACCCACAAAAACTTTTGCGCATGGAGTGCCCGAGAGTGCCCATGATCTTCTTAGACCCTAGCTACGCCCCTGGACGTAGCTATCCTAATAATTAAAGACATAGCTTTTATAGAAGAAACAACCTATAGAGATCCACAGGGTTCTAATTGTCACAGGAAAGATACAGGGTTTTAAGTTCACATTAGTCAATGTTTATGCTCCTAGCACTAACCAAAAGAGATTTTATCAGGAATTACGCAATAAAATTTTATTACACACCTCTGGCCCACTTATAATTGCAGGAGATTTCAACACTCTTATGGATATGTCTCTCGATAGATCCAAACCTCCACCAAACAGATACTTAGAAATATCCAACAAACACCTTATTCAATTCACTAAAAATCTTGGATGCATGGAGACTAACCAACCCCAATACAAAGAATACACATATTACTCACCACCACATAAAATCTTCACCAGAATAGATTATATATTTATCACCCCACAATTAATTTCACAAATACAAAAAACTGCAATATCAGAAATATCTTGGTCTGACTATGCTTTTGTTTCCTTACAATTATTAGATGATATGAAATCCAGACCTCAATTTTCTTGGAGACTCAACAAATCTTTTTTGACATCACCTGTGGACAGGGATGGACTGGCCAGGGAGATAAGGGAGTACTTTGACCTGAACAATACTGAGAGAATGTCAGCTGCTACTGTCTGGGCAGAGCATAAAGAAGTTATAAGGGGTAGACTGATCCAATTGGCAGTCCAAAGTAAGAAAAATAGAGAAAAGGCCAAACGGCAATTGCTTGGAAAAAAAATTAGCCCAAAATCACACACCGAACACACTACAACTTTCTGTCACTAAAGCTAGGTACACACAGTACAGATTTCTGAAAAATGACAGACAGGATCTGCAAGATCCTGTCTGCCATCTTTCAAAAGCTAGGTACACACAGTAAAGATTTCTGAAAGATGACAGACAGGATCTGCAAGATCCTGTCTGCCATCTTTCAAAGATCTGCATACACACAGTCCCGAGCGTTCTCCCTATGAGTATAAATTTTCGGTCTTTCCCGAACAGCAGCCGTGCACTCGTTCAGGAAACAAAGGTACACACATAACGATAAAGCCCCGATACCGTCAGGTTTAATCGTTACTGAGTGTACCCAGCCTATTACTCACAGATAGAGCAGAAAAAGCTCTGAGACTGATAAACCAGAAATTTTACTGTAAGTGTAACAAACCAGACCCAATGCTGCCAAGGAAGCTAAATAATCACCTCACACAAAATAGATTGTACCCCCTTAGAAGCCCCAAAGGCCCCCTGGAATATGACCCCCCAAAAATCACATCCATATTTGGAACATATTACCAACAGTTATATGATGGAAAGACAACCGATAAGAAGCAAGCAACCATGCAGAGTCTCAACAATTTAGAACTCCCGTCCATACCTCGAGGCAAATTTGATAGCTTACAAACTACATTCACATAAGAAGAGTGGACATTGGCACTTTCTGAATTCAAGGGTAGAACATCCCCAGGCCCTGACAGCTTCACCACACACTATTGCAAAACTTTTATCTCACAAATATCTCCCAATATGTTAAAATTATTTAACAATATTTTGGAGGGGAAAGAACAATTTACGTATGATATGCTAGAAGCGAATATAATAGTTCTACCAAAGCCCGACAGAGACACCACACAACCGGCTAATTACAGGCCAATTTCGTTAATAAATATTGATGTAAAAATTTTTGCCAAAATGTTGGCTAATAGGTTAAAAAATATACTGCTGACATTAGTACATTATGACCAAATGGGCTTTGTACCCGGTAGAAAAATAGCAAACGCCAGACCAGACCCATCAGTCTTTTTATCATTGGATGTGGAGAAGGCGTTTGACAGGGTCGATTGGTTATACCTTCAAAGTGTTTTTCATAAATTTGCCTTCCCACCAAAGTATATTAACGCAATCATGAGCCTTTACAAGCAGCCAAAAGCCAGAGTGAGGAACATGGGTTTCCCATCCGAATTAATAAATATTAAAAATATTTATTTCATTTCTATAACCCAACCGTTAGTATCTCTCCCCTCACTTTATAAAATATTCAAGGATTTCAGAAAAATATCGGGATTTAAAATAAATAAAACAAAATCAGTAGCCTACCCGGTAAATGTACCTCAAAGGTCACAAGAAAACTTTAAAGAATACTTTCATTTCAAATGGGAAACAACTTCCTTTAAATACCTGGGGTCCAGTTGAGTAAAGATATCCATACATTACATACACTAAATTATACTAAAACCAGCAACAATCTAATAAAATTATTATGTTCATGGACAGATTACCCAATCTCTCTAATAGGAAGGATTAATGCTGTTAAAATGAATATTCTCCCAAAGATTCTTTATCTCTTCAGGGCTCTACCCATAACTATCAAGAAATCTGATCTAGACCCTTTTCAAAAAGTCATAACTAGATTTATATAGAACAACAAGAGACCCCATATCAGACTAGATTTCCTTGCCAGGCATAAAGATCTCGTTCTCCCGAAACTATATCCTTATTACCAAGCCACGAGATTAGCACAAACGATCCAATGGATAAACAGAGAAAACATAACAAGCTGGGTAGATATCAAAAATGAATTACTATCGCCATGGCATTCTTCATCGATTTTATGGGCTATTTCCAATGATAAACCCTGTAATATCCCCAATATTATACCCAACATACACTATCACAATGGCGAAACTATAATAAAACACACAACTTAATAACATATATATCAAACTGTTACTCATTTTTTCACTTACCAAACCTCCCTCTAGGCACCGTCAAATTCTGGAAGAATAAAGGAGTCAGTCGGTTCAGAGATATATGTGACAACTAAGGAATTATGTAATAGACAGATATTAAATCAAAATACAAGATAGAAGATAAATATGGTATCAATATATGCAACTACGTCACTTTCTTTTAAACTCAACAACAGTACTGATCCCCATGCAACCAACTAAATTCGAACAACTTGCCACTAAATCTAGAGAAGTCAAGGGTTTATTTTCTTTAATATATACAATGTTATGGCATGATTCATGCAAACTAAGGACAAAGGCCACAAATAAATGGGAACAAAGTGTAGGCACTCCTATCTCGGAAGATCTGTGGCACAAAATATTCCAGCGATCAAGCAAGTGTACATTTAATGTTCAGGCCAAAGAGAAAACATTTAAAATTCTCTATGACTGGTATGTTACCCCTTCCCTTCTGCATAGGGTCAGTCTGACCCTGTCTGGTATATCTTTTAGAGGATGCGAACAACCAGCGGACCAACTACATTGTTGGTGGCTCTGTAGGGAGGTTCAAAAAATGTGGAGGCATTGAGATGAATTGCTCTCCAAAATTTTCTCCACAACAATAGTCTTGACCACATATGTGGCTTTAATGAATCTTCCATTACCAGGTTTTGATAGAGCTGCACAAACACTGATAATGTACATCTGCACTGCATCAAGGATTCTATTAGCATCAACATAGAAGCAACCAAGCCCCACAAAGAAAGCATTGATCAGAAAAGTATGGTGGATCCATAATAACGAATACTTAGGACACACCTCAACAACTAATAGATGTATTCTTAATTGTTCAGGCATCATTCAGATTCCCCCGAAAAATACAAATGTATAGGTTACCTTCATAACCTGGCTACAAACCCGGTTTTATTTTTAGCATTCACAAATTGTGTGTTAAAGACAATTCTATAGGGTTTTATAAAACAACTGTGATAAATAATCATGTAATATGGCAGTTATTGTTGACAGCTCTATGGACAGTGCAAATCAATACAGAGTGTAAAGCCTGTCTTGAAGCTAGTAAATCAGGTGATGCTCAGTTTCCCTGGAGTCCTTCCATGGCATCTGCTGAAACGCAAAGGGACTTCTAACAAATTATTTAGGCTATTTAAAGCTCTAGCTAGCTATCTGTTAGATTTGTTCCTTATGTTTTAGGAAAATTAGCTGACCAACAAGGTAGTTGACTATCATCCCCTTTGATAGAATAGGGAAAGAAATACAATTGACCACCTCTGTATAAGATCAATTTGTTCCATACTGTAACTTTAAATATAATAATGATATTTACATATATAACATTAATGATTATTCACATCAATAAGAAAAGTATTATAAGTATATTTTTTCTAATTTAGGGTAAAACAATAGTTTTGGTCGTTGTGTACATTCTACCTGGCCCTGCTTTAATTTAGAAATGCTGTTCATGACCTTAAAATTACTGTTTCTCCCCTTAAAGCTAATTGTGAGTAAAATATTTGCCTTCAAGCATAGCGTTGATAGCTAGGGAATAGTATTCATACACATAGTAAAGTGCTCTGCTCTTTGTGATTGGTTTCTAAATGCATTTCCAACAATTCACAGGGTCAGTGCGTCTTCGTGGAAGCCAAAGTGAATCTGACGGAAGTGTGGTAGAAGTATATGTGAATGGTGCCTGGGGAACGATTTGTAACAGCCAATGGGATGATAATGATGCATCAGTTATATGCCGTCAACTTGAACTTGGGTAAGCAGTGATCATCATACCTTGTTTTTTGACGTTGTTTCACTTTTTTTATTGATTTTGTCAGTCTGGTTGTACATTAGATATTTGTATTCCAGGTTATCTGCTTTTAAAGTGCAACTATGCCCAAAAGCAAATTTGGAAAAAACTACTACCCATCTCCATGGGTGGCTGCATGTACAAGTGGTATCACTTGCAACATTTGACAGCTCACCACTCTCTTCACTGTGCCACCAGCATGACTATGTACCATATCTCTAAAAGTACAGGAGATAGTCATGCATGAAAAGTAAAGAGCGGTAAGCTGTCGGATGCTGCATGAGTGTGTGTGTGGGGGGATTGTATTTCAGGATAGTGTGAACCATACAATGAGATAATCCATCATAAACTTTTTCCCAATCATCTGTTAATTATTTCCAGCAAATAGTTCACATCATCTAGAAAGAAACACATCTGTGAAATCTATTATTGGTCTTTTTTTCCAAGCATTTTCTTAATGGCACTGCAGCACATTTCTTAGACCATTCACATTCACAAGAGAAACTTAGCCTGTAGAACAAGGCAGCCCCTTGTTTTTGCCCAAATACAAAACTTGTAAGATGAACAGTTACAAACCAGACTGTTTGTTGTTCGCTTCTTGTCATATTTTCAGTGACCTCTTCAAATTTCTCAGTTTTGTGATATGATAAAGATGTCAAAATAATGCTTACTTTTCCTAGTGATTTATAGCCACGTCTTAAAGTATAAATCTTCCCCAATAACTGGTCTCTGTGGAAGAAACTGTGTGAATTTAAGCAGTTCATTTTATATGTTAATAGAGCCTATTTACAAAGACAGTCAGGGTTATTCAATAAAAGTTCTTATCGTTTAAAATGCTAATTTTACCCAAACCAATCAGTTGTTAGCTTAAATAATATCAGTTGTTAAATAATATCTGATTGGTTGGGGCAAAATTAGAACCATTTTAAATGATAAGAACGTTTATTGAATCTCCCTGAGTATATTATTATTGGAACTTCCAATCAACAAACATCTTCTTATATTATATACTGTAATATGTAGAAAAGCTAAATATGGTGAATGTGTCATAAACTAAATGTAACCGTTTACCTCCTTTAAACTCTGGATGTCTGTGCAACCTTATTACTCAGAAACATTTTTTTAAATGATTAAATTGTTAGTTAAAGGACAAAAAGTGTTCAATTTTTATTCACTGGGTTCAGGTGTTTTATTCAGGCCATTTGCAACAGGTGTATAAAACCAAAAACCTAGCCATGCATAAACATTTGTGATAGAATGGGTCATTCTGAAGAGCTCAATTGAAGGACTGTCCTATGCTGCCATCTTTACAATGAGATAGTTTGTGATTTTTTTGATACTCCTAGATATACCAGGGTCAAGTGCAAATAGAACCATTTAGGAACAAAAAAAACACAGCCATGAAGTTGCAGTACAGCAAGAAAGCACAGTACATTAAAATTGCCAATGTTTTGTTGGATCTGCATAAGAACCTTGAGTCAGAAATTTAATGGATTGAGATGTTATAGGTGTAATAGCCAGGTGTGGAAACAGTTTGGTCCATATACAATATATTACAGCAGTAAAATTAAAATGGAATATACAAATCTAAAATATTCCAATGATGCCTTTCAGTGTTATATTTATTATAAAAGAAAATCAATAACACAGCTGCCTGGCTGTGAGCTAGTTATATACTGGTGTTCACTGTTGTGCTGTGTAATAACATGGTGTTCTCTTACACTTATCTCAGATATTATTAAACCTGTATGATTTCTCAACTTGCAAGCCACTTTTGTTAAAAATAGCTCTTTTTCTTTTAACAGGAGACTTTCTTTGTTAATTAGTTGTTTATATTTCAATTATGTATTAACACTATAGCCAAGTCCTATAGTTGTATAAGTGTATATTTTAACACATGCTCATTCAAAATACAGGGATAAAGGAGTTGCTAAGAAGGCCATATTATCGGGTTCCAACATAATTTCAGCATTCTGGAATGATGTGCGTTGCCGTGGGAATGAAGAAAATATACTTCAATGTCCAAAAGATACCTGGAGGGGTGGAACATGTCCACAGGATACAGCAGCAGCAGTCACTTGTAGTTTTACACATGGTAAAAACATTAATTATTGTATTCTTTATTTTAATTAATTTAAGAACCCCAAAAAAAGTTTGTGGGAGAAAGAGACTCAGCCTGGTAAAGGGGACCATACTCCTTCCTAGTTTCCTTACACTTAACAGCTCTGTTGATCTGAAAAATAGAAGAGAGTTCAGTTCCATCTTTGGTTCCAGGTAGCTGTGAAAGTGACATTATAATGAAAACGATTATTAAGGAATTGATATCATTAAAATCCTCAGATTGACATATTTGTTTAAAATTAATCTTTTATTTATTAAGTATATTTCAAGCAAATCACGGGGCTATAAAACTAATGATTTAAAACAATGTACTGTATTTCTTGTTTCAGTACCAGTGCTTCTTTTTCTTTAAATGGTAGTGACCCTAAATATCCCCCCTCTTTCCCTACCTCTGATGTCCTGCATATATTTAGCCTTCTTAAATTTTAATAAAATAATTTATCATAGTGAGCCCTTATTATGAGCCACTTTTTACGCCCCCTGCTAACCACCCAGTGGGTTCAAGCATGCTATGGGAGGAGCTCTTTAAAGATTTAAAGGAAGAGTGTTTGCTTTTGTGAAGTGAAAACTGTTTTAGCCTGAGTATATATCAATTCTTAAAATAAATTGAAATATTAAAATACCAGAAAGTGTATTAGAGTTAGCCTGAAAACCTAACCTCAACTTATACTCGGGTCAAGTCCTAATTTAGATCAAAATTCTGCAATTGCTGATAGTAACCAGTAGGTGGCACTGTGTTAACCTGCATAGAAAGTTACAGGAGCTGTTCTTGCCTTTCTTGCCTTTACAATTGTTCCTGCTTCCTGTAGTCTGGCTGCTGGACTCACTCAGCACTGTCACTGCTCATCTGGATGCTGTAAATCTGATGGGTCTCCTCAGCAAAAAAAAGCTGCTAATTCAGTGCAAATGACAGCTTGAAACTACAACTCTCAGGTGACATTTTTAACTATTGGGGTCAGAGGGCCCTTTACTATATGGGGGTCACAGGGCCCTTTACTATAAGGGGGCCAGAGGGCCCTTTACAATATGGGGTTCAGGAGAATTGTAAATGATGGTAAGCTTAATTAAAAGTTTACTGAATCTTGCCACTCCACATGTTTAAAAAACTGAAACTCCCAGCAACAAAGCATGCTGGGAGTTGTAGTTTCCAAAACATCTGGAGTGCCAAGGAATTGGGGGTTACTGCCACTGGATTTGGCTATTAGTGTATGGGATTCATGTATGGGAATTCTGCTGTCCATTTAAAGGGCAACTAATTTCACCCTTGGCTTATACTCGAGAATTTTTCAGTTAAAAATAGGTACCTTGACTTATACACGGATCGACTTATACTCGAGTATATATGGTATTTCTAATTCTGTAATTATCATTCATTTTTCATCTGTCATCTGTGCATCTTTCATTACTAATTCATAGAGACCACAATTTACTACACGTCTTAAGAATAGCTACTTCTAAAAATCTCCCAGCAGTGCATCTGTTGCTAATATCCTTCAAGCAGCACAGGTAGATAGGTCAGGATTACCCAACCACTTACTGATTCACTTGTTTTGCTGGAAGGATAACTATAAATCATGCACTGCCGGGAAGCTTGAGGACATTTTTGGGAACCACTGGTTTAAATAATTGTGCAGTGATACTCATTTATAAATATGGAAGGGGTCAACAAATGACAGCTCTCACCCTCTAACCATCCACACAGTATCTGTTAAAATCTCCCCTTTTCATGTAGGAAAAGAGAAAAGCCTGCATTGCTCTTATTTTAAAAAAAAAGACATTCCTCATATTCTACACTACCATTTACAGAGACCTGAAAAATGTGTTGATTTGAACGAAATAGAAAGAATTTAACTTTAGGCCATGCACACATTCAGACATTTACCCGATAATCCTGGTGACAGACCTACAGATTGCTAAACCAATCAGTAGTTTGACAGTCAGGTATTAAAACATCTGTGACACTATTTCAGCTCAATTGATCTTACAGCCAGTGTTCCCTCGAAGCTGTGCCTTTGTGCACATACACACATAACTGTACAGGCCTGTACATACAGGTTAAAATAGTGTGCACACAAAAAATAAATAAATCACTTGGATATGATTTTGTGTGGATCGGTTGCTTTGGTAATAACAGACAATATTTTGTCCTGATCAGCCAAAATATTGTGTAAATACAGTCTTAAAGGGTATGACTACTTAAAAAGTGAACATACCCTTTTTTAAATTAATTGAAGAATGAGAGTAAAATGAGAGTTAACTGAGCTAATTATTACCTCTCGGATTCAATTAATCCAACAGGAGCAGGCAGACAGAAGGTGAAACTTATAGGCAATTGCGCTCCTCTGCTGCATACTGGGCCCGACTACATACACTCTTGTACTATACATGCTTGTACTAATTTCCGTGTGTTATTTATGTGGGTATGTATACAGACACCCTTACCAGAGGTCTTTAAATATTTACATGGGTAGTGAACTTTTAATTGCTGTATGTGTGGGGAGATAGGGTAGACAGACAAAGAAATAAAGATATAAGGACAGACTACATCTGTAGTAAAGTTCCCTTCTTCCAGGCTGCACACAGAAAAACTGGTGCTGGCCCTGACACCATTAGGAAGTCTTTATTTTGCCTATAAGGAGGGTAGGGGAAGCAAGTAGTTTCTCTATGATACACAGACATAACTTTCCTAGCATATAGTACTTTTTTTTGATTGGCTAAGACTTCCATGTTTTTTACAAACAGAGCATATTTGGGTGTACTGTTTATTTTTAAGTATAAGCCAAGAAATGTTACCTTTAAAATCACCCTGAAAGTTTCCCCTTGGCTTATACTTGGGTCTGGGCTGTTCTGGATGCTTGAAGGAGCAGCTGGACAAAATTACAAAGTTCTGGGAAAACAAAAGCTGTACACTTAAATTGTTGTTCTGCTCACTCAGGTCAGCCCAGATTGCAAGGGAAAGGGGAAAAAACTACAGAAGTAACAGGATGCAACAAACAGGCTGCACAGAAAGTAATGCAGGGCACATCTTTGTATGAGGCTGTGTATGGGACTTTCTATGGGGCTGTGTATGGGACTTTCTATGGGGCTGTTTAATGGCTTTTCTATGGGGCTGTGTATGGGACTTTCTATGGGGCTGTGTATTGGGCTTTCTATGGGGCTGTGTATTGGACTTTCTATGGGGCTGTGTATGGGACTTTCTATGGGGCTGTGTATGAGACTTTCTATGGGGCTGTGTTTGGGACTTTCTATGGGGCTGCGTATGGGACTTTCTATGAGTCTGGGTATGGGACTTTCTATGGGGCTGTGTATGGAACTTTTTAATTTTTCTAAACAAATGCAGAGGTTTTAGCAGTAAGAGAGGTGTGGCTAAAACTTCCATTTTGACAATTCCACTTAAAACCAGCTCTATAAGTACTTTTACAGGTATATATTTTGTGTTGTACAAAATATGTCAGTTCTATACTTTATATACATTTATTTATGGTCATTTAAGATGGTAATAGTGAAAAATACACTACTTTTCTATGGGGCTGTGTATGGGACTTTGTATGGGGCTGTGTATTGTACTCTCTGAGGCTGTGTATGGGACTTTCTATGGGGCTGTGTATTGGACTTTCTATGGGACTGTGTATTGGACTTTCTATGGGGCTGTGTATGGGACTTTCTATGGGGCTGTGTATGGGACTTTCTATGGGGCTGTGTATGGGACTTTCTATGGGGCTGTGTGTGGGACTTCTATGGGGCTGTGTATTGGACTTTCTATGGGGCTGTGTGTGGGACTTTCTATGGGGCTGTGTATGGGACTTTCTATGGGGCTGTATATTGGACTTTCTATGGGGCTGTGTATGGGACTTTCCATGGGGCTGTGTATGGGACTTTCCATGGGGCTATGTATGGGACTTTCTATGGGGCTGTGTTTGGGATTTTCTATGGGGCTGTGTATGGGACTGCGTATAGGACTTTCTATGGGGCTGCGTATGAGACTTTCTATGGGGCTGCGTATTGGACTTTCTATGGGGCTGCGTATGGGAATTTCTATGGGGCTGCGTATGGGACTTTCTATGGGGCTGGGTATGGGACTTTCTATGGGGCTGTATATGGAACTTTTAATTTTTCTAAACAAATGCAGAGGTTTTAGCAGTAAGAGAGGTGTGGCTAAAACCTTCCATTTTGACAATTCCACTTAAAACCAGCTCTATAAGTACTTTTACAGGTATATATATTGTATTGTACGAAATGTGTCAGTTCTATACTTTTATGTACATTTATTTATGGTCATTAAGATGGTAATAGTGAAAAATACACATACATTACACCATTCCTAGATTTTATATTCTATACCCCCACCCCATTGCATTGGTAGCTCCTAAAAACTATATGAAATATCCTACAAATGTATAAATTCTTATTATATAGGAAATATATAAACAAACACACACCCCACACACATACTGTAAAGATAAAAACATATTTTTTATAGCATTAAGTGCTCTACATATACATCCTGTAAAGTAGCAAAGATCTGAATGGATGTGTGAAGTTTATTTTGTGATTTCTTATTCAGCAAATACAACTTGGCAATTAACAAATTAGAAAATAAGCACGAAAAAGTAGAGAGGTAACCAGGCAAATATTCACATGTGCTAATACGCAGAACCAAGAAATAAGTTTAAAAATTCAATTGTGATTATGGATTAACAGCATAGACAAACTTTTGCTTGAATAATTACACATGGAAGCATAGATTTTTTGTCTCCTGAAACAAATATTTAAACCCACCCCAGCAAAAAGCAGATGTGGCTTATGGAGGTAGACATCGCTAGTGGAAGTGGGTGTAGTGGGCTGACTAACACTGGCTGGGGGACTGGGGGCTGACTTAAAACAGGCTGGTAAACTGGAGGACTGTCTTTACACCAGTTGGTGAACTGGAGGGCTGGGTCTACACTGGCTGGTGAACTGGAGGGTTGACTGAGCCCACAACACAGACTGGTAAATATAAGATGTGTCCACACAGACTTGTGAATATAAGATGCCCCTATGCCCAGTTCACACTGACTAGTAAATACAAAATGCATCAATGCCCAGCACACACAGACTTGTCAATATAAGATGCCCCCATGCCCAGCCCACATAGACATGTAAATATAAAATGCCCCCATGCCCAACAGCACACACTGACTGGTAAATATAAAATGTACCTACGCCCAGCAGCACATACCAACTGTTAAATATAAAATGCCCCCATATCCAGCACACACAGAATTATAAATATAAGATGCCCCCATGCCCAGCACACAGACATATAAATATAAAATGCCCCCATGCCCAGCACACAGACTTGTAAATATAAAATTTCCCATGCCCATCACACACAGATTTGTAAATATAAAGTGCCCCAATGCCCAGCCCACACAGACTGGTAAATAAAAAATGCCACCATGCCTAGCACACACAGACTGGTAAATATAAAATGCCACCATGCCCAGTACACAATGGGAATGGGGGCATGTGTTTCATAATTGTCGGAAATGGTAAATTTTTGTTACAGTTGCCATATTTTGAATTATTCAACAGGGAGGAAATATGTCAGCAGTAAAATAACTGAAACATTGGAAAAGTAGATATACTTTTTATTCCTCTTAAGAAAACAAAGCATTCTGTAAAAATGCTATCTATAAGGGTGCCAGAAGTTGATATTGACTTGACAGCACTAAGGAATAATAGAAAGTCTAATTAGGGTTTGGAATCATTTATGCCCCAGACTTTCAGCTTCTGGTAGTAACTGTTATCAGGAATGCTGGGAATTTCAACTTAAGAACAGCTGTAGAACTGCAGGCTACAGATCCCTGATTTAGAGCATCAAGTAAAACATGAAAAATGAGTCGTACTATACTCTATTGATCTTATCACCGTAAAAGCTTGTGTTTATTTTTTTTTTTATATATACAGTATATATTTAACATATTTAAGGGACATTGTGCTAAAATTATAGGGTTCTTAGAATTCACAAGAGTTCAATGACCCTGTATTTACCTATGAGGTCATTTTCTGCAAGGCTGCATATGCCTTACTTCTAATTCGTGAGATGTCTTTTTGATATACAGCAATTACCAATGAAATAATTTCATATTTGCCATTATAAATTTGTTGGACTGCTGTCAATGAATATGAAATGTCCTAGTTGAGAAACATCTGTGAGACTTCACTTTGATTTCTCTCGTGTTACATCCATTTTACCTGGGGATGAATTATTCCTTATGATAACTGAGTTTTTTTGTGTTTTTTAGAAACCATGACTGGATTCCTAAAACAGCTTAAAGGAGAACTAAACCTAAATTTTTATACCCCAGAATATGAAAACTCCCCTAAAAACCCCAATAAGCTATAAAATCCCACTTCAGTAAATTGTATTAAAGTAAATGCAAGCCTGTTAAGAACTGGATGAAGTATCTGTGTGTATGTGCAGTGTCAGACCACACCTCCTGACCTCAGTCACATAATTCCTTGCTTTATCTGTCCTGTAAAAGGATTGGCTAGAGATTATTAATGGGTGTGACCAACTGTAACAAGTTTCTGCCATAGCTAAGGACTGAGCATGTGCAGAACATAATGGTCGTTGACCAAACTGTGTGATACTAGAATGCTGTGAAGTAAAGCACAAACCACATATTATTTAGGTAAATTTCCCAGCGTCCGTATAAAAATAAGACGCAAGACACGGATTACTGGTTTTATATCAAGGTGTTCTGCCTTCTGGTTCAGTGTTGTTCTGTGGCTTTAGTTGTCCATTAAGCAAAACAAATGTACCGTATATACTCGAGTATAAGCCGAGGTTTTTGGTTTTTAAAACGGGCCTTAAAAACCATCCTCGACTTATACTCGAGTCAACGGAATTTCATGCAGCAAACTTGGTACCTGTAAATAAATTTGGGCTTACCAGGACAGGACCGGCCGCACAGGACAGGACCGGAGCACATCCAGACACCCGGAGTAGCAGAAGAACAGCCGGGAGCAGACCGGCCGCACAGGACAGGACCGGAGCACATCCAGACACCCGGAGTAGCAGAGGAACAGCCGGAAGCAGAGGGGAGGCGGGAGCGGTAAAGTGAGGCCACAAGTGCGCGCGCGCGCACGGAGCTTGCCTGACAGCACCGGTACCCCTGTATGCAAGTCCTGCCAGAATGGAGGAGCCTTCAGGGAGTGCTGAAACTCCTAATAGAGGTGGGATCTCCTCTGTACTTTACCATATTTTATATGTACAGTTTTGCCAATAGTTTTAAATGCTGCTTGAACTTTGCCACTCCAGATGTATAAAAACTACAACTCCCAGCAATCAAAGCATGCTGGGAGTTGTAGTTTCCAAACATCTGGAGTGGCAAGGAATTGGGGTTACTGGATTTTTAGTGGTGGGCAGGAGCATTTTTTTTTGTTTTTTGTAATTTTAATGTGGTTGCTGAGTTCTGTGTTTTTTTAATCTGTTAGAAGCGGTTGATCGAAGAAAGCAAAAACGCAGATCATACGACGCTGGGTTTAAACTAAAGGTTGTGGCAAGAGCAGAAGAAAGCAATAATTCCATTGCAGGCCGGGAATTTGGCGTTGATGAAAAACAGGTGCGAAACTGGCGAAAAATGAAGACTGATTTGGAGAAGATGCCGAAGTCAAAAAAGGCTCGTCGTGGTTTAACAACCTCACATGGGGTTCTAGAGACTGACTTGCATAAATGGGTTATGGAATGTCGTCAAAATGGATACTGTATAACACGCATGGGAATTCGATTACGTGCCCTTCAAATGGCTAAAGATGAGCAATATAAAATAGAGGGTAATGAGAAATTCGTTGCATCAGCTGGATGGTGTACCCGATTCATGAATCGGTTTGGACTTTGCTTGCGACAGAGAACGAAGATTTCCCAAAAGTTACCACAAAATCTGGAAGAAAAGGTCATGTCATTCCATCAATTCATTATAAAACAAAGAAAGCTTTATAATTATGACCTTGGAAGTATCGGGAATATGGATGAGACAGCAATGACTTTTGATCTTCCAAGCAACAGGACCGTGGCATCCTTGGGAGAAAAAACGATTTTCCTTAGAACAACAGGGAATGAAAAAAATCATTTCACAGTGGTTCTGGCATGTTTGGCCAATGGAGTCAAGCTGCGGCCTGTTATTATATTTAAAAGGAAGACCTTGCCTAAAAATGCCAAATTCCCCCCGCGAATCACTGTCCGTCCACATGTTAAAGGCTGGATGGATGAACAAGGAACAAAAAAATGGCTAGAGGAGATTTGGAATGGACGACCAGGAGTAGCATTAAAAAAAACCCCTCATTGCTAGTGTAGCCCCTACTAGGGAATGTTTACCTGTGTCAGTTTGAGCCAGAGGAGAAACAAAAAGATCTAGCCACCCTTACGGGGGTGAGTGCTACACGTGGGGGCTCGTCCGGGATTTCTCCTGATCACTAAAGTGACGACTACCCCAGTATAGAACAAAGTATGGACCCAGAAGCAGCCACCAAGTGGTGTGAGCACCAAAAAGCCAGGCCAGAACTCTGTGTGGTGCTCAGATTTCCAGACAGCGGTTGGACAGAGACCAATATTCACCGTGTGGTAACCAAACTGTCAGCTGAAAATAGGGGCTATGTCCTTGATTACACAGAGGACCCCTCAGGGCCCTGCACCTATGCCCTGCTTGAGTGGCGAGACACAATTCCACCTTGTTTTCGGTCTCAGAAACTGCTGCTGTCGGATGGGGTGGAAGCCACCATTATAAGCCCAAAGCAAAGTCCTGATTCACAAGCAAGAAGGGACCACGAAATAGGAACGGGCATGCAAACGCCATCTGTGTCTGGAGTGTCTTCACCCAGCAGTGACCCACAGACCAAGTTTTTTGATAACTTTGAGAAAATGATGGAGCGATGCTTGAGGATTTCTGTGACCCCAGCAGTGTATGGATATCGTAAGCTATGCTTCTTCTCCGGGAAGATCCCCGTCCCATCTGGGGAGGAAGAATTTGAAACCTGGATGGACCATGCTTCCCAAGCTTTAGAAGAGTGGGACATCCCAGAGGTTCAAAAGAAACTGAGGATCACCGAAAGCTTGCGAGGACCAGCTGCAGAGGTCATCCGCAACCTCAAGTTAGGGAACCCAGACTGTACAGCTTTAATTTACCTCGAAGCTTTGTATGCAGTATATGGAAGAGTAGAGAAGTTATCTGATCTAATGTACAAGTTCGAACACACTCATCAATATAAAGGAGAGAAACTTTCTGATTACATTGTAAGGATAGATAGGGTCCTGCACCAAATAATTCAGAAGAGAGGAATTGACCCCAGAACTGCTGACAAAGTCAGACTTGGTCAGGTCCTTCAGGGAGCCCGTCCTAACCACCCTATTGTTCTGAGATACATGTTAAAAGGGCACAGAGATGCCCCCACATATCCGGAACTGATGAAAGAGATTAGAGAAGAGGAAGCACTGTTAGAGGAAAAGAACCAAGACCCTGAGGCTGCTGCAAGGCCAAACCAGAAAAAGGAAAAGGTTCTAACATATTCTGCTCATGTGGGAGAGGCGTTTCTGGAAGAAGAGGAAGATGATTTGATTTTGGAGTCAGAGGGGATCAAGCATCAACTAACACCTCATTCAGAAATGAAAGACCTACTGTTCCAAGTGGTACAAATTCAAGCGGGGATGCAACAGTCCCTTACTGCTCTACAGGAAACCGTAGTTCAAGTGGTTCAGACCCAATCGGAGATGCAGAAGGCTGTTGTTGCTCTAGCCAACAAAGGGAAAGTGCCAGGAGAAGCCCCTTCGACCTACAAGAAATGTTATAGCTGTGGAGAAGTGGGACATTTCAAAGCTCAGTGCCCAAAGAAAGAATTCCTGGTAGATCCCATGAAGAGAATCACAAAGAGAATCACAAATGCAGGACAGGAAGCTGTCGGGAAACTTCAAAGGGCCCCGGTGAAGGAGCCATCCAAGGGCCCGCCTCCTCCAGTTTGCTCCAACCCTGCATCCAGAACAGATAGATGTAGACTATCGACACCGTCTTTCCCCACGTCTGGTCCCGTTGCGCATGAAGAACATGCACGCCAACCCTTGAGATATCATGAGAAACGGCACCATACCTGGAAGAAAGGGAAAGTAATGACCAAAGCACCTCCTGTGATACCCACTGTGCCAAGAACAAAAGGAAAATTTCCGGCAGAGTTGGTGGGACCCTCTCCTGTCATCCCTATTCAAATTGAAGGAATCTATACCAGAGCCCTCCTTGACTCAGGCGCTCAAGTGACTCTACTGTGTCGAGATTTCTATGATAGACACTTGAAACACCTCCCTTTGCGGAAACTGGAAGATCTGGAGATATGGGGCATTGGAGCAGGAAAGCTTCCTTATGATGGGTACATACAGATCCAGCTGGTGGTCGACCCAGTTATTGCAGGACGACCAGGAACCTTTGACACCTTGGCCATTGTGTGCTCACAACTCCCAGGATCTGAAAAAAATTCCCTGATCATAGGAACTAACACTGATCTGATAAGGAGAATCTTAACCCCAGTGGTTAATGACAAGCAAACTGGGAAAGTACACCCCATGCTACAGCCAATTTATCAGCGTTTAGTCCAGGAACAAAAGGCCCCAGCTGAGGGGGTAGGAAGATTGTGGCTTTTGGGGAAGGAAGAAAGAGTTTTGCAGCCTCAGGAAGTAGCCTGTCTCCGAGCTGAAGTGCGATTAGACTGGAAGCAACCAGGGCCCTATGTCATCTTAGAGACGACCCCTGGGAGAGAAGAGTCTGGATAAGAGTTGGTACCTGAAATTGTGCCTACAAAAGCTTTAGAGCGAATCAAAGGTAAAATGCCGGTGAGTGTTCGAAACACTACAGATTCCCCTGTAAGGCTGCGGCCCCGAATGCTTCTGGGCCAAGTGAAACCAGCCACCCCCATCTCCGCTCCTGATTTAGAAGAGAGAATGTCAGATGAAATTCCTGCAGATCATTTCTATCCAAATACCTCTCCCATTCCTCCTGAGCGGAAAAAAAGTCTTCAGGCCTTGTTACTGAAGAAGCGAAAATTATTCTCCAAGAATGAGTTTGACGTGGGATGTGCAAAGAGCACCCAACATCGTATTCGTCTGTTGGACGACAAACCCTTTAGGGAGAGGCCCCGTCGGATCCCATTTGGAGATTTGGAAGATTTGAGGGAGCAGCTTGCAGAGTTGCAGAGAACTGGGATCATCAGTGAGTCCAGGAGCCCTTATGCCTCTCCAATTGTGGTGGTTCGGAAAAAAATGGATCTATACGACTGTGCATTGACTACCGCACTCTAAACCGTCGAACAGTCCCAGACCAATATACCACCCCCCGGATTGAAGATGCACTGCAGTGCCTGTCAGGAGCCAAATGGTTCAGTGTTCTGGACCTGAGAAGTGGATATCATCAGATCCCTATGCATCCTGAGGATAGGGAGAAGACTGCATTTATCTGTCCTCTTGGATTCTACGAGTTTAGTAGGATGCCTCAAGGTCTGACTGGAGCCCCAGCCACATTCCAGCGACTGATGGAGAGAACAGTGGGTGACATGCATCTTCTAGAGGTCTTGGTTTACCTGGATGATTTGATTGTCTTTGGGAAGACACTGGAAGAACACGAACAGCGTCTTGAGAAGGTGCTAAATAGACTTCAGGAAGAGGGGCTGAAACTATCCCTAGAAAAATGCCAGTTCTGCCTACCCTCTGTCACCTACCTGGGACATGTGGTCTCTGCTGAGGGTGTAGCTACTGACCCCAAGAAGCTGGAAGCAGTGACCACATGGCCAAGGCCCCAAACTGTTGAAGAGTTGAGGTCATTTTTGGGTTTCTGCTCCTACTATCGAAGGTTTGTGGAAGGATTTGCTAGAATCGCAACACCCTTAAATGAACTCCTGCGGAATGATGGAGGAGGGAATGACTCAAAACAAATGAGAGGGCCTAGGAAGTCCCGAGAATTAATTCAATCAGAGTGGTCTTACCACTGTGAACAAGCCTTCCAAAAGTTAAAGTGGAGTTTGACCCATACACCAGTGTTGGCTTATGCTGACCCCGCTCGCCCATATGAGCTACATGTGGATGCTAGCAGAGAAGGTATCGGTGGTGTTTTGTACCAGGACCATGATGGACACCTCAGACCAGTAGCCTACGTAAGCCGAAGCCTTTCCCCTTCAGAGAAGAATTACCCCACACACAAGCTAGAATTCTTGGCCTTAAAGTGGGCTGTAGTAGACAAGTTAAAAGACTACTTGTATGGAGCCAAATTCGAGGTCAAGACAGACAATAACCCTCTCACTTATGTCCTCACAACTGCAAGATTGGATGCCACAGGACATAGGTGGCTGGCAGCCCTTTCTGGATTCCAGTTCAGCCTGAAGTTTAGACCAGGAGCTGGGAATAGGGATGCTGATGCCCTATCTCGACGGCCTCATAACATCGGCACCTCCGCAGTGGAGTGGGCTCAGCTAACCGCAGAGGGAATTCAGGCTCTGTGTCGAGGAGTTGAATATCGAGCCAAAGGGGCTGTAGAGGCTGAATCGGTTGGTGTTAAAGTTGCAGGGGTCCCTAAGTTTTGCTGTAACCTGACTCAAGTGGAAAAAATAGGTTTGCCCATCCTCACCAAACAGGATTTAAGGAAAGACCAGTCAGATGACTCACTCTGTCAATTGACTTTAAAGTCTTTGGAAAGTCTGCAACCAGGACTCCTTCAAACTGATACCCCAGAGGGTGCCAGGCTAGTGTATCGAGAGTGGAGTAGACTACAGCTACATGATGGATTGATCTACAGGAAAGTCTCTGTAGATGAGCTTCAGGAGAAGTGGCAGTTGTTCCTTCCGGAAAAACACAGAATGATTGTGTTAGAAGCTCTGCATGATGAGCATGGCCATTTAGGAGTAGAAAGAACCTTCAATTTGGTCAGAGATCGATTTTATTGGCCATGCATGAAAGCAGAAGTGGAAAGTTATTGCCGTTCATGTCTGCGGTGTATACAGAGAAAGACCCTACCTTCCCGAGCTGCTCCAATGGGCCATCTGCAGAGCCAGGGCCCCCTGGAGTTGGTGTGCATGGACTTTTTGTGCTTGGAGCCTGATACCAGTGGACAAGGAAGTATCCTTGTGGTTACTGACCACTTTACCCGTTATGCTCAGGCCTTTCCAACAAAAGATCAGAAAGCCCCAACGGTAGCAAAGACTTTAGTGGAGAAATTCTTTGTTCATTATGGCCTACCTCAGAAGTTACATTCTGATCAAGGCAGAGACTTTGAGAGTAAGCTCATCAAAGAATTGCTTAACTTACTGCATGTGAACAATTCACGGACTTCCCCTTACCAACCTCAGGGAGATGCACAACCAGAACGGTTTAATCGGACCCTTTTAGATATGTTGGGGACACTATCTACAGAGAAGAAGCAACATTGGAGTCGCCACATATCTGCCATAGTTCATGCCTATAACAGTACCAGGCATGACTCTACAGGATATTCTCCTTACTTGTTAATGTTTGGAAGGGAGGCACGGTTACCTGTGGATTTGGCCTTTGGTCTTTCTCCTGATGGAACATCCACCTCTTCCTATAAAGGCTATGTTGATAGACTCAGAAAAAATCTTAAGACAGCCTATGAGAAAGCCCAGGCTGCATCTAGCCGCCGTGAACATCAGAATAAGAGAAATTATGATTTGAAAGTCCGAATCCATGATCTTCAACCTGGTGATCGGGTATTACTGAGAAATTTGGGTCTCCATGGAAAGCACAAACTTGCTGACAGATGGAGTTCACAACCATACATCATCTGCGCTCATCTGCCTGGGCTACCTGTATATCAAATTCGACCAGAGGGGAAACTGGACCATTAAAAACTTGGCACAGAAATCATCTTCTACCCTTGAGTGAGGCTGTACGAGTACCCACATTTGTTGAGTTGCCTCCCCTTAGGCAAGCTCCCACAACTCGACTGCAGACGACCAATTTAGCTGGAAAAACTGAGAGAGAGGATGATGATGACTGGGAAGAAGGATTTGGGATAGAGTGGTTATGGCCATCTGAACCCACTGCTGTCATCCCTTCAGTAGATACACCTCAGTCCGAATCATTGGGTGTTGGTGCTCCAGAGTTCGTACCCCAAAGCTGGGAGAGTTATGAACAAGAAGGAAATCCCTCTGGGTCTGAAGAAGTTTTAAAATCCTCCGAAGAGACATTATCAGGCTCATCTGCTGAAATTGAAGAGTGTCGAGTCCAAAACCCCCCTGAGATTTCAGGACAAAAAGCAAGGCGCCCAATTCGACCACCCAAACGTTTGACTTACGACTCAAAAGGAAATAGTTCTGAGGAAGCCATCACCACTGTCTGCAGACCAGTCAACATCAAAGTGAGTCAATCCACTGTACCAGTGTGTGATCCTACTCACCTCTGCCCAATACATTTTGGTGGGAAATCCCTCCCCCTGAGGCCTTTGCTAAAACCTGTTACTTAATTCCGTGTGACTGTTAAAAAGTTTTTTTATTAGTTGTTCTTTGGGGACCAAAGACTTTTAGTGGGGGGTGTCGGATGGGGTGGAAGCCACCATTATAAGCCCAAAGCAAAGTCCTGATTCACAAGCAAGAAGGGACCACGAAATAGGAACGGGCATGCAAACGCCATCTGTGTCTGGAGTGTCTTCACCCAGCAGTGACCCACAGACCAAGTTTTTTGATAACTTTGAGAAAATGATGGAGCGATGCTTGAGGATTTCTGTGACCCCAGCAGTGTATGGATATCGTAAGCTATGCTTCTTCTCCGGGAAGATCCCCGTCCCATCTGGGGAGGAAGAATTTGAAACCTGGATGGACCATGCTTCCCAAGCTTTAGAAGAGTGGGACATCCCAGAGGTTCAAAAGAAACTGAGGATCACCGAAAGCTTGCGAGGACCAGCTGCAGAGGTCATCCGCAACCTCAAGTTAGGGAACCCAGACTGTACAGCTTTAATTTACCTCGAAGCTTTGTATGCAGTATATGGAAGAGTAGAGAAGTTATCTGATCTAATGTACAAGTTCGAACACACTCATCAATATAAAGGAGAGAAACTTTCTGATTACATTGTAAGGATAGATAGGGTCCTGCACCAAATAATTCAGAAGAGAGGAATTGACCCCAGAACTGCTGACAAAGTCAGACTTGGTCAGGTCCTTCAGGGAGCCCGTCCTAACCACCCTATTGTTCTGAGATACATGTTAAAAGGGCACAGAGATGCCCCCACATATCCGGAACTGATGAAAGAGATTAGAGAAGAGGAAGCACTGTTAGAGGAAAAGAACCAAGACCCTGAGGCTGCTGCAAGGCCAAACCAGAAAAAGGAAAAGGTTCTAACATATTCTGCTCATGTGGGAGAGGCGTTTCTGGAAGAAGAGGAAGATGATTTGATTTTGGAGTCAGAGGGGATCAAGCATCAACTAACACCTCATTCAGAAATGAAAGACCTACTGTTCCAAGTGGTACAAATTCAAGCGGGGATGCAACAGTCCCTTACTGCTCTACAGGAAACCGTAGTTCAAGTGGTTCAGACCCAATCGGAGATGCAGAAGGCTGTTGTTGCTCTAGCCAACAAAGGGAAAGTGCCAGGAGAAGCCCCTTCGACCTACAAGAAATGTTATAGCTGTGGAGAAGTGGGACATTTCAAAGCTCAGTGCCCAAAGAAAGAATTCCTGGTAGATCCCATGAAGAGAATCACAAAGAGAATCACAAATGCAGGACAGGAAGCTGTCGGGAAACTTCAAAGGGCCCCGGTGAAGGAGCCATCCAAGGGCCCGCCTCCTCCAGTTTGCTCCAACCCTGCATCCAGAACAGATAGATGTAGACTATCGACACCGTCTTTCCCCACGTCTGGTCCCGTTGCGCATGAAGAACATGCACGCCAACCCTTGAGATATCATGAGAAACGGCACCATACCTGGAAGAAAGGGAAAGTAATGACCAAAGCACCTCCTGTGATACCCACTGTGCCAAGAACAAAAGGAAAATTTCCGGCAGAGTTGGTGGGACCCTCTCCTGTCATCCCTATTCAAATTGAAGGAATCTATACCAGAGCCCTCCTTGACTCAGGCGCTCAAGTGACTCTACTGTGTCGAGATTTCTATGATAGACACTTGAAACACCTCCCTTTGCGGAAACTGGAAGATCTGGAGATATGGGGCATTGGAGCAGGAAAGCTTCCTTATGATGGGTACATACAGATCCAGCTGGTGGTCGACCCAGTTATTGCAGGACGACCAGGAACCTTTGACACCTTGGCCATTGTGTGCTCACAACTCCCAGGATCTGAAAAAAATTCCCTGATCATAGGAACTAACACTGATCTGATAAGGAGAATCTTAACCCCAGTGGTTAATGACAAGCAAACTGGGAAAGTACACCCCATGCTACAGCCAATTTATCAGCGTTTAGTCCAGGAACAAAAGGCCCCAGCTGAGGGGGTAGGAAGATTGTGGCTTTTGGGGAAGGAAGAAAGAGTTTTGCAGCCTCAGGAAGTAGCCTGTCTCCGAGCTGAAGTGCGATTAGACTGGAAGCAACCAGGGCCCTATGTCATCTTAGAGACGACCCCTGGGAGAGAAGAGTCTGGATAAGAGTTGGTACCTGAAATTGTGCCTACAAAAGCTTTAGAGCGAATCAAAGGTAAAATGCCGGTGAGTGTTCGAAACACTACAGATTCCCCTGTAAGGCTGCGGCCCCGAATGCTTCTGGGCCAAGTGAAACCAGCCACCCCCATCTCCGCTCCTGATTTAGAAGAGAGAATGTCAGATGAAATTCCTGCAGATCATTTCTATCCAAATACCTCTCCCATTCCTCCTGAGCGGAAAAAAAGTCTTCAGGCCTTGTTACTGAAGAAGCGAAAATTATTCTCCAAGAATGAGTTTGACGTGGGATGTGCAAAGAGCACCCAACATCGTATTCGTCTGTTGGACGACAAACCCTTTAGGGAGAGGCCCCGTCGGATCCCATTTGGAGATTTGGAAGATTTGAGGGAGCAGCTTGCAGAGTTGCAGAGAACTGGGATCATCAGTGAGTCCAGGAGCCCTTATGCCTCTCCAATTGTGGTGGTTCGGAAAAAAATGGATCTATACGACTGTGCATTGACTACCGCACTCTAAACCGTCGAACAGTCCCAGACCAATATACCACCCCCCGGATTGAAGATGCACTGCAGTGCCTGTCAGGAGCCAAATGGTTCAGTGTTCTGGACCTGAGAAGTGGATATCATCAGATCCCTATGCATCCTGAGGATAGGGAGAAGACTGCATTTATCTGTCCTCTTGGATTCTACGAGTTTAGTAGGATGCCTCAAGGTCTGACTGGAGCCCCAGCCACATTCCAGCGACTGATGGAGAGAACAGTGGGTGACATGCATCTTCTAGAGGTCTTGGTTTACCTGGATGATTTGATTGTCTTTGGGAAGACACTGGAAGAACACGAACAGCGTCTTGAGAAGGTGCTAAATAGACTTCAGGAAGAGGGGCTGAAACTATCCCTAGAAAAATGCCAGTTCTGCCTACCCTCTGTCACCTACCTGGGACATGTGGTCTCTGCTGAGGGTGTAGCTACTGACCCCAAGAAGCTGGAAGCAGTGACCACATGGCCAAGGCCCCAAACTGTTGAAGAGTTGAGGTCATTTTTGGGTTTCTGCTCCTACTATCGAAGGTTTGTGGAAGGATTTGCTAGAATCGCAACACCCTTAAATGAACTCCTGCGGAATGATGGAGGAGGGAATGACTCAAAACAAATGAGAGGGCCTAGGAAGTCCCGAGAATTAATTCAATCAGAGTGGTCTTACCACTGTGAACAAGCCTTCCAAAAGTTAAAGTGGAGTTTGACCCATACACCAGTGTTGGCTTATGCTGACCCCGCTCGCCCATATGAGCTACATGTGGATGCTAGCAGAGAAGGTATCGGTGGTGTTTTGTACCAGGACCATGATGGACACCTCAGACCAGTAGCCTACGTAAGCCGAAGCCTTTCCCCTTCAGAGAAGAATTACCCCACACACAAGCTAGAATTCTTGGCCTTAAAGTGGGCTGTAGTAGACAAGTTAAAAGACTACTTGTATGGAGCCAAATTCGAGGTCAAGACAGACAATAACCCTCTCACTTATGTCCTCACAACTGCAAGATTGGATGCCACAGGACATAGGTGGCTGGCAGCCCTTTCTGGATTCCAGTTCAGCCTGAAGTTTAGACCAGGAGCTGGGAATAGGGATGCTGATGCCCTATCTCGACGGCCTCATAACATCGGCACCTCCGCAGTGGAGTGGGCTCAGCTAACCGCAGAGGGAATTCAGGCTCTGTGTCGAGGAGTTGAATATCGAGCCAAAGGGGCTGTAGAGGCTGAATCGGTTGGTGTTAAAGTTGCAGGGGTCCCTAAGTTTTGCTGTAACCTGACTCAAGTGGAAAAAATAGGTTTGCCCATCCTCACCAAACAGGATTTAAGGAAAGACCAGTCAGATGACTCACTCTGTCAATTGACTTTAAAGTCTTTGGAAAGTCTGCAACCAGGACTCCTTCAAACTGATACCCCAGAGGGTGCCAGGCTAGTGTATCGAGAGTGGAGTAGACTACAGCTACATGATGGATTGATCTACAGGAAAGTCTCTGTAGATGAGCTTCAGGAGAAGTGGCAGTTGTTCCTTCCGGAAAAACACAGAATGATTGTGTTAGAAGCTCTGCATGATGAGCATGGCCATTTAGGAGTAGAAAGAACCTTCAATTTGGTCAGAGATCGATTTTATTGGCCATGCATGAAAGCAGAAGTGGAAAGTTATTGCCGTTCATGTCTGCGGTGTATACAGAGAAAGACCCTACCTTCCCGAGCTGCTCCAATGGGCCATCTGCAGAGCCAGGGCCCCCTGGAGTTGGTGTGCATGGACTTTTTGTGCTTGGAGCCTGATACCAGTGGACAAGGAAGTATCCTTGTGGTTACTGACCACTTTACCCGTTATGCTCAGGCCTTTCCAACAAAAGATCAGAAAGCCCCAACGGTAGCAAAGACTTTAGTGGAGAAATTCTTTGTTCATTATGGCCTACCTCAGAAGTTACATTCTGATCAAGGCAGAGACTTTGAGAGTAAGCTCATCAAAGAATTGCTTAACTTACTGCATGTGAACAATTCACGGACTTCCCCTTACCAACCTCAGGGAGATGCACAACCAGAACGGTTTAATCGGACCCTTTTAGATATGTTGGGGACACTATCTACAGAGAAGAAGCAACATTGGAGTCGCCACATATCTGCCATAGTTCATGCCTATAACAGTACCAGGCATGACTCTACAGGATATTCTCCTTACTTGTTAATGTTTGGAAGGGAGGCACGGTTACCTGTGGATTTGGCCTTTGGTCTTTCTCCTGATGGAACATCCACCTCTTCCTATAAAGGCTATGTTGATAGACTCAGAAAAAATCTTAAGACAGCCTATGAGAAAGCCCAGGCTGCATCTAGCCGCCGTGAACATCAGAATAAGAGAAATTATGATTTGAAAGTCCGAATCCATGATCTTCAACCTGGTGATCGGGTATTACTGAGAAATTTGGGTCTCCATGGAAAGCACAAACTTGCTGACAGATGGAGTTCACAACCATACATCATCTGCGCTCATCTGCCTGGGCTACCTGTATATCAAATTCGACCAGAGGGGAAACTGGACCATTAAAAACTTGGCACAGAAATCATCTTCTACCCTTGAGTGAGGCTGTACGAGTACCCACATTTGTTGAGTTGCCTCCCCTTAGGCAAGCTCCCACAACTCGACTGCAGACGACCAATTTAGCTGGAAAAACTGAGAGAGAGGATGATGATGACTGGGAAGAAGGATTTGGGATAGAGTGGTTATGGCCATCTGAACCCACTGCTGTCATCCCTTCAGTAGATACACCTCAGTCCGAATCATTGGGTGTTGGTGCTCCAGAGTTCGTACCCCAAAGCTGGGAGAGTTATGAACAAGAAGGAAATCCCTCTGGGTCTGAAGAAGTTTTAAAATCCTCCGAAGAGACATTATCAGGCTCATCTGCTGAAATTGAAGAGTGTCGAGTCCAAAACCCCCCTGAGATTTCAGGACAAAAAGCAAGGCGCCCAATTCGACCACCCAAACGTTTGACTTACGACTCAAAAGGAAATAGTTCTGAGGAAGCCATCACCACTGTCTGCAGACCAGTCAACATCAAAGTGAGTCAATCCACTGTACCAGTGTGTGATCCTACTCACCTCTGCCCAATACATTTTGGTGGGAAATCCCTCCCCCTGAGGCCTTTGCTAAAACCTGTTACTTAATTCCGTGTGACTGTTAAAAAGTTTTTTTATTAGTTGTTCTTTGGGGACCAAAGACTTTTAGTGGGGGGAGTGTGTAGCCCCTACTAGGGAATGTTTACCTGTGTCAGTTTGAGCCAGAACTGTTCAGCAGCAAGCTCTGTTGCAGGGGGGGGACTCTTTAGGGAGGGGACAGAAAAAGAAAGGAAAGGGAAGTCTGGAGACACACAGCTCAGGAGGGAGAAGGAGAAACAGGGACAGTGAGTGTGTGCAGGAGATTCTACAGATCATCAGAAGTGCCAGCCAGGCTTCATTAAACTTTACACTGAACTGAGTGAACTGTTGCCTAATCCTGCATCTGAAGAGACTGTGAACAGGGACCATGTGCTGGACTGGTGAGCAGTTTTAACTAATTTCCTATGCACTGTTTCAAACCCTTGGATGGAGATCCCCTTTCTAGAAAAAAAACCTATATTGCCATCCTCTTGTGGATTACAAATACTCCAGTTGGGAGTTGAGCGCTCCACCAAACAATTTAAAGGGCCCCAACGCCGGCTGACCCAAGTCCATAGAACCACTGGCCAGTGGGTAGACTATAAAGTACAAGGGCACTAGTTACCTATATATCTATTATTGTTCATTTTTGTTAATGCATCTTTGTGATATCACAATATATTTCTTTGTTATAAAATATCAAACCTCTAAATGTGTACTTAAATCGTACTCTTGGCGAGTGTTTGGGTTCTGTGTTAGGGGTGTGGGGTGTCACCACTGGTACAAAGGAGAAACAAAAAGATCTAGCCACCCTTACGGGGGTGAGTGCTACACTAGTTTGGGATATGTTTAGAGCCCATATATGTGAAGATGTCAAAAAAATGGCTAAGTCGTTTCAAACAACCTTAGCTGTTATTCCAGGTGGGCTAACATCTGTTTTACAGCCCCTGGATGTGTCTATAAACAAACCTTTTAAGGACCGCGTGCGAAAAATGTGGCACGAATGGATGTCATCTGGTCAAGCCAAATTGACAAAAGGTGGAAATCTTATGAAGCCTGACATAGAACTAGTAGCAAAGTGGGTACGAGATGCATGGGAGGACATTCCAGAAGACATCATTCAACGTGCTTTTCAGAAGTGTGGTATAAGTAACGCCATGGATGGTACAGAAGACGATGCTTTGTTTCAGCACAGCAGCAGCGATGAAGATGATGTAAATATTGATGATGGTGATGATAATGTCCATGCAGATGACATTACACCAGCAGAATTTGAGGCACTATTTGCACAAACTGATGATGAGGAATCCGATTTTGAAGGATTTTAAATACCGTATGTTTCATATTGATGTTTAAGCCATTGAACTTAAGTAAAAAGGTTTCCCAGTAACAGTAAAATATTTATTGTGCTTTTTTTTGCTAAGCTCGTCACCCAGTTACAGTTCTAGTTTACTGTAGTTACGGTATGTACCGTATATGTAGATGTTCCTACATATTTATATGGGTTTTATTATGTTTGTGGTACCTGATGTTGCTTGAATGCATAGTGACTACAAAACAGGTTGTTTTTATTTGAAAATAAACACTTTTAAAGAAAAACATGGACCTCATCTTTATTCAAGTTCATTTTCTAATCTTTAGCCAATTACAGGTTTGCAGTAGTGGTGATAATTTCTACCCTCGACTTATACTCGACTCAATCAGTTTTTACAAATTTTTCAGGTAAAAATAGGTACCTCGACTTGTACTTGAGTCGACTTATATTCGAGTATATACGGTACCTTATTTTAATACTAAAGGTAGGACCATTAAAATGCAAAATTAATTCAACCAGTGTAATGAAAGGGAGAGTTTAAAAAAAGAATTAAATGCAAAGGCCATAGAAATGTTTTCTTCTTCTTATACTAAAGCTACCAGTAAGCAAAGTATTCAAAATATCAGTAGGTTTTGCTATATGAGAGTCACTCTTTGTAAAGTTGGCCATACACTTGTTAGATGATACAGCTGATTCAACATTCAATCAGCCAAATGTCAAATACATTTTTGTACCATAGTTAACACACAATAGAAGGACTGTGGAAGCACTCCTTAGACTAAATTACATTTTGAGGAAGTGCTACTGATCTGGTCAAACATTTATCCAAACATAGAAAAGATAATCAATGCACATTCCTAGGCCCCATACAATATCATATTATCTGCACACTGGCATACTTTATAAACAAAGGGGTTTATTATACATTTTTGTGATCATATGAATGAAAAGCCTTCCAACCACATCAAGGTAACCCCAGTCTGGAAGGTCCTAACTTCTAACCTTTTTTTCTTTAATTATGATTAGCAAACTTTTGTATTTCTCATACGTGCGCACTGGATCAATATAGCAGACACATTCACTTTCCCCCACCCCTTTGGCTTTTTAAAATGAGGGAAGAGGCCGTCCATCCTGTGCTTCATATTAAAGGCATAGGACCTGCAATTAAATATGTTGGGGTGATATTACAACTAGAGATGTCCGAACTTCGCAAAATCCGGTCCGTTCGAGGAAAAAAAATCGAAAATTCGAAAATCCGCGAGCGGACCCATTAAAACCTATTAAAATGAAAAAAATCGTCTAAAATACGAGGATTCTTCGAAAATATGAGGATTCTTCGAAAATACAGACCCGAACGTATTTTCCCGCATTTTTGAAAACACGAGAAATCCTCGTAATTTCGAAAATTTTCTAAAATGCGGTTCGGAAAAGTTCGGAAGGCGGAAAACCGGAAAATCCACGATATACACCGTTCACGAACGAGGTAAATCCGCCGCGGATCCGAACCCGCAACTGGGCCATCACTAATTACAACATGGAAGCTTCACCATGCATTCCAATAAATACATACAATAGATGGCCTCCTCCCTCATTTGTTCTCATAAACTTTTTACTGACTCCCTTATTAAAGGATTAACATATAAGCAGTTTATTTCTAATGTCTTTAAAAGTTTATTGCTTGGGGTTATGGGTAGGGAAAGGGTTATTATAATTGCTATAACCCACCCCTCCCATGGATCCCTATGGGACCCAACTGTAAATAATATTGTTATAATCGGCGCGCTACTGCGTAGTAGCGCGCCGATTATAACAAGGTAGTGATGCCCCGTGTCTTTTACTCACTGTGGAGTCTGTATGCAGCACGCCCAACCTCATGTGAGTCATCCTCAGCCAGGAAATTCTGTGCGGAAGCAGAGGGGGGCGGGAGTGAAGTGAGATATATTAATTAGCTGTAACTCTTCCTGACAGCGGGGGAGAAACTGAAACACGGGATGCTGCTGCTCTGGCCTTCCATGAAAGGTAAGGGGGTTGAGGAGGGGGAAGCCACAAAGAGTTACTGTGCAGGCAAAAAGGAGTGTTTAACACAGAACAGGAACACAGAACAGGCAGTGTTTAACACAGAACAGGAACACAGAACAGGCAGTGTTTAACACAGAACAGGCAGGGAATGTCTAACACAAAAAACTCGAAAAGGGGTGAATTATAATTGATAATGTACCCCCTACAGAAAATTATACGGATATTAGAAGACACCTCGGAGTTCCGTGCCCTGTATAAAAGGCACTCGGCCTGCGGCCTCGTGCTTTTATATGGTCACGGAACTCCTCGGTGACTTATAATATCCTTATAATTTACAGTAGGGGGTACATTATCCACTATATAATAAAGTTTGTTGCCAACCTTATTCCTGTGTGCAGAGGTTTTTGGGAGCTATACAGACCAAACAAGCATCAGAACAGCACAGAATAAAGCCTGCATTACCCCTATTGGTGGATATGCACAAGTGAGTGTTTTAAGAATTTTAATATATGGAAGTGTCATTTTAAACTGATTTTTTACAGAGATCTTAACCTATTTGTTTTTTACTTTTTGTTTTAAACCCTTCCACTAACCCATACTCCCAAGCACAAGCAAGAAATTTAAAGAAATGTAGATTTTATACACTATTCAGTGGACAAATTGCAGTGCAGCCATCCCCACTCATCCCATTCCCTATCACACCAGTACACAGATGTAACCCCTTCTACTAGTTTATTTCTAATGACTTATTACAGTGTAGCACCCCAAACCTCCAATGTGCCCATCTTTTAATATACCCATGTCTATATATTAGAGGCTATGTAAAAACCCTTTGTGTATTTATTTAAAGCTAATATTCTTCTTGTCATCTTGTCAAATGCTGCCAATTATAAAAAGCAGGAAAATGTTATTTGCGTTAGGCCCTTTGGGGACATCCTATTTAGCCTCTTAATCCACCGGATCTCCCGCTGGAGTGATGCTCTTGCCCTATCACAGCAACCTCTCATCGGCTCCTGATCAATGGCCCATCATAAGACATATTACACACAGACCAGAACATATATTAAACAGACACTAACACACACATATTACACTTTAACACACACAATTGCACTTATATTACAGTAAATAGTTGAAACTCATACACTGGGTACAAGTTACAAACTCTGATAACTGGTTGGAACCCAGACACTGGTAAAATCATTGATACCGACTCTGATAACTGCTTGGTATCTAAACAATGGTAAAATCATTGGCAAAGACTCTGATAAACGGGTGGAACCCAGACACTGATGAAATAATTGGCACAGACTCTGATAACTGTTTGGAACACAAACACTGGTAAAATCATTGGCACAGACTATGATAAATGGTTGTTACATATATAATAGTAAAATTATTGCCGCATATTCTGATAAATGGTTAGCACACAGACACTGATAAATGGTTGGCACCCAGACTCTGATAAAATCATTGGCACAGATTCTTACAAATGGTTGGCACCCAGACTCTGATAAATATTTGGCACCCAGACTCTGAGAAAATCATTGGCACAGATTCTGATAAATGGTTGGCACCCAGACTTTGATAAAATGATTGCCATAGATTGTGATGGTTGGCACCCAGACTCTGATAAAGGGTTGGCACCCAGACTCTGAAAAATGGTTGGCACATGGACTAATAAAATCATTGGCACAGACTCTGTTAAATGGTTGGCACCCAGACTTTGATAAAATCATTGGCATAGACTATGATAAATAGTTAGCACCCAGACTGATAAATGGTTGGCACACATACTGATAAAATCATTGGCAAAGACTCTTATAAATGGTTTGCACACACTGATAAAATCAATCAACCCCAAGCAAAGTAGGCAAAGCAGATTTCTAAATAAAATTCATACATACAATTTGTGATTTGCACAGCACACTGTCTGTGGCTGGCTGCTGGCTGGATCATGGATGGAAGGGGATACCTACCATTCTAGTCCTGGCTTCTTCCTTCACCCTGCAACCAATAGCTTGGGCTGGTCTTGATGATGGCGCACTGACAACATTGGTAGTAGACTAAGGCTTGCAGTCAGTAACACACACTGCAGTGGACGGTCTTACGTATTGATGTCATGATGCGACGACGTCTTGTGAGTGTAACTTAGGGCCCAATCTACTTCCGTATTCGGAAGTCTGGGGTCTCCGGGCCTTAGAAGCCTCTCGGGCCTGGGACAAGTGTACCTCCTTTCCCCGTTGATGGCGGCCCTAACATAGCCAACATAGCTAAATGATAAAAAAAACTGTCAATTCACAGCTTCACAGTTCTTACTATAAAGCATCTATCTGCAGTTAGCACCTAAAGGTAAAACCGTTAGAATCTCCCCCGCAAACAGGCGATAACACATTAGTAATGACTATAGTAAAATCGTGTAGGAAATGAAGGAATTTTCCTAGTGATGTTTATGAGTACACAAGAAAGAACTAACCCTAACTTTACAAGGTAGTTAACTGAACTGCATGTTATAAAAGCAAGAATAAAACCTACATTCAATTCAATGTACCTATTAGATCAGGTGCTTAGGTTCTTGTGTATTTTGTTAAATTAATCATTGGAATTTTGTATGCCCAGGTTTAAAGTGAGAAGGTGGCAGACCTAGCTATGCCAATAAAAAAGTAATCACCCTTTTAAAACATAAATAAAATATGAAAAGAATCCATTTATTCAGGAACCGACAATATTATGAATTTTAATTCAAACACCCCAAAAATCACCTCAGTCCGTAGTAGGAAACGGAGGGGCATACAAAATATCAGAAGATATTGGGCTTTGGTAGTTGCCGTGCAAAAAATCCTAAAATAACATGATAATTTGCATTTTTTTTTACACTCGGCAGGGGCTGCATTATTTTCACCAAACAAACAAAATGCTTATGCCAAACCAGAGACCTCAATTTTGCAAACCAGAATGGAAATTTACTACAATTGGATCATTTAACATTGCATGACTGCCCAAAACCACAGAATGACTAGCATATCAGCCCTCTGGTTTTAGAAAATGGCCATGTATAGCATGATACTCAAGGAAAATGTGCTATTTGATTGGTTCATAAAGCATAGACAACATGAATCCGCAACCAGATTGCACATTCTATTTGTCCCATCTAAAAACATATGTATACAGTACTTAGTGATAACAGACCTAAGAGCTGCAGAGACAGAGAATAAGTAGCCAGAAGAGGTGCCCAAGACAATAAGTTCCAAGCATTATTTGTATAAAAGTGTCTTATTTTCTGTTGTGATATTACAGGCTATGGGAAGAGGAAGCTTTAAAAACTATTAGGGAGATTTTAATAAAAGTTTTTATTGTTTAAAATGGTGCTAATTTTCCCCAACCAATCAGATGTTTTTTAAGCTTTTAAATGTTAAATACGATCTGATTGGATGGGGCAAAATTAGAACCATTTTATACAATTAGAACTTTTATTGAATCTCCCTGATATATGTTTTAGCCTTTTACTGCTCCTTTAAGACTTAAAACCAAATAAGGATACATTTTTTTTTAAATTCCATATAGCATTAACTTAGATAGTTATAGTTTATTGTATTCTTATTTTCACAAGGGCGCCCAATGACCTTAGCCATTTTATTGTAAAGCTTTATAAAGTACATTTAGTTTGGTAACATTTTTGTTTGTTCCAGGAAAGAATAGATCCTAATGTTTCCTTTGATTGTTTAAAGCTTCTTCTTATTTTCTGTACCTACTGTACCTGCTAAGAGTAAAGTTAAACCACCACAGGGATACACAACTGTCAAAGAAGGCAGTGAAAAAGAAAGATGTCTTGTCCCACTGAGCTACTTGCTAATGCATCAAACAGATCAATTAGGCACAGTGAGTGGAAGCCAGTTTTGTCTATGACAAGTACAGCAGCTGTGATCTCATTTATAATTCAGCACTTGTACATTAAAGCAAAGCTTTCAGGTTTATTCCATTAAATAACATATCAAAGGAAAAGATAAGAGGAGTGTTACCCTATAAGATTTCTGTTCTTTAATAGGATCAAGTAATATAATTGCTGAGAGTGCCCTACACTTTCTATACAAATTTGCTTGCTTACATTACAGGTACATATTTAGATAATTTTAAAATAAAAAAAGTTTTTTCTTCTTATGAATGATCAAAAATAATTATCTGTCATTGCTTTTCAATGATTTCCCTTTGGCTTTAACTTTGACCTTCATATAATAATATATCAAAGTAATGCTGTTAAATCTAATAAAGGTAATATAGACAACTTCTGTGATGGAAAGTGTTTATATTTCAAAATGCCCTATAAAGCATATTGATCTAAGTAAATGTAGAAGATTATTGAATTTGTAAAATAAACACTAATACTTTGTAGGAGTTTGCAGCGTTACCTGCAAGCTGAATTTTCCTAATACCATATAACTATGTAACTAGTCACAGCTGATAGAAAGATGCTACATTCTAGATTTTAATAATGATAGATAGATAGATAGATAGACAGACCGACGGAGTGGAACACTCAACTGGACTTTTTTCAAACACAGGTTTATTTCAAACATTGTGTTCACATCAACGCGTTTCGCCTACCCATCCAGTTTAATATTACAAATACAAGCCAAGTAAAATAGTTTTATAGACTGTACACATACCCACATAGCCCCATAATCCCCTCACATCATTTATCACATAAATATATTTTGTAATGGTGTATTTTAATGTCCTATACATTACAGAGGTCTCCCAAGTACAATAGTAATGTTTGGTGTTATAACAAGATACCAATTCAGTAATACAAACACAAGTTTAAATAACTAGCTCCAGTGTTCCAACCACTAGTACAGGCAACCAAGTGCTTCCATAAAAAATGTAGCCAAAGTCACACAAACACAATATTATTAATAGAGACTGTTCAAATGTCTCTGCCCATACATACATACATATCTTTAGTAATAGTATTATATAATGTTTCATATATTACAGGTTGTCCACAAGTACAAAATGTGTTTTGGTGTTGAAGAACTATATCAGGACACCAATTCAGCAATTATTATTAATAAAATTATTATTTTTTGTGCAGATTTTCTAGGGTTATCTTCTGATGATTTGATATATAGTACTGTACAGGGAACCATTTTACCTAAAGACACCTGGGAATATGGAAACAGTTGTAGGAGAACATATGGGATAATTTGAATAACCTGTTAAAACAAGTGTAAAAAAATACAAAAGGAACAAAATAGATTCTAGAATCTCCACAGCTGTATCTATCATCTCTGAAATAAGTATTATTGTGAAGAAATCATATTACATGTGCTTAAAATCCATCCCCCTATCTGCTGGCCCATAGTTACCTGCTGTTTTGGATATTGATATGATCCCTTCTAGTAGATTGTTGAGCTTGATAACTCCTGCTGAGGTCCTCAGAAATTGCAATTGGGTGCCAAGCTAATAGTTTGTGGACAGGTGTCAAATTGTGCTGATTTTAGAGGTGAGAAACAATCATTTACATTTTAGCTCTTGTTTTCTTTGAATAAGGCTGAAGATAAAATTCTGTACTTGGACATGCTAGCATTATGATGTGGGTAACCCCAAACAACATTTCTGTTCCATTTGGCTAAAACCAATATGCTTTTTTTACTCTCTGCTTGTCAACACCAGACAAAAGCTCTGCCACACAGGTTTCTGTACTGGGGCCGCTTCTATTTAATCTTTTTATAAATGATTTGGCAGTGGGAATTGAGAGCAAGGTCTCTGTGTTTGCAGATGAGATAAAACTATGCAGAGTTTTGGAAACTTTAAATGAGGTGCAATTGCTGCAAGTGAATCTAGAGAGATTATTAAAATGAAAGAAGAGTGGCAGATGGGATAAATGTAAGGTGGTGCATTTGGGGTTTAACAATCCTCAGCAACAGTAATCTGTCATTTGTAACATTCTGTTATTGCCCTGTAATACTACTTCATTTATTAGACTTTAATCATCAATTTTCTGTTTCCGTTTGCAAAATCTGTGTCCATTCTTAATCCACAGTAATTTTGAAAGTTACCGGTATTTGTAGTTCTTAAAACTAAATTCTTGAATTCGGTTTCACTGTTAGCTGTGTTTCCCTTAAAATAAATCTAAATAATAGAAAAGTAAAATCCTCATAAAGATATATCTTGCATCCTGTTAAATCACAATAAAGACATAGAATTCTGTTCAATGGGAATATTTAATTGTGACATTTCAAATAAATCTCTGGCATTTTATACTTTTTTTTTTTTTAAATTTTCATACATTCTTTTTGATACTACATTTTCTTGGCTGGATTATCTTGACCTTCTGCTAATTGGGCTTCCAGAATTTCATTATTATTCTCGATAATTGAATTGTTTTCCAACTCTCAGCCTACGTATTGTCTCCTTCAATCTCTCTTGGGGTTTCAAATAACCACCAAGGTTCTTATTCACTGCAGTGTTCCAATTCAGCTGTTCCATCCTGTATGTTATAAATGATATTTTGATCTGCTCCTGGTTGGATAATTATTGACTAAAGGAAAAACTGGAATGTAGGGGGGTTCTGGTGTGCATCATTTATAACTGCTGTGGTGAGCACTACTTTTGTGTAAATCTGAGAAATGCGGACCACTGCTGTGCTCAGTCAGTCCAACTTATGTGTGGCTTTGATTTTTTTGAAGCTAAACTGAACATGTTTCTTGATTGCTTTGCATTGTATGCTCAAAACTAGTATTCAGTCCTCTACTGGGAAGATTACAAATGATGAACATCTTCCAGAAATAGCATTTTATAGTATAAAGTGGCCCTATTCATTCCTAGTACATTCTTAACCTCATCCAATTTGACACAAAGAATAATTTTAAATCTGCAAAGATGTTAGATATCTGCACACACAGCCACATACAAATTGGAAGGAGCTATGCTCTTCATTACAGGGGAGGTCAAACTTGACCCCACTTCTCATATATCTAATGAGTTCTTAATGTAGAAAGCTAAACTGACAAATTGCGCTAAAGCTTGGTTTTCTTTTTTTATTATGTTTGTATGTATGGTATGGTATAGATTCTGCCCTAGTGCAGTTTACTGCCCAATATGATTTTCGGGGGATGATGTGAACAAAATGATGCTCTATATAAAACATATAGAAAACAACAATGGCCACTTTAAGAAATAGGGTTCAGTGCTGTAGTACTGAAATTTCAAAAAAAATATTATTTGTATTCTGCAACCAAGGTATGCTGGGAGTTTGAGTCACACATCTGGCACACCAGTGTATCCCGGGACGCAGTCACTCATAGCTACTTAGAAACACTGTTATGAGATCCCACCAGATTCTGCCTAGTGGGCCATTTACTCATTTCTACAACACAGGGAGTTTGTTGAATGCTTTTTTCACATGTTCTATTTTGAATCCAATATCCATCTAGCTGTAGTTACACAGTATTGGAGGTTGAATAAAGCCATATGTCCACCTAGTCCAACCTTTCTAGCCTACCCATAAACCATAATAGCAGAATTAGAAGTAGGCAAAAAAGCACAAAGGGGGGAAATATTCCTTCCTGGCTCAAAATAAAAATCGGAAAGGATCCCTGGATCAACTAGAACTATATGTATTCATTACAGTAAGTTTCAATATTTCATAGATTTAGAAACAGATACAGCCCTCTTTAATGTATTCAATGAACTTGCCATTACCACATCTGCTGGAAGACAAGTTAAAATTGTGCCATTCTCACTAGCAGAAAATAGCTCTACTAGTATGGTTGTTTTTCTGCTCAAAATATCCAAAAGAATTTGAGGTTAATCACTAAGCCTTATGCTAGCCATACAATAACAGCTTTTAACTTGACATAAACATTGACTCAAAGAAATATCAGGCTGTTCCTTGGTTCCAGGTGATATTCACTGGCCCATGCTGCTCATTCTCAATCATAATGTTGATCACAAAATGATCGCCCCAGGCAGATGTGGCCCAAGACATAGCATTGTAAATTACTATATTACTATATATAGTAACAAATTAAATAAAATAGTTTTGTTAATTATAAGTAAATATTATTTATTTACAATATGAAATGTTCTTCTTTATTTAGCAAGAGATGCTGTGTTTGTCCCCACGCGTTTGGTTGGCGGGACCTCTACATATGAGGGGCGAATAGAAGTGTATCATTCTGGACAATGGGGTACAGTGTGTGACGACCAGTGGGATGATGCAGATGCTGAAGTTGTTTGTAGACAGTTAGGATATGGGTAAGTACATTTCAGCCTGCAGTGAGATGCACTAGGAGGTGAAGGGCAGTCTTTAAGTCAAATGGTTAAGCAAGTCTCAAATGCACACAGCACCTGGATGGGGCCTAGGAATATATAAAGATGAGATGAGAGTGTTGCACTGCAAATAAACGTGTTTAATAGTGAACCACCCACATCCAAATCACAACGGTTCGGGGCTGTTGCTCCCTTCCTCAGGTGATGTACAAATAATCTATCCACAGTATTTTATACCTTAATACAAAAAATGACTCCTCCTTTTGGGAGTGTCCAAAATCCAAGTGTCTAGTGCAATAAATAACAAGGTTCTTTCACATTCCTCTGGAGAACTAGAACTACATTCTCAAATAAAGAAATTAAATCTTGTTGAAGGTTATAAATTTTCCATATAATTTTTGTTATTTAAACTTGGATTGAAATGATACTTATAGACATGTGTAAGATAGATTTTTAAAGGGCATGTCCACCCCCAAAACCAAATTCTCCCCCACTGCTGGTCCCACTGTGTAGTGTGTAAAAATCCTTACCTTACCTCTCTGCTCCAAATGGTTGTCCTGTAATGTCTGCCCAAAGTGAAGACCAGGAGCCTGGCTGGAGGGAAAACCTTTCCGCCTCTGAGCCGCTTGCTCAGTGCATTCCTCCCCTCTTCCCTCCCTCCCAATCCCTGTTAGCTTTCCAGTTCCCATAGTGTAAATCCCCTTTTCTTTCTTTCCCACCCCCAACTGCTATATTATCTTGTAAAAAAACAAGCTGAACTGTACTTACTTTGCCTGTTTCCCCTGGTGTTCTACACTGCCGGAAGTCGCTTCCGTGATTGGCTGCCGGTCCGCCCCCCTGCTTGCAGCTTCATGCAAGCAGAGGACCTTGTGTGAACGCCGCGGGAAAGAGGCAGTGTAAGTACAGGAAAAAAGAGGTGGACATGCCCTTTAATACATAATCAACATGGATTTATTTAAGGAGCTATACTTAAACGGTATGTACACTGGAAAATTCGTTTTTTTTAAATTGCCCATAAGTGGAAACTATAATTCATCCATTCATATCACTGTACCATTTTTTTTTTGTTGTTGTTGATCTGCCCCCTATTTAATTAGATATCCAATCTAAAACATCTTACGTTTTAGCATTTCTGTAAGCAGTTTTGCTGTAGCTGAAATGGTTTGACAGTTGGTGTGCTGTTACTGTATGCAGTTTTGACAGTTGGTATGTAGGAAAATAGTCAGGTCAATGGTCAGAGCCTGAGCAAAACAAGCAACACACACACCTCAGAGTAAGTGCTACTTACATGTATTTATTTATATATCATGATGAAGCAAAGTCATTCTTTCAGTATACATATACTTTAAAGGATAAGTGCGCTGTAAAATCAAGTTATGTTCATTGGAAGCTGCAGCTTTAAAAATACTGTTGCCATATTTTTTTTACTTATGCCCCTCCAGAGCCTAGCTTTGTGCCTTGAAAGTTGCTGACATTGCTGTTTGAGGCTCAAGCAGGAGAGTGCACGGAACTCACAGGCATTACTGTTTGAGGCTCAAGCAGGAGAGTGCAAGGAACTCACAGGCATTACTGTTTGAGGCTCAACCAGGAGAGTGCACGGAACTCACTGGCATTACTGTTTCAGGCTCAAGCAGGAGAGTGCATGGAACTCACAGGCATTACTGTTTGAGGCTCAAGCAGGAGACTGCACGGAACTCACAGGCATTACTGTTTGAGGCTCAAGCAGGAGAGTGCACGGAACTCACAGGCATTACTGTTTGAGGCTCAAGCAGGAGAAAGCAGAGTTAGGGCTAGGCCACATTAGCTTGTTTTTCACTCGTTCGCGTACGCGGTTTGCGCTCATGTTCGCGCCCGCGATTTTCGCTAACATAGAAATCGCGGGAACGCGAACGTTCCTGCGATTTCCGATGCGCATGCGATCGCTCATCCGTTAGCATTTTGGAGCAAGCATTTTTTTCTGCGCAATCGCTTGCATTTTTGGGTTTAAAGGTAGCGAAAACGTGAGCACAAATGCGAAAATAATGCCCGCAAACACACAGAAAGCGTGCGTGCTTGGTGCGCTGTAGTGTGGCCTCAGCTGGCCATTTAGCAAACCAGTAACAAGATGTTAGCAACTTTCAAGGCACAAAGCTATGGCACCAGTCTTTTTAAAGCTGCAGCTTCCAAATGAACATAACTTGATTTTACAGTGCACTTATCCTTTAAATTACATTTTAATTCACAAAACGCACACAAAACGGAAAAGCAACGCACATATTGGGACCCAACCCTTTCCCAAGACCTAAAACATTAACATTTATGAGCATCACCATGTTAGACTCGTATTAACGGTAACTGAAAACACAAATGCTGGTTAAAATTTTCAGCACTGCTAAAAGTGTTAAAATATTTGAATGCAATCTTATCTGGTGTAACAGATGAAACCAGTTGGAATCACTTGTAAATAGTTATTCTTTATTCTGGGATGATATATTACCTGTCTCTTTTGGTTTATGTAACTTCTGACTATTATTTCCACGATTTATTTAAATTTACATATACATAGAGTTTAAGTTGTTAAGCAGAGATTTTTAATACTGCAATAAAAAAATCTCCGCTAAACAATGCAATCAGAAATTAAGAATTCTTCTTATTTTGTGGTTGATTGTATTATAAAATTATTTTTCAACCTGCTCTAGTTTCAATGCCGCAGTTTGTCTTTCATGAAATAGCTAATCTGACCTGAATTTTGCTTTTCACACGCACTAGCTTTTATCACATTTCTTGTCAAAAATGGCTGCCAATGAGATGTGCTAAGTGGTATAAGGCATTGTTCACATTAAAGAAGCCATCTGCAAGTTTTTCCACTTGGGTATTTGATCCCAAACGTATCTGGCTGTAATTAATGAACATATTTATAACTCTTGAACTTAGTTTTATATATCACACTGGCATAACTAGGAATCGCAAAACTATAATGGCCCCTATCAATGCTTTTGGTTTTAATCAATGCAATGGTTTTCTGTAAAGAGGCTTTATCTGTTATAGGAAAAATAAGAAGATGGGGCCCCCCGAGGTTGCTCCCCTGGTAATTACGCCTCTAATCACACTATATTAAAATATATTGTAAAACCTCATTCTGAAAACAAATGGGACCATCCACTTTACTTAGTATTGCATAGCAAATGTATTCTATCTGCCATTAAGTTAAAAATAAATAAAACTAATATTCAAAGTCTACAAGCAAGGAAAGCTGGATGACTAAGTATGTTGAATACAGTGCAAAAAATGAGCGATAGCAGCTCTAGTGTGTCTGTACTTCTGAAATACAACACTAAGGAACCAATAATCTAGGTCCCAAACAAACCACCAACATTTCTAAAGCTGGGTACACACACTACAGATTTTTGAAAGATGACAGCTAAGATCTGCAAGATCCTGTCTACCATCTTTCAAAGATCTGCATACACACAGTCCCAAGCATTCTCCCTATGCACATCATAGGGAGAACACTCAGGACTGTGCGTTTCCCTCGGCCACGGCAGACTCCTCTATAAGGAGTCTAGCGCGGACGAGGGAAATTTTTGTTTTTTCCCCAACGACCGCTCAGATGGCAGGAACATTCGCCACCCATGCGCTCATTCTGTAAAACTGATACACACACAAGCAATAAAGCCCTGATACTGCCGGATCCAACAGTATTGGGGCTTTATCGCTAGTGTGTGTACCTAGCTTAACTCCAGTAATATAACCTATGTTCAATGTAAAGGAAAACGTAAGGCTTTTTAATAGTGTTGAGGAGAATCCTCTTTTGATAACAACCCGAACCTCTGTATTTTTATCTTAAAAAAAGATATTGATAAGATTCTGGACACTGCTTCGTCTTTTGAACCCAAGCTGCTCTGTTGTTGCTGACACCTTGTGCTGAAACAAGTTACAGCTGAGATTTTCTGTTCATATGAATTCTGACTGATATACAGTATCACAAATACTTTCCCAATTGTAATTAAAGTTATCAGTTTTGATTGATACCATATCTGATACTTAAACAGGAACATCTGGCTTTATGTCTGCGCTTTGAGTTTTATAACTTCTGGAACCATTTTAATAATAACCTATCACTCCTTGTAACTAACATCTGAGCGTTTATTAACTTTGGGAATATCACATAAAGGAAACTGATCAAACTCTCCTTGAAGAATCAACTGCTGCCAGGTTAAAATGCATTCTTTCTGGAATGGTTGTTCAGTTCTAGTCATAGGGATTTTAAACATGGTAAATTTGAGATGGGAAATGTTTGTAAAGAACAAAAGCACTTTATGACACAGTTAGCTAAAATGCCATTGTAGCAATGTAGAAGCATCCTTGCATTAGAATTTTCAGTTAATAAAGACATATTTGTAGTACACAAGCGTATCAAGCGTATTTGGTATGTAAAGTTTGGAGTGCACAGGTGGAGACAGAACTTTTTACACTGTAGAAGCTGCCAAGATTAAATTGTCACCACTTTTCCAAGGATCCCTTTATAGCATATTTTCTGGAACATCATTTCCATTTCTGTGTATTTTACAGCGATCTAAGAACCACGCATAGCACAAAAGAGGAAAACGATACTTGCCAATACGATGTGACATGGAAAATCTGGTGATGCTAGATAAGTGAGCCAGAATCATCTTGTGTTTATATGGGCTTGAAATGAGACTAGTTTATAATAAACTGAAATTGTCTCATTATCTGGAACTGTTTAGGATTATATAGATAAGAAGACAGCATGATTTATTACCTCTACTATAAAAGGAATTATATATTTCTACTTTTTACCATTAGGGGCATAGCAAAGGCTTGGAGTCAAGCTCACTTTGGAGAAGGTGTGGGGCACATCTTACTAGATGAGGTACAGTGCACAGGCAATGAACTTTCTCTAGAGGAATGTCTAAAGAGTCCATGGGGTGAACACAACTGTGCCCACAAAGAGGATGCTGGAGTTTCCTGTACCCCACTGGCAGGTATCCATTTTAAGATTAAGAAACGCTTTAAGCAAATAACCATAAAATGTAAAAATGTTCTCCATACAAGTGCATTTTATTGAAAAGAGCTCAAACCTTTCAAACAAGCCTAAGATGGTTATAGGCTTGTCAAGTTACATGTTCAATACTGCCCAGTCTCTCTGTCAATCTTTTATGAAGTTAATTACAGACCTGCAACCGTTCTCTGTCCATTCCTCTACCTATGGACACCTTGGAAAGAGAAAAATAAATTACAGGCTTGTGACTAGCTTTAAAAAACAATTTAGTAGTTCGGGGGTGGGGCCTATGATGCAACTGATGAGGCTGCATCATAGAAACATGATCTTGGAATTATTTTAAAGTAGGGGTTTGCCCTTCTTAATAAAGGCCACTTGTATGCAGACAACTGTTCCCCTTTAACCACTTCAGTTAATTTTTGGCTCATCATAGCTTCTTAAGTTATGCAAAAATGACAGAAAGAATTTGTTTTTATTATCAACTAAATGAATACAGAAACACATGTTCAATTGTATTCTGCAAAATGACAAAGTACTCAGACAGGCAGTGTATTTTTGTTAGCATTTTTATTGTCACCTAGAGACGAAGTCCTTTTGCTTCACATCATTTTTGCCTTCCTGCTGCTGTGCATAATTATGCTTAGGAGATTCACGTTCCTATTACGTGTTGCTGTGATTCACAGGTGTGTTTTCTGGCAGATATATTGGTGCACTAAGTAAATAAATTTGTCATCCACCATTCATAGAGAGAATTGTATGAATAACAATGAACTAGTCATTTACATTCCATCCATAGAACTATGCATGCCAGTCTGCCAAACTGGCACAAGTTGTATTTTAGATCTCCTCGTTTATTTTAACATGCATGTTTTAGTGTAGAATTAAAAACGGTTCCCATCATTGAAAGTACTAGGGGAAAAAAATAATTTAACATAAATAAAAAAATGTACATATAGATTCAATTAATATGATATTTTTCTCTATGCTTTCTAAAATTATTTTATTTACGCTTTCAATTTACAGCAATTGTACCTGCCAAAAAAGCAGAAGCAATTTGGTAGAAGCAGCTATAGCATCATATATCTTTAGACTGAACTTTTAAAATAGGGCTGCTATACCATGGCAACAATTCCCTGTAGCATGAAGTTTGCAGGTTTAGCATTATGCCTCAGGACCTTGATTCTGTTTGTGTTGGCAGATCTTTAAGTGGTCATGCTTTATCATGTCAAGTCTCTGTGGGACATTTTAGTTGGTGATTAAAGTTCTGCTTGTATGATGTCAATTTTAAGAGGGTCAGTATAAGAGGGTCAGCACCAACTGGATTAGTCAGATGCTGCTGTAAGGGATGCAACTCTTCTGTGGGTCTGGTATACCCCTTTGTTATTTGGGCTGTTAAATAAGTATCCCTTGCAAAACATGTAATAAACTTTAATTAGGCTAGGCAGTGAGAAAATATTTCTTAAAATTGATAGCTGAGATATATATATATATATATATATATATATATATATATATATATATATAGTCCAGTATATGACTGTGTATATATAGTATACACAGTCATATACATTACAATCAATTGCAAGTAAATCATGAAACAAAATACACAGATAATCATATTTTACCTAGAGATTTCACTGTAATTTGCCTTCCTACGCCGCAGAACGTCTAATAAAATTACCAATTGGAGTGGAATGCTATTCTGACAGAATGCTTTAATCTTCTTTTATCCAGATGGTGCAATTAGACTAGCAGGTGGTAAAGGTAGCAATGAAGGACGCCTGGAAGTGTTCCACAAGGCGCAGTGGGGAACGGTATGTGACGATGGTTGGACCGACTTGAATACACAAGTGGTGTGTCGCCAACTAGGATACAAGTAAGATTCACTTTGTGTGACTGAAATGGATAACACTGAAAAATTAGCATTCATTCCAATTAGAGAGAGTCAGTCACTTGGTTCCAACTGATTGTCATTAAACATTCTGTGCTTTCATCTTCTACCTGTCACTGCACATATGTAGTACAGCTGTATAGTGCCTGTTGCCTTCATTCACAGTCATTCTTGAGTTCATTTTTTATTTAACTAATTTGAAATGCAAAAAAAAAGAAAAAGAAAAAACAGCTTTTGTAAGTGACAAACAATAAAGAGTGTGTATACAAATCTTTTGATATTTCAGCCAATATGTAACGTTTGTAACAACAGGTATATACAGAACTATGTGAAAAACAGATTAAAGGGCATATCCACCCTGAAACCTTTCTTTTCATATAAGGTAGGTACCAGCTGCCCACCCCCAACTGACGTAATATTTATTTTAAAATATGCTCAGATCGTTACTTACAGAGCCTTCTCTCATGTGATGTCTCCGATCTGGCTACCTGCTTGCGGAAGTTCCAAGCAGGGGCCAATCACAGACATGGCTGACATCATTAATGATGCCGTGGGAGAGAAATATTACAGAATGGTAATGGTGGGAGGGAGGGGGGGAAAGGGCTCCCCTACGCATGCCTCAGACCTGGTTGAGGAAGAAACAGGCACCGGATGTAAGGAGCAGAGATGTAAGGTAAGGATTATTTTAAACTACACAGTGGGTCCAGTATGGGGTTACATTTTACTTTTTGGGGGTGGACATGCCCTTTAATGTAAATGGATTTCCACAATTATTTTTTTTCCCTTTAGAACCAAAATATGTTATGCACAATATTTTATGGATATAAAATATATATATTGATGTTTGATGTAACCAAGGATTTTAGCAACCATATGAAATAACATGGCTCCCATTGTCCATATATTTCATAGTAATAGGGAACATTATTTATTATTATTAATAGGAAACCCAACTTTAAAATATAAAGATAATACCAAGTTAAAAGGACATTTATACTGTCCTGGAGAACCCCCCACTTTTTGAAACTACCCAGGGTGAAGACCTAGACCACTAGGTCCTCACCACTGGGTTTAGCTTCTAACATCAGAACTAAACTCTTGTGGTTCAGATCATGGGGCACTGTTCTCCACCTCACTCCCTTTGCTCGGTGCTTGACCAGTAGAAAGACAAGCTGTCTCATGATTCCTATTGGTCAGCTTGTGGCACAGAAGGAGCAAGTGAAGGAACAGTGGGGGAAATTATTCTGTATACAGTACACATTTTACCTAAGTATAAAACTATTGTATTATATTATTTATATATAAAGCACTTTGCAGAATGTATAGCACAAGCAAACAAAGAATAAGAGTTAATGAAAAGACACACATACACACACACAAAGAACAGCATAGAATACCCAATTAAAAAGACCTTAAACTGCTGTGAGAAGAGAATAAAGTGTTTCAGCTAAATAGTCAAAACGATTGAAATCATTGGTAGCAAAATTATTTTGTTTCAATATACTTTTACATGGATTAAGCAAATAAAAGAAGCTTTGTCAGTATAAAAAGTTCTGAGACAACAATATATGAAAAACTGAAAGTGGTAAATTATTTTGAGCCGTGATTCATGTGATAAAAGAAAACGGTGAAAGCATTTGAGAAAAATCGATGGCAAGCAGACAATTTAATATGGCAGCTTGCTGAGAATCATGTATGTTATAAGGACAAGGTGATTACTATGGTTCAGGATGATGTACAGTATCTATCTCTGTGCTGGCTGGCCTAAACGGCATGATTCATTTCCTGACAGATGAAAACGAGGTTATTATGGTCCTTGAACAGTTGAAAAGATTACATTTGTCATATCAGCCCTACGCATTCACCCACAAGACAAGATAGAAAGAAAAGGGTTGAAGAGAATGGTGAAGTCTACTAGTGTGGGCTCCCAGATACCAGTACAGAAATGCAATATGTAAAGACAACATTGTTTAAGATGAATACACAAGTCAACTTGGGTGGTGTGTTTCTAACTTTCACAGTTTCCTTCATTATGGGGGAAGGTGTTTAATTCAGAGGACTAAACATTTTAAGGTCTTTTTTACAAAGAATTAGCAAATAATTATAATAGACAAGTGTCTATAAAAAAAACAACTTTTTAAAGCCAGAAATTTAAAACAGATCATCTATTAAAGATTTCAGGAAAGTTTGTGTCTACAAAAAGGTCAGTAAGGGCTAGGCCATTTTCTTACTCGCTAATGATTGCAATTACTCCAATTGTGCAACATAGCTATTCGCAATACAAGCGGACAGGTACATGTGAGAAATGCACAACGATGCATGCAACACAGAATACCCATAAATGTAAAAGAACATGCCTATTTATATTTGTCACATTGATAATAGTTTATGGTACATTTTTTGTACATTATCAATGTTTTACAAATAGTAATTCATCTTTTAACAGCACTTTGGATGCAATTTGCTTTTTTAGCCAAATATTAAACAATTAAGCTATGTAACTGTTTCAGTACAGAAAAATAGCAATAAATACAAAGTTTTGCATATTTGATTTAACTTCCATTGCAAATTCATCCAAAAATTAGCCACAGTATGGTGCCCTAAGTCACCTAAATTAATTTAATTTCAAGGCCATCTCTGGTCTCCAAAAGGATTAAATAAAACCCTGCCATCTTTCCTTTAAAATAAGCCCTGCATCACATCTCTGTAGCCTGTGGGAAATTATATTGCAGTTAATGTCTAGCTTCCTGCTTCCAGTAGCTTGAGTGACATCACCTAACCCTCTGCTCCTTTCCTGGCCCCAGGGTGCAGAACTTGCTCACTAAAGAATGCTGGGAAAGACAGGAAGTTATTAATTTATTAAAAGAGATTGATCATATGACTACTAGAGATCAGTGGCATAACTAGGAATCACTGGGTCCCCCAGCAAAACTATGATGGGGTCCCTACCCATGTTTCATCTATAGTGGTTTCAGAACCAAGGGGTTCTGCGTCGGATCCAGATCCCATCTCTAATGACTACAGGTGAAAACAGGACGTGTTTAGGAAGCTGAATTACTTAACCTTTCCATCAATATAATTTCTCACAAGTTGATCCAGGGATAATTTTAAAGGTACAATGGAAGGGCTATTATTATTTAAACCTAACTTGTTTGGAGACTACAGTTGCCCTTAAACTATATAAATAGTCCTTAAACATCAATATATTAAATAAATGTTTCTATTAATGGTTTTTTTTCTTCTTATTTGCAGTAAAATCTTTTAGGGTGCATACATTTAAACTTTTTCAAAATATATTTTATACAGTTTGATGTACTATAAACTAACATATTCCAGTGCTTCAGAACAACATACTGTAGATTAAGAATTATTAACAGTAAAATCTTCCAAACATTAATTGTAGTCATTAAAAAAGTATTTCTAGCTAAGATCTTTGGGACTATATGGAAGAATCTTTGATCCCATAATCCTGCATATGTTTTATGTAATTGGCAACTATATGATTATTATGAGAAGACTGCCTGTGTGTTGATTATTTTACATTATAAGGAAGTCTAAATCCATTCTTTGATTAGTTTACTTTTTAATACTTTATAAACACAAGCAAAACCATTCAGCTTGGTTCAAAGCAATCATCAGATTCTCATTACAGCTTTTTCCCTTTTTCATTTAGTTGCCCCCCCCCCCTTCCTGCTTTATTAGTACCTGCAAAAAGCTGCCAGGAAAATTTAATTCTCTATTATCCCAGCAATTCGCTCCCTAAACAAACTAGAGCGGTTTTAAGATTACTATTCATTCAATTACAAGGCACTGTGCAAACAATACAGAATATTATTCCCAGAAATGGAAGTGAGGATTTTAACAAAGAAAAAATTCTGATAGTGGAATAGAATGGTAAAAATAAGATAGGAAATAAAACTACTTAATACTTATTCTATAACTTTTGCATTATGAAGATAGAAATATAGAAGAATACATATATATTCTGAAGTGTATCAAATACCCGGGGAACTTTCTGTACAATATGCAGTTCTTCTGTACCTCTAAAATAAATGCACACTCTACCCAGCACGCAATACTGACCAAAAAAATTAGATTTTTGCAAGGAATGCAAAGTAGCCTGCTATAGATGGATCTCTGAAGAGTCTCTTATATAGAATGATTGTGGAAGCACTCCAATTAGGCTAAATTACAACTACATTTTGCAGAAGTGTTACTGATCTGGTCAAACATTTATACAAACAAAAGATAATCAATGCACATTCCTAGGCCCCATACAATATCATATTATCTGCACACTGGCATATAAACAAAGGGTTTTTAGTATATATTACTGTGATCACATGAATGAAAAGACTGGGGTTACCTTGACGTAGCTGGAAGGCTTTTCATTCATGTGATCACAGTAATGTATACTAAAACCCCTTTGTTTATAATGTATGCTATATGGGCCATTTTTGGGCCGAATTAGTGCAAAACCAATGCTACCCCCATGTAAGATGTAACATCTTTTTACTACATTGACCCATGTGTGTTGCTTGCTGTGCTTACCCCATGAAGCTTTAAAGGACAACTAAAGCCACAGAACAACTCCGAAACAGAAAGGCAGAACACCTTGACATAAAACCAGTAATCTGTGTCTTACCTCTAATTTTGATACGGGTGCTGGGAAATGTACCTAAATAACATATGGTTTGTACTTTACTTCACAGCATTCTAGTATCACACAGTTTGGTCAACGACCATTATGTTCTGCACATGCTCAGTCCCTAGCTATGGCAGGAACTTGTTACAGTTGGTCACAACCATTAATAATCTCTAGCCAATCCTTTTACTGGACAGATGCAGCAAGGAAGCATGTGACTGTGGTCGGGAGGTGTGGTCTGACACTGCACATACACACAGATACTTCATCCAGTTCTTAACAGGCTTACATTTACTTTAATACAATTTACTGAAGTGGTGTTTTTAGGGGGGTTGTTTTCAGATTATAGAGTATAAAAAATTGTGTTTACTTCTCCTTTAAAAGATCATATTGTGTCCCATTGTAAAGAGATTACCAAATCATGTTAGCTTGGTTTCAGTTCCTTTTGGCCATCCTGGAACAATTTTCAGGGTTATTCAATAAAAGTTCTTATTGTTTAAAATGGTGCTAATTTTGCCACAACCAATCAGATCTTATTTCACATTTGAAAGGTAACATCTGATTGGTTGGAGCAAAATTAGCACCATTTTAAATAAGAACTTTTATTGAATAAAATGTAAAAAAAGAAAATATTAAAAAAGTTAATGATAACAATATATAGCAATATAGTAAAAAAGATTACATTTATTTTATTTAGAAATGATTCCAGATATATTTAATTAAAAAAATGTATATTAACTGTTTCATAGGAATGGAAAGAATGTATTAGAAAATCACTTTGTAACAAGAGGAGGTGTTATCTGGTTGGATGATGTCATTTGCACAGGGAAGGAATCCATAATTAGCCAATGTTCTAAGAAAGACTGGGGGAAACATGACTGTAGCCACCAAGAAGATGTCCATATTGTCTGTCATCCAGATACTGAAAGTTATAGAGCTAGTACTGGTATGTAACAATATTTATGTTTATATTTTCTCATTCAACATTACATATTCAATCCAATTTCATTTTAACAGAACAAAATGCGGTTACATGTGGTAATGGGGATGGCACTGGATGTGGTCACAACTAAATAAGGAGAATTGTTTGCTGGCTTTTAATAGTAATGTTTCATTGGGCCAGGACTACTAATTTTTTTTTGTCCTGAACTACTGTTTATCATGGGATCTCTTTGCATGTATATCCAATATCTATTTGTATTGGCTTAATGCCACAGCGATTGAATATACACCACAGTATATGCATAGCCCCCCCCCCACACACATATTCACATACCACCAGGTACCACCCCAGCAGTCACTTTAAAGACACAGGAGCAGGTCCAATACTTTCTAGCTAGATTACGCTGATCTGCTCTTTAATCATCTTGTCCCAATTGGAACAGTTTCCAGGGTATTTGTTGCCAACAGATTCTTGTACAAGTCATTCTGAATTGAGAAAGCCAGTCAGATGAGTAGCAAACAACTCTTCAATAACTAAACTTGATCTAGCTGAATACAACAGATATACCATGACCTGAATGAATTATAACCTTCACAAGCATATTGCAAATTATTTTGGCGGGGAAACCCTCAAACTTGTACAGCAACATAAAATACAGCAAGGAAATTGGCAGACAACAAAAACCATCTACGCTTCAACCTCATATGCCGGCAACAAAGGCTAGTACCATGCAGTATACATCTGGATTCCACAGAAAAAGGCTTCAGACCCACACAAATACTGCAAAAGGCTCAAATACAGCTCCATAAAGAGTGCAACAGACACATTTTTTAGGGTTAATTCTTTTAAGACACAACATCAGTCAAACTAGAACAGAACCTGACTTTACAGCTACCCGTTGCCATCTGGGAAAGAGTGATGGAGTTCACCAAGCAAGCACAGCTATCTTAGCACTGTAAGGGCAAGGAAAGGCAACAGAACAAGTTCTCTATTCTGTCATCACAGAAAACTAAAAAAAGGAGACAAACCACCTTTGAGACAAAAGAGGGATATTGTATCATTATTATTGTTTTTATTATTATTGATTTATATAGTGCCAACATCTTCCGTGGCATATAGTCATACATTATATACAGGGTAATACATGTTATATAAAATCATACATATTACATACACAGGTAATACATAATATAAGTAAACAGAGTGAGGAGTTTCTTACAGCAATACCATGATTGTAGGAGAGAGGACCCTGCCCAAAGAGCTTACAGACTAGAGGATATGAGGGCGAGACATAAGGTGACAGGAATCGGTAGGCTTTAAATAGATTGGCAGTGGAGCGTGAGAGGTGGGTTGGATCAAATTGGGTAGTAAGGGGGTAATGTTTAGGCCAGGTTATATGCTTTCCTAAAGAGGTGGGTCTTAATTTTACGATTGAAGGTATTAAGGGATGGTGAGTGACGGACAGACGGAGGATGGGTCACCTTACAAGGAGGAATGAGTGAAAAAACTTGCCTAAAAATGTTTGGTTAAGGGTTTGCATTTTGCAATCACTCCTAAAGCCATCTGTGTGGTGGACATTATAGCAACCTCAGAAGCATCAATCCACAATAATAAGTGCTAAACCACTATCATCAAACCATACAGGAATGTCAAGCTTTAACATCCCTTCAGACTTCAGTATCACTATTCTGCCTGTGGATAAGGGAAGATGCACAGTTGTACTCAACAACTCAGACTAGCATGCTAAGGTAACCACACTCCTGGCTGAAAACTAACAAGAGATTCCACCAGCCGCTACAAGAGAAAGGTCATATATATATTTTTAAAGGTTCGTTAAAGGGTATCTCCACTCATAATATTGACTTTTACGAATCCAGTTCTATTGAAGAACGGGAGGTAAAGGAGCTGTGCCTTACCTTCTGTTCTTCAATAGAACAAACAGGAGCCAGGAGAGAAGGTAAGAAACTTACCCGCTAGCTCGCTCCCCCGGTGCTTAGTCTGACAGGTCCCGATGGACCTTGTCTTCTATGCGCATGCACGATCTCCATTATGAGTGTAGATACCTTTTAAACTTTTGCCTTCTTTATCGCAGCCTTTTTGCCAAATTTGGACTTTTTGCTATTTATGAAGCAGTGATAACCAGCAGTGAAAGGTCATTACCGCTACATTTCGCTTTTCGCCTTACATCACTGCAGTAACCGCTCAAGCATATTTGTAAAATGGCGAAAAGTGTATTTTTGCATTAAGTTCAGCCATTCCAATTCGCCAAGTCTGAGGTGGCCATTTATTTAGCCTGCCAATGTGTCCATGGAAGGTGTCAGTACATTGTGGAGTGTTTTTTAATGCTAATAAGTACTCAGGGTGTGTTAGGCTGGGCACACACCAGCAGATATTTTCAGCCGACCAACCGATTCACGGCACTTTCGGTCGGTCGTCCGAAAATATTTGCTGTTGTGGGGCAGCCGGCCGCGATCGACCTTGATCGTTCTTTCGACCGGATCGGATCACAGAATTTGCCTGGCCGAGCACTCGCATGGGACAAATAGTCCCTCTGTGTACCCAGCCTTAGACTATTTTCCAGCATTTACTGTAATATAATCTTAGATTTTGCTTTTTTTAAGGTTAATTTTTCGCTTTTTAAAGGGCATGTCCACCCCCAAAACTATAAGCACTACTGGCCCCATTGTGTAGTGTAGTTCTTTTGCTATCCCACCCCAAAGTCCAAAAAAATGCCCACCAGGAGTACTGCAAAGTCCATATAGGACTCTGCCTCCTGTCTCTCCTCCGGGAGAAGTTTGGCATGCGCACTGCAGCCCTTCTCCCCCTCTCTCTCCCTCCCGATTTAGATTCCATCCCCCTAGCATAAAAACCTTTTCATATAATAGTCTCCCTTCTCCCACAGCCCCAACCGCTATAGTTTTAATATCAGAAAGTGCCCCAAACATTACTTACCTTCCCTCTTTCCTCCGCCGCACTGAACGCCCGGCAGCCAGGTCCGTGATTGGCTGCCACTCAGCCAATCACAGACACGACTGCCGGTCCCGCCCCTCTGCTTGCATTTCAGCGCAAGCAGAGGGCCTGGCAGTGCAGCGGAAGAAAGATGGAAGGTAAGTAATATTTGAGGTTATGATTTTCTTTATTTACCAATAAAGTTAAATGGGGGTCTGAGGGACATATTTATAAAGGGCATTATTTTTGCTTTTTTTGCCAGCAGCCTTTACCACAATTTTTTAAACTTTCAACTTTTCTTTTCATCAAAGTTATTACAAAGGCGAAAATTATCTACCAAAAAGTAGCATTAATAATGTTGAAAAAGCTCAGCACATATGATGGTAAATAGGGAATACTTCCAATAATCAATTGCTTAGTGGAATCCCGCCAGGTAAGTTATGAGGTGCACTCCCTGTAGCCTGTGCCACGTCAGGTAAGTATCAATCCAATTTCAATTCGTAGGGAAGCACACTCAAATAGAATATAATAATAATATTATATCTGAATCAACACCAAATGTTGATTCAGTGTATATTAACCAATTTAATACTACTTTGAAAAACCACCAGGGAGTATTCTCTATTTAATTTCAATTCGTAGGGAAGCACACTCAAATAGAATACAATAACAAAAGTTCTATTTATTAAGTGCTCAACATACAAGCCAGGTACACAACGTTTCGGGGGGTCCAACCCCCTTCCTCAGGTGTGTGAGGAAGGGGGTTGGACCCCCCGAAAAGTTGTTGAACATTTGGTGTTGTTGAACATTTGGTGTTGATTCAGATATAATAAATAGTATAAGACTTAAAAGGCGAATTATCTCTATTTCATTAATAGGATGATAAAGTGTAAAAATCAAAATGAGAATTTTCTCTATTTTATTAATAGGATATTTTTTAGTGTTGCTTATTTTCAGCAAACTACAGCTAATTATCAAACCAGTTCCATGAATATGAGAACATACCATAGTGTCATGTTAGTCATGTTAATGGAACATTCCAGTAAGTACGGTAATGATGTTTGGCGGAAATTCTGGAAAAACAAAAAAATGCAACAAAAGGTAGAAAAGGAGCAAAAAGAGATGAAAATTCACCTATTTATAAATAGCTTTAAATTTAAAAAGTGACATTAATAGCTCTGAAATTACACTAGAGAGCAATCTCTCTTTTCACAGTGATACCACACTTAAAGGGTATGTCCACCCTAAAAATTATTTTTTAATATAAGATTCCCCCTGTCCCCCCAGCCCCAACTGCTATATTTATATTTTTAGAAAGTGCCCCAAACTCTACTTACCTCCCCTCTTTCCTCCGCCGCACTGCTGGCCCTCTGCTTGCGAGAAAATGCAAGCAGAGGGGCGGGACTGGCAGTCGCGTTTGTGTTTGGCTGAGCGGCAGCCAATCACGGACGCGGCTGCCGGGAGTGCATTTCAGCGGGGGAAAGAGGGAAGGTAAGTAAAGTTTCGGGAGCTTTCTAACAATATAAATATAGTGGTTGGGGCTGGGGGGACAGGGGAAATCCTATAGCTAAAGGGATTTACGCTAGGGGGAGGGAATCCTTAGAGGGAGGGAGGGAGAGGGAGGGGGAGAAGGGCTGTAGTACGCATGCCAAACTTCTCCCGGAGGCCAGGTAGGAGGCAGAGTCCTATATGGACTCTGGTATCCTCCTGGTGGGCAGTTTTTGGGACTTTGGGGGGGGGACTACAGGAGAACCATATGGAGCTGGGATGTGAGGTAAGGATTAAACTACACTACATGATGGGGCCAGTAGTTGGGGGGATTATAGTTTTGGGGGTGGACATGCCCTTTAATGCAATGAATAAGGCGAAAACTATCATCACACAGCGCCACAGCGATACTTTTCCGCAAAGGCAAAAGCTAAAACAAGCGTTATTATAAATAAGGCGAAAATAGCACTATTTGTAATTGCGATGTCCCGTGATAGCGAAATGGCGAAAATATCGATCATTTATAAATATGCCTCATAGACTTACTACAACAGCTTCAAAAGGATAAAACCATTGATTGATCAATGTATCCTCACCTCTACACTATACACACCGCACATCCGTGTGTATATGGACCTAAGATACACAATTAAGAGGCCCCACTAAGACCAATAGTCAACAGCATTAACTGTTAAATAAATGTGTTGAAATACCTAACCAACATCCTAGATCCCTTGGTTGGAAGTTCTAAGCTATACATGCAGAATTCCGAGGATTTCACTAATAACATTCAAGATGTAGTACTCATTGCAGAAGAAACTATGGTGTTCTTTGATGTGATATTCCTCTTCACTTGTATGCCCACCACAGAGGCTGTTGAAATGGTGAGAAAATCATGTGCAAAGAACAGGCGTGTTCCCTACTGGATTTATGCCTGAATACCACCTGTATATACCACCTTCAGATATAAGGATAGGTTCTAAAAGCATAAACATGGATGTGATATGGGATCTCCAGTTTTACACATTGTGGCAAACCTTTACATGGAGGAAGTGGAAACAAAGGCTCTTAATACCTTCAAGGGCATAGCACTCATGCAGTGTTTCAGATATGTGGATAACACCCAGGTTAAAGTCCACCAGTAAGAAGTACATGCCTTCACAGAACACATCAATGCTGTGAACCAAATCATCAGATTTACACAGTAAGAGACAATAAACAACACACTGGCTTTCTTGGACTGCTTGGTTAAAATTCATGGAAAATGGTAAATTGGTATATAAACTGTTGTTGAAGCAATCTTGCAATAATTGTTTTAAATGACATTTGTAATTTGTTTTTATGTTTGTGCTTAAGTCAAAAGAGATAAATCCACTACAGTATACAAAGCATAAACTTTGAATTTGGCTTGAAAAGCTGCATTTGTGGCTATGTGTTTGTCTGTGCTGCAAACTCAATAACATTGCTATTGTAATGAGAGAGGACATTTAAATATCATAATCCATTCTGATTTAATACATATAGATTTAATATTGTGTGTATATTTGCCATAGACACAGAAAGGTGGGGTTTAATGAAATCATTAAGTGTGTAATGTATCATTAGGTTTGTGTACCTGTGTCTGTGTGGGCTTAGGGTGCTAAAGTTAAGCAGGCTCATTAACCCAGACTCGCTGGGCAAATATATGGAGTTAAAGTCGCGCTAACCGGTTCGCTACCGGTTAGTAGGACTTTAAATCCATATTAGCTTCCGATGCACGTGTTACGCAAAAATCATCCGCAAAGCCGACGCTTGTGATTCAATATCACGTTTGCTCTAGTTTTATTGCAGGATTTCAACGCAGTGAGTGAATCCATTATCGGGATTTACCCACAAATGCGATATTGAATCGCAATCGGGCCATTTACCCAGAGCGATAGCGTCTCTGGGTAAATATGCCTGTATGTCTTTAGCTTGAAAACTGTGGGAGGTATGCAGAAGCACAAAGGGGAGAAGAAATAGAAAGAACAGGAATTTGGCTAGATTAACTAGATTGTTAGCTCTACAGGGCAGGGACCTCCTTACCTCTTGTGCAAAGGTTCTAGCACTTATATTTATATAATCTATATATTTATGCAATGAACTATTTATATATTTGCCCAGTAGTTATAATTGGCATTCAGTTTTATTAAAGAACGGGAGTTAAAGGAGCTGTGTCTAATCTCCCGTTCTTCAATAAAACCTGCAGGAGAGTCCGTCGGGATCTGTCAGACTGTGCGTCAGAGGAGCAATCGATCAGGTTAGTACTTTACCTTCATTCCTGGCTCCTGAACGTTTTATTAAAGAAAGGTAAGTAAGGTAGGTAAGACTCCTTTACCTCCTGTTCTTCAATAAAACTAAATGCCGCAAAAAATGTTTTCCAGTGGAGATACCCTTTAACAGAAAACAGTTGCAGGCCCAGGAAACAATGAGGTTAGCGTGGGTTTTACTCATTGTTGCAGGCCCTGGAAACAATGAGTAAAACCCACACTGCATCTTACCTACCTTTCTTTAATAAAACGTTCAGGAACCAGGAATGAAGGTAAAGTATATCAGGAAGTGTGGGTTCAATTAATTTCTGGCCCTTTGCATCCAAAATTGCATCTCCCTGTAAATTTTGCACTACATAGAAGCGTCTCTTTTACAAAGGTGTAAAGCAACCCCAATATTACAATGTCCTGCAAAGGGATTCTACATGATGGGATCTCAGGCAGGTAAGTAAATGCTAGTGTGCAACATTGCATCTCCCTGCAAGTATTTTTAATGGCAATGACACAATATTATTTATTTTCTCATCTGCTGAGTTTTTTTAACATCCCTGGTGATTTTAATAATTTGTTTAAATTAACTTCAAGCTGTTAAGCAACCATACACATAGCTCTGAGTAAATAGGGTTTGTATTGCAGCTGTTAGTATATAAAGTTGTGATTTGTCATTATTGTGCTATTAGTTGATGAATCACTGGCGCTGATTTTACATGAAAACTTTCATAATGCTGGTGTGACCTTTCATATTTCTGCTGAGCTCTAAAAATGGATTCCAATGCCATTTGCATTGATAATGAATCTAGCAATATTTAGCTCGTTAAAATTGAGCAATCTCCATACAAATCTTTTGGCCATTATAAGGATATGAAAAACATGTAATTGCTTTTATAGGGCTTGTGTTTTACTTGGGACTTTTAGCTAACAGACAGGCAGGATTTCAGAGATTTCCAGATATTCACAATTTTATAAACCAGTCACCAGCCCTGTTTGCTATCAGAGTTATAGCAGATAGGAATCATGCTGAACATACCCGATTGTGACATTTGGTGTTATTCATTTAAAGAAAAGGAAGCTACTGTATTCTCTGATATTTAGGGCCATATTTATAAACGATCGCTATTTTCCCAATTTCACTATCGCAGGACATTGCAACATCAAAGATCGCTATTTTTGCCGTATTGATGTGCTGCAGTATATTATCTTCTCTTTTCGCTGCGATACAGGACTTATAGCAAAAAAAAGAGAAAGGAAAAAAAACGCTAAAAGAAAAAATTGTGATTTTTGTAAACCCAGAAATTGGTGAGCGTATTGCATTAAATACTGGTAAAAAGTTTAACCCCCCCTGAACCCCTTAGCATTGAGACACACTCCACAATATACCTTCCTAGGACCTACGGACAAGCTACATATATGGCCACTTATGCCTTTTCCCCACATCAGACTTGGCGAGTTTAATTTGCTCAATGCAATAAAATGATTTTTGTCAATTTCTAAATATGATCGAGCGGTTACCACTTTGCTGTAAGACGAAAAGCAAATTGGCGAAAGGTGGCGGTAATAACTTTTCGCCACTGGTTATCACCGCTTTATAAATCGAGATAAGTTCTTCAATCAATAACTCAGGAGCTAGGGTCAAAGGTAAGTATATTTACCTTTCACACGATCATCCACTGCAGAACTCCAAATCCTCGACTGCTTCCTGGTTCTAACTCTTTTTAGCACACATGCAAGATAACATGTGCTATAGAGAATTAGAACCAGGAAGTGGTCGGGGATTTGGAGTTCTGCAGTGGATGACCGTGCGAAAGGTTAATATACTTACCTTTGTCCCAAGCTCCTGAGTTTTTGATTGAAGAATGGGAGGTACGGCATAGATCCCTCCCGGGCTTCAATCAATACATTCCTTTAAAGGGTATGTCCACCCCCCCCCCCAACAAACCTTTAAACTTTGCTTAATTCACTTCCAACACCTCGACCTTGCAAGGTACTTACCGTACTTCTCAAAAGTGCTGCTAAACCTACTTACCAGCCTTTGTTCCCTTGGCTGTCTTCTACTTACTCCCATGCCTTTTACATGCACAGAAGCTGCAGGTGTCAGAGCAGCACAGGCATCGCTGCCTGTCCAGCCCCTTCTGCAGCTTACGAGCTGCAAAATTATATTTATTCTACTTGACCTACATCAATGGGATCCAAACACTGTTAACAACAGGTGGATTATTATTATTTTTGTGGATTTATATAGCGCCAACATCTTCAGTAGCGATTTACAATTACATAGATACATACAAATCAGGCCCTGCCCCGAAAAAGTTTACAATTTAAGCACATTTATTTGACACATACAACCTATCAGTATGTCTTCATGATTGTAGGGGAAACCGGAGTGCCCGGAGGAAATACACGCAAGCACGGGGAGAACATACAAACTCCGTGCTGCCCCATCCACCATGGATTATAAAGCTTACTTTTAGATACTGGTGGGAAGGTTAGGGGAAAGAAAAGCATAAGGTAATAGAACAACAGTTCATAAGTGTAAGGAACCATAGTTCACAAGTGACTGACAGCTCTTCAGGAGACGCATAGGATTTACTGCTTGCCAATTATATGCCTGAATGAGTTTCCAAAACTGAGTTATACTATCTAAAACTTATATTAAGTTGGACATATTCCGAAACTCCCAGCAATCAGTACACCAGACCAGAAATATAATGTTTCATTTTTATAACTATCCCATCATATTTTACCCTACATAGATATAAATAATATATTTCTACATTAGCAAAACAAAGAATCCATGCAGATTTCCATCTAAATGTATGCAGTGACCCAGAGAATTAGGAGGAGTCTGTATTGCATGATATTTAAAATGAAATTAGCAAGAGAAAGCTGAAACAAGTTGTAATTCCCTTTAACAGGTGTTGGTGAAAATTCGTCGGACTCATGTCTTACACAAGCATGCAGGTGGCTCTGTAAACTGGCACAGTCTTCCATTAATGTAAAAGATAAAAAATGTCTAAGCATTTTCTGTGTGATTTTGGTCTAGGCTGAGATATTTCTTTAACCATGGGAATAATATAGGCAATAACTATGTGTGACTTTGATTGATAAGTCTTCCTTGTAAAGAACGTCTATTCAGCCTGTAACAATAATAATACAGTATGCAAACTGTTTGCTAATATACAAACCATCTGCACTACAACAACCAGTCCACGCTAATATGAACATTTCCATATTACTGGAAAAACAATATACTATAATTATCTCAGTTTTACTACTAATAACATGTGTACAGAGGTTGGAAAATGGAATCCAATCACAGTATATTTAAATAAAAACATATGTTTTTCACATAATCTATGTATTAACATTGAAAATTAAGTCTGTGGCAAGAGGTGTTGGGTTATATGTCTATAAAATTACTTTTCAAGTGCATGACCCTGGTAAGCTTCAATCCTTACCATTGGATGTTTCTAGTTACATTTCTATTAAAAATCAAGTAAATGGATTCAAAAAGTAGAACATCAGGACAGATCCCTTACAGTCTGCCTTTCCATATGCTTTGGCTTTCTGGACTGGCACAGGTATACTTTATATATATATTATATACTTGAGTATAAGTCGATCTGAGTATAAGCCAAGGTACTTACCTTTACCTTAAAAAATCAGTAAAACAGAAATTATGACCTCTACTGCCCCATGACCACATACGGAATAGCTTTATTGTAGGGATTTTTTTTTACATGTGCATTTCACTTTTTTTTTAAGCATTCCAAAAGATAATCATCAGATCATCTTAGGGCAGTGGTGGCGAACCTATGGCACGGGTGCCAGAGGTGACACTCAAAGTCCTCTCTGTGGGCACTCAGGGAGAGCAGAATTCACCAGAGTGTGGTCACATTCTAATAACATTCAGCTCTGCCTGAGTCTCTGTTTTGGATCCCCCTATGTGGGAATGTAGAGGTTAATAGGTAATCTATAATTGATTCTATCTACTTTATTGGTCTGTGTCTATTTGAGTTGTTTTTTTCAAAAGTAAAAAACTCTGTAATCAGGTTAAATGATCATGTTGGCACTATGCAATAAAAAGCGGAGTTTTGGGTTGCAGTTTGGCCACTCGGCCAAACTGCCAAGTGGCCAAGTTCACCATCACTGTCTTAGGGAATGATATTGAACTTGGAATATGGGCATAAATGACCTTTTCCAAGTCAAAATCCAATTGAAAAATAATTTCCCAAAGCAAATTTTCCAGGAAGTGATTTTTATTTGTGAATGGAACTCCTGAGCTCCATTCATAAATACTACAGAAAACTGTCGTTCACTGACAGCTTACTATAGCCTGTACTACACTGCGATCTGAATGGAGATCGCAGTTCAGTACCCTGACTAGACCACCAGGGGGAAGCCTAATGGAACACTCCGGTGCAGAGAGGAAATCAAGTGATGTCACCGGGGTCTCCCTTAGCACGATCTCCATTCAGCTTAGCTGTGACCAACAACTGCTTTATGGATTTAGGGACTGCTAGCTCCCGATCCCCCCATCAGATTTTGAAACCGATGGGGTATGGAGGGGGATGAGGGGGCACTTGAATGCTGCCCCCAATTGCCCCTAGCTGCCTTAAAAGGGCGGTATGCAGTAAAAGTGCCCAGGGCTGCTAGCTCCCGATCCCATCGAATTTTGTTGAAATGCATGGGGGATTAAGGGGGCTAGGGGGGCACTTGAATGCTTCCCCCCAGTTGCCCCTAGCTGCCTTAAAGGGGCAGTATGCAGAAAAAGTACTCTGGTAACTGCTGTGACTCGAGTATAAGCCATGGTCAGCTTTTCAGGTTCATTTTAAAAAATAAAATCCTCGAGTATATACAGTACATTTGCTCCTGGATACCTTCCTATATACCTAGAACCGTTTTAATATAAACATATACATCTAACTAGACACACTCTTTTAAGTTTAGAACTCAAGCTATTTATAATGCCTTATACTGGAAGCAGCGATCGACAAGACTTTTATCTATACAGTTTGGGGGCCCAATGTACTCTAATCTCTTTCACTTTAGAGGAGCATCATTTGCACAGATTTCTCTGTTAACCTTTAGGAAATGGGGGAAAAAAAGGAAATCTAATGAGTGTTGTGCAACTGTTTTTAACAATAATCAAACGCAAATATTTCAGAAACAATTGTCTACATTTCCCCATGTTAGTTACAGAAAAACCTAGCAGATGTTTCTTATTCTCTAGTAAGCGAGATGAGGTCATAGCGTGGCATATCTCTTGACATATATTTATATGAGCTGCACAGCTTTCTGCATTCATCTCCTCCCCTGTCTTGTTTTTCTAGTACAACGAAGCCAAAAATAAAATGCCCTGGATATGAAGCATTTTTAAAAACATTTTTCGGTGTGTTTTCATTTATATTGCTGTAGTTTGTTTAAACGTGAAAGTAATTTAAAATACACATACATACTGATTTCTTAAACTAAGGTTTAAAAGTATACTTTAATTTTACTGTATTTTAGTGTTATTTTTATAAGCAATAATAAAATGAGTAGACCACAAATTCATGGAGATGTCTTTATTATTGTGAAATAACTAGAGAGCGTTGCTGTCTGACACAACATCCAGAGATGCAACAAAGCCTCATTTAATGTCATTTATGCAATGGGACTAATGTTCTAGCACAGGGTACGCAGCTTTAAACAGGGATAATTCATCACTTCCTGATTTCCTGATTGCATGTTATTATTAATATTTTATTTAATTGTAGTGTATGGGCTTTACATCTTGTGTTGTTTTTCTGCCATTTGAATTAACTATTCCCTTCTCTTCTTCTTTTCTAATATTGTATCAGGTCCTCCTCTGAGGTTAATGGATGGTGAGACAAAGAAAGAGGGGCGTGTAGAGATTTATCTCAATGGCCAGTGGGGAACAATTTGTGATGATGGATGGACTGATAAGGATGCCTCTGTTGTATGTCGTCAGCTTGGCTACAAGTGAGACAAATGTTTTTACTAAAGTAGATTCCCCATAGTACATTTGTTCTAGTAAATTAAAAATGTAGTAAGTTCAATAATATATAAATACTGTACCTGAATATACATTACCCAACGCTAATTTTAATTGAATAGGTATGGGCTGGTTCACACTGTCTTTAATATTTTAGCACAATCTACCACCCGGAATTAATTTTTGGTTGATCAGGCTATAATTTCTGACCAGACCATTGCCCCAGTTTAGTTTGACAGACAGACTACTGATCAGGTCTGTCATTGGGAATAATAGGCCTTAGTTTGTCTGGGCTTATTAGCAACAAGGTTTGCAGAGAGAGAGCAGATAGGTAAGTAAAGTAAAATTATAATTCTCTTAAAATTATAATTCTCTGAACACAATAGTTAGAACACTGGCACATAAAGTACAATCCTGTTATGCAGCAAAATGTTCTGCTACCCTCTTCCCCTCAAAAGGTTTATTCCTAAGCTCTCCAATCTCTTTTAACAGCTTACACATGCTACAAGTAGGAAGTTCATTCACTGGCTGTGATGTCAGCTGTCATCTAAGACTGACAGCTACTAACCAGAAAGTAGAAAGAGGGGTAATAGAACATTGGACAACATTTCTAGTTAGACATACATCTTGTCACAAACTTACCTGCCACTCCAGACCCGCGCTGCTCTGCAAATCCGGGTGGGTGGCGTCACAGACGTCATGACGCCAGCATGTTCCAGCCACCTGTTCCAGCATCAAAGACTTACCCTACCAGTTGCAGTTCCAGAGTCTTACCTTACCAGTTCCAGTTTCTTCTCCTTGGTATCTAGTTTCCAGTAGTGCCTCGATATCTTGCATACAACTCCCATCAGCCTCATCTGCTCCAGAGACCAAACCTACAGACTTGGGTCCTGAAAGCATGCCTGTGAGTACCCTGGCCATCTGGCCAAATTTGTTACAGTACAATCGGGCCATGGAAACGCCTAAGGAGGCCTAGCAGATTTGGTAAAACCCTCCAGGCGCTATCAAATGGATGGATGTATTTGAACATCATCAGGGGCAGTTGGCCCAATACATGGACTCACTTGCTGCTCAACTTCACCCGGCTCCTGCTCCTACACCAGCTCCGATGCCGCCTGGCCCTGCCGACCCTGCACTTCATAGAGAACCTCGTATACCTCCACCTTGCCGTTTTGACGGTAATGCCCAAGCCTGCCGAGGATTCCTAAACCTCCCCCTTATGGAAGAAAGACAATCCCATTGTCAACAATACCACCACCTTCTTGGATATGTTCTGCAAGGTCTTCGATGCTCCGGGAAGAACTTTGGCTGCCTCGTCCCACTTGATGCAACTCTGCCAAGGCTCCTACCAGTTGCAGTTCCAGAGTCTTACCTTACTACTTCCAGTTTCTTCTCCTTGGTATCTAGTTTCCAGTAGTGCCTCGATATCTTGCATACAACTCCCATCAGCCTCATCTGCTCCAGAGACCAAACCTACAGACTTGGGTCCTGAAAGCATGCCTGTGAGTACCCTGGCCATCTGGCCAAATTTGTTACAGTACAATCGGGCCATGGAAACGCCTAAGGAGGCCATAGCAGATTTGGGTAAAACCCTCCAGGCGCTATCTAAATGGATGGATGTATTTGAACATCATCAGGGGCAGTTGGCCCAATACATGGACTCACTTGCTGCTCAACTTCACCCGGCTCCTGCTCCTACACCAGCTCCGATGCTGCCTGGCCCTGCCGACCCTGCACTTCATAGAGAACCTCGTATACCTCCACCATGCCGTTTTGACGGTAATGCCCAAGCCTGCCGAGGATTCCTAAACCTCCCCCTTATGGAAGAAAGACAATCCCATTGTCAACAATACCACCACCTTCTTGTATATGTTCTGCAAGGTCTTCAATGCTCCGGGAAGAACTTTGACTGCCTCGTCCCACTTGATGCAACTCTGCCAAGGCTCCTGTTCTGTGGGACAATACACCATAAAATTTCGTACTCTTGCTGCAGAGAGAGTCCTGAAATAATGAAGCACTTACTGTAGCCTTTGTGCAAGGACTCTCTGTATTCAAATAGACACCTGTTTCCATGAGTGACAGGCAGGGAGATCTACAGCTCGCAACAACACATCTAAAATCTCTAAAAAAATCTAAAAACTCATCCTACACCCATAGTCCCCTCTGCAGATTGCCAGCACCCATCTCTCTCCCGAATAAAAATCCCGAAAACGCACACATGGACTTTGCCTTTATTGTGCCGGACAAGGGCACTTTGTAAAAAATTGCCCTTTTAAGTCGGGAAACTCCAGAACCTAGAAGTTAAGGAGGAGCTCCTTCTAGGTGATCTCAAGTCTCCTACTAGATGTGATCCGCGTAATCTCTTCCTGCCTGCCACTATATCTTAATATTAATTCTTAATAATTTTCTACTCAGGCCTTTGTTGATTCCGGGGCAACTGGGAATTTCATTGACTCTACCTTTGCATCACAACTTGGTCTTCCCCTTCTTCATCTGCATCAACCTCTACTGGTCCTGGTAATAGACAACAAACCCCTGGCCTCGGAATTTCTCCCAGTCTACCTTTGAAGTCCTATTACGTGTTGGCATTTTTCATCAAGAACGTTTATCCTTTCTTGTTATTCAAAGTCCATCTGCCCCCCTGATCCTCTGACTTCCGTGGCTCTGGTTACACAACCCTCCTATATATTGGTCTAACAATAAACTTAAGTCTTGGAGTCCTTTCTATTTTGATAATTGCCTTCCTACTTCCCCAATTCATTGTTCCGCCATTAACTGTAAAAATAAATTGTGGAAAATCTCCCTGAATGTTATCTTGACTTTTCTGATGTTTTTTGAAAAAAACAAGCTGATAAACTACCACCACACAGATCCTATGATTGCCCCATCGATCTTCTCCCTGGTACTATGCCTCCTCGGGGACGCACATACCCATAGTCCCCCTCTGAAACTCAAGCCATTAAAGAGTACATCAAAGAATATTTGTCTCGGAGGTTCATTCAACCTTCCACCTAAACTGCTGGAGCAGGTTTCTTTTCTGTTGAAAGAACGGAGGTGTACGTCCCTGCATCAATTACAGGGGTCTAAATAAGATCACTATTAAGAATCGTTATCCTTTTCCTCTCATCTCAGAACTGTTTGACCAGATCAAAGGGGCAAAGATATTCACCAAACTAGATCTTCGTGGGGCATACAACCTAATCCATATACGCAAAGGCAATGAGTGGAAAACGACTTTTAACACCCGGGACGGTCATCTAGCTCCGAGTATCTAGTAATGCTTTTGTAATGTGTTCCAAGAGTTTGTGAATGACATTTTCCGAGACCTGTTAGGAATCTTAGTAGTAGTATATCTTGACAACATTTTAATCTTCTCTCAAGATCTACCCACACACCGCCTCCATGTTAAACAGGTGGTAATGCGTCTGAAAGAAAATAATCTATATGCCAAACTAGAAAAGTGTCTCTTTGAATGTTCTCAAGTATACTTTCTTGGCTACATCGTGTCTGCGCAAGGTTTCCAGAAGGATCCTGTTAAAGTTTCAGCCATTCAAGATTGGTCTCTTCCTATGGGAACCAAAGCCATTCAAAGATTCATCGGCTTTGCCAACTATTACAGACAATTCATTAAAGGGTTCTCTTCTATAATTTCTCTGATTCTAGGCCTTATCAGAAAAGGTGGAAGGCCTAATTTGTGGACTTCTGCAGCCCTTGAAGCCTTCAAACTACTCAAGGAAGCTTCTGCCGGCGCACCAGTTTTAGTTCATCTGGATCCTAGTCTTCCCTTTTTCATTGAAGTTGATGCCTCTGACTTGGGTGCAGGAGCCGCCCTTTCCTAAAGACAAGGCATTAAAGGGAAACTCCATCCTTGTGCTTACTTTTCTAAGGAGTTCCTACCCAGCGAACGAAACTATGATGTCGGTAATCGGGAACTTCTTGCCATCAAGTTGGCCCTCGAGAAATGGCGTCATTTATTAGAAGGCACCTCTTTACCTATCACCAACCTTACCGATCATAAGAATCTCGAAAACATTCAGAATCTTAAAAGGTTAAATCCCTGCCAAGCATGGTGGTCCTTATTCTTTTCCTGGTTCAATTTTGTTATCACTTACCAACCTGGCTCCAAAATCAAGAAAGCAGACGCCCTCTCCAGATCATTTATTGCATTGGACACTACTAACCAAGATAAGGGCCCCATTATCCTGACTATTAAAATTCTAGCCTCTATATCTCCTCAGCTCTGTTCCAGAATTTAAGCTGCATAAAATTTTGCTCCTCCTGGCACACCTTCGGGCAAAATCTTTGTTCCTGTTCCACTTCGGAAAACTATACTTCTACATACTTGTTCCAAGCAAGCCGGACATCCGGGAGTTAATAAAATATTTGACCTTCTTGCCCGTTCACTTTGGTGGCCTAGAATGAGTAAAGATGTTAAAGACTTCAAGTTTGTACCAGCTGTGCTCAATCTAAATCTTCTAGAACTCTACCTTCTGGTGCTTGTGAAGGTTCTCATTCATCCAGGTCATGGTATATCTGTTGTATTCAATTAGATCAACTGGACTTGAAATGTAGTTCTTGAAGACATTTCGCTAGTCATCCGACTGGCTTTCTCAATTCAGAATGACTTGTACAAGATATCCACCACCAGTGTCACTTTCACAGTTATCCACCAGTGTCACTTTTCCAGTTATCCACCATTGTGACTTTAGTTATCCAATATTGTCACTTTTCCAGTTTTTCACCAGTGTCACTTTCCCAGTTATCCACCATTGTCACTTTCCTAGCTATCCACTATTGTCATTTCCCCAGTTATTCACCAGTGTCACTTTCCCAGTTATCCACCATTGTCACTTTCCTAGCTATCAACTATTGTCATTTTCCCAGTTATTCACCAGTGTCACTTCCCCAGTTATCTGCCATTGTCACTTTCCTAGGTATCCACTATTGTAACATTCCCAGTTATCCACCATCGTCACTTTCCTAGTGATTTACTATTTACACTTTCCCAGTTATCTACCATTGTCACTTTCCCCTTCACTAGCGTAATTTGGCAATTAATTGCTTTTCTTTATCCAAGGTTGCATAAGGTAGGCAGCAACCTTATGGAGATATAGCCAATATGCAATTACAAATGTTTGTGCACAATAATTCTATTGTCTATATGTTTTCCAATTTGGTTTCCTCCAGTGCCACTTTCACAGGTATACACCAGTTACATTTTACTAGTTATCCACCATTATCTCTTTCCCAATTATTTAGCAGTCATTTTTCCAGATATCCTTTCCTATCCCCAGTGCTACTTTCCCATATCTCTGTGATGTAAAGTTTGCAATTACCGAACATTTGGTCATGCTTGCAAACAAAGCCCCACTGCGTGCTTTACTTGTCTCCTAATGTTCATTGAGAGCACCTTTTCAAACTTTGTTTCGGGTACCAAAAATCCCTAGATTTCTGATATTCCGATACTCAGGAGAAATAACACTTATGTCTATTATTTAAAAAAAAAAATCAGGAATATTTAGATCTGAATTTTTAACTTATATTTATATAAGTTATATATATATATATATACAAAACAAAATATAGCAGCAGCACCACACTTATATGATTTATACCTTCGGTGCGTTTCTGTATGGTGTGGCAAACACCTAATTCCTATCAAGTTCAACCAGATGCACTCAACTGATCAATTTTCACATATTTTATTTAATGCATATGCCCCATCAGAGACATTTCAAAGGATTATAATGTGCAAATCTGGGTGTCTAATATTTGTCTATCCACTATATGCTCATAGTAGAAAACAGTATATGTTTATTTTATATATTATGTACAATGTGTTGTATTTGATTATAATAGGGGAGGGGCTTAGTATGTATCCTGGCTATAAAAGGAAGTGATGTGAATAATTGAAACATGGCTGCCCAGTAAAGACTGAGAAAGGGATCGGAATCCCGAAACGTCACTGATGGGGCATATGCATTAAATATATGATATAATATATAATATATAATAAAATATGTGAAAAATTGTGAAAATTATGAAAATTGAGTGCAGCTGGTTGAACTTGCTATATATATGTGTATGTATGTAGAGTATTCCCAGGCAAAAAAAATGGATCTTTTAATCACAAAAATATTTATTTCTCCAAGACATTTTTATTTCCTTCTTTATGTAGCTTTATGTAACAGAAATGATTCTGTTGTAGATCACAATGGATAAAATATAATAATATTTTAGTATTTTAGGAATATAATATATATTCCTAAAATACTTTTAGGAAGTGTAAAATAATTATCTGTATATCGGTCAAATATTTTTAAATGCAATACCATTTTAGAAACAGAAGTCACATACCATTTCTAGGATTGCAATGGGTTATCATAATGTTATTCTGTAATGAATGTCCTCCTGTGTTTAATCTTGATCTCACATTCAGCTCATTTCAATAGATATACTTTCCTTTTTTCACCTTGACAGTGGAATATCTGATCATTTTCATGCCCTTTATGGGAAAGCTTTTTTTGCCCCATCTAATGCTTGGTCTGTTCGCTCCCTAGATCAGGTTTGCAGCTTCTTCATTCTATTCCCAAACAGTCAAAGGAGGTTGACTTTGATGTCTTGTTCCAAAGCCTGAATTATAAATAAAAACGGAAGTGAATAAAGTATGAGAGATTTTTCATGATTTGCTTCTTATCTGTGTAATCATTCTACCATTCTTTTCAATGGATTGTAGTCCATATGTATTAAAACACACTTAGGAGTATCTTGCCTTCTATAAAAATGCCCGGACTGCTCCCATGTGCTTTCATATGATCAGCGAACTCCTCATGGCGTAATATCCTTATATTACACTTTAAAGGGTGCATTATGCCTTAAATAATACACAAGTATGATATTTTATAATGTGGAGGTGCAGTGGTTTTAATTGTTATAAAAATCACTCAGCTATGTCACTAAGACTCATGTCTTATATCTCTTATATCCTACAGCCCCTTCCATTTCAGTGTTCATGCCTGAACAATGACTTTTTTTGCAGTGTTTAACTAACGGGACCTGCTGGAGCTGCTTCCTGTCACTTTTATATTTGGATAGCTGCTGGGCTAGGATGTTCCTTTCTACTGATTTTACATTAGAGTAGGTAGCTTGGGGGTTTAGGTAGGAATAGGGACAATGCTAGAATTTAAAATGCAATTGGGGGAAAGGAATCAGAAACTTATGTATTATAAGTAATAATGCCCCCATTCACATATATACGGATATTAAATAAGTGTCTTATTTTAAAATGGCAGGGGAGGACTGGGACCTTTTGGACTGACGAGCAAATACAACCAAGTGGCCCTTTCATGGTAAACCGCAAAAACACTGTTTGACCACTTTGCTAAGGTTACACACACTTTGTTTAAGTTACGCACTATTTTCTTTTTACATGTTTGCCTGCAACATTTTCAAGTGTATGATGTGGTTAAGATGACTAACAGACTAATAAACTGGAGGGCTGACTTAAAGGATAAGTGCACTGTAAAATCAAGTTATGTTCATTTGGAAGCTGCAGCTTTAAAAATACTGTTGCCATATTTTTTTTTTACCTATGCCCCTCCAGAGCCTAGCTTTGTGCCTTGGAAGTTGCTGACATCTTGTTACTGGTTTGCTGAATGTTAAGCTCCGCCCCTCTAATCATCTTGAATTACCCACGTATGTGGCGTACGATTTGATTTAGGACATTTGTGAGATTGATATTTGATAACTTTTTTTTTTCATTCCATGGGATTTTGGCATACTTTCTACCTTTGAGGTTGTTTTTTGTTAATTCTTTTCAGGAAAAGTCCAAACTTCTATGAAGAACTATTCCCCAACCATTGATATGGATGAATTAACTACAGTGTTACATAGCTGAAGGTTTATGGGAGGGGGTTGTATTTCTGGGTTAGGAGGGTGTTTTGTGGTAAAAAATGCAGATTGTTCAAATTTGGAGTTGGCTAAATATTTTTGCTTTCTCTGAGCCATTGTGCATTGTCTCGCTTTGTGGCTATTTGCTTCCACATGTGTATAACCACACACCCTGTAGTGTGTGAGGAGAAACATTTACAAGTGGGCTGGAGATTGTCCTGAATTTGCACCGCTATATCTTTCTGTCAGGGTCACTTACAAAAGTATCTGTAGTGAGAGGAAACTGTGGAGACTGCCTCCTCCAAGGACGTTAATCTGGAGCCGTTAAACTTCACTTTTATTCAAAATTCTAAATCTTAGATCTACATCTTAGATTGACGGTAGTAAGTCCATTCAGCGGAACACTTACAGGGAGATTCAATAAAAGTTCTTATTGTTTAAAATGGTGCTAAATTTGCCCCAGCCAATCAGATCTTATTTAGCATTTAAAAGCTAACATCTGATGGGTTGGAGCAAAATTAGCACCATTTTAAATGATAAGAACTTTTATTGAATAACCCTGTTAGTTCACTACTGGCCTGGCGCGTTTCGTGCCTACAGGGGGAGCTTCATCAGAGGAAGTAAAGTTACTACATCCATTGGTTAAATAGTCTCAAACCAATTAACATACCTAAGGAGGATATAATGCTTAACCCTTTTGGGAACAGCCATCAATAGAAGCTAAATAACCTCTAAAGGTATTTAAAACACTGATAAATACGTAAAACCAAGGAAAGAAATGGGAAAAGAACCCATATTTTAAATCTTCTAATTACTAAGTATAAGAGAATGGACTTAAACTTACCATATATAGATCAGTAATCATACAATGGCACAAATTCACTTTATAAAGCATCAATTAATACACTTTCAATATTATATATCAGCTGTAAATTAAAACTGCAATTTAAAATGCAACAATCTAATAATGTATAACTCATTCATGGAAGCACAAAATATGAAAGTCAAATATTAAATATCTAAAGACAATCAAGGCACAGAGGTACTTATATCTAAATAACCCATAAAAACCCATATAAATATAAATATCTATATATAATAATATACTATACTGGGTTAAATTAAAAATAGTGAACTTCCTATAAGGAACATCCTATGGAAAACAGGAATACTTCCCAGTCATAGTTAAGTCCCAAAGGGGCTCTGGTTCTTAAAAATCCATTTGGCCTCTTTATGGTACACAATTACCTCCTCTTCGGGGTGTTTTTGCTATATCGATGCCCTGAAACTTAAAGGTATGTACATTAGCATCTATAGTCTCAATAAAATGTTTTCTAAGAGCTCAATGTGAGTCACCTGCTTTTATACTTGAGAGGTGTTCCAAAACCCTATCTTATCAATTTTCTGGTGGTAAACCCACATACTGTTTATTACAACTGCAGTTCGGTAAATATACTACATATTGCGTTTGACAATTGATGTAACCAAAAATGTAGGTAGGTCTTATTAGTAACTATGGTTTTAAATTCTGAAGATCTTAAAGGACAACTAAAGCTGCAGAACAACACTGAACCAGAAGGCAGAACCCATTGATATAAAACCGGTAATCTGTGTCTTACCTCTTATTTTGATACGGGCACTGGGAAATTTACCTAAATAACATATGGTTTGTGCTTTACTTCACAACATTCTAGTATCACACAGTTTGGTCAATGACCATTATGTTCTGCACATGCTCAATCCTTAGCTATGGCATAAACTAGTTACAGTTGGCCACAACCATTAATAATCTCTAGCCAATCCTTTTACAGGACAGATAAAACAAGGAAGCATGTGACTGAGGTCAGGAGGTGTGGTCTGACACTGCACATACACACAGATACTTCATCCAGTTCTTAACAGGCTTACATTTACTTTAATACAATTTACTGAAGTGGGATTTTATAGCTTATTGGTGTTTTAGGGGGTTTGTTTTCAGATTCTGGAGTATAAGAAAATGGGTTTAGTTCTCCTTTAACATATAATTGCTACATTTACAAAACCTGCATCCGCATCTATAGGAACCGAAGAACTTAAGCCAGTTATCACTAAGGTGTACTGGCTTTGCCTTAAGCTGGCTAGGTGCCACCTTATTCCCTATAGTTAGTGATTTCTTATATGTAATGGTAGGTTGGGGCGGCAATAATGGTCCCAAGATCAGCTCTAGGTGCAGACCAATGTTGTTTCAAAATGTTAAAGATTTGTGTTGATTGAGCCGTGTATGGAGTTATCAGTGAGAATTTACATTCTTCACATGATATCTAGCTTTCCCATTATCACTCAACCTCTCATGTGTATTAGAGTGAAACATGGGATGGAACACCGTTCCTCTCTCACCAGGTATATTCATCTTCCGATTAGGGTTACTCTCTTAATTGCATTAAACTGATAACCTCATTAAAGGAATCTGTCCCACATCTCCATAGCCCTAGTTTGAAAACTGTCTCATGTGGAACAGATCCTGTTTATCCATAGGAATTATCTTACAAAAGTACACAGTTTCTGGATATCAGACAAGTGAATGTGTTTTTGTCTACTTCTCCAATAAAGGAGAATTAAACTCCAAAACTAAGGGAACATAATGCAGCAATCCATAATGCAGCAATCCATAATGCAGCAATCCAAAACAGTGATATATTTACCTTAAAGGTTCCATGCAGTGCTGACAAACTGGCATCTCCAGTTTCAGTGGTCAACTGAGGAGTTGGACTGTGTGTGTGCGCTGTTGACCCAATGACTGTGGAGGTGCCATGGCACTTCAGAACAATTTCATGCAAAAAACATAAGCAATTCCCAACTCAACCAAGGCATTAGATTTTCAGTCACTCTTGTAGGTGCTTTTGCTTCCTACAGTCTTATTTATAGAGAAGGTAGAGCAGGAATCCGGTCATGCTGCACTGTGTTTGTTGGCAGCAGCATAGAAAGCTAACACATTTGTGTTCCAACTTCTTCTTACTTTTTGTGGCAGGAGTAAGATCCAGAATCACACCCCAATCCTTTTGCACATTTTGGCATGGTACAGCATATCAGATTAAATATACATTTTAAGAGGAATTAATTTATTATTTAATTTGGGGCAACATGGTGGCTCAGTGGTTAGCACTGATGCCTTGCAGCGCTGAGGTCCTGAGTTCGATTCCACCCTTGGACACATCTGCAAGGAGTTTGTATGTTCTCCCTGTGCTAGCGTGAGTTTCCTCCGGGCACTCCGGTTTCCCCCACAATCATGAAGACATACTGATAGGTTGTATGCATACATAAAGTGATTAGATTGTAAGCTAATGGGAATTGAGCAATTAATTGTAAAGAGCTGTGGAATATGTAGAGCTATATAAGAAATAAAATACATACATACATTAGACAACACACATCAAAACCATAGTATATGGAACAACAGGAAGTCTGCTGGAGAACATGTCATTGTCCACTGGGTACTTTTTAATGGCCAACTCAAAAGAGAAAACAATGTGAAAGAATCTCTGCTGCACAATATGAAAAAAGACCTACTTTGTTTTTCTTGTTGCTTTGACAGTGTTTTTTTATTTTATTAAGTATAATTCCCATTATAAGAACATTACATGTATTTCATGGTATTTTCTGAAAGATACACTAATTGTACTTCATGCTGAGCTTGCTGTTTGCAATAACAGACCTTGAAGGTAACAAAATACTGCAGCGACATCTGTCAAACACAAGACTTCTGTGCTGGATACATAAGGTTTTCATTTCTTTGAGAGGCTACATATGTTACTTACTGTTAAACTGTTAAACTTAATTTAAATGCACTGAACAAGTTAAATTGTGTGGAACTTTTATTTGAATACTGTCCGCTGAAATAATAAAAAATGTAAGTCATCAATTAGCCAGGTGTTCTATTAGCTCAATACCATTTAAAGGGCATGTTCACACTTAAAAGAGAACAGTTCAATTGTCAATTACCTGCCATCTATAATGGGTATACTTTGCACTTTATTACCTGATATTTAAGTATAATTATTTTCCCCATTCTGGCAGAGATAGCTGGCCCCTCCATGCAGTCAATCAAGGTTGTGACTGCTGAAACCACAACCAATGGTTGACTGCTGTTTCACCTTCTACCTCACATGGTCAAGCATAGAGAAAGCTCTTAGAGCATAGGAAGGAGGCAGACACTTTTGCTAGAACTTTTGAAATATCTGGCTACAAATACATGTTATAAACTGGGGAAAATATCAGTTAGGGGGCTGGGCAGAAAACTGACAAGTCACTATTTTTTTGTTTGAAGGCTGGACATACCCTTTAAAGGACAATTATACTCAATTCTATTTTAGTTCATAGGGAAGCACACTCAAGTTGAATATAATTACAACAATTCCATTTATTAAGTGCTCAACACACAAACCAGGTACACAACATTTCGGGGGGTCCAACCCCCTTCCTCACACCTGATGAAGGGGGTTGGACCCCCCGAAACGTGGCACAGGCTACAGGGAGTGCACCTCACAATCTACCTGGCGGGATTCCACTGAACAATCGAATATTGGACAATTATACTCACCCTTTCCCCGATCCATGGCAGCATAGTACCCAGGGGGCCTACAATCGCTAAGTCCTCACCCTGGGTACTTTCCCTAACTCATGCACTACTAACTGAAAATCTGCTTCGGTGATCCGCTCAGTCCCTTCCACTGTCAGTGACAGCCGCGGTGCAGCCAATTGGAATTTGGAAGACATGCCTCCTTGCAGAGCGTGTCTTCCTATTGGCTGCAATTGTGATCTGTCACTGAAGCAGGAAGAGCAGAGGAATGGAGCAATCACTGAAGCAGATTTTCAGTAAGTAGTGCAGGAGTTAGGGAAAGTACCCAGGGTGAGGACTTAGTGATTTTAGGCCCTCACACTGGGTACAATGCTGCCATGGAGGAAGAGGAGTGTGGGGGGAAGGCAATTGGGGGAGTTTAATTGCCCTTCAAAGTGGTACTATTATTTTTGTTACTACTCTACATCAATGTCCCAATTTTGCTTGCATGTGACCACTTTGAGCATTTTTGTCAGTATTATGTGTGATTTGCTGCACACTTTATATTTAGTATTTATAGGTAAACAAAATTCAGTTGCACCAAACAACATATCGTATTACATTGAATACAATCTGAATACCTTTCTAATGTTAAAATATTGTAATGCGTGTTAAAATATCAGAGAACAATATTATTTGAGTATCTAGTAAGCATCTTGTTCATTAACATCTGCACAGTGCTAAGCTTTAAGGATTTATAGTTTCCTAAAGTCAATCAGTCACAATTTGCCTGTACTCTTCAACTTTAATTGGTTGACTTCTTTGTAAATTCCTACCTCCAACTGATTGATGGTTTGTTTCTTCTTTTTAATACAAAATTCAGAAAAATACCCCACAGTGAAAAGTGCTTTTTAATTATGAAACCCTAGTGTGTAGGAATGATTTAATTTACACATCAGAAAAGTTCATTCACTTGACCATAATTTACTTTGTACTCTAAATTCATCAAAAAAATCACATCAGAATTTTTTTTTTTCGAAAAGGACAATTCTGTGGAGAAAAAAAAGTTGGCTCATTTCTTAATTGCTTAAAATACCATCAGACTGGCAAAGCAAAAGATCCAGAATGAGGGCAGATTGACAGATAATCAAATGCTTGATCAAGCAATAGAAAAAAGCGATGGGGATGCCCATTCTACTTAAAGATTTATTTTCTCCCAAGGAGCTTAATAGACTATTGTATTCTAATTAAATAAATTACAAAAAATTAATCAATTGTAAAATATTAAGCCAGTGGGAAGTAGACTTTAAAAAAAACAAAAAAACAACAACGTTATTTTAATGTAAAGAAGTGGCATTTTGGTATTTCCATGGATATAAAATACTTATGATAACAACATAGTTTAAAGGAGAACTAAACTAGCAGGGAGATTCAATAAAAGGTCTTATTGTTTAAAATGGTGCTAATTTTGCCCCAACCAATCAGAACTTATTTAACATTTGAAAGCTAACATCTGATTGGTTGGGAAAAATTACCACCATTTTAAACCATAAGACCTTTTATTGAATAACCCTGTTAATTTTTGAAAGATCCTAATGTGAAAGCTTTCAACTCAGAACACCTATATATTGTAAGATTCTTCTCTAGTAAGTTGCATTTAGTACATGTAAGAAATACTGTAGATTCTGTAACTAAGAAGGCTTCCACATTGTTGCAAGTAAATCCCACATATATTCATTATAGAGCCTGACCCCTGTATTCACTGTCTCTATGCAGAGATTATTTTTAATACAGTCTCCACACCAATATGGAAGTCCCTGATAAGACTTTGAAAGCTGCTTGTTACCATGCAGTTCATTTACCAGTCAGTGGGAGTTGCTGTATGACAGGACTCTCTGCATATTCAGTGGTGATACACCAGGTAAGGCACCAGTTTTAGAAATACTGTACATAGTCCAGAAGTTTTAAGTTTAAATCCCCAGACTTTTTTTTTGTTATTTTTTTCTATTATGTTCCTAGCAAAATATAAAGTTTCTACATGTACTAGTGATCCACATCTCTGTTAGGGTAGGGTTAAGAGCTCTGCTTTTAGCAAGACAGAATACATTTCAGGTTCAATTTACCAGACCCAATGTTTTGGTATTGGGTCTTTCGGATGTACCAATTGCTGCCTCAGTGTGTTGTTCGGTTTAAAGCAGACAGGGATACAATGTTTTTTGAAAAGTCTTCTTAATTTCTCGGAGACCCCTGCTACATATGGGATGACCATGTTCTTCCTCCTGTCTTGCTTTTCCCCTTCACTGTTGGTATTTGTGTTCTTTTCTTTCCTTCTACTTCTTTTGACAAAGGCCCAGAAATTAAGAAGAATTTTCAAAAAACATCGTATCCCTGTCTGCTTTAAACCGAACAACACACTGAGGCAGCAATTGGTACATCCGAAAGACCCAATACCAAAACACAAGAAAAGCGACATCATATATGCAGTGCAGTACAGTGAAGAATGCTCTGATTTGTATGTGGGGGAGACCAAACAGCAACTGCATCAACATATGGCCCAGCACAGAAGAGCCTATTCCTCGGGTCAGGACTCAGCCGTGTACCTGCATCTTAAGGATAAAGGACATACCTTTGAAGATTGTAATGTTAACATATTGGCGAAGGAACGTGACTGGTTCAAGAGAGGTGTTAAGGAGGCCATTTATGTGAAAATAAAGAAACCAAGCCTAAATAGAGGTGGGGGGGTTCGACACCAACTGTCTGCCATGTACAATGCTGTTTTAACACCTTACTCTGGGTGTTCCTATAACACCTCTTAGCCACTATCCAATCACACCCTTAACACTTGGCTGTGATATGCTAATTGGGATTTTCCAGGGTACATAATTGCCATAGATTCTTGTACAAGTCATTCTGAATTGAGAAAGCCAGTCGGATGACTAGCAAAACGTCTTCAAGAACTAAACTTCAAGTCCAGTTGATTTAATTGAATACAACAGATATGCATCACAAATAAAAATTTTATCCAGCTGAGCAGCATAAAATAGATAAAAGCTTGAAAGTTTAAAACTTGTGTTTAGTATTTAGATAGGACAGAATAAAAATGTTGAAACCTCCCTAACATTATTAGGGTTTCCAGATCATTCATTTAAAACCAGACACAAATGTTATCTGCATTCTTCACAGCTAATTAAAATGTAATATAAATGCTTGTTGGCCTTGCAATATCTAAATAGCATGTGTGGCATTATCATTACCATCTAATAAACACCGACACTGATGCATTCTAAAGATTGCACACCATTTCAAATTTACAGGAATCCCATTTTAAAAATATTTTATTTTTTGTAATAAAATAACTTAATAACAAATAATTATACAATGCTTGGCTTATAGCAATTATGCATATAAATAAATTATGCCTCTAAATAAATTAAAGGGGAAGTGTGGTCTCCATATAAGTGCCCTCTGAAAAGAGCTCTGCCATACCTTTCAAACAAGCTTGGGATGATGTCTTTAGTTGTTATAGGCATTGTTATCCATTGCAAATTCATTCCTCCTTCTCTGCATGGTTTTTATGTCTCTGTGGCAGGCATGTATTAAAAGCTGTGTCATAAGCCCCACGCCCCCAAACTATTTTTTCTAAAACTAGTAAAGCCACCCATACCCATATGCCCCTGCCCATACCCTCTGCTCATCACAGAACCATCTTTTATACAGACCCCCCCTCACACTACCTTCTCTCACATTTTTCTCCTGAAAATGTTATTTTGTTTTTGTTAGATGTTTTTTTTCCGGTAAGAAACTTCAATAAAAAGATTCAAATCTAATCTTTCATCCTACCTCTCAAAGCACAGATCAGCATGGGATTTTAAAATAGACACTGCACAAGTTCTTACTTTGGCACATCAACCATTCTCTGTGTATCTGTATGTTACCTACCTAATAAGATTTCAAGCTATACGGGTGCAGGGGCCTCTTTTCTCATGTTATATGGTTTAAGCACTTGTATACTTTTTGATACTCATACTTATTTGTATATTCCTTTACATTTCTCTGTGTTTGCTGATGACACTAAACTATGCAGAGCTTTGAAAAATCAAATGATGTTCAAGTGCTGCAAGCAGACCTACATAGATTATCAAAATGGGCAGTAGAATGGCAGATGAGATTAAATGTTGATAAATGTAAGGGATGTATTTGGGGCTTAACAATCCTTGTGTCACCTACACTATAAATAACTCTATGTTAAGTAAATCTCGATTGGAAAAAGATTTGGGGGTTCTGGTAGATAATAGATGTAGCTGTAGCAAACAAACAAAATGCCAGGCAACAATGGCTAGAGCTAGCAAGATATTGTCTTGTATAAAGAGGGGAATAGATTCAAGAAAAAAACATTATTCTCCCTCTTTACAAGGCAGTGGTAAGGCCTCATTTGGAATATGTGGTGCAGTTTTGGAATCCCATATACAAAAGGGACATCTTGGAAATGGAAGCAGTTCAGAGAAAGGCAACTAAATTAATAAGAGGAATGGAGGGGCTTGACTATGCAGGCAGATTAGATAAGTTATGACTGTTTACATTGGAGAAGCGACATTTCAGTGGGGATATGATCACTTCATACAAATATATTAATGGGCCATACAATAAACTCTCTGGTGCATTGTTCACTAATAGGTCATATCAGAGGAATTGTAGACATCCTTTAAGATTGAAAGAAATGAAGTTTCATCTTTTGTGCTATTCAAGCACTTCCTCATAAGTATTCCTTCTTGGTACAGTATTCCAATGAGGAATACTTGAATAGCACAAAACGTGTCAGGTAATAAAAATTGGGATTTTAATTAGCTGCTGGAACTGTCTTGTCTATTTCCTGGATTCCTGGTTGAGCGCGCCCTATTTATAGCAATTTGAGTTTTAAAAGGGAGAGTGAAAAGGTTGGACTTGATGGATGTATGTCTTTATTGAACCTCAATTACTATGTATGTACATACATACATGGAGATAGCATAAATTCTGTGAATGAATAGTCGAACTGCAGACACATCTGTATTAAGACCAGTCATAGTTTCACAACTTTATTTAAGTGTGTGTCGGATATGCCAGTATTTTGGTTGATTGGGTAGAAATACTGTGATTGGTGATGCTTTTTTCTCTGAGATTGTCCAATTTGGACAAAAGTTCGGACACATCTGTACATTTTTGTCAATCATGTGGTTTTCAATGAAAATATTGTCTGCAGCTATGTTCGATCTGACCTGCAATATTTTGACCTAACCAGCCAAACTGTGGAATCCATCGATTGGGTTGAAATATACCCTTGTGCGTACCTGTCCTAACCCAGCTCTTATCTGTTGTGTAAAATACATCTTATTTACTACTTCATATTTGTTTTTCACAAAAGAATCTACCATTGTTAAAATCTCCATGCATAAACATTAGTTTTTGTTGTTTTTTTTCTAAGAATATTTATGTGTAACCCACTTTTGAGTAAAATCTTGATAACGCTTGATAATGTCAAATGATTTTATTCATATTAACATTATTAGAGTATATTTAAAGTAATTTAATTTATTAGTACCTGGGGCAGGGTTGCCAGTTTTTACTGGCGCCCGTGCAAGAGGGGGCGGAGAATGGGCAGATGGAAGAAGAGAGTGGATGGATGGAGGCGTACAGGCAAGGTTAGGGACGTTCTGGGGCAGGGAGTGGGCATTCCGGGGATAGAGCTGCAGTCTGGACAATTTGGTCAAATAGTGACATCTGGCAACCCTGACTGGGGGAATAAAATAGCACAAGAACTTTGAAACATATATAGTACATTAAAATATACACTTTCTTATTCAAGTTTGTGTAAATATATAGAGAAATATATCTGTACTCTATATTTTACCACTAAGCAAGAGTCTAAGGTGTAGAACTATGGGCACTGTTTTACCACATATCCTGTAGACAGGACTTTCCAAAGACACATAATCCTTTACACAGTCTAACCGCATGTTATTTCTGTTGTGTGAATATCGGTTTTTCTGTCTGAACGCATGCATTTTACTTGCATGAATAATACATATATCTGTATTTTGATACCATGATATTATCTGTGTATAAATTGAATTTCTATTTTAATCTCCATTTGGAGTCTTCTTTTTTTCTATTGCTGTTATATTTTATTACATGTCACTTTTAGCTTATTTTTATAAACAAAAAGCAGAGCCCTAGGCTATTTTTGAAAAGCGGCAAAACAAAATAATTTATTTCATGTGCTATAGTTATAATGATGCATGATTTTTCTTCTTCAAATGATGTATTTTCTTCTCTCTAACGTTCTCACTTCCCCACACACATGTATATATTTTTTTACATTATTATATAAAAAAATCTCTAAATATTAACTCATAATTTGCCAGACCGCTGCTGATTGTACATGTATACATATTCTGAAAACCTTACTTTGGGAATATTGCCTTTACCTTGTAATAAACCAATCTGTCATCTCTTTCTGTCATTGACTTGATAGAATCCAAATCTCTCTAAAAAGAAAATCCTATTTCTCCTATTCCCAGCATGCCCTAGCTTTCCTTAGCACTACATTTACATTGTACCCTCTATTTGTTTTAAAAATCTATTTTTCTCATTCCCCACTCTATTCAGATATCAGCAGTATTTTCCTTTAATAGTATTTCAGCCCGGTGGAGCAAATTGTCAGCGAAGTTGCTTGCTGTTTGAATTTGTAGTCATCAACAGCATCTAACTTTTCTTTGCCTTTTAGTAGATTTTTTTCCATTGTGTTTTAATATATATAAAAAGTATTTGCTTTCTCTGTGGGAAAACTTGTGCTCTACTTTATGAACTTTAGAATAGAAGGCATTTCCTTTCAAGCTTTGGTAGTTATCTTCTTTATCTCTGTTCTGTATCACTAATAACAGCTATCCTGTTACACAGGCAAATCTGGTGTATTTTACATTATAAATAATGTCAAAATAATGATAAATGGCAAGTGTCATTTTTGCAAGCAGTTCTGTGGAATGAGTCTTAAATCCACAGAACCGAAAATTCACTTTAAACTGATTTTTTGAATGTTCAATTTAGAAATTCATATATTCCTTTTCGAAATTACCGTAGGTGGTTTAACAACACATATGATATGGTGCATCCCTACCACTAAAGTTATCCCGCCCATGGCCTCCATAAGGTGCATAGAAAAGTTCATAAAAAACAAGAATTACAATAGGAGAGAGGATGGTGATTAGAAACATGATAGGAAATGAAGGCCTGAGGAAAGGTTTAGGGAACTTATTGTGAATAATTAGTAGGTAAAGATTTCCACAAAATGGATCATGGTACAGCCACCATTAGAGATGGCCAAACTTCCGAAAATCCATTCTGCTCAAGGATTCGCGGATTTCCCCCAAAAAATTGGAAATTTCGAAAATAAGGGATTAAATAGCAGTTTTAACTTACTGAAAGGGCTAGGCCACACTGCTGCGTTTTTTTTGCATTTGCGCTTGCGCTTGTGTTTTTAAAAAATCATTGAAAACGCGGAAACGCAAAAACGTTGCGTTGCGATTGCGTTTTGCGTTCTGCATTTTTAATCGCAATCGCATGCATTTTCCTATACTTATTGAAGAAATCGCAAGCACAAAAAATCGCACATGAAATCGCATGCGATTGAGATTGTGTTTGCGTTGCAGTGTGGCCGTGCCCTAAATGGCTCTGGGACCTGGGAATGGTCTGCCGAACACATCCCCGCAGGAAGAACAGCAAAAAAACTGGAAGTAAATGCCCTTGTGGACCTTGGAAGGGCTCTTGTGGCACTGAGCAAGTGTGAGCACTTGTCAGTGCCACAAGTCAGAAGTCATCACTGTGATGACTTCTGAGCTCCACATAATAATAAAATTCAAATATGATTGGTTAAAGTTTGGTCCTTCAGCAAACCTATATAAAGAGGTGCAAACCCCACAGAGCTCAGAAGTCAACACAGAATGGCAGAAGAAAGAAGACACCAGCAACACCGCCGGTGGTGTCACTGGTGGCCGCAGTGACATCGCCGGGGTTGGCAACGAAGATTGTAATGTAAACATATTGGCGAAGGAACGTGACTGGTTCAACCAACTGTCTGCCATGTACAATGCTGTTTTAACACCTTACTCTGGGCGTTCCTATAACACCTCTTAGCCACTATCCAATCACACCCTTAACACCTGGCTGTGATATGCTAATTGGGATTTTCCAGGGTACAATTGCAGTACAAGTCATTCTGAATTGAGAAAGCCAGTCGGATGACTAGCAAAACGTCTTCAAGAACTACATTTCAAGTCCAGTTGATCTAATTGAATACAACAGATCTACCTTCTGGTCTTCTTCAACCCCTACTCATTCCATCCAGACTTTGGACCCATCTATCTATGGGCTATTGTTGAACTTTCACCTTCCAAGAAGAACACAGTTATTTGGATGATGGTAGACTGCTTCAGCAAAATGGCTCATTTCGTTCCCCTTCCCAAGTAACCATCTTCAGTGGAGTTAGCACAACTATTTATTTCTCATATTTTACGCTTTCATGGACTCCCTTCTGAAATAGTGTCTGACAGAGGTACTCAATTTATTTACAAATTTTGGAGAGCTCTATGTAAATCCATGAGTATCAAGTTACAATTTTCTTTGCTTACCACCCACAGTCCAATAGGGTTACTGAATGCACTAACCAGTCTCTTGAACAATACCTTCGTTGTTACATTTCCTATACTCAGGATGATTGGCCTGACCTTCTGCCTTGGGCTGAGTTTGCCCATAACAATGCATCTCATGCCTCTACTGGGAAATCTCCTTTTTTGTGTGTCTTTGGAACTAATCCTAGATGTTTTCCCCAAGATTTCCTTTTCACACAAGTACCCGCTGCCAAAGACTCAGCTGTTCAGATCTAGTCCAAACTATCTGGCATTCTACAGAAATCAGCCTTTGGAAGTCTGCTCTTGTACAAAAAACTGCAGCTGGGAGACGTAGGGAACCTCCATCTTACTATGTTGGAGATAAAGTGTGGCTCTCCTCTGTTCATATTAATCTACGTGTCCCTTCCTCCAAATTGGGACCCAAATTCATTGGTCCTTTACCTATTCTGGAATGAGTGGGTCCAGTTGCTGTTTGCATCCAGCTTACTTCTAACATGTGGATTCCTAATGTGTTTCATATTATTCTCATCAAACCAGTATGCTCTAATCAATATTCCACACCTCTAGTACCTCCTGCCCCAATTTCCTTTGATGGTCAACAAGAATTTGAGGTCGAGAAGCTTTTGGACTCTAGGTTCTTTAGAAGATCTCTTCAGTATCTGGTCCACTGGAAAGGTTTTGGTCCAGAAGAAAGAGCCTGGATCAAACATTCGGACTTGCATGCTCCTTGTCTGGTCAAAGCTTTTCACAGGAGTTTTCCATTGAAAACTGGTCCGTTGGCACCCCATAGAGGGGGGGTACTGTCACAAACTTACCTGCCGCTCATGTCCTGTGCCACTCTGTACATCCGGGTGGGCGGCGGTGTAGACGTCTTGATGACGGCATGCACGGTGCAAGGATTCAAAAGCCGGCGTCTTCCTGGATCTGATGCCCGATTGTAGCGTTAGCTACCCCTGGCTCAGTTCTACTTACCTCACCTGTTTCCAGTGATCTCCGTGCTACAGTTTATACTTACCTTTCCAATATCAAAGACTTACCTTGCCTGTTCCAATATCAAAGACTTACCTTACCAGTTCCAGAGACTTACCTTACCTGTTCCAGCATCAAAGACTTACCTTACCATTTCCATTTCCAACCTACAGACTTCTTAAATCTAACTATTGCAGTTTTGGGATTTGGGGTGTGATATACAATTTTTCATTAGAGGAGTGGGCTTGCCATTTGTTCTGCTTTGTGAAACAGAGCTTAGTTTATCCTAGAAACAGCCTAGAATAAGCCACACCCTAGAATAAGCCACACCCAATCTAATATAATACAATTCAACTAAAAGATTAATTAATGGATTACACAAAATTACAAAATTATGGGGGGGAAAAGGCTTTTTAAGAAATGGCTATTGGTATTGTCTGATGTTTTCTTAGGTTAATGACATTTGAGGTATTTGGTTATCAAGCTAGTAGTAACATCCATCATGAATGAAAGAAAGAAAGCATCAATTACCTTATAACTACGAGAGTGGGATATAAAGGGTCCACAGTGTCATATTATACCAGAGATTTTAAACTTGCAGCCCTCCAGATGTTTGAAAAGTACAACTTTCAGCATTCCCTGGTTGCAGAGCGCTGTGAGTTGTAGTTTTCAAGCATCTGTTAGTACATTATCTGCAAGTTTGACATCACTGTACTATACTATACTAAGCAAGATTTCAGTTTATCAAGTACTGTGGTTAAAACTGCTGTCAGATTTGTGAAATCCTAGTAATTTGGATCATATTTATTCCCTAAAGGGGATAAATAAAATAAATAAAATATGGATTAAGTAAATAAAATTACATTACGTAGCTGTAAGCATTTACGAGAAAGGCATATTAATTCTAAGCTCAGCCAAAATGTCTTTGTTTATAGAAAAGTAGTCACATAGATTAATAGCGTGCACACAGATACATCAGATATGTCAAAACATGATTCCTAATTAGTCCCAGATAAGCCCTAAATCTGTATCGCGGTGGGGGTATAAGTGGATATACACAAAAGATGAACATTTGACCAAAAGAATTATTGAATAGTTGTAGAAATTGGACTGTAATATTTGGACAGAAAATTACTGTTAGTTATAAAAGGTATCATTAAAAAAAAATCATTAAAATGATAAAATCATACAGGCTTTGCTAAATGAACTCAAAAATATGTTAAAAGGAAAGGTTAATTCCTAACCACAGAGGGATGCGAAGTAGCTTATTGGACAGTTCTGCCCTGTCACTGGGTGAAGCGTACTGAGCATGTCTGATTGGTTGAGGACGAGGTGAGAAGTGACTGGATTTTTGTTCTAAATAAAGGGATTTTATACTTACCTTCATACGCTTGAGTGCCTCAAACAATTTCTTGTTATAGTTCGAGAAGTGACTGGAAGACTTGACTTTTGCCTTAAAGTTGTTTTTACATTGTGTTAGTTATAGTCTGGTAACGACCTCCATTACAAGACTTTTGAGTCGCCAAGTACTTCATTAGAATGATTATTAGAGAGTTGATTGTGTAATCTGCATCAATGTCATTATATGAAGCAGAGCAAAAAAGAGCAGTCAAAACCACATTAGAAGTCTAGGCTATTAAAACCTTATTGGCATATTTAATCACAATGCATTCAACAGTTACATTACATTGCACAAATTCATACCCTTTTGTGCTTTATCATGTCTTGCTTCAGTCAATGAACATATAGTAAGCAATCCAGAATGGCTTTCAACATAGTGTAAAGCAGTGTTTCTCAACCTTTTTATCTGTGGGGACCCCTTAAAACTATGTTCCTGTCTTGGGGAGCCCCTACATAAAAATGCACTAATTCACCGCAGGGGGGGGGACCCTAACATAAAAACATAATTCATACAGAATATTGATAAATTTATATAAAAATATATCTGTATCCATCAAAATGGTAAATCCATGCAGTTTCTGTCAATCTCTTGAGGACCCCCATGCAACCTCTCAGTGACCCCTGGTTGAGAAACACTGGTTTAAATGAACACTTAAAGAACAATTTCAGAATGCCACTTTATGATAGTTACCCAAGATGCATGAGTCATTTGATGAGACAAGATTAATTACTGTATATCATTTTCTCTCCCCAGTCTAATCTTAGTACTGGTACCAAAATGTAACAGTATTTATAGGATTGCAAGCAGCATTGACACAGGGTTCTGTCATGTAGGTATCATACAGTGGAAACAGTAGCTTTACTGTCCCTATATTGGGGATGTGGGCAGGGGACAGACTTGCAGAAATACAAAAAAACAATATCACTAACTGCAGTCTCATGCTGAATTTGGACCCCAGTTATAGATATGGAGGCAAACCCTTGTGTCTCAGCACCTATCTTTATTTAAAGGAGAACTAATCTCAAGTTTTTGACAGGGCATGTCTAGGGAATACAATGGTCAGTGACCAAACTGTGTGATGTTGGAATTCTGGGAAATAAACAACAAATCCCATGTTGGTAAGGTGATTGTGTTTCTCCTAGACTTTAGTAGCACTTTAAATTAACTTTGCTTCACATTAGAAGGTCGTATGGGAGTTACATGCTGCTTTTTTCACTCGTCCACATTAAGGGGTTCATGTAAAAAAGGACAATATTGTCCAAACCAGAGCTATTGTGCAGAAGCACAACAATCTTGTGAAAATGTTGCTTTGTGCTAGAAACCCTTTTTTAAACTATACGATTTTGAAAGTTCCTATTTTTAAGGATTTGTTGCTTATATCAATTTTAAAGGGTCAATTTTTGAACCTAGCAGTTTGATTCTTAGCAGTGCAGCATTCAGTCCCATGTGAACCATTAGACATACACATTTTCCACGTGAAAATAAATAACTGGAGCTGTGATCTATATGACACACATCCTGCAAATGGAAGCTGCCAATATTTTATTCAACTGAGACCTTTTCTTGTGACCTTATTAGAAATGGTTCTCTAGTCACTGAAATCAAATGGTATGCTTGCCATAACATAACAGAAATGACCAGAATACATTGTTTAAGAGGCCCAGCCAGGTCAATGTATTGTATATCCAAATGCAACATCCAATGAACCAGGGATTTTAATTTATCTTTTTATAAAATTGTGTTTTGCTCTCTCTATATGAGATAATATAATGAGAATTGAGTTGCACTGAACCTATTGGTCCCGCCCTTCACAACAATCCAAGTTTCTCTTGTGGCCACTGGTGAATTTTAATTGCCCACCCCAGGTTTAAAGCTACCTTGATGAAAACACAGTTAACACAAACATCTGTTTAAAACTATCTTTGTGTCCTTTCCCTAATAATCAAATAAGAAAACCTCTGGGTAATTTCAACGTTTTCATGGTAACCCTTTGCCACACCTTCTAAGAGGCTTTAACAGCATTCCACAAGCTAAATCCAAATCCAGATAACCAACTACAGACCATCAGTGTAGTGCAATCTAACTGTGTCTTTCAACTGTTGAGAATGATTAAAACAAAGCCAACTGGACAGCCAGATTTATAAACAACAGAAGGGCTACAAAACTGTAACGATTTAAAGGAAAACTGGTCCCCAAACAAGTTGTGATTAAATTCAAGCTTTCTATCATACCTTTTAAATAAAACCTAGATCAAACCTCTATGGATACAGATATATTTATTTGTCATTGAACATATTAGGCAATAAAATTAACCATTCACACTTACAGTAGATAATTTTATCAATGCTTGCATTGATATTATGAACAGCTGTCGGATACAAACTTGGTTTTACAGAGTAGATTTCTGTACCATCTCTGCGACAGAAGCAGCTCAAAGGTTTGATGACCAGGGTGAAATCTATCTATAATGATATTCTGGTCCTTGACAAACATCTTGATATAAACAGAATCTATAGAAGGTAAAAATATACCAATAATCTTCTGTGCATGGTTTACATTCTGCTGCAGAGCATGCTTATTATCAGTTAAGCAACTGTTCAACCAAACTAAGCAACTATTACATACATATACTCTTCACTAGGAAAAACTTGCGAAAAGCAATAATGTGGCAATATATCTTCCCAAACACTTTCTGTAACTTGTACATGTGTAACCAGCTTGTAGTCGTGTGACCAGTCTCTGCCTGCATTAATAACTCCTAAATTGGCATTTTACATCTTTTTTTTTTAGTGTGGAATTTTACTGACTTTTTAGATCTAGAAATCTTGGTGGCAGGCACTCATTAATTGTCAGTGCAGGTATATCTGTTGTATTCAATTAGATCAACTGGACTTGAAGTTAAGTTCTTGAAGACGTTTCGCTAGTCATCCGACTGGCTTTCTCAATTCAGAATGACTTGTACAAGAATCTGTGGCAATTATGTACCCTGGAAAATCCCAATTAGCATATCACAGCCAGGTGTTAAGGGTGTGATTGCATAGTGGCTAAGAGGTGTTATAGGAAAGCCCAGAGTAAGGTGTCAAAACAGCATTGTACATGGCAGACAGTTGGTGTCGAACCCCCCCACCTCTATTTAGGCTTGGTTTCTTTATTTTCACATAAATGGCCCTTGACACCTGAACCAGTCACGTTCCTTCGCCAATATGTTTACATTACAATCTTCAAAGGTATGTCCTTTATCCTTAAGATGCAGGTACATGGCTGAGTCCTGACCCGAGGAATTGGCACTTTTGTGCTGGGCCATACGTTGATGCAGTTGCTGTTTGGTCTCCCCCACATACAAATCAGAGCATTCTTCACTGCACTGCACTGCTTATATGATGTCGCTTTTCTTCGTCTCGGTATTGGGTCTTTCGGATGTACCAATTGCTGCCTCAGTGTGTTGTTCGGCTTAAAGCAGACAGGGATACAGTGTTTTTTGAAAATTCTTCTTAATTTCTTCTTGAGAACCTTCACAAGTCAGTGCAGGTAATTCCTGTCTCCCAAAAAGCAGGCTCCTCCCCTAGGGTCAGGGGAGAAGCAGATGGTCAAGCTACCGGAAGCAGGAAGTTTGAACATTATCCACAAAATTTCTCACAGACTGCAGTCAGAGATGTAATCCAGGGTTTATTTACCTTCTTCGAAGATCACAGTTGCCCTGTAAATACATGGCTTTATTAAGTAAATTTTTACAGGCATTACCTTTCTTATATAGTGAAAGAAAAAATAATATAAAGGCTTCTATTGGTATTGTGCTTCAGTAATGTTGGATAAAAATTTTTTTGATGTTGTTAAAGAAACCCTGAACATATGAAATCACATCTTAGTACTTTCTTAGTACTTGTTTATTATAAAATCAGTGCTTTAAAAAAAAAAAAAATTCCGGTAATGCACAGCACTAAATACTTGTTTATCTTTGCCTTGTTGTAAAATCTACTCTACCACACGGCACCGCAAACGCGTTTGCGCATGCAATTTCTTTTTTTGAGATACGAAATCGCATGCAATTGCGCTTTAATATGGTGATCGCATGCGATTGCGTATCGCAAATGGAAACACAGTTGCATGCTTTGCCACGATTGCTGTGTTAGAAAAACCGCATGCGCAAATGTTTTAAAAGCCAACATTTTAATACTACATTGTATTTTGCTTACTGATTAATATAGTAAACGTTACAGCCCTGCCAATTACAATGACTATATCCATTGTCCAATGAAGCTGATTTATAGCCAGTAGCAAAGTAAGTAAAGTACTGTATACACTGTAATCACAAAGAAGTTGATTATGTTCATGAACTGCTGTTACAGTATGGCAGCCAAGAAAAGAACAAATAACCTTGTCTAGTTTATGACTCTCTTGATAATTTTACACAGCTAATTTTATTAGCTTTTATACCTAATTTTTTAAACACAATTACACATAACAAAGACTTGTATAATGGGAGGATAAAACTCAGGCTGGGTACACAAAAGGGACTATTTGTCCCGGCCGATCGCTCGCTACAATCGAGCACTCGGCCGGGACAAATGTCTGTTGGTCGCGGCAATAGTTGCTGCGGCCGACAGTTTGTGCGAACCGCACTGAGATGTCCAATCCATACCAAATATATCATTCCAAGATAAAACACCATCATGTAAGACTATAGGTTCTGCGTGTTTTTGCATGTGTCATTTTTCTTTTCCTAATTGATATAGCTTGAATAAACAAACAAAAAAAAAAATTATATGAATACTTTCAGATGTTCAGAGAGCAAAACCACCTTCCCCTTTTTTTAATCTTACTGATATCAGTGGAATGGCAGCTATGTTTTATACTGTTTGTATCGTAATCAGATAGGAAAATAAATTCTATTGTACAATAAGGATGCGCGAACATGACAAGGGTTGTTACACCAGAAAGTTTTGCAAAATAGACCTAAGTTTCAGCACAAAATTTCAACACCCTTCAACCACAGAACCAGCTCCTGTACAGACCCCCTCGTACTGCTTCCTCTCGCCTTAAACCTTTCTCTCTTGTGGCTCCCATTCTCTGGAGTTCTATCCCCCTCAATCTATATCAAGAAACCTCAATTAGCAGGTTTAAATCTAACCTTACATCCTACCTATCTGGTAACCAGCACAGTATATGATGCACTGCATACGTCTTATAACTTATACACTTTGTATCTGTATATTACCCTCCTAATTCGATTGTAAGCTCTACTGGGCAGGGACCTCCTTTTTTCTTGTGACAGGGCTCTAGTACTAATATTTATTGATAGAATTGATATATTTATGTACTAAACTATTTATGAATTTGTTCCCCTTGTATGACTTTTTTGTATTTTGTTTTTGTACAGCGCTGTGTCCCCAAGTGACGCTTTATAAATAAACTAAACATACATACAGTCATAACTGAAACCATGAAATTTGGATGTCAAACCTTGTTTAGGGTTAAAACTCCTCTACATCCGTATTGAACAGTTCTACTAAGGGGTAAAAAAGAAGACCTCTTTAATAAAGTAGTGGAATGTAAATTACTTATTTCACTTTCTTTAAAACGTGAAATTCATTTATTGGTGGAAACACAACATTTACTGTTTGCCTGCAGTAGCAAATTCACCTGGACCTCCTACCCATAAATACATGTCAGTATTTAAAGGTATTTCTCTATTTTAAATGTGTTTTAAGCCAGACAGACATTTAGATGACAGAGATATATGGGGAATGTATCAAAGGGCTTTGAGGAAATACCACAGGGTACTGTCAAAGTAAAATGAGATGAATACAACCATTGCTTTTCAGTGGTTCTGCTAAAGCAATTCATTTCAATTCTGTTATACATAATTATATTTTACGTTTTTCTTTTTTTTTTGCCACCTTCAAATGAACTTTCATTGCTCTCTGGAGAATTCTACACATATTTAGGAGCCATAAAACAGCCCCGGTTTATTTCCCTAGACTAAACATTTAGCTGGATAACAGGACACTGTCTTACTGTCCGAATTAAGCCACGTCTGTCTATTTTTTTACCCTAACTAAAGATACTTGGGTGGGTCTATTACAAGACTATGTATGAACAAAAGCAAATATAACGAAGACTTTTGTTTCTGCAGGTCTAAAGCATATAATACATATAATAAAACCCAAAGGTGTTGAGCTATAAATTTTAGAGTCCACAAAAAATGAGATGTTGATAGTGGTAAATTAAATGAACGTAATGATCATAAGCTCGGCCCTCTGGAGTCTAGGCCTGGATCTGTTATGGGTTTTACAGTAATGAAAGTAAACTGGGGAAGTCTCATTTCTTTTCCACATGTCTTTGATTATTTGGAGGAGATTCCAAATCCAATGCAACTGATGAATTTTTATTTGAATTCAATTTGAATACACTGGTTGTGTATTAAATATCAAACCGTCACTTTGCTAAAAAACCCCAAAAAACGAACATTAATCTATCTCAGGGTATGTTAATGCTTTATTTTTAATTAAATAAAAGCTAAATTCCAAAGTACAATTTACATATTACAGTTACCGTGGCTATTATTAATTATAGAATATTATGTATGTATGTATAGTTTATTTATAAAGCGCCACTTGGGGATGCAGCGATGTACAGTAACGAAATACAATAAAGTCATTCAAGGGGGATAAATACATAGATAGTTCAGTATATAAATATATAAATTATATAAATAGAAGTGCTAGAGCTTTGCCACAAGAGGAAGGTGTATATTTGTGTTATTTGTTAGTATTGTCATGTATATGAGAATAAATAAGTGTATATAACATATAGTAGTGAATTATATTGGCTGCAACAAAAATAATATAAATTTGTAACAGTACATACTGAGCTGCTACCCCTATTTTAAATAGAATAGCCAAAATGGAAGATCTTAGGCCCACTCTCATGTATGTTGAAACCACTGTATGTATTTTTACTAAGTATACCAGGTTACATTATTACATCCAATTAAGTGTCTCTGCTCAGTATGCTATTTGTTTTTTAATTCCCCCCTCCATGTAATTTATAACTGTTTTAGTGATTCTGAAAAGTGCTCTTTTAGGATTATGAACTGTACTGGGGGATATGTTTGTGGTTAGATACTGGTGCATATGGGGGTTTCTATCCACATCAACAGAGCATTCCACCAATCTCCTATTGAACTAAATTCCAAACGGTATATGTAGAGAAACCAACAGTAGGCACAGACTAAGCTGTGAATATAATACTGTTTTATTTGTACATGTGCAAGCTAGCTACACATACAACATGTTTCGAGCGACAAATGCCCTTTATCAAGTGTGATGCCAGGAGATTTGTTGTATCTCACCGGTATTGGTTGCCCCTAGACTTAGATTGCAAAGTATCTGGACTGAGGCCGAGAATACTCAAGAAGTACAGATGAAACAGATAGCTAGACACAGGACCAATAGGAAAGAGGACAGCTAGTGTCCAACAACACAGTACAGACAAGGAGAAAGCAAGAGCGTAGCCCGGATTGGAGCCAAAGGTCATACACAGGAGACAAACAGCCAAGCACTGTACAGAGGGTAGTGAGAGCTCACTACTATACGTTATATGCATTTTTATGCACATATATTTGACAATACTAAGAAATAACACACGTAAATATACATCCATTCTATAACTAATAATATATTATCCCCATCTCATTGAAAGCTCCTAATACTTTCCTTTAGATTTTTGCGTTTGTTTTTGACAATTCTCCTACTATTCTTACTGTCCTCTCAAGTTTTAAGATTTTGGATCATTCTGGGTAAGGTATCATCCAAGACTTGAATGTCAAATGGCATCATTAGATCCAGGGGAACATAGTAACAGCAACAAAAATGACTGTGATTTCTTTTTAAAATAAATGATATACAGCACCCTGTAAACCAAACAAATTGATAAGCTGTGTACTTAAACATTTTAAAAGCAGTGAGTGCTAAAAATAAAATATATATATTGGGGCTTATTTAATAAGAGGTGTAAATGTGTTTCTGTGTGTGTGTTATTAATCTGAAACAACCAATCAGGTGTTACCATTTTACCCTTCTACTGCATTTGGTAATCATCTAATAACATTTGGTTGGTTGCTGCAGAATTATATAACAGGCAACATTTACAACTTGAATTAAATATAATAATATTTTGATTACATGATGCTCAGGTTCCTCTTAATGTTTCACTGGGCTCAGCTTGTGCATTAAAGTAACTTCCAAATAAAGAAAATGTGATCAATGCACATTTTAGGTCTCCTTATAGAATCATTATATTTGAGCTTGTGCGTCTAGTAAAAAAACGAGGGCTTTAGTTACGTGTTAAAGATTATAAAAATGAAAAGCACTTCAAGGTTACCCAATTTGAAGATCTAATTGCCTTTGGTTTTCAACCCCCTTTTTTCTTTTTTAGTGCATTTGCACGTTTGCACTCTCGATTGTTTGCGCTCTTGATTGCGCATGTGATTTTTCAACTATATGAAAATTGCGGCAATGTACTGAAATCGTGCGATTTCGGGTGAGTTGCGATTGCGCATCTGTTTGTGATATGGAACCGCAGATGACTCCATTTCTCAAAAGGCGAAATAGCAAGCGCAATAGCACCGGAGTTGGTTGTAATTGCGTGTGTGATTCCATCTGTGATGCAGTATAGCCGCTCCCTTAAATTTTCAATTGAGCTGCAATGGTGTTTAAATTATGATGATTTCTGTTTAACTTAATCCTTTTCTGCAAAAACATACAGGTGGGATAGCACAATTGAATAGTACTATCAATTAGCAATGAAGGCATGTTATTACTAGAGAGAGATGTATCCCTTTGCCTAGTTCTAAAAAGCAATTATTTTTTTCTTGCCTGCGAACAACCAAAAGTAATTGCTTAAACCCTGATTGGTCAGGTCAGTCGATTGTACAAATATCTGAAGAGTTGCTTTAGATATTGATTTCTGTTTCTATAAGGCATTGAACATAAATAATCAACAATCAATTTTCATGTGTGTTTCTGTGATTACTTGATTAAACAAGTTGTCTGAGATGTAAAACAATCAAACGTAAGTTACCCATGTAGGGCTAGCTTTAGATTTGCAATTTCTGTGTTTCCCTGGTAGGATACCCAGAAGCTTCTCTTCCCTTTATTGACAAAATGAGAAAAAGAGCTCTAGCCAAAACACACCCTAACCTAAATGACATCCAAACAAGAAGCAACCATAAATCCTTTTTTAATAAAAATATATTTGCATTAATTAAACACATTTCTCATTATTTTCTAGAGGTCCAGCAAAGGCCAGAACAATGGCTTATTTTGGAGAAGGAAAAGGGCCCATTCATGTTGACAATGTTAGGTGTTCGGGGAATGAAAGGTCGCTAGGAGACTGTATCAAACAAGATATTGGTAAACACAACTGCCGCCATAGTGAGGATGCAGGCGTCATATGTGACTACTATATTAAAAAGTCTTCAACACCTGGAACTAAAGGTATAAAGCTATAATTATACAAAGAGATTATTTTATATATATTTACCGTTGCTCACTCTTTAGTGTTTGCCACCTGGAAACAAGTGGGGTCATCTAAGCTTGAACTAAATCTGTATAATGAGATGTATTGAGCATACAACCTGCAGGATAACTTTGATAATTAAATAGAACTTTAACCATGGATGGTTAAAGGGGAAGTTCAATGAAAATACATATTTTCCTGTTATCAGAGATAACTTACTTTTTTGTGTAGCTGCACCTCTGGAACTTTTGGTTTCTTGTTTAAGGACAACCATTTTAAACCAGCCCCTCCCATCAAAAGTACACTCTTGTAATCAAACCTCAAGTTGTGATCAGTTATTCCCTTCTTTAATATGGGACCTAGCTAACAGACAGATGTGTCTACGGTCCGAACACCGAGAGTGATTCCAATGGTGCGGACCTATCTTCTTTATTAGTTACGAATCTCCTATCATGCAAAGAAATATATATCTGTTTATTGTTATTGAAATCTATGTTGTATTGTTGTGTAGATATTTATCATTAGCTCAAAATGTTGAACAAGAGAAGCAAGCTGTTTAGTATAATGGTATTGTCCACAGCACAGCTTGTGTTTGTGGGGTCAAGGATTAGCTAAATGAAACACGCTGGGAGCCCTGTTAGGCTGTAGATTCTGTTTACCATCTCCAAATAGGGTGTTACATTCTGTCAAGTAATGAAAGTGTACAAAATCCTAGGTAGTTCCAACTGGGCCAGCATGTTTTCTGCTTTATTTGGTAATTACATACACAAATGTCTTTCACAGTACAGATGGAAAGTCCAATAAAAATGAATAATAAAAGACGGAGGAGAGCAGGGTTTCTTTACACTTGGTTTTATGACAAGACTAAAATAGAGCTGCAAAATAAAAACATGTTAATGAATGGATCTTTTACACTCCATGTGGCACCGTGCCAGCGGGGGCTTCATTCTGCCTTATAATAAAAAGCAGCCTTGGAGCGAGCTGCTAAATCAGAAAGCAAACTGTACATTTTTTTTTATTGCTGTCTGTTGCAGAAGAAAAACACCAGCATAACATACGGCAGATGAGAATCTTAAACTTGTTATATGAAGTCGATTGAGGTTTGTGTTAGTTGGATCATTAGTAAAATATTTTAAGGTCAATTTTCTTAATTAGCACAACTGCTGGGCCAGTCTAGGTTAAATTGTTCATCTGGCTGCTAACAGTCACACCTGTTCTATTGCTTTAATATTGAATATGCAAAAATGAGAGAAAGGGAGGTTGCTATAACCCTCCCATTTAAAGGGCATGTCCAACCTTCAAAAGAAAAACTGGTAACTTGTCAGTTATCTGCCTGCAACCCAAACTGTTATTTTTACCAGTTTATTACATGTATTTGTAACCAGATATTTCATGATAAATTATCTTTCCTTTCCGTCTGCTCAGTGAGCTTTTTATAAGCTTGAGCATGTGTTGTTAAGGCAGCAGGGGAAGAAGCAGCAGCCAATAATTGGTTGTCAACAGTCACAGCTTTGGTTGACATCACAAGGAGAAATGCCAACTTCCTCAGCCAATATGGAGGCAATAATTATCCTTAAATGTCTGGTTAGTAATGCATCTAGTAACGTGCTGAATGTATCAGTCGGAGTTGGTGGCAGGTAACTGACAAGTTTTTTTTTTAAGGGTGGAGATGCCCTTTAACTCCCAATGACAATGGATCATAATCAACATACATGGAAGCAAACATTGCAAAAGCAAGGGGTCGAATTTTCCATCAAGATTTAATTCATTATGCTCGTGATTTATAGCCCAGAAAATGTTAATTAAAACTGTTAAACTTGCCTTCTAAATGATTTCTTCACAAACTGCAATTTTAAAATAACATGAAAATGCCCAAGTAACTGTTTGTAGAGCTCTTCTCTCTCTCCCTGGATAAAGAACACTGAGCATGTCTATGGCATAAAAACAGGAGAAGGAGCAGACAACAGGGGGTTTGTATAGTGGGAAACATTTATAATGCTGTAATTCTTTTAAGAATGCCATGAAAAAAGGAGGGTGCGCTGTTTTAAATGACAATCCAGATTTTAGAAAGAGATGCACCTTTTTTTTTTTCTAAAGGGATAAAATAATATAGCTTCAAATTCTACCAAAACCTTTCCAGTGTGGTTTTGTGATTGATCAATTTCAATCAACAAATTATCATTTTATCTTCAGACATCTTCAGGCTACTTCAGGCAAATGACTGATTATCGTTCTGGTCACGTTTTACTAGCACTTCCAGATGTTTATCCGATTTGAAACATTGCATGCAGCGTTTTTCTAGAGGCAATGCTAAGAAACTGCCAGTAACAACGCGGCCTGAACGACAAACAGTCGTTTGCCTGAAGGTAGCCTTAAAAACTGTGGAACAATGAATAAGTAGACCTGTGTATGGCTAGATTTAGCCACTTATTTTAGATTAGAATCCTCATGTATGCATTCAATGATATTTCTTTTTTTTTTTTATAACAATAGTAATGATATTTTTACTTAAAGGATATGTACTCTGTAAAAACATTTTCAGATTACTGTATAGCTGTGGCTTTAAAAATATAGTTGTGTAATTTCTTTTGTTCTACTCCCCTTCCATAGCCTATCTTTACTCCTTGAATGTTGCTGGGTTCCTCCTCCTCTGAAATGTTATTTTTAGCTCCATCCCCACGAGATTCTGCAAATCTCCACCATCTTGCTGTGTCAGGCATTTGTATAGCGCTTGTGTGACGTTATGTCGCTTGCGCAAGATGGTGGAGATTTGCTCAGTCTTATGGGGGCAGAGTTAAAAATGCCATTTCAGAGACAGGAGGAAGCCAGAAACACTCAAGGAATAAAGGTAGTTATGGGAGGGGAATAGAACAAAAAAAGAAGATACACCTTTATGTTTAAAGCCACAACAATCCAAGCTAAAGTTGTATCCTTTAAAAAGAAATATCATTGAATGCATCAGGTACTTGGATTATCTACTTTATAAAGCAATATGTATGTATGTATGTGCTCACCACAGTCACACCCCTGAATGACTCAACATAATGGCAACGCCCTTTGAAAGGGACGACGACCATGAAGTCCAGTTAGACAAATAAAAAGCCTGCACGTCACTTGCAGAGTGTGATTCCCCAATGCAGAAACTCATACTTTATGACACAACAACAGTATAATGTACAGCTACACAACTCAGAGAGCTGCACACACAGACACACAGAACAACAGCTTCTATAACAGAGGGAACCACACATTTCCCTTAGGGCTAGGTGACAATAGCGCAATTTTTTTGCGTTTGCTCATGCGATTTTTGCTAACATTGTGATTGCTGCAATGCATGTGATTGCGTTTCCATTTGCAATAGGCAATTGCATGCGATTTTTCAAAATGAGAAATTGCATGCGCAAACGCACACGCAATATCGGCGCAGTGTGGCCGTGCCCTTAAGGTCTGTAAGACATTACAATTTGCTCCTGGAAGGTTTTAAATATTAACACTGGAAAGACAGTATTGCTATCGGTGATATGAACCACATTTGCGGTTATTGTCATTCTAAAACATTTTAAAGCAGATCCTCCTGGAATGTGACCAGGCCCCCAGATATTGCTGTCACGGCCACGCCCCCAAACATCACGATCATGCGCATACCCCAACCATCAAGGTCATGCCCCCAAAGATAACTGCCATGCATTCCAACCATGACCCCAAATGTTGTAACCAAGCTACCAGATATTGTGGTCACCCCCAAAACATTATGGCCCGCCCCCATACATCATGGCCACACCCCCAAACATCCCAGGTCTGTTCCCGAATCACACCCACATACACAAACATCCTGTCCATGCCCCCAAACATCACAGGCACACCCCCAATCACCACACCCACGCCCCTAAATGGCATGCCCACGCCTTGAAACAGCGTGGCCATGCCCCCAAATATCGTGACCACCAAATGTCACGTCCAAGCCTCCTGGACACCACAACATCACAGACACGACCCAGCCCATCCACACCCTAGAATGCTGTGCCCCCACCCACCGCAACATCGCAGACATGCCCCATCCATCTATTCCAACCGGGATGGTTGGGGGGTATGGTACACAGGAATTGACTGCATTACCTGGACTTAAGAAACAGACACACACTGCCCACATGTCACACACTTCACAGACAGTTACAACTAAAAGAACAAAGACATCATGGCACTTTCAATTTGGACCAGAAACTAACTTTATTGATTGGGATCTAATAGTCAATATAAAGTGGTCCTTGTGCAAGGATAAAGTGTTAAAGTGCAAACAAGGTGACATACTGCTAACAAATGTGCAAAAAATTGAGCATGCTTAATAAAAACACACAAAGCTCAGACAGCGCAACAGAATGAAGCCCAACTTTAACAACACAGACAAAGAGCCGCACGTCACATGCTTCAGGGACACGGACGCCTGTCAATCACTCAAGTGCTGTGGTATTCAGTTGCAATCAACATGTTTTCCCAACAGCAAATTCCATGTAGCATGTTCATATATAGGTTCACCACAACATTTGTATATTTACGCTCCAAGTGGAAAAACTGATAACGTTGTATATAAGATTTTGCAATAAACATGTGTTATACCTCCCTCAAGCAATGTCACCTCCTCAACTCATAACTATTAAATACATGACGTACATTACCAACTGTGCACTTCTTTTCCCTGTCTCTCCCATTTAAGTCAAACACACCTGCACGTAAAAAATACTTTACCCACAAGTGTACAGGGGAATCGCCGGGTACAACTGCTAGTAATAAAATAATGCAAGTGGCTAAACCTTGCCATACACAGGGCTACTTATGTTTCATTGTTCCACATTTCAATCAGTTTTTAAGGCTACCTTCGGACAAACCACTGTAATTTTTAGTAAGCTAAAGTTGTTTATACAGTCAGGGAGATTTAATAAAAGTTCTTATCGTTTAAAATGGTGCTAATTTTGCCTCAAACAATCAGATCTTATTTAACATTTGAAAGCTAACATCTGATTAGTTAGGGCAAAATTAGCACCATTTTAAACGATAAGAACTTTTATTGAATAACCCCAAGTGTACATATCCTTTAAAATACACCTGAAAGGCAATGTCCAAAGTCTCCTCAGCTTAGGGAAAGTCGTCTGTTTGGAAACAGGTTGGCTTGGTAAGTTTAAAGTAAATTTTTGTTTTTTTCTACAGAATCACCATTTCTTTGTGGTTCAAGATTAGTAAACCGTCGTCCAAAACGTATAATTGGTGGGAAAAACTCTGTAAGGTAAGTAGTATATTGCATAACTCAGGTAACATGTCCAAGAGATAGGAATCATTGTAATGATCTGTTAATATTAGGTTATGTATACCCAATAGCTCTACACATACCATACTAAACTGTATGTAATATGCCCATAAGCTACTATAATCAGTTTTAAAGTCTGTACTTGGGATATTTCATATATAGAGATGATTTTGCTGTTTTAGCAGTGAAAACTGCATTCAATACATAATGAGTTGTTTGAACATTTCTCACTGGAGATCTGAACTGCAAAAACCAATCAAAGCTATTTTATTTGATTTCAGACCCCCAACTATGTAAATCACAGTTTCCATTTACCAGCAGTCATTTGTTTGTGTTGTGTAGAGATGAGCATTGGTGTGGAGAGAGAGGATGACAATGTTGTAAAAAGATTTATAAAGTACTGCTTGTGTTTGAATTCCAATTGCCAGCCATCCAATAAATTTAGCCAGACAGTCTAACATTACCTTTATTGCTGCTGTACTGGTTTTGGGTATCTGTAAATGTTCCCATGAACAAAAACATAGGCAGGGGTTAAAGTCATCCATTTGGTGGCCACTTCTATGCAGGGCCACCTTTCTAATGAGGCAATGTGAGGCAAAAACCCCAGGCAGCACATTAAGAGAGGCGGCAGCCAGGCCATTTAAAAAAAAAAAAAAAAGCCACCCCCCCCCTCCCCTCGCCAGGCATTGTTTAGCTCTGTTCAAATAATTTTGGCTTTGAGTTTTCCCCTTTTTGTCCTTATTTATTAGCTCAATTTGTGTCACTCAAACTCACTCCACTCGAGAGACTCAGAGAAGCAATCGAGCGCGGTGCCTGTATTCCTCTGCAGCTCTGCTGGCTGCCATCACTACTCACTGCCTGTCACTGTCAGGGGTATGTGAGATAGTGACATGTGACAGGCAGCGAGTAGTGATGTCAGCAGGCAGAGATGCAGAGGAGTAAGAGCGCCACGCCGGATTGCTTCTCTGAGTCTCTTTAGAGGAGTGAGTTTGAGTGACACAAATTGAGCTAATACATAAAGGGCAAAAAGGGAGAGAGTGTGTATGTACAGTATGTGTGAGTGAATGTACAGTATGTGTGAGTGGAAATGTACAGCATGTGTGAGGGAGGGTGTATGTACAGCATGTGTGAGAGAGGGTGTATGTACAGTATGTGAGTGTGTGTATGTACAGTATGTGTAAGAGGGTGTATGTACAGTATGTGTGAGAGGGTGTATGTACAGTATGTGTGAGAGAAGATGTATGTACAGTATGTGTGAGAGAGGGTGTATGTACAGTATGTGTGAAAGAGGGTGTATGTAAGTATGTGAGTGGTGGCCACTACGGTACTATGCCAGCAATCATATGACCGTGAATCCAATATGCCTAGAGATAAGCTACTAGAGATAATACAAAGAAAATCGGTTCATTAAGAAATGTTTTATATGTTGCTAGAAACAGAATGGAAGCAAATAAATAATTAAATGGCAGTAAAACCATCTATTTTGTATTGTCCTTGGTAGGCTGCCTGCAATGCATGTTGCCTGGAAAATAATCTGCAGGGTGACAAACAGCTTTTAAAGTCTTATCCGGGACTTCTATATTGCTTAGGGGACATTTGTATATGTCAACAAGTGCACATGGTCACAAGGCTCTTAGAAGACTACATGGGCTGTAATTTGTACTGGCAAGAGTCTGACAAAGTAAAAATACATTATGTTAATTCTATAAGTTTATATGTGCAGAATAGATTGATAAATTCATCATGAATATGATTCCCTGAAAGCAGATCCATTCAGTACAAGTATACAAGAAAAAAAATATCTTAAAGAGCATCTATACTGAAAAAAAGTTTTTTTTAAATGCCCTTGGAAACTATAGTTCTTCCCAATTATCACTGTACCATTTATTTGTAGATCTGTTCCTTATTTTTTTTTAGATATTGTTTGAAAAATCTTACATTGTATCTGTCAATCAAGTGCCTAATTATCATGATCTATTTTGCTGTAGCTGAAATTGTGACAGTATGTGTGAATAGCATGGTTTGAAATTCTCCCTCCTAGTGCCAACTCAGTGATTACTGAGCATGCTTGACTTCTCAGAAAGCCATGTCAAGTGGAAGGAGGAGTCAGTTTAGTGTAGGAGAGGAATACCAAGGCTGAGCAAAACAAGTACTGGATTTAATTCATGAAGCAATACACACACCTCAGAGTAAGGGCTACTTATATGTATTTATTTATAAATTAAGTTGGTTTAGTAATTTTTACGGTAAAGTGGAAAGAACAATTCAATATACAGTATCAGCACACCAACGTGGTGCTAAATAAGTTACGTGTAATACGTTTTGTGCAACCTACTGAAGTTCCAAAAATGCAATTCGAACCCAATTGAATCACTATTTTTTCAAAGTTTCAATCTCCTTATCAGCAATTTTCCTGAATTTCTGTTCCATCAGAGGAAGCTGGCCATGGCAGGTAGCTTTACGGTTGAAATCTTCTTACAGTGATGGAAGATTGTTATGTGGTGCAACACTTATCAGTAGTTGCTGGGTGCTTACAGCTGCTCATTGCTTTAAAAGGTAAGAATTTTCAACTATGTTATCACTTAAAACACTTATGACTTATTTATTAATAAATGATTAATTGTAATAAGATTTATTTTAAAGGGTATGTCCACCCTTGAAATTATTTTTTTATATGTCATTCCCCCTGTCCCCCCAGCCCCAACCGCTCTATTTATTTTATTAGAAAATGCCCCAAACTTTACTTACCTCCCCTCTTTCCTCCGCCGCGCTGCCAGGCCCTCTGCTTGCGAGAAAATGCAAGCAGAGGGGCGGGACCGGCAGTCACGTCTGTGATTGGCTGAGCGGCAGCCAATCATGGACGCGGCTGCCGGGAGTTCATTGCGGCGGAGGAAAGAGGGGAGGTAAGTAAAGTTTGGGACACTTGCTAATAAAATAATAGAGTGATTGGGGCTGGGGGGACAGGGGAATGACATTGTAAAGGGTTTACATTAGGGGGAGGGAATCCTAATCGGGAGGAGAGAGAGGTAGGGGGAAGGAGGGGGAGAAGGGCTGCATTACACATGCCAAACTTCTCCCGGAGGCCAGGTAGGAGGCAGTTTTTGGGACTTTGGGGGGGGACTACAGGAGAACCTTATGGAGCTGGGATGTGAGGTAAGGATTAAACTACATGATGGGGCCAGTAGTGGGGGGGATTATAGTTTTGGGGTGGACATGCCCTTTAAGTTTTTTTTAGTATTTTTCAATTATAAATAACCATGCTCATTTGGTCTTGTGGCTTATGGGCCAGCTGATGAAATCCAGTTAACCATAGCTATTAGAATGCTTATGGTTGATTGTACTAATATGTGCAAAACATTTTATGAAACGACTTCCATTTTACCTGGCAGTCCTTTGCTTTATTAAATGCTATTGTACATGAAATTGGCCAGATAAAATCAAACATTTCCTACAGCTGTATATTATTAAGTTTCAAAGCTTTATAATGATTCAATTCTACATTGATGGAAAAATAACACCAATATCATGTAAAAAATCGCTACATGTGAAAAAAACATTTGGTGGTTAGTATTGATCTGCCAGACTGTAAAAAATATAAACCATTCCATTGTCTCTCTTTGCCAACTCATTACCAAACCACATTAACCTAAAAGAGAAGTTAAGACATATAGCCCATATAAACTGATTTAAAAATGTATATTGCTTGCCTTTCTTAGTAAATCTTAAACAAAAAATACCCTTGGTGAAGCCGGTAAACCTGCCGTTACTTCCTCACCACCACCACCCCTTCACTTTGCACATTAAATGTGCCATTGGGAGAAGGGCCAGAAAGTATCTGCAGTGCTTGCTGAAGTGAATTTTGTTTGTATATAAATATTTATTTTTTCATTGTTTCAATTTTTATTTTGAAAATTAATCAGGTAGATTCGATAAAAGTTTTTATATTTAAAAATGGCGCTAATTTTGCCCCAACCAATCAGATCTCATTTAACATTTGAAAGCTAACATCTGATTGGTTGGGGCAAAATTAGCACCATTTTTAGCGATAAGAACTTTTATTGAATAACCCTGAATGTTACTAAGCATTAACACCTGATAAGCTCTGGTGTGCAAAGGTAGGGTGGGAACTACCCATACTGCAAACATACATACAAAAATTCCAAACGTACAATATTTGGGTATCATGATATTGAAGAAAAACAAAATGTATTTCTTTATTGGACATGCTGCAAAAAATATTCTCAGGGGAAAATTGGTTGTACAATATTGGAAATGTATAATTTGTTTTGTTCAATGTATGGCCTCCTTAGGTCATGTGTTTGTGTTTCTTTAATGTATCTATATTTTCTCACTTCATTTATAGTTAGTCCTCATTGGCACCCCCAAAAAGTATAACTTACAGTTTTCATGTAACTTGCAAATAGAAAAATAAGTTGGTAAAAACAAATGCTAAGCTAAAGATGTTCTTTTGTCAAAACTGAATAGGATGCGGCTCCAGCTGCACATTATAGTCTGTGTACGATAACTACATAAGGAACTGTGTGACCTCCTGCCAAACCTCACTGCCAGGTGAATATTGCTGAAAATCATCAGGGATTTTAGTCATAAATAGAGAAAAACTGTTTTGTAAAGTTTTCAGTTCTCCAATAAAGTTGCGAGTTCTTTAAATATATATATTTAAACTTGTGGCTTCTATGAATATTAATGTAACAGATTGGCATCGCAAAAAATTATTATTATTGCATAACAAAGAGAAGTATATTTTGTATAATATTTTTAACGGAAATGTCAAAACCACTTGCGTATGAGTTCAAAACAAAAAAAGCCTTTATAATTGAAAGGGGTATGATACCATAAAACGTAAAGTTAGGGGGTGCTTTTTGTTTTTTCAAATAAAAAATACTATACATCCCTTTTGAAGTCCAAGTGCCCCACAAAGCTGCGGAAATTATATAGCCTGGCTCCAGGATGTACCACACCTTCACTGTGATTGGGCTATGGAAGGATAACTTTTATATGAGGTTCAAAACCAAATACCCTATATTGCTCTGGCAATTTAAACCAATTAGCTACACCCTCATCCAATCAGAATGGAAAGAAACAAAAAAATGCCTCTTTTGTTTCTTCCCAGCCCCTACCCTAGTATTTATATTAGAAACCTTGTACCTAAAGTTTACTTATTCCATTACACCTTATTCCAGTAGTAAGCAGTAAAAAAACCCAAAAGTGATTTTATTTACTTACTCAGACACACTCCCAGAAATAGTGCTAAGTTAGTACATTCACTCAGACTGCAAACCACAGTTAATTAATGCTTTTGTTTCTTAACGCATCCCTTTAAAACCAAAAATCCCTTTACAAATGGATCGCACAGGCTGGATCACTCTGGAAGGATAACTTTTATATGAGGTTCAAAATCAAATACCCTATATTGCTCTGACAATTTAAACCAATTAGCTACACCCTCATCCAATCATAATGGGAAGAAACAAACAAAAAAAATGCCTATCTTTTGTTTATTCCCAACCCCCACCATACAGGTAACAACGCAGTTGATAACATGTATTTAATTTAGAAACCTTGTGCCTAAAGTTTACTTAAACAATCCCCACTACCTTATTCCAGTAGTATGCAGTAAAAAAAACAAAACAAAAGGGATTTTATTTACTTACTCAGACACACTCCCAGAAATAGTGCTTTTGTTTCTTAACGCATCCCTTTAAAATAGACAAATCCTAAGGAAATGAGTATCCTGGGAAGATGGGCCATTGCAGAACCTGAAATGGCAGCTCACTTATGACCACAGCGGGGCATAGAAAAACTACTTTTTCATACATAAAGAGCACATGAGGAATACCTAGTGAAAAAATATTTTCCACCAAAATAAATGTTTGCAAGTGAACAAGGAAATGGAATATAGGTTTAGTATTGGGTGACTAGAAACTTTTTGTTGTTTCCATGATGGTTTATAAATGCATAATGTGGTGTGTACTCATGTTGTATTCATGCAAAGCTTAAAGGGTATGTACACTGGAATTAAATTGCCCATTACTAAAAATAATAATTCATCAAGCAATATATAGTATAGAATATAGTATAGTATTTGAGGTTGAATAAAGACATACGTCCATCCAGTCGAACCCATCTAGCAATATCCTCATTTCCTGCCTAACTGTTGATCTGTTGAGCCAGAGGAAGGCAACCCCCCCCCCCAACAAATTTATGAAGGGCTTGGGGGGGAAGGGAGAGAGCCTGTTATATGGATCCAGTGTGTAAGGATGAAAAATGCAAAAGTTTGCTAATCGTAATTGAAGTAAAAGAAATTGAAAAGGTTAGACGTTAGGACCTTCCAGACTGGGGTTACCTGACGTGGTTGGAAGGCTTTCATTCATGTGATCACAGTAATGTATACTAAAACCCCTTTGTTTATAAAGTATGCCAGTGTGCAGATATATGATATTGTATGGGGCCTAGGAATGTGCATTGATTATCTTTTCTATGTTTGTATAAATGTATGACCAGATCAGCAGCACTTCCACTAAATGTAGTTGTAATTAATTGGAGTGCTACCACAATTTGTATTAAATTTATGAAGGGGGGAAAAATTCCTTCCAGACTCCAAGTGGCAATCGGAAATTTCCCTGTATCAACTCTATTTTATGTATCAATACTGGTAACTTGCAACATTCCTTGTTAGCAGAATCATCCAGCTTTTTTTTGAAACTGACCATGAACCTGCTATAACAACGTCCACTGGAAGACAGTTCCATAGCTTTATCGTTCTCACAGTGAAAAACCCTGCCGAACTTGAAGCCTTCAAGTCTTAAGGGATGTCCTTGTGTCTTCCGACATGTTCTATTGGTGAACAATGCTCCAGATACCGTATATACTCGAGTATAAAACCGAGGTTTTCAGGCTTTAAAAAAAGCTGAAAATCTTACCTCGGTTTATACTCGAGTCAATGTTCCCCTACCTTGTCCGGCGGCCGCGCGATCCGCATCCTCGCTCCACAGCTTCTGCGCATCCGGATGATGTCACTAACCGGCGCCGCAAAGTGAGAGCGCCGGGTAGTGACATCATCCGGATGCGCAGAGGCTGTGGAGCGAGGATGCGGATCGTGCGGCCGCCGGACAAGGTAGGAGAAACATTTACTTTTTACTTTAGAAACATTTACTTTTTACATTTACTATTTACACAGGGAACACTTAAGGGGCAAATACATACAAATAGGAGTAAAAATGTTTGAAAACTACAACTCCCAGCATGCTTTATGCTGGGAGTTGTAGTTTTCAAACATCTTAAGTGGCAAATACTTGCAAATAGGGGTAAATCCTCCTATATTTGTGCATACAGTATGCACAAATAAAGAAGGTTTTACTCTTATTTGTAAGTATTTGCAACTTAAGATGTTTGAAAACTACAACTCCCAGCAATAAAGCATGCTGGGAGTTGTAGTTTTAAACATCTTTAGTGGCAATACTACCCCCTCGGTTTATACCGGGTCAGTGTGGTTTTCCTACTTTTTTCCCAAAACTAGGTACCTCGGTTTATACTCGGGACGGTTTATACTCGAGTATATACAGTAGTTCTTGTATGGCCCGTTAATGTATTTATACACAGTAATCATATCCCCACGCAAGCGCCTTTTCTCCAGCGTACATAATTGTAACTTTTCCAGTCTCTCTTCATATTCAAGTCCCCAAATCCCCTTATTAATTTAGTTGCCCTTCTCTGAACCCTTTTCATTTCAAAGTGTCCTTTTTGTACACAGGATTCCAAAATTGCACTGCATATTCCAAATTAGGCTACCAATGCTTTGTAAAGAGGGAGAATAACATTTTCTCCTTGAATCCATACCTCTCTTATACAGGACAATACCATGCTGGCTTGGCTGTTGCCGCCTGGCACTGCTTGCTACCTTTAGGTTGGTCCATAAAGCTCCAAGATCCCTTTCCAGCAGAGATTCATAACACAGAGCCATTTATAGTATAAGTAGCACAAGGATTTTTAAGTCCAAAATGCAAACCTTATATTTATCAATATTGAATCTCATCTGCCACTTAGCAGCTCAATGTGACAATCTATCTAGATCCCCCAGCAACGATTGCACATCCTCTGAAGTTTTTAATGGTCGATAAAATTTTGTGTCGTCAGCAAACACAGAAACCTTGCTGACAATACCCACTTCCAAATCATTAATAAATATATTAAATAGAAGCGGCCCCAACACAGAACCCCATGGCACCCCACTTAGCACTTTAGTCCATAATGATGAAGCTCCATTTACAACTACTCTCTGCATCCTATTCATTAACCAATTTTCTATCCATGTACAAATGTGACTCCCCAGACCAACAGACCTCAGTTATACATTAGTGTCTATGGGGGACTGTATCAAAAGCCTTTGCAAAATCAAGTAAACTACAGCTACTGCTATGCCAGAGTCTAATTTCTACTTACTTCCTCATAAAAACCAAGCAAGTCAGTTTGACAAGATCTATTCCTCCTAAATCCATGCTGGTTACTACTTATAATGTCAGTCATTGAAACATACTCTAGAAATGTTCCCTTATTAAACTTTCCAGGATCTTCCCCACCACTGAAGTTAAACTACAGGCCTGTAATTACCCGGCTGTGAACGACTACCCTTTTTGAATATTGGAATAACATCAGCCTTTTTCCAATCCAGAGGACACACACCGGACATGAGGGAATCTGCAAAAATAAGAAACAATGGCATAGATAAAACTGAACTAGTCCCTAATACCCGAGGATGTATTTTATCCAGTCCAGGAGATTCATTAATAATAACCTTATTTAGTTCTTTCTGTACCATATCCTCTGTTAACCAAAGTGCACTTAAATCTTTTATACCATTATTGCTACTATACTCTATGATATCTGTACTCTTCTATATCTGGATCTTCTATAGTGTATACAGAGGCAAAAAAGTTTTCAAGACATTTGCTTTATCGCCATCCTCCATAACTATCTTCCCCATTAATTAATGGTGCCAGATTCTCAGTCCTCATCTTCTTACTATTAATATACTTTAAAAAAATTAGGCTTAGTGATGCTTTGTTCAGCTATCCTAACTTCATTATTAATTTTAGCTAGTTTGATTGCTTTCTTACACTCCTTGTTACAGTTTTAATAATTCCTAAAGGCCCTTTCCATTCCCTCTGCATTAAAGGTTTTAAATGCCTTTTTCTTCCTTTCCATATGCCTCTTTACATCAGAATTCAGCCACATGGGTGCGGATTTATTTTTTTTTACATTTATTTCCCAAGGGTATAAATTTAGATGTGAACTGGCTTAAAATCCCCTTGAACACAGTCCACTTCTGTTCAGTACCTTTACCTGATAATACATTATCCCAGTTGACATTCTGAAGAGCTGGTTTTAAGCTGGGAAAATTTGCCTTCCCGAAATTAAAAGTCTTTGTTAACCCAGCGCACTTTTCCTTTCGATAACAAAGTTCAAACGCCACTATTTCATGGTTACTATTCCCTAAGCCTCCAGTTACCTTTATATCTATAATGCGCTCCACGATGTTAGATATTACCAGATCCAACAGAGCTCCTTTTCTAGTAGGAACCTCAACCACCAAATTATTCTGCAACAAATTCAGGAACTCATCGCCTTTTTCTGTGATGGCAGTTCCACTACACCAATCAATGTCAGGGTAATTAAAGTCCCCCATAATGAGCACACTCCCCAAACTTGCAGCCCTTGCCAACTGCATATGAAGTTGACTCACCTCCTCTCTGCTAGCATTTGGCGGCTTATAGCAGACACCAACAATGACATTACCCCCTTTCCTGTTGCCTAATTCCACCCATATTGCCTCCACTTTAACATCCATATTGCCAGTTATCTCTTCTTTTAACTTTGGCTTCAAATCTTTTTTCTCTGTCCTGCCTAAATCCTTCTAAATTTACAGCCCAGTTGTGAGAACTGTTCAACCATGTTTCTGCTATACCTATTACATCATACTTTTCATTCAATGCCATAATTTCCAATTCACCCATTTTGTCAGCCAGGCTTTTCGCATTTGCAAACATACATTTTAGATTATAGGGCCCTATTTATAAAAAATCGTTATCGTTATCGTTATCGTAAAACACCACCCTCTTAGCCACGCATTAATGCTCCTTAGCTCCCGCTGTCTCCCTGGCTTAGCACGTGGCTGCGGTAGTATTTCTGAAAACACTATCCTAGAGGTCCTTGCTTTTAACTTGGCCACTAGCTCTCGGAAATCATGTTTAAGGACCTCACCTCCTCCTCTAACTTAATCATTGACAATGGAAACAATGTAAATATATTATATATATATATATATTATATTATATAATATAAATATATATATATATAAAGGGATAGTATACATCCACGCAGAGTGCAACAAGAGACCAAAATTAATTATACATACAAAAATTAGAAGCCCAGTGCACATCCAATTCATTTGCTTACATTTAACTTTAACATTGTAATGTGACTTAAAAAGCCTGCCCTTCTTAAATTAAAGATATTAGTTCAATAACTTTGCCAAATTATTTTAAGCCCAGCAACCACTTCACGGTTTGCTTTATTCTGCTGTGACCTAATTTTTTAACCTTTTTCACCTTCTTATGAGACGTAAGTCTCAAACTTTATCTTTATATCAGTACCTGCCTTTTATGAGATGGAAGTCCCTGCTGCTCTTTCGCTTGCTTTCTTGGAACTAACTCTTCAGCTTTCAGTACTTGAACACAGAGTATACATTTCCCCAATGCAACAAGCAATATATATACAGAAATGGGATAGTATACACCCACACAGAGTGCAACTAGAGACCAAATTAATTCAATACATACAAAAATTAGAAGCCTGGTTCACTAGCAATCAGCTGTGAATCAGCAATCAGCTATCTACAAGTACTGGACCCACAACGCACAATGTGTATGTACGGCCGATAATCGTGCCGTTAATGGGCACTTTATGGGCCGAAACAGCTGTTGGGTTGGGGAACGCTGCCCGACCAGCTGGATCTTCGAACGAGCACCCATTTCAGCCGATAAAGTGCCCATACCCAGGTTGGCACCCACAATTGCATGTGTGTACAAACCTTTACTGAGTGGACAAGTACTAACACAATTTACTTTACAGTTTATTTTTTGTTTTAATTGGTGAATCTGTATTAATTGCTAAGGTGTGATTGACCACCAGTCTGCAGGGGATGTAAAACAAAACAAAGGAAGAAGGAATGGGTAGGAGTTGGAATTATCCATGACCTAGCATTTGATCTACCTAGGCAAAGATTTGTTTTAAATGCATTTTGCTAAAAATGTGTGAAGTTGGTGGACTGAAACCCATAATTTGCTTCCAAAAGACATTTTGGAAGCTATGGCAGATTGTATGGATTAGCTGAATTCCATATAGAGAAGGAAAGTTTTTGCAATCACCTAAACGTAAGGTAAACAATAGCATTTTTAGATTACATTAAAAATTAGACTTAAATTCTTTATATTGAATAATTATGATTATAGAAGAACTAAAGGATAACATTTGTTTCTCAAGACTTATACCTAGTAACTCTTTCAAAAGGTGGGCATACACGGCCCAATATTACTCTGATTGGAATTTTGATAGTCTGAAACAATCGAAAATCCAATTGGAAGAACCCATCAAATATCCCTACCCTACACCGGCGATCTTCCGTAGATTTCAGCTTCAAAACTATGGAAGGTCTGGTTCTGGTAGATGGGGTTGATGGAAAGTTTTCCATCTTGCCCATTCAGGTTTTTTTTGATAGGTCTATCGAAAACCCGAATGGTCTATCGAAAACCCGAAAAACTGTCATCGATATTCTGATCGATTCGATCGGAATATCAATGCCATGTATGCCCACTTTAAGTGCTTCCTATGTAAATATCCAGCAAGGAAAAACTGTAAAACGAGGCAACAAGGATAGTAACAGTAATCAATAAAGAAATAAAATTACATAACACTGCCCCCTAGAGGCCATTTACTCTCTTAGCATGTGGAGGCAGGCTCACAAATCCTTGATTACTTCAGTAAACTAGCTATGCCTGGCTGCTGAACAGCTGTGATTTTATTAACTAAATATATAAAATACCAAACTTGAGTATTTGTTGATAGAATTTATTTTAAATTGGCAACAGATAATGTGAATAACTATATTAGTATGTTTTTGTTTAATCAACATGCGTGCCACAAATATTCATTGGGGTTTGATAGACTGCTTTAATTAACTGATTGAAGTGCTTAAGTTATTATTGTATTCTGAGACATTTGTAGAATGTCATCCAAATGATATTTTCTCCAATTATTAAAACGTGTCATATATGTACTGTAACCATATATTAAGCCTGATCTTATAGTGCAATAGAATGTCAGTTAAAGAGAAAATAAAAGTTATATTGCAATGTCAGTGAGCAAAACACAAAGAAAATTGAATGGAAAATTGTTTTCATGAATACACTGGAGATAAAATGTTATCTGTCTCATCTTTCATTTTCGATAAAAGAAGAAAAATCTTGAAAACACAATAACACTTCTCAAAACTCCTCAATCCAAGTAGAAAGTACATGTGCCAAAAGTTTGAATGTTTGAATTAGAAACAGTAAATACAGTATATGGCTTACAACTGATTATTGTTGTAAAACACAGAGGAGATAGGTAAAATAAGATACTTAATAGTAACAAATGTGCATGCACTATTTAGTGATGGAAACGTAACAGTAATGATAGAAAAACATTATTTCAGCATGTCTTATAGCAAAAAAATTCCACTGCTCCTAAAAGGGTGAGTGGTCCTCGTCTAACAACATCTTAAATTAATACATGTTAAATTATTACATATTAACTGTCAGGTAGGGTTAACACACAACTGATAATACACGTTTTAGAAGGCATGCACCTTAGGAATAGGACTAAGCCGCCTGTGAGTTACCAGTACGAATATTGAAGCACATTGAATTGATGTTAGTGTTCCTCTTTCTAGTCTTAAATTATAAATTTAAATTATAAATACTTCTTGAATAGACATCTTTATATAGATGTTTTTTCTGTAATTTGTTCTAATTTCAAGGAAGCATTCTTATTTTCTAATCCTATGAACAGGAAGACTTCTATAAATAATCCCTAGTTTAGCTAACTGCTAATAGAGAAGGGATATGGTCTGATTCGGACCTAGACCCGAAACGGAACTCCCGGTTTTGAAAGTTCTGTCGGAACCAATTGTAACTTTCGGATTTTGGAACTTCGGTATTTTTGATAACTGGAAAGTATGGAGCTACAGTCAAGAGTTATTGACAGGGGTGTCTCTAGGGTTTTTGGTACCTCAGCCAAACTTGCCAAACATACACCCTCTCTCACACATACTGTACATACACTCTCACACGTACTGTACATACACCCTCTCTCACACATACTGTACATTTACACTTACACATACTGTACATTTACACTTACACATACTGTACATTCACTCTCACACATACTATACATACAGCAAAAAGGGGGGAAATACTTTGTGTGAGAAAACAAAGTATTTCCCCCCAGTTTGCTCTTTATTTCTTAGTTCAATTTGTGTCACTCAAACTCACTCCGCTCGAGGAAGACTAAGGGAAGCAATCCGGCATGGCGACAGTATTCCTTTGCAGCTCTGACGGCTGATGTCACTACTCGCTACCTGTCACTGTCTCACAAAAAAAAATCTAGGCCACACCCACACTGACACACCAAAATAATTTTTAAAAGGCAAATATGCACCACCACAAAAAACTTTTGCCAACAAAATGTCACTAGTATAATGATAAAAAAAATCTAAGACCATTGTATTGGTTGGAAAACTCTCACATACACTGAGCATACACTTATTCTCTACACACACTCTCTCACACATACTTTAAAAACTCACTCACACATACTGTACATACACACTCTGCCACACATACTGTACATACACTCTCTCACACATACTGTACATATACACTCACACATAGTGTACATACACACTCACACATACTGTACATACACTCTCACACATACTGTACATACACTCTCACACATACTTAACATTTTTTACTTTTTTTTTTAATGGCATGGCCGCAGCCTCTCTTAATGTGCTGCCTGAAGTTTTTGCCTCACATTGCCTCATTAGAGAGGTGGGCCTGGTTATTATGGAAAGTACCCTCGTTTGTAACCTCATAGGTATAACTGGAAGCTCCAAAATAGCTTGTGTGTATTGAAATGTGATTTTCTTTTTATGTTTGTGTGATTTGTACGTGTTTGCCTGACCATTTGCCATGTTATTTTTTTTCTATTGACTTCTATGGGTCCATTTTCAGATTTTAGAATTTTTTCAAAAATTCGAAAAATTAACTAAACTCACTGGTTTCCAACATCTCTAACTGCTAACAGGTGGTGACTGTTTTTGCCTGTGGTTTTGAAATATGTAAAAATTTGTCTGGTCAGCAGTGTGCCAAAAATAGCTTATGAAAACCCAGCTTTTTTATTGCATAAATTAGGTCCTTTATCTAACTCAGTCAGAGCAAATTAATTATTAAAATTAATTATTAAGCCATGTTTCTTTGCACATATGTGGTTTGTGTAAGGCGATAGTAAAATGGTGGTACTTAATTTGCTCAACCTAAACATTCTATGCACTAAGAGTCTTATTTATCAAGAGTGGGCCCTTGCATATGTTGGAAGCAGGGTGCTGCTGAACTACCACTCAATGTAGAATGCAATAAATGGGCCCCAGTGGTTCTTGAACTTAAACAGTATCTTATTTATTAACAGAACAATATTAATAAAGCATTGCAAGTAGCACAATAGAGACGACATAACATGGCACAGATATCACATAAATGCTCACAAACCAGAGGGATCAGAAACAGCATAAATAACAATCAGCTTGAAAATGCCACCCAGGCTTATCTATAACAGAATCTAATCTAACATTAACCGGGCCTCCCTGTTATTGAGATCCCAGGCTCTCCCCTATCCTCTGGGGAAACCCCAGAAAGTAGAAAGAGGCCGAGCACGTGATTGCTCTCCCTTTTATACTTTTACACAGCAACCACTACTGGCTAAATCCTGCCATAAAAAGAAGACTAAAGGGTAACTAGTTTACCAGTTCCCTACTTTTGTTAAAAAGATTAGACTGTGATTAATGTAATTGTTAATTTTTTACCTGAAACACGTTCTTCACCCAGACCTTTTCAACCAATATCTTTCACTAGATGACATTCAACTGCAGCAACTGCAATCATCTTAGAAATATGGCTTTCAAATCTGAACCATTTAAAAGGCAGTTCTTAGATTGTTATGTAAGCTTACCTGTTATGATGGTAGCTCATATAAGTTTGTATTGTGTGTATGTATTGTAATTTTTAACAGCACTGAATATATTATGAAGGGTTTTTAAAGATACACAACTAGACACAATCTATCAGTATATATGTTATGATTGTGGGTAAAATATGCAATAAAAATACATTACGAAGAGAAAATACAAACTCCTTGCAGATCTAACCTAAGATCAATTTTAACCCAGGACTCAGCACTAAAAAGTATTTGTGCTAACCTCTGAGACAATATTCTTCATGTATTTGTAGTTTAATTTAATATGTTATTTTAATGTGTGCTTTCTTGGCTACAAGTCAGTTAACACATGAATTAGCCTAAAGATTTTCACATTTTAAATAATGTTGGGCCTGATGCAATAACCGGTGCAAACGTTTTCCAGTTCTATTAATCTGCAGCAGCTAATCAGATGTTATATTTTCACTGGGTTACTGCAGTTGGATAACACTTGATTGGTTGTTGCAGATTAATATCATGGGCAAGCTTTGGACTTTTTGTTACATTAAAGGTCAGGCATAGGACAAAATGCACTGGTCACCTGGTGTGCCTAATGTGGTCATGTTGCTTACAAAAGACAATGGACTGGCACTATGCCATTTTTTTTACCCTTAAAACTGTTGTGTAATATAAAAATTCTATTTCTGATTGACAAGACAGAGCCTTAAACCAGCATCAGCATTAATGTAACATTCTATCGTATAGGAATATTTATATTGTTGATGAGAGTCAGCACAAAGAAAACTGCTTTGCACACTTTTGATTTTACAATTGCTTCCCCCTGGCTTCAGTGCTAACCTTAAATACAGGAAAACCCTATACGCTAACCTGGCAGATGAAAATTGGAAATACTCAGCTGGCATTCCTCAAAGAAATTATATTGAGAGGTAGGAATATTCAATCCTTCCTCCTTGCCCCATGTACTTAAAAAAGTTAATTTTTACAGAGTAGTGCTAAAAAGGGGAGGCAGATTGGAATCTAAAAGGATAGTTAGGGAAAGGTTTCGGTTGTCCAGCTATATTTAGCACAAAAGAGAAATTGGCAAATTATAGGGCTGTATAATGTGTGACATTTCAACATCTTTACTTTCAGATTTGAACTGCTAAAATAGCCAGTCATAATGAAAAGATTAAGGGAAGATGTAGACTGCATGATGTTAAAATGTTAAGTGCATTTTTCATCTTTCTTCAGATATGGTAACAACACACGCAGCTATGTGATACGAGTTGGGGATTATCATACACTTGTACCAGAGGAATATGAAGAGGATTTGGGAATCCAACAAATTATAATACATAAGGACTACAGACCTGATGGAAATGACTATGATATTGCCTTAATTAGACTGCATGGATCATCAGAGCAATGTGTTCAATTCAGCCCACATATTTTGCCAGCTTGTTTACCACTTAGGCGAGAGAGGCCCCAAAAAACTGCACCAAACTGCTATATCACTGGATGGGGTGACACTGGTAAGTTAAGGTGTACTTTAATCAGAACAAAACTGACCGCCTGTGGTGATCCATAATTGGTAATGCCTGTATACATGTACGATACTGCAGGCTGCGAGCAACCGATAAAAAGAAATGGGCGGGCAATTTAGATGACAATCGTACATGTGTGGTGCCTTTAGTTGGCATTGTTTGTGATCCATTCTTACAGATTAATGAACAATGCTAATGTGACCCATCACACACATACTATTAACGGCCAAAGTATCTGTTTGACGGTCTTTAATTGTCTTTTTCTTGCCATTATAAATATGTGTGTACAGCTCTTATACAAAAAGACAGAGTTAATGAGGCACAGGATCCCAAAAATGTTTTGCAAGCAAAACAAGCAATATCTAGCCCAAGTAGGCCCAGGTGCTGGTACTTCATAAAGTGAATGTAATAGATAAACAGAGAAAAAAGAAAAAAGTACTGCACTCAAATATTACTGAATATAAGTAAAAACCCTTTATTGGGAGAACCATATAAGTCCACAATGGGGTACATAAATAGGAGGCAGAGACAAAGTTAAAACCTTAAAAACATGTAACACAACGGTCTCCCACTCAGCATGATAATAAAGTGACCAGTGCACAAAGCCCTAACCCCACAATCCCACAGTCAAAATAGTCTCAGTCCAGTACCCACTTATCTGTCTATGGTGCTGCAGCGTAGAACACAATGTCAGGGGGTCCCAAGGGACAGGAAGGGCAACTGCAATAGGGAACACCGGTTAGCCAACCATTGAGACAAACGCCAAACGCGTTTCGTCCAAACCACGGACTTTCTCAGCAGCGTATTGCAAACGAAACGCCATAAATAGGCCCTGCACGCGCTATATTGATGTCATCAGGTATTAACGTGATGACGTAATAACGTCAAGTGCATGCTGGTTGCAAGATCGCACATAATAGGCATACTACTAGTGCCGTGACCGCAGTCAGTACTGAGGAAAAACGGCAAGGCATACAGCTCTTAGAGACTTACCGGCAAGTGCTTATTTTATGTAAATGCCCACAAAAAGCATACAGTAATTGCTAATTCCCTGTAAAATACAATTCCGAAATTAGAAAACAATCCCTTCTCTTTGTAAAGCTGCTAGCTTGCCACGCTTAGTACAGAATGCATTATCCAGGTGTGAGAATGGAGTTGTCCCATTCATTTCATTGTATCTCCCTATGCTAAGGGAATGAGGGAGCATGAGTAAAAGTGAATGTACACTGCAGGACTTGTTTTTCTAAAAAGATTGGACTTATTTAAAACATGAATGTCATTGGTTAAGCATTCAAAACATTGATTTACTCAGCAGTCAGTAGTAATGTGGTTATGCTAAACTTCTCCTTTGATATAGGACAAAAGAGAACTTTTTTTTTTTTTTTTATTGGTATTTGGTTTATTATTAGTATTTATGTACAATTGTTTTTATGCATATATGTGTTCATGATTAAAGGGATATTATTTGTTCCAAAAGCCAAATGCATTACACAAGTAAGTAAAACTGTATTGTAAAATCCGCATGTAAATGTCAATTATACCTAAATTAACTCCCTTCTTTCCTTTAAAAGTATCCAGGGTGATGGCACACTATTAGTGTCTATTTACTCGTCAGGCTCCACCTCACGGTGAGGACAGGACCTGACTGTGAGAACTAAACTTCCAGCATTGGAAAAGAGTATTAGGGCAGAACCAAGGGGTGAGGACCAAGCTCTTTAGATCCTCCCCCTCGGTACTTTTAATGGGAGAGAGGAGGTTACACATTGGTCAATTGCCCTTTAAAATTCAATTTATTGCCAATATACAGCACTGTACAATCTTGAAAAATTCATGATAAGCATGAATAATAAAAAGAACAGTGAAGAGATAAAAAGTCTGAGAAAAACTAAGTTCAGAAGGTAAGAAACTCAAATTTTATATTTTTAAACTTTAAATATAATATTAGTAATACCTTAAAATAGATATAAAGGGTAAATAATTATTAACTCTGTTATCAAAGGGAGAATGTTCTCATCATACCAGCTTCTTTTCAGGGTTTATTACTTGTTCTTGTTCATTTTATTTGTCTCTCTCCAAAAACTTTTTTAAGAAGATTTAAAGGGCAACTATAGTGAAAAAAAAACTTTGTCTGTATACAATGTATAGATCACTTAGTATAAGCAGCCTTACTTTCATGTTTCTGTGTGGCTTCATTTCTTCACACTGGCAGAAGTTTGTACCAAGCTGTGTAGTCCCCCTCCCCTCTCTGTCTACTCCCCCTCAAGCAGTGACAGGCTGTATACAGAGTCCGAGCATTGTCAGTTGAAAGGACTTTAAATGAAGTGCTGACATCCTGTTGAGGCAGAGGGGGAGAGAGGACAAGTGGTGCTGAGATTCTTTACAAGTAAGTTACTGAACTCTCCCTGTTCTCTAACTTTGCTAATTGTTATTTATTTTTTACCTAAAGTTCATACCTCTCCCCTGCTTAGCTGAGATCATAATCACTGAAGAGAGTCAGTGTAACAGCAGCTTGTAGTGAGAGACCTTCACAAACACAGTGACACTGCTTGTTATCCTGATACATTGCTTTAGTCTATATATTTCATACATTGCACTGAGTTTCTTGTTTGGTATATAGTCTGTATTACTGAATTATATATACCGTATTAGAGTTCCATTTGAGTCACTGGTTTTGTATGTATATAAGATATTTTTTGGGGGGGGGGGGCTGTTTTATAGTGTGTTATGCTCATATTACTGGGTTAATGGTTTATTGATTGTGTTTAGCACTACAGCATTTGACTATATGTTGCACATGGTACATATAGTGTGGGTGAGAGAGTGTGTGACAGTACTGCAGGGGAGCTTTGGATTGTGTGGGTGTGTGCCTTTGAGTGACAGATGAGGTGTAGCAGCTCTTACAATTTTAATTCACAGTAATAAAAATATCCTTTTGATATTTAAGGCCTGTACAAACGTCAGAATTGGTGATCGATGGGTGGCACAAAAGCAGGAACAGGCATGTGTGGGGTGTTTGTTTAGGTGGTGTTCGTCTATCCGCAGCGGCGGATCAATGAATAACACGTGACCAAACGCATACACAGGTGCGAATATCGCCCGAAAATGGCTGTTCGCCGGGCCTCGGCCACCAAATCAGACGTGTGTACGTAGCCTTAGTCTTCTTACATATGAGCTCCACTTAACAACAGATTATTGCTGTTAACTCTGGTTGAGGAAATATCCAGTTAGTAACTTAATATAGCTGTAATTAACTTGAATGAAAGGAATGTTGTTTTTTTTCCTCAGGACGGGCATACTCCAGAACTTTACAACAAGCTACAGTAACACTTTTCCCAAAGAGAAATTGTGAAGAGCGCTATAGGAGTCAATTTACAGGAAGAATGCTGTGTGCTGGAAGTCTTAAAGAACAAAAGCATGTTGACAGTTGCCAGGGAGACAGTGGAGGTCCTCTGGTCTGTGAACGTTCAGGCGGCAGCTGGGTAGTATATGGGGTAACCTCCTGGGGTTATGGCTGTGGTATTAAAGATTCACCAGGAGTATACACAAAGGTGTCTACTTTTATACCATGGATTAAAAGTGTGACCAACTTATAAACAAAATGGCAAAAACTACTAAGACAAAATCTGAAATTAGGATGGCATCATGCACTAATTTGAGTTCAACAACTCAATAACTCCTGTGTTTTCCAACTTGAAATGACATCAACATCTGTTGTAAAGGGTTAAATACCATGGTAATGAGAAGACAAAATTGCCTAGAACAGCTTACTTTGATATTATCCTATACACAATAAGGATGCAGTATGTTACTTCCTGCGGGTTCTTTGAGCCATTTGTAAACAGTAAAAAATGCTGAAAAAACATTTTTTGGTATTGGGCATATTGCTCAGAAAACTAGACAAAGGATGCATAAACATTCTATAAAAGGCACTTCAAACACTGAAATAAGGAGCGTAAATGCATAACTGTCTCTTAGATATAGAGTACAACTATGTATGTGTTACTGTATGGATATTTCAAACTATATCAGTCCACACAAATGTGTATTATCATTACATTAATTAACCTAAATAACTACTTCCCAGTTTACTTGATGGCCTGGTTTATAAGCGATAATGTGTGAAGTTATGAATTGAACCTATGGTTATACATATAAAAATGAGTTTAAATAATGACATTCATGATTGAGCAGTTAAAAAATACAAATATTTGAATATTCTTTATCTACCTATATTGTTAAGGCTAACAATGTGGCTGTCTAAAATGTTTTTTTATGAACCGTTGCACTTTAGATGCAGTAAGAAGTGCTTTCCTAAACATACCTCTTCTACAATTTCATTTTCTGCCTTACATTTGCATGTGGTTTAATTTAAGGATTACGTCACCTCATGCACCATGCTAATTTTAAATGTTTGGATTTGCCATAGCCACCGCACTTTCAGTGTTAGCCCCTAACAAGTGGTGAGTGTGGGTTTATCATGATACTGTTAATTGCAGGCTAAACACATAAAAAAATAGAAATCCCTAAAACTGATTCAGGATTTACTAAGGCTTGAAATAAAATGATTAACTAATTGGAGCTAAATACAGACAAAACAGACACAGCAGTGATCCTTTGCTAGTTGTTTTGTAATCGGGGTCCATAGGCCAATAATGCATATCGAACAGTGAATGTTTCTTTATTCACCAGTGTGGTTGCTAAGTGGCAATCATCTACCATGGACAATACTTTGTACTACTTTTTTGTGTTGTAATGGCACAGTAGTCCATATAGTCAAAAAAAAGTTTTTTCTTTTTTATTATGGTACTGCTACAGGGCCATGGGGATGTTCCCATGTTCCATTGTACTGAACAGCAGTGCTAGTGCAACTTCAGATGGAGCAAGCTTTCTATAACGTGGCATATCACAATGCAATATGCAGTACAAAACCACTATTTAAATGATTCAGTCCCAGCTTTCCATGCTTCCCATGCTCTATGTAACACATTGCATATCAGCGGGCAGAGAGAAGTGAGAGAGGCACTGATATATTAGTAAAACAAACCACAACAACATATTGGGGCGATGTTATAATAGCCCCCTTACCAGCCAAATGAGTGGATTTGGAAATAGCGTGGTGTAGCTTAAGAAGTTAAATGAGTTTATTTGCTATACATTATCACATTGCCATGCATTCATTTCTTTGTGGGTTGCAATGAAGGAGATTTTATAGCACAGATTTTACAGCAGTACTAAAGGTGCACATGCACTGTTTAATTACCAACAACTTTCCACAAACTGAATTCTGGATCCACTTTATGGATGGCATTAAAGCTGTAATGTTGATCATAATGTGTAATCCATATGCAGAACATTGCTGTAATGTTGCATATAAGAAGTGCTGGGCAACAAGTTGTTAAAGCAGATTGCTTGTTCATTGGATTGAACCTCAAAACTTAAAAATCTCAGCCAATCACTGTTACGACTGCCAGTCTGGCCCCTTCTGCTTGCTTCCATGTACGGAAAAGGCACGTAAGACAATCGGAAGGCAGCCATGAGAACGAGGGTTGGTAAGTAATATTTATATGCCGAATTTTAAACTATGCGAGGTTTAGACCATGCAAGGTCTAGTTTATGAGGGGTTTCCAGTAGAGTGTTTGTTTAGGGGGTGGACATACCCTTTATTCATGTTCGCTCACAACACTGATCTAATGAAAATGTAATTCATCTTAAGAGTGTGTGTACCACTTTAAAAGCTGCTGCCTCTCTAAGTTAAAGTTATGCTAAATTTGAAAAATAAAGATGTTTCTGGTTTTAAAGTCATCTATCAGACAATGCGCCATATTTTGAAAATTGTGGTACAGTATTTGGGTGCTAGGCTTCTAGGTTGAAATACCATGAGAATTCAAAACGGTATTTTGTCACACATTGTGATGCATGGCAGTCTAAAATATAGCAGTATTGTGATTTCTTGAGGATTTCTTCAGTATACAGTGTGCATAAAGTCTCAATATTAATGGAATACTGTCTGTTATTTTGAACTCCACTGTGTACAATCGTCTGGTATTCTAACATCAATAGAATATTTTAAATGGTGTGGTTTTCTATAACTTTGCAAAAAGTCAGCACCCTAATATTATAAATGTGAATTATGCTTTTAAGAACCCAAACAGAGCCAGGAAAATCATATGGATTTCATTGCAGCATTTTATAAATATTTCTGGCTCATTGGCATTCCATGTTTTAGAAGGACCCAAGATTCTATTGTCTATTGAAGACCCCCATTAATGGTGCTATTTTATTTCTTTTCAGTAAATCTGACTTTTTGCATAATATGCTAATTTTGTGTACATCTTTTAGCAATGCATTAATGAATGAATCTTTTCTCAATTATTGGAATTGTGTCTTATAATATAATTGAACACATTAAAAAAAATGTTCTTATACTGTATTTTGTTTGATTTTTTTTTTAAAAAATACCAGGTAATCATTTTTTTCCATATTTTAACTATACTGTAAGCCATTTTGTTTTAGTAGACACTTTAAAGTATGTTTTACACTCACTGCAAATACTACGTAAAGCAGACAGCCATGTGCTTCTGTATATAAAAATAGGAAAAAGTGTTTATTTTAGTGGTACATTCAAAAGCTAACAACCTAAAAATACGGCAAACATAAACCAGGCTTAACCATGTCCAAAATAGGCACAGTGGTATCAGGAAAGCGTAGAATATTGTCATATAAGACCGTGGGTCTTTTTCAATCCTTTTACAAACAGAGCTGCAAAAAACTAGCGGCATTTTGGTCTGTGTTCCTGACCTGGAATAATCTCTGTATGTATCATAATACATATCATCTACCTTTAAAGAAAAAGTCAACTTATTTCTGTAAAATGGAATAGAGTTCTTTTCCGATCGACTAATTTTGCATTACCTTTCCAGCATTTAGCAAACCAAAGAGGTTATAAGTTAAAACACCCAATGAATTGACTTCCAACCTTTTCTTGTTTTACAAACTTGATATTTATGTAGTAAATTGATTTTTCTTACTGATCAATTTAAATCTCATTAGCTCTGGGCAATTGTTCTGTCAGAGTGTCTTTGCTAGTTGTAAATACCTAGGGGATCTATTTCAAGCTTGTCCATTTTTTGATTTTAAAAATCAGCAGTTTAGTCAATTTTACATTTGGCTCTTATCTTTGAACTTATAACAACACAAATATATTGCTAAAATTCCACATTCATTAAAGACACAAATACAATCTAGAAAATGTAGGAAAGTGTCAATCTTATTCTCAGTGGAGAAAAAGCATTGTACATTGATATACATTGAAACTGTCATGCATAATCTGACTGTCTAAGAGAGTTTTTCAAAACAGAATTGTCAGATCTCAAAGTGTACACACTAGAATCACAGCTTTTGCAGTAGTTCAGAAGACTGTCAAAACCTTTCGTATGTACTTCTGTTCAAATCCATTTAAATATATACTGTTATGGGCCGAGGACCAAAATCTAAACCACTAGATCAAGTAGTAAAGTTTGTCTTTTTAAAAAATGCTTCTTAAATATAAGCTTAGACACCCCACTTACAAGAAAAACCTGGATGAACCTGTTGCAAGATATTCACCATGTCTGTTGGTCCCTCTTCTTTCATCCGCTGTTCATCTGGGAGTTAAATGTCAATAAGCCAATGACTTATGATGGCTACATACGCTACATTCTTTATGGCTGTGTGAGCTCATAAAGCCATTAAGGAGTTGGAAACAATCCGAAAGGGACAGATTTCATGGTGAATTTCTTGCTTCAGGAATGCTGGGGACCCAGGTAAGTATTGCATCACTGGGGTTAGGGGATCATTGTTTTTTTGGGGGAAAATTCTCAGGGGGTGGACATGGCAAATACATGCAATTAAACATGTTACTTCTAATTATAACAACTTTATGTGTGGTGGTAAAGCATAATTACATGCTAGCCCTTTGATTAACAAATGAGTGTAATTTATCAAAACATTCCATAATTATAATCTTTAAAGCAGTAATAATTAGTTTAACCTGTAGAGACCACAAACACTGTAAGTATTCCCTTCTTCCATTTATTGCCTAGTAAATGGAAACTAATGGAATATAAATTAACTCTCATCCATAATTCTACAGGGCTCTCAAATCACATTAAAATACACAGCTAAATGATTAACTTATTATTACGTAACATCATTTGAACCAAAGGTGTGTGATTGTACAAAATATTAAAATGGTTTACATTTTAAAAAATGGGTTGACCAAGCCAAAATGAAACCGCATTAAACTACTACAATGTATATATTACATAATAAGGATCTTAAAATATAAAAAAAACTATATAAAAAATAAAGCACTTAAAGATTTGTGATATAAGAGGAGAAATGGAGTGAGCCCGGAGTTGCACCATTTTATGATGAACCATTATTGCACTATTCTGCACCTGTTATCCAGATGCAGTAAATTATCAGTGCCTCGTATTACACATTAAAACCTATGTATAGTTTGTAATTAATCTCCCTCCTATTGTATAAGAATATTTATATTTTTACGGAGCATGCATTGAGTTTTTAGGAGCTACCAATGAAGTGGGGGGGGGGGGGGTATATAATATTACATATAGGATAGGTGTAAAGTGTGTGTGGCATTTCTCACTATTACCATCTAAATTACCATAAATACATAAGGGATAATGCGCCCCTTACAGTGTAATGTCCTTATATTATAATGTAGAGGGGCGCATTATTTCTTATAATACATATGTATCTGATTCCTTCACCCCATTCGCATTTTAAATTCTAGCCTTGTCCCTATTTCCACCTTAAACCCCCCAAGCTACCTTCTGTAACTTAAACCCAGTAGAAAGGAACATCCCAGCTCAGCATCTATTTGGATAAACACATGTTTGTGGAGAAGAGAGACTTTGGTTATGAAGTGACAGGGAGCAGCTCCAGCAGGTTCCGTTAGTGAAGTTAAACACTGCAAAAAACACTGGAATGGGAGGGGCAGTGGGATATAAGAAATATAAGAAATGAGTCACTTAGTGACATAGCTGAGTGATTTTTGTAAGGATATATACCACTGTACCACCCATTATAAAATATCACACTTGTGTATTATATGCATATAAAATATAGTACTTATATTAGGTATATTAGGTACATGACAAAATATATCATCTTATAGGTTCTTTATAGGACCTCAGGCTTTTCAATATTGAGCGCTCTCTAACAGATTCCCTGATGATTGGTGTGAGTCAATGGGGAGGGTAAGCATTGGTGGATGGTTTGAATCTTTCCATTATAGAAAGCTTCAATGGATAGCCTCTTGATTGATGTTCTATTGGATGGAAGTTTGAGTGGGAAGATACATGTAAGCTCTGCATAGCAGTTGTATTTCACTGTGGTGTTTGGACTGAACTATAACACTCTGTACAGTTGTACCTCATGTATATTTACCTCATGTATTTCTAAAGCATTTTAAATACTTGAGCACTTTAACCCTTTCCCTGCCACAGATCGTATATTCACGTGTGGCTTCCCCCCTCCAAAACTTTTTTCCCCCCTGCTAGGGGCGATTGGGGGGCAGCATTCAACTGCCCCCCTAGCCCCCTCGATCCCCCCTCGGTTTCGTCCAAATCCGAGGGGGGGATCGGGAGATATCTGTACCTGCAGCCCGGCAGCCGGTCCCACGTGGAGAAGCAGAGGAGGGCAGTCTTCTTTCCGGAAAGGGAGACCTGATGACATCACTCAGCTTCCTGCTTCACCGGGGTCTTCCCTAAGAGAGGTAAGATGCTGCCCCTGGTGGTCTAGTGGAGGTACTGCAGCATGATCTCTATTTAGATCATGCTGCAGTACCTGTATAGCACAAGCTGTCATGCTGACAGCTTTACTATACATTTTGTGAATGGAACTCAAAGTTCCATTCACAAATAGGATTTTTTCTAAGTCTTTGCTACTTAGCGAAGACTTAGAAAAAAAATGGGGACAGAGATCAAAATTTGGTGATCACTTCTGATCACCAAATTATTGATCTTTGCCAATGAATGAAAAATCACTTCCTGGAAAATGATTTCCGGGAAGTGATTTTTCCGATCGGATTTCGAATTGGAAATTTTTTTTTTTACCCTAAAACTATAAATTAGCAAAAAACTTTGTCTTCTCCAAGCTTCCCAATGTCCCCGGTGATATCGGTAAAGTAAACGCGGATTATTTATTTGTTGGATTTCAAGGGAAACTAAGCCTATTTTAGTAGGAAATTTTGCAGAGGTACCAAAAAAAGACCGTATTGATTTTTTAGGATCAGTAAAGTGTGCAAAAACTTGTGTGACTCTCCGTACTAACTGGTTTTCCACTAAAAGGGGGAGTGGGGATAGGGGTGGGGGGTGGGTTGTGGCGTTTTTAAATTTTTTCTTGTAATTGCAATTGCGCATGCGATCCCATTTGAGCTAGTTGGTGGCCCCGTCTCTGTTTGCACCCACCCTGATGGCATACCATTTGATTCAGGACATGTGGGAGATTGCCGTTTAGTGGTTTTTTTTACTTGCCGAGTGGGTTTAGGTAGGATTTCAACCATTGAGTCTCTGATTCTTGCTCTCCTGTGATTGGCCAGCCTCTAACGCATACGCAGCATATTACGGCAAACCTTCCCACACCACAGGTTTGTGTGGCTTCTCCCGCTTCTCCGGTACTGAAGGATGGTAATCGCGCTCTTCCGGTCTCGGGGAGAACGGATACTATAGGACGTTAGGTGGGTGGGGTGGGGGTTGCCCATTGTTAGCTAGATCGCGTGGAACGTTAATATCCCATCGTTGTCAATGTAGGCCTGTTTAACACAATGTGGTGTTAAAACAGGTATAGAAAACAATAACCATTTGTATGTGGGTCCACTGCAGTGGTAAAGTTAGTCTATTGCGTTTCGGTTTCCCATTACTATAGAGGAAAGGAATGTGTGCAATCTACATGAAAAAACCGGCACACATGCACTAACAAACCATAGGCACGTGGTTGCACATAGTGTGCTAGGACCTGCATGGGATAGGCAACCATTAGATCTCGAGTTGAAAACTATTACTCCAGCATTCCTTTACAAGCACTCTTTAATTTGGGAATGCCGGGGTTGTAGTTTTCAAAACATCTGAAGTCTCTGGTTGCCTATCCCCGTGTCATATGGACAATGTGTTGGGGAAAGGGACTGCATGGCAACACAAGGTGGTAGGCATCCCACCTCTCCCGATCAAGATCTCAGAGGATGGATCCAGATAGTGCGAGGGGGGGGGGGGGCTTCCATGCCGCATTGCCTCAGACCTTGATGAGGTTGAGGCACAGGCGCCACAGGATGACTCAATGAGCTTCTGCAACAACAGTTTCCTGGACTTTGGAGGGGCAAGCAGAACCATTTGGAGCAGAGATTTAAGGAAAGAGTGTTTTTTAAACTATAGAATGGTGGCCAGTATGGGGTTTTAAATTAAGTTTTGGAGGTGGACATGCCCTTAACGTATGAATTTTTTCCCCCGATCGCTCTTTGCGTATCTGGTCTACCGCATACAAACCTCCATGAAGTGATGACTTGGCCGGTGTTTCTGCTCTAATTGATCTTCCAAAAAGTTGTAAGTGGCAAATTAAGTAAGCGTTAGGGCACGGCCACACTGCGCCGCAATCGCACACAGAATCACATGTGATTTGTGTGCGATTTGAGCGTTTGCGCATGCGTTCCTTTAGAAATAGAAAACCACATGCAATTGCTCAAAATTCAGAACGCAAATCACATGCGCAATCGTATCGCTCCTGAAAATGTGCGTTGCAGCGATTGCAATGTTCACAAACGTATGCGCAAACGTATCAAAAAACGCGCTAAGGTGATCTAGCCCTTAGAGGAGATCTATAGTGCAATTTTTTTATTTTTTTTTTTAAAGTACCTAGTGAACAACGGAGGTAGGATTAGTAATTCTTACCTTGCAATATTGTTTCTGTGAGGAGGGCCAACACAAAAAAACTGCTTCTGACAAACTTCTTGGCTTTAAAGGAAAGTTGACTGAAAAAGTGAACTATTACTTTATCCATGATTGAAGAACAGGAGGGTAAAGGAGCTATGCCTACATCTGTGTGCAATCAATTGACCAGGAACCAGGAACCAAGGTAAGTAAATTTACCTTGTGCACAATCCTCTGACGGCCAGTTAAGTTTAATTATATCTCGCCTTAGCGTGGCTATAATTAGTGAATTATTCCTTAACAGTTTTTGTAATAGGTAAGTCCAGGACACTGACCTGGCAGGTGAAAATGGTTCTGCTAGCGCTCTTTACAAAAGATTTTGGAAGGGTCGGAATAATCAATCCTACCCCAGGTACTTTCGTTTTTAAAAAGGTATTTTTACAATTTGGTTCTCTTTTAAAAAGATAACTTAGAACATGGTTTGATATATTATTTTAACATTGGTAGCCAGTTATATAGACAAACCTCTAAAAAGTCACCAGGCGATAAACTTAAAAAAGCAATGTCCTTTATAAATAGTAGATGTTATCGCTTTTCCCTATATAGTAAGGAGACTTGCCATACGGATTTCAGTGAGTGATCACATTTTGTAGCAATGTGATAAAAAAAGAATTGAATTGCATGCGTTCCAACTAGTTGCCTGAGCCTAAATCATTCAATGTTTTAAAGGGCATCTATAGTGAAAAAAAAACATTGTCCATTGCAAAGTTAAATTCATGTACTCTGTGCTGCCTTTCTCCCAACTCTGTCAGTGACTTTGTTTTTTTCCATCCATCTGTCAGCACTTCCCCCCTCCCCTCGTTACCTCCTCCATGTCTCAACTCCGGCTAACCGACAAGCTTATCATGTGCAGTAGGAGTTAAAGTTCAACATCCTGAAAAACACGCACAGTGGCCAATAGAAAGCAAGCTGTCCTGGAGACACGGAAGAACAGTACAGTTTACGATCTCTCTCTTTGTGACCCATTATCAATCAGTGAAGTCTATCAAGAAGGGGGGTCAAGTGCAGCTTATCTCTGCCATCAAAGCTACCTCTCTCCCTGCTAATGCTCTATCTTTGTTTGTTACAGAGGGGGGAGGGACTTGAGCATGGGAAGCGGCTCAACGTCACAGGGATTTGATTGACAGTACAAGTAGGAGTAGAGGAATGCAATCTGTATTCTACTTGTGTATCTCAGGACAGGGAGGGAAACTTAAGAAAATACAGACACTTGGGGGTTGGGGGGAATTATAGAACTCATGGAAAGAAAGAAAAAAAGTTAATTTTCCCACTATAGATGCCCTTTAATTGAGTAATTAACAAAAATGTATACCTAAATCATGCTCTGTAGGTTTCATTCACCTTCAGATAGTGAAGCTTAATGTACTTTCAGATAGGTGTACTATTGAGAAATGCATTGCACCAGAAATATGCTAAGATCAGGGTCACTTGATAAGCTTAGGTCTTCAAGAACTAAACTTTAAGTCCAGGTGATCTAACTGAATACAACAGACCTGGGTGAATGAGAAACTTCACAAGCTATTCATTATGCCTCCTAGAGCCTGGTAAATACTAATGGTATAATGCTTGAGTTTTTTTGTAATTGCCTCTTTAAACATAACAAAATAAACCATAGAAAATGCTGTAATTAAGAATAGATACTACAAAAAATAATAAGCAGGGATTACCTAGTGAATCGGTGCTCACTTTGTCTCAGATGAAGGTGGGGGCTTCAGGACCCTCCACTCTACAACTCGACTAAAAGTTTTGCAAATGCCCATATTGTATATGGAACTGATGCAAGAAGTAGTAGTCCTTCCTAAAATGTTTTTTTCCCTTACTTAAGGTCTGTAACTTATGATAATGATGTATCGCATGTCTTTCTATGTACTTCCTAACTAAGTTAACCTGTTAAAATGAAATTATTTTATCACAGAAGCCCTTCAGTTCATTTACCTTCCCTCTCCCTTAGCATGGGAGATATAAAATGGCTAATTAAAGAATTCCCCTCGTCCTCTTTGCAGGTGAATCATGCTGAGCATGCTGAATTTCATCAAGCTAGGGGAGGGGGCAGTAACTACGTCTTTCAGTAATGATATATTTTAGTGCTGATTTTTGATAAGAGATTGCATAGAAAGATAAAAAGATAAGCTGTTTAAAGGAATAGTTCACTCAAAGTGAAGAATTCCTTTAATGTATTTATTAAAGACCGGGAGGTTAAGGTGCTATGCCTTAGCTCCCGTTCTTCAATCAATTCACCAGGAGGCGATGGATGAGGAATGAAGAAACTTACCTTACATGCGTACCTTATTTTGGTGTTGTCAGAAAAAGAAAGTGTTTTGTCTAGAATTAATTTATGGCTTTCCAGTGATCTTGGAGGTATTAAAGGATATGTACACTGTGAAATTATTTTTTTTAATTGCCCATTACTGGAAACTAATTCTTCCCAACTATTTACTGTTACTTTTTTTGGTTGATCTGTCCCCTATTTAGATATCCAGTTTGAAACATCTAATTGTAGCTGTCAATCAAGTGCCTCTAGTATCATTTCATTCATTCATTTTCATTCTGTTATATATAGTTTTGCTGCAGCTGAAGGTGGAATGGTGACCGTTTCCAAACAAGGTGGGAAATTTCCTCTCCCGATGCTGCCTCATAGGGATATGGAGCATGCTTGCCCTTACAGAGAGTCTGGCAGGGGCTGGGTGACTGAGGGACCGAGCTTGAACAAATCAAGTACTGTATTGAAGTCATGCAGCAACAAAAACACATCAGAGTAAGTGCAGCTTTGTATTCATTTTAGATTTTTTATATATAGGTATGTAGATTTTTAGTGTACAATTCCTTTAAAGGGGAACTGTGGTTTCAAACAAGTTGTGGTTAAATGAAAGGCCAGTTTCCTAAACGAGCAATCAACCAACTCTCTACGTGCTCCACAGCCCAAGATATACAGAAATGACTGACCAGAAAGTTAATGATTGGGAGGCTGACATGTGACATTCCTGAGCTTCTCCTGCACAGTGCCTCAGACTCCCTCAGTGTGTGAGGGAGACAGGAAGTCCCTCTCCTCTCTGCTGTGTGAAGTCCTGATAGAGAAAGGTATGAGGGGGGTCTGAGTAACTCAAGGCACCTGCGAGTGGGCGGGGCCACATGGGGCTGTGTTAAGATAGGGCCATGGGGGGCCTGCAATGAAGGGACCATGGGGTCCATGGTGGGAGGGACAAGGGGGCTGCAAAAGGGGAGGAGGAGACACAGGACAGAATGACTGACAGTTTCAGAGCAGGAAGTGCAGGGGACCTGGTGATGCTGCTGCCATATCACAAACAAAAATGTAAATCTCTTCAAAGCTATGCAAAATAATGGAAATAAATTGCAAAAATTCTCAGGGACCAATTCAATTACCTAAAGACATTTTTTGGACCACAGTTCCCCTTAAGTTTTGCCACAGTCAAAATTTTTAACAAAAATACAACTGTAGTATGTATTTTTTTTTTAATTGATTTAATATGTGGCACAACTAACCCCTGATTGTGGCTTTCTGCGCAGGTATCACAAAAGACACCTGCCACAGCTGACTCGCGTGATTCAGTATCACTGCACTGCCATTTGTTTTTTTACGCCTGTTTACTCAGCTGCACATGTGATATAAATCGTGTAAGGGAAATCTACCCAGAGCAATAGCAGCTGAGGGTAAATTTTTTTTCCCCTCTTCCTTCAAACTATCAAAACCTATGTTTTTTATATACAATTTTCTCCATGATTCCTTGGGAAGCTGCTCTTTGTGACAGTCTCCCTTCCTAGCCATGGGAGAGAAAACTTCATGCTTCCTAGTGCTGCTGCCTCACTTAGAGGTTGCATGGGAAAGTGAGACAAGATTTTATGGTTGCTGAATATGAAGTCAGTCTTTATAACAATGATGTTATTGGTTTATAGGTAGTGTTTATGTAATGTTATGAGCAAGATTTGCATAGTGTGAACATTTTTTTTTCCCTTAGGATCTCATGACTGAATTAAATGGCTATGCTACCAATGATCTTTTAAGGGTCTAAAGGTAAAACTGTTATTTATTTCAGATTTATTGTGACTACAGTTTTTATACAAGCTGTAGCTAGCCATACACTGAAAGAATGGATAGAAGCCACTCAGATAAAGGAGGACACTTCAATGGACAGCTTTTAATGGAAGAACGTCAGACTGGCTAGCAAAGGGTATCTACAATCCTTGTTTTAAAAAAAAAAAAAAGGCTCAGAACGGTACTTCCATGCCTTCATTCCACCAGCGCTCTGATCTGGCCCACTGCTTGAACTGCAAGCAGGGGTCTGTACCGGTAGCTGCGTCTGTGATTGGCTGAAGGCAGCCAATCAGACGTGGCTGCCGTCAATGGAGAGACGTGGGAAAGAAGGTTGTAAGGAATGTTGATCTATGGTGTTTTTTTTTTTAATTAAATAAATTGCTGGTTAGGGGTGGGCAAGGGCATCAGTAGTGGGTTAAATTTAGTTTTGGGTTTGGACATTCCCTTTAACCAAGTTGTAAGCTGCAGTAGTTCAATGCAAAGAACCAAACTTTCGGTTTACCATGTCCGAGCACAACAGATATCTGCCCTTCTCATTTTGAAGGGAAGCTTCTCCTGAAGTTGATCTATTATCTTATTCCAAGGAGACTTTTTTTTTTTTTAAACGTTATAGTGGGGCTTTCATATATTGAAATAGATGGGCTTAAAGCTGATGAAATAAAAGGTTCAAGAGTTGCTTGTGCTTTTAATTTGCAGCAACAAATCAGATGTTATTTTATTACTGCAGTTAGATAACATCTGATTGTTTTTGCTGATTAAAAGTATAGACAAACTGTATGCCTTATTTATAATATCAGTCCCTAAGATCATACAGACGTGTAATGTAGTAACGTTAATGATCTCACCTGGAGATCAGGCTTGAGGCCCAACGAGCATAGTATTACCTTGCCATTTAGTGGTGTTCTGGGGAAGAATGCTTTCAGATTAAGCAATGAAAAAGTAGGTTAGGTCCTTTAAATGGAGGACTACGCAATCTTGTTTCCTATATTGCTTTCTTGCTTGTTGCATTTTAATCATTGTACTTAAGAATAAGCCAGGCCCACCCCAAGTAGTTGGAAAAGGGTTCCTCCCTTCCTCAGACCAGTGAGTACAAGTTTTTCTTCATCTACTTTCCTTGGGTTTCTTGTTCAGGGTCCACTGAACAAGCAGTATTGCTTATTTATCCAGGGGCATGGGGTTTTTTTCCTCTGCATTTTAGTAGCATTTAACAAACAAAATCAAAAAGGTTTTGCAGAAGTTAACTGATCTGTACAAAGTAAAACTTCTCTCTTTGCCAGAAGTCACGTAAATTAATATCTTAAACTGCTTAAAAAAAAAAAAAAAGTGCTAGATTAACTTATGACAGCACTTTCTGATATTACGGTGACTCCTTTAAATATTGCTTATCCTTTAAGAGTTAAATTCTGTATATATATAGCTTAAGTTTTGCTTTCTTTTATTGTGATTTTCTTCTAATATATACACATATGTGGCCAACCAAAGAGTACAGTATATAATGGTATTTCTATCTCTGAAATTGATTTCTGCACAGACCTGAACAGTTAAAGTTGTAAAAGCAGCCCTAGTTAGTGAGGCCTGACAGGCTTAGTTTACAGGGACAGGTTCCCGTCTGTCACACATCTATGGATCGATAAATGTCAAAAATCTTTGTTTATATTCTTCGCAGCTTCAGCGGTTCTCCACAGAGAAATCAAATTGATCTCCACAGAGAAATCAATTTTAACAGGAATACCTTAGCACTTAGAAGGTGGTGTCTGTTTGTTGGGTTTTTATTTTCTTTATTGTTTTGTCAATGTTTAAAAATGCAATGCCTTAAAAAGCATCTTAAAGTTAAATAGGTGGTGTATTTTCGACTTCTCCCATCCATATGTCCTATTGCCAATCGACTAACAAATTGTTATTTAACATATTTTACAGGTGCTGAGAATATGCAGAGGACAATATATTGTATGGAAATAGCTAGTATAAATACACAACACTTGTGTTACAGTACAGTCTTCTGTTTTATGTTTGAAAAATGTGATATTTATGAAATATTATGTAATGATGTAGGCAAGTTTCTTTATGTACCGTATAAAGGGTTTTCAGGCTTTAAAATAAGTGAAAATGCGCTAATATATTAGTGTGCTAAAACTCAAAAACACACAAGATTTAGTTTATCTCACCCCTGGTGAGTGGGGTCGGGTGCCCATGCCCCGAACCTATCACTCATTGGTCCATATTGGCACAATAATAAGGAGATTTGTTATTGCAGTCAACTTTAAACGCCAACACCCCGGGATCTACACATGGTCCGGTCTGTCGCCAAGGTCCAAAATGCAGGATAAGACAGAAAAGTAGCGTGTTTCGTTAATAAGCACTAATCATAGCCTATGATTAAGTGCTTGTAGCACGAAACGTATCAGGCGTGTGCTTGTTTTTATCTGTTGTTGTTCTGAATAAAGGATTTTACTTTTATCCAAATCTGGGGTTTGAGACTGCCTTTCCTTGACAGACGCATCCTACTTTTTTTTTTATCCTGTGAGGCTTTTAAAAACGCCTGAAAATCAACTTCTGTTTATCTAGTCAAACACTACCCGCACCTCTGTGCTTCCGGATGACGTCACTACTCTGTCCTCTCACTTACTGGGGAAGGCAACAACAAAAATAATATACAGAGGTAACCCCAGTCCCACCAATACTTGCAAATAGGAGTAAAACCTCCTGCATTGTGCAAATTCTTTTGTTTTGAGGCTTTAGTTGCCCTTTAAATGGACAGATTCCCGTATAGTAATAGCCATACGGATTTGGGAATTCTGCTGTCAATATAAAGGGCAAATGTCAATACAGAATCAGAGAGCAGTAGTCATATTTTCTACCCTCTGTTTATACTCAATCACTTTTACTCCTTTTTTCAGGGAAAACCCTGGTTATACTCAAGTATGTATGTTAATTATTATTGGATTTGCTTCCTTGTGTGTAAATAAGATTGTAGGTAAGCTTTCATAAAATAAAGCTTGGTAAACATTAACAATGTGCTTTGTGTCATTAAATAAGAAATAGTCCTAAACCATTAAAGTTTTAAGGGACATTACACCCCCAGACAGATTTTCAATCTTGCAAAGAACCTAAAGACTGCGTAACTTGCGTGTCTGATGATTTTTTTTTTTTTTTAAGCTCTGAATTATAAAACAAACCAGCCTTTGTTGATTTGAAAATCTTGTTCATGATTCAACATTGACACGTTTCTCACACACAAAGGTGAAACATCAACTGAAATCACTAATGGTTAAAAAAAATCTTGATAATAACTTGAGGGCTAGGCCACACTCGCGTTTTTGATGCGTTTGCCCGTGTGTTTTTTCCGATCATTGCAATCGGGACAACGCACCGAAAACGTAAGTTTTTGGATGCAATTTGCGTTCCACATTTTTTGCGCAATTGCATGCAGTTTTCTATTCTGCTTAAAAATGCATCGAAATCGCATGCAGTTGCGTTTTGAATTAAGTTTTTAATCTGTTTGAATGAAAATTACCTAAGGCAGGGAGATAGCACTTAATATTTACGTCCCACTAAGATTTTATTGAGGAGCAATCGTATACACTTTTTATCTGCCATGTTAGTCCCAGAATGTGCTGAAGCCAGGCTGTTTCCTTTAGTATGACTTTCTAAGTGAACATTATATATGTAGCCAACTTAGAGTACAGTATGTAAAGGTATTCTGAATTGACATGAACCGTTAAAGTTGCAAAGAGCAGCCCTACTATCCCCAGGATTAGTTACAGGGATATGGTCTGTCAGTCTATGGATTGATAAAATCCTGATGGTAATTTTCTGCTCTGATCCTGAATTTGTGTTCTATGACAGCTTTACATACTTGCTCAGTGGAGAAGGTGGCTCGGGAGCCATAGTAATAGCTAATAGCTGCTACCAGAATTCTGGAAATAGGAGTAGCAGATTTGTAAGAGTTTGAGGGGGTTGGAGTGTAAATGTATTCTAGGGCTCATTTTATTTATTTTATAGAAGTTGAGAGCTCTAAAGTGTTTGCCTTGCTCCCATATGCTTGTCAAAATTAGTGTGCAAACTAGCACAGCAAGCAGCCCTGCTTCTGGTCCTATTGCAAGACTACACAGGCTAGGGAGTACTGAAATCATTGGATTAATGGTTGGAAAAAAAATAAGCATTACAAATATTAAGGCAAGAGATCTACGATAATTTACTAAAGTATGTTTTGACCCATGGGAACCCTCACCCACACAATCTGCCCCAGCCTAGCTCTGCCTGCATAACCATACAGAGGGAGAACATGAGCTAAGAGGTTGAGCACCTGTAATTAAAGGTTTAATTTAACCCCCAGCCCATCTGCTGTACTCGGTGTATGAACCTAAATGAACAAACCGTTAAGATGTTTATACCTGTACTGTTGCTGGTTGCAGTGGCTACCAGAATCAAACATGGGGAGGATCCTTCTGAGGTTGCCAAACAGCTGTCATTGTTGAACAAATTGTCTAACAATCAGTCTGCGACAATCTTTGAAGTTCCCCAAGTGGCCCAGCTGCAATAAGAATAACAGATGCCTGCGATCGCACATGTGTACGAACCTTAAGCTGTCTGTTTACAAAAATGTTTTCTGTTCATTTTTTCCAGCATTTTACTGTCTTTCCAGATTTTTTTTTTTTTTTGCTAGGAAAACGTTGCAGTGACAAGGAAAAAAATGCTGGCCAAACAAAAAACAAGCCATTCTTGTGAACTAGCTAGCCTAATGATTGCACACCCTTTTTTTTCCCCCACACCTATCTTTCTCTCTAACTTCAGTTTTCATTTACCTTTGTTTTTTTTCTTGTCATTTGTAAGTAGTTTACTTTCTCATATTTCAGCCCAGCTCTCAGTTCAGTGTATCCGTGTGGAAGGATTGATCTGCTCTGAAGTCTTCATTACTTCAGATAGTTACTTTAAAAAAATTAGCACAGAGCTGGTGGAAGTAGGATGGCCGGTTCGCGGATCCGAACACGGATCCGCTGTGGATTTATCCCATTCGCGCGACGGCGGATTTTCGGATTTTCCGCCTTCCGAACTTCCGATTTCGCAGATTTTGTATTTCGGAAATTTTCGAAATACGAGTTTTCACGAATTTTCGAAAACACAGTAAAACATGTATTTTCGCAAATTTTCGAAAATACAAGGATTTCTCTTATTCCATACATACGCATTTGAAAATTTTGAAATTACGAGGATTGCTTGTATTTTCGAAAATACATATTTTCGAAATACATGAAACTCGTAACTTCGAAAATTCCCGAAAATACGTGAAAACTCGTAATTTTGAAAATTTTCGAAAATACGGAAAATCTCGTTATTTCAAGGGTATTATTAATTTTAACGGGTCCGCTCGCGGATTTTCGATTTTTTCGAAAATTCGCGGATCCTCGAGCGGACCGGATTTGTTGATTCGGACATCTCTAGTTGGAAGTTTATTACATTAGAAGCTGATGCTGGTTGCATTGATTTCTGTGTAACCATACATTCTTTAATGAACATTGTATATGTAGATTTCATATGTGTTGACCCTCAGTCAGTCAAAATGCAAAATGAAAACTTAAAGTTAGAACTTTTTACAAGCCCTTAGGTATCTAAGAGGTTCCTGGATTGTTGCACTGATGATACAGAATTTGGTGAGAAAGTGGGACAAAATGCTTTTCATTTGATGTAAGAGTAATCACTACAAGGAACTTTTTTTTTTACCACAGGATTCAATTTTTCCAGGTACATTTGAACTGTAGAAAATTCTTAGGACTAGTTAATGGAAACAATATTAAAGAGCAAATACTATTGGATACAAGAAGGCATGTAAAAAAAAAAAAAAAGGACAACTTAAATACCTGTTGTTGATCCCCAAATATATTAAATACAACAAGCATAACTTATACCACTGCAATCCTATCAATGTTTATAAAGAACTTTCACACATCTCAATGGAAATCATTCAATGGTGAATATAAGTGTTCTACATAACCTTTACACAAAGTGATGAATTGCTTATTTATTAGGGATGTTTAAACACCATTAATTCAGTCAGGGAGGGAGAGAATGGAATGGTAGGAATTTGCAATAATCTGTATGGCAGGTCAGCCCATATGGAATGTCTTTTTAGTTTATCTATTTTCCCTATATCTGTTTCTTGTTCTCCCCAAACCTCCACTACAATGCAAATGGTTATAGAAAGTGTATTTGAAGCAAATCAAACAATAACTAGAAAGGGAAAGTATAAACTTTGAATTTGGCTTGAAGGGCTGCATTTTGGAAGGGAATAGTGTTTGCTGCAGATTTTAAAACTCAATAATGGGAATGATGAGTTTGTAGTGAACGCTGTTTGGGACAAAAAAAAAATTGTGTGTACCCAGCCCAAAGTGGTGCTAATATTGATCATCAATCAGAAAGCATCTGATATGGTTAGGGCAAAATTAGCACCATTCCATGATAAGAACTTTTATTGAATCTCTTGTATCTTTGATGATTGGTCAAAAAAGATTTTTTTACTTTAGTTACCCTTTAAGTATGGCTGCCACAGTAATGGATGAGTAGATCGTAGGTGTGTTGTACCTGTGTCAGGTTGGGGGTTAAAAAAACAAACTTTTTTGATGATTGGTCAAAAAATTTTTGACTTTTAGATACCCTTTAGTATGGCTGCAACAGTAATGGAGGGGTAGGTCAGTAGGTGTATGTACCTGTGCCAGTGGGGTTAAAAAAAACAAACTTTTGATGATTGGTCAATTTATTTTTACTTTAGTTACCCTTTAGGTTTGGATGCAACAGTAATGGAGGGTTAGGTTAGTAGGTGTATGTACCTGTGCCATGTGGGGGTAAAAAAAAACCTTTTTTATTATCAAAATTAATTTATTTGACTTAGTTACCCTTTAAGTATGGCTGCCACAGTAATGGATAAGTAAATCAGTAGGTGTGTGTACCTGGGTCTGGTTGAGGGGGTATGTCTTTTTGTGTTTTAAAATTATAAAACTATCTTATTGAGGATAAATCTAAATTAGTTCTTTTGACTTATTACCCTTTAAATATGGCTTATGGGAATGGAAAGGTGGGTCAGTAGGTGGGTGTACCTAGGTCTGTGTGGGGGGTTTGGGCGGTATCACCATTTGTATTTATGACCAAGAAAAAAACTTGAAATATCCACATTTGAGGATTTGTACCATTTAGTCTATGGGAAAAAATGTCCGGAAATTCGCCGTAACGCTTCCGAGATTCCTAGCTAGAAGATGGCACACTTCTCCTATATGCCCCGCGCGTCTGTACCGAATTTCAGTCTCTAGCTCAAAAACTGTGGGGAGATACGGTCCAAAAAAGCAGAGAATAAAACGGAAGAAAAAGAAATAGAAAGTTAATTTTCAAGCCAAATTAACTAGGAAGGATAATAACTATAGTCTTTGAATTTGTCTTTAAAAGGCTGCACAAAGCTCTATATGTGAGTGTCTGTGTGTGCTGTGAGTTTAAAACCTGCGCCTGTGACACTGGCAATCAAAGCGGCTAATCAGTGTGAGGCAGTCCTAATCAGTGGGAATGCAATCAAGCAGCGCTGATTAGGTCTGTCACAGCTGTTGCAGAGGACAGGTGTTGATTGTTCTTGTGAAACAGTCCATAAAGTAAGCACAAAAAAAGTCTAAAAAATGTTTTACGGGTTCCTTAGCTAGGTAATAGCACACTTGTCATATGTGTGATGCACAACTGTAGCTCTAGCTCAAAAAATGGGGAGGAGATATAGTCCAAAAAAGCAGAAAAAATAACAGGCAAGAAGAAGAAATATAGAAAGAAACATGAATTTGGCTTTTTCATGCCAAATTAAACAGATTGTGGACCTTTTCTATTCAGGACACCATTCAGATCAAAGATGTGCATTTCAGTTGGATTGGTTTTATGTCCATATATGCCGTTAAATGCTGATTGAGACACATACCAGGATATTATGGCAAAAGATCTTTTATTGGAATGGAGGAGATTGTTATGGAGCGGAGGTTGGCCTGGGATGATATGGTGGATCAGCTCTGAGATATATGAGGGCTGTTGTTGGATAGTGCTTTATAGGATAGGGTAAGCAGCTTGAACTGGATCTTTGTGTGATGGGCAACCAGCGGAGGGACTGGCAGGAAGGAGAAGCAAGCAGAGAATTAAGAGCCGCGGCAGCAGAGTTCAGGATAGATTGAAGCAGTGCCAGGTGGTTGTTTGGTAAACCGCACAGGAGTGTGTTGCATAGTACTAGCGGGATATGATTAGGGCATAGACTAGGATTATTGTAGCTTCATTTGAGAAGAAGGGTCAATGCGGGGGATGTTTTTGAGTTGAAGCTGACAGGAGGTGGCAAGCGAATTGACATGTGGTTTGAAGGAAAGATCGGAATCTAACGTTATTCCCAGACAGCAGATGGGGATATAGGTGTATTGAATATTAATAGTAAGACTAGGGAGGGGAACAAAATGTGAGGGTGGAAAAAGGACAATCTCAGTTGAGGAAGCGGGAGGACATAAAGGCAGAAGATGGCCCTAAGGCAGTCGGGGACCTGGGATATCAGTGTAGGGAGATCTGGGTCAGAGATGTAAATTGGGTATCATCCGCATACAGGTGTTACGGAATCCAAATGAACTAGGTGAGTCGTCCCGGCCATAGGTGTAGAGGAAGAAAAGAAGAGGACCTAGTACTGAGCCTTGCAGGACAACCACAGGGTGGAGGCGAGGAGTGGAGCTAATTCCAGAGTGGAAACGCTAAAGGTCCTACCGAGAGATAGGAGGATAGCTCAAAGTGCAGTGTCCTGGATACCCAAGAGGAAAGGATTTGAAGAAGTAGAGGGTGATCAACAGTATCAAAAGCAAAGGACAGATCAAGAAGAAGAGCAAAGGTAGTGACCTTAGATTTAGATCATTGGTCACTTTAGTAAGGGCAGTTTTTCGTGGAGTGGTTAGGGTGGAAGACTGACTGGAAGCGGTCAAAGAGAGAGATAGGAGACTGACCAGTTCAGCATAGACATGGCTTACCAGTAGTTTGGATGCAAATGGGAGAATGGAGACAGGCCAGTAGCTGGAAAGAGCAGAGGGTTGAGGGTGCCTTTTTAAGTATAGAGGGTACCACAGCATGTTTAATTGAAGAGGCGAAAATACCAGTGGATAGGGACAAGTTAAAGAGAGTGGTTAGGGCTGGTATGAAGGAAGAGGTGAGAGGGGGAATAAGATGGAGGGAATGGGGTCAGGGGGCTGGTGGTGAGACGTTTCTGGATAGGAGAGATGAGTCCCTGTTCTGTAATAGTGGTGAAGCTAGTTAATTGTAAGTTATTTTTCACATTTCCTTTTTTTTCCTCAACTGTAAGATCAGAGACAAAATCAAATGCGAATTCAGCTAAAAACTGTGGAGAAAGTTCAAACGCATCTCAAATATGAAAGCTAACCCCTCCCGAAAAACGGTATGCCACATTCATGGGTGTACCAGAGACATGGCTACCAACTAACCCAGAGCGTGACCAGTGCCAAATGTCAGTAGCAGCAAAAAAAAAATTAGCCAGTTTTGTATTGAACGTCTGCAGTTTTTCCACCAAACACCCCCCCAACTCAGAAATACCCCCCACAAACTACACACCTTCAGCTATGTAACGCTGTAGTTCGTTCATTCATACCATCAATGGTGTGGGCGCAGTTTTTCGTAGAAGTTGCACTTTTACCAGTTTTTTTTACCAGAACATCAAAAACATTCAAAAGGTAGAAATCATGCCAAAACCTATGTAAAAAAAAGTTACCAAATATCAATCTCCAAATGTCCTGAATCAAACGGTATGCCATATGTGTGGTTCACACGCGGACGTGGAAACGAAAAGCCACAAAGTGAGACAATGCACGATGGCTCAGAAACGGCAAAAATTAGCCAACTCGAATTTGGAACAGTCGCAGTTTTTCACAACAAACCCCGTAACTTAGAAATAACCCCCACAAACTATATATCCTGAAATCTACACACCTTCAGCTATGTAACACTGTAGTTTGTTCATTCATACCATCAATGGCGTGGGCGCAATTCTTCGTAGAAGTTCGCATTTGTCTGAAAAATTAACAAAAACAACTTCAAAAGGTAGAATTTCATGCAAAACCTCATGGAATGTAAAAAAAAGTTACTATATATCAATCTCCCAATGTCCTAAATCAAACGGTATGCCATATGTGTGGTTACACACGCGGACGTGGAACGCGAAAGCCAAAAAGTGAGACAATGACGATGGCTCAGAAACAGCGAAAATATTTAGCCAACTCCGAATTTGGACAGTCTACAGTTTTTTCCACAAAACACCCCCGTAACTTAGAAATAACCCCCACAAAGTATATTCCTGAAATCTACACACCTTCAGTATGTAACAATGTAGTTTGTTCATTCTACCATCAATGGTGTGGGGCAGTTCTTCATAGACGTTCGCATTTGTCTGAAAAAATAACAAAAAACAACTTCAAAAGGTAGAAATCATGCCAAAACCTCATGGAATGTAAAAAAAAGTTACAAATATCATCTCCCAAATGTCCTGAATCAAACGGTATGCCATATGTGTGGTTACACACGCGGACGTGGAAGCGAAAAGCCAAAAAGTGAGACAATGCACGATGGCTCAGAAACAGCGAAAATATTAGCCAATTCGAATTCGACAGTCTGCAGTTTTTCACAAAAACACCCCCGTAACTTAGAAATAACCCCCACAAACATATTCCTGAAATCTACACACCTTCAGCTATGTAACACTGTAGTTTGTCATTCATACCATCAATGGTGTGGGCGCAGTTCTTCATAGAAGTTCGCATTTGTCTGAAAAATGAACAAAAAACAACTTCAAAAGGTTAAAATCATGCCAAAACCTCATGGAATGTAAAAAAAGTTACTAAATATCAATCTCAAAAGTCCTGAATCAAAAGGTATGCCATATGTGTGGTTACACAAGCGGAGTGGAAGCGAAAAGCCAAAAAGTGAGACAATGCACGATGGCTCAGAAACAGCGAAAATATTTAGCCACCGAATTTGGACAGTCTACAATTTTTTCCACAAAACACCCCCGTAACTTAGAAATAACCCCCCAAAACTATATATTCCTGAATGTACACACCTCAGCTATGTAACACTGTAGCTTGTTCATTCATACCATCAATGGTGTGGGCGTAGTTCTTCGAGAAGTTCGCATTTGTCTGAAAAATTAACAAAAACAACTTCAAAAGGTAGAAATCATGCCAAAACCTCATGAATGTAAAAAAAGTTAATATATCAATCTCCCAAATGTCTGAATCAAACGGTATGCCATATGTGTGGGTTACACACGTGGACGTGGAAGCCAAAAGCCACAAAGTGAAACAATGCACGATGGCTCAGAAACAGCAAAAATATCAGCCAAATCTGAATTTGAACAGTCTGCAATTTTCCCCACAAAACAACCCCCACAAACCATATATTTCAAATCCACACACCTTTATCTACGAAATTCTGTAGTTTGTTCATCGTACCATCAATGGGTGGGGCGCAGTTCTTCGTAGAAATCACAGTTTAGCAGATTTTCTAAAAATTTTGAAAAAAACACTCAAAGGTAGAAATCATGCCAAAATCCAAGTAATGTAAAAAAAGTTACCAAATATCATATCTCCCAAATGTCCTGAATCAAACGGTATGCCCTATGTATGGTTACACACGCAAACGTGGAATCAACTAGCCCAAAGTGAGCCAATGAACAAGGCCCAATTACAGCAACTTTTCAGATTGTCAGACTAAACACCCTCTATATAGAAATACCCCCCAAACTATATATTTTGGAATCTACACATCTTCAGCTACACAATGGTGTGATTCTTTTATGCATACCACCAATGGTATGAGCGCAGTTTCATGTAAAATTTCGCTTTTTACCAGATTTTCAGGAAATTTATAAAAATACAATTCAAAGTTAAAAATCATGGCATTTCCATGTCATGTAAAAAAAACTTGTCAATTATCATCTTCCAAATGCCCTGAATCAAACGGTATGCCATATGCGTGGATGTACTCAGGACATGGCCACAATAGCTCAAATGGGACACATGCACAAGTGTAATTACAAGAAAAAAATCAAAGTGCTCTGTAATTTCAAACGCCCCAAAACTTGGAAATGCCCCCACAAATAAACCCCCACTAAATATCACTCTCCCACATGTTCTGAATCAAACAGTATGCCATATGTGTGGATGTACAGAGACGTGGCCACCAACTAGCTCAAATCGGACGCATGCACAGTGTAATTACAAGAAAAAAATCAAAGTGCTCTGTAATTTCAAACAGCCCCAAAACTTGGAAATGCCCCCCACAAATAAAAACCCCCAACTAAATATCAATCTCCCACATGTTCTGAATAACAGTAGCCTATGTGTGGATGCACACAGAGACGTGGCCACCAACTAGCTCAAATGGGATGCATGCACAAATGCAATACAAGAAAAAATCAAAGGTGCTCTGTAATTTGAACAGCCTACCCTTTTCTAAGGAAACAGTCCAGAAACATGGAAATTTCCCCACAAGCTATATATTTTTGGAATTCTACACCTTCAGCTACGTTACGATGCCATGCTTTCATACATACATGAGAATTCCAGACCCAGTGATCCAAACAACTCTTGTGTTTTTAGGAGGTTTTGTGAAAAATAAAATAAGATGATTCAAGGATTGAAATCCTACCTAAACCAACTTGACAAGCAAAAAAAACCCACTAAATGTCAATCTCCCACATATCCTACATCAAACGGTATGCCATAGTGTGGGTGCACACAGAGACGTGGCCACCAACTAGCTCAAATGGGACACATGCACAAGTGAATTACAGAAAAAATTCAAAGTTGTCTGTAATTTCAAACAGCCCCAAAACTTGGAAATGCCCCCACAAATAAAACCCCCCACTAAAATCACTTCCCACATGTTCTGAATCAAACAGTATGCCATATGTGTGGATGTACAGAGACGTGGCCACCAACTAGCTCAAATCGGACGCATGCAACAGGTAATACAAGAAAAAAATCAAAGTGCTCTGTAATTTCAAACAGCCCCAAAACTTGGAAATGCCCCCCACAATAAACACCCCCCACTAAATATCAATCTCCCACATGTTCTGAATCAAAAGTTATGCCATATGCGGGGATGCACACAGAGACGTGGCCACCAACTAGCTCAAATGGGACGCATGTACAATGCAATTACAAGAAAGAATCAAAGTGCTCTGTAATTTGAAAGCCTACACTTTTTCTAAGGAACAGTCGCCCACATGGAAATTCTCCCACAAACTATATTATTTTGGAATCTACACACCTTCAGCTACGTTACGATGCCATGCTTTATACATACATGAAGAATTCCAGGACCCACTGATCCAAAGAAGTCCGTGTTTTTACGAGGTTTTGTGAAAAATAAAATAAGATGATTCAAGGGTGAAATCCTACCTAAACCCTTTGACAAGCAAAAAAAACCCACTAAATGTCAATCTCCCACATATCCTGCATCAAACGGTATGCCATATTGTGGGTGCACACAGAGACGTGGCCACCAACTAGCTAAATTGGACGCATGCACAAGTCCAATTACAAGAAAAAAATCAAAGTGTTCTGTAATTTGAACAGCCTAATCAACTTGGAAATACCCCCCACAAACTATAATTTTGGAAGCTACACACCTTCAGCTACGTGATGGTATCATGCTTTCGTATATACATGTAGAATTCCAGGCGCTGTATCCATAGAACTCCGTGCTTTTAGGAGATTTTGTGAAAAAATAAAATAAGAGGACTCAATGGTTGAAATCCTACTAAACCCACTCGGCAAGATAAAAAAACCACTAAACGGCATCTCCCACATGTCCTGAATCAAACAGTATGCCATAAGGGTGGGTGCAAACAGAGACGGGGCCACCAACTAGCTCAAAATGGAAGCCAGCACAAGTCCAATTACAAGAAAAAAATCAAAGTGTTCTGTAATTTGAAAGACCTAATCAACTTGGAATACCCCCCACAAACTATATATTTTTGGAAGCTACACACCTTCAGCTACGTGATGGTATCATGTTTCATATACATGAAGAATTCCAGGCGCTGTTATCCATAGCTCTGTGCTTTTAGGAGAGTTGTGAAAAAATAAAATAAGAGGACTAATGGTGAAATCTACCTAACCCACTCGGCAAGTAAAAACCCACTAAACGGCAATCTCCCACAGTCCTAATCAAACGGTATGCCATAAGGGTGGGTCCAAACAGAGACGGGGCCACCAACTAGCTCAAATTGGACGCATGCACAAGTCCAATTACAAGAAAAAATCAAAGTGTCTGTAATTTGAACAGCCTAAACAACTTGGAAATACCCTCACAAACTATATATTTTTGGAAGCTACACCACCTTCAGCTACGTGATGGTATCATACTTTCGTATATACATGAAGAATTCCAGGCGCTGTTATCCATAGAACTCCGTGCTTTTAGGAGATTTTGTGAAAAAATAAAATAAGAGCCACTCATGCATATCGACCATTGAATGTTTCTTTATTCACCAGTGGTGGTTGTAAGTGCAATCATCTACCATGACAATACTTTGTACTACTTTTTGTGTTGTAATGGCACAGTAGTCCATATAGTTCAAAAAAAAGTTTTTTCTTTTTTTATTATGGTACTGCTACAGGGCATGGGGATTTTCCCATGTTCCATTGACTGACAGCAGTGCAGTGCAACCTTCGTGGAGCAAGCTTTCTATAAGTGGCATATCACAATGCAATATGCAGTACAAAACCACTATTAAATGATCAGTCCCAGCTTTCCATGCTCCCATCTCTATGTAACACATTGCATATCAGCGGGCAGAGAGAAGTGAGAGAGGCACTGATATATTAGTAAAACCACCACACAACATGTGGGCGATTTATAATAGCCCCTTACCAGCCAAATGAGTGGTTTGGAAATCGTGGTGTAGCTTAGAAGTTAATAGTTTATTTGCTTACATTATCACATTGCCATGCATTTCATTTCTTTGTGGGTTGCATGAAAGAGATTTTATAGCACAGATTTTACAGCATTACTAAAGGTGCACATGCACTGTTTAATTACCAACAACCTTTCCACAAACTGAATTCTGGATCCACTTTATGGATGGCATTAAAGCTGTAATGTTTGATCATGTGTAATCCATATGCAAACATTGCGGTAATGTTGCATATAAGAAGTGCTGGGCAACAAGTTGTTGCGATGCTTGTTTCATTGGATTGAACCTCAAAACTTAAAATCTCAGCCAATCACTGTTACGACTGCCAGTCTGGCCCCTTCTGCTTGCTTCCATGTACGGAAAAGGCACGTAAGACAATCGGAAGGCAGCCATGAGAACGAGGGTTGGTAAGTAATATTTTATGCCGAATTTTAAACTATGCGAGGTTTAGACCATGCAAGGTCTAGTTATAGGGGTTTCCAGTAGAGTGTTTGTTTAGGGGGTGGACATCCCTTTATTCATGTTCGCTCACAACACTGATCTAATAAAATGTAATTCATCTTAGAGTTGTGTGTACCACTTTAAAGCTGCGCCTCTCAAGTTAAAGTTATGCTAAATTTGAAAATAAGATGTTTCTGGTTTTAAAGTCATCTATCAGACAATGCGCCATATTTTGAAAATTGTGGTACGTATTTGGGTGCTAGGCTTCTAGGTTGAAATACCATGAGAATTCAAAACGTATTTTTGTCACACATTGTGATGCATGGCAGTCAAAATATAGCAGTATTGTGATTTCTTGAGGATTTCTTCAGTATACAGTGTGCATAAAGTCTCCATATTAATGGAATACTGTCGATTTTTTGAACTCCACTGTGTACCGTCTGGTATTCTAACATCAATAGAATATTTTAAATGGTGTGGTTTTCTTAACTTTGCAAAAGTCAGCACCCTAATATTATAAATGTGAATTATGCTTTAAGAACCCAACAGAGCCAGGAAAATCATATGGATTTTCATTGAGCATTTTATAAATATTTTCTGGCTCATTGGCATTCCATGTTTTAGAAGGACCCAAGATTCTATTGTCTATTGAAGACCCCCATTAATGGTGCTATTTTATTTCTTTTCAGTAAATCGATCTGACTTTTGCATATATGCTAATTTTGTGTACATCTTTTAGCAATGCATTATGAATGAATCTTTTCTCAATATTGGATGTGTCTTATAATATAATTGAACACATTAAAAAAAATGTTCTTATACTGTATTTGTTTGATTTTTTTTTAAAAAAATACCAGGTAATCATTTTTTTTTTCCATATTAACTATACTGTAGCCATTTTGTTTTAGTAGACACTTTAAAGTATGTTTTACACTCACTGCAAATACTACTACGCAACAGCCATGTGCTTCTGTATATAAAAATAGGAAAAAGTGTTTATTTAGTGGACATTCAAAAGCTAACAACCTAAAAATACGGCAAACATAAACCAGGCTTACCATGTCCAAAATAGGCACAGTGGTATCAGGAAAGCGTAGAATATTGTCATATAGACCGTGGGTCTTTTTCAATCCTTTTAAAAACAGAGCTGCAAAAAACTAGCGGCATTTTGGTCTGTGTTCCTGACCTGGAATAATCTCTGTATGTCTCATAATACATATCATCTTACCTAAAGAAAAATCAACTTATTTCTGTAAAATGGATAGAGTTCTTTCCGACGACTATTTTTGCATTACCTTTCCAGCATTTAGCAAACCAAAGAGGTTTATAAGTTAAAACACCAATGAATTGACTTCCAACCTTTTCTTGTTTTACAAACTTGATATTATGTAGTAAATGTTTTTTCTTACTGATCAATTTAATCTCATTAGCTCTGGGCAATTGTTCTGTCAAGTGTCTTTGCTAGTTGTAAATACCTAGGGGATCTATTTCAAGCTTGTCCTTTTTTTTGATTTTAAAAATACGCATTTTAGTCAATTTTACATTTGGCTCTTATCTTTGAACTTATAACAACACAAAATATTGCTAAATTCCACATTCATTAAAGACACAAATACAATCTGAAATGTAGGAAAGTGTCAATCTTATTCTCAGTGGAGAAAAGCATTGTACATTGATATACATTGAAACTGTCATGCATAATCTGACTGTCTAAGAGAGTTTTTCAAAAACAGAATTGTCAGATCTCAAAGTGTACACACTAGAATCACAGCTTTTGCAGTAGTTCAGAAGACTGTCAAAACCTTTCGTATGTACTTCTGTTCAAATCCATTTAAATTATACTGTTATGGGCCGAGGACCAAAATCTAAACCACTAGATCAAGTAGTAAAGTTTGTCTTTTTAAAAATGCTTCTTAATATAAGCTTAGACACCCCACTTACAAGAAAAACCTGGATGAACCTGTTGCAAGATATTCACCATGTCTGTTGGTCCCTCTTCTTCATCCTTGTTCATCTGGGAGTTAAATGTCAATAAGCCAATGACTTGATGGCACATACGCTACATTCTTTATGGCTGTGTGAGCTCATAAAGCCATTAAGGAGTTGGAAACAATCCGAAAGGGACAGATTTCATGGTGAATTTCTTGCTTCAGGAATGCTGGGGACCCAGGTAAGTATTGCATCACTGGGGTTAGGGGATCATTGTTTTTTTGGGGAAAATCTCAGGGGGTGGACATGGCAAATACATGCAATTAAACATGTTACTTCTAATTATAACAACTTTATGTGTGGTGGTAAAGCATAATTACATGCTAGCCCTTTGATTAACAAATGAGTGTAATTTATCAAAACATTCCATAATTATAATCTTTAAGCAGTAATAAGTTAACCTGTAGAGACCACACAACACTGTAAGTATTCCCTCTTCCATTTATTGCCTAGTAAATGGAAACTAAGGGAATATAAATTACTCCATCCATAATTCTACAGGGCTCTCAAATCACATTAAAATACACAGCTAAATGATTAACTTATTTTATACGTACATCATTTGAACCAAGGTGTGTGATTGTACAAATATTAAAATGGTTTACATTTTAAAAAATGGGGTTGGACCAAGCCAAAATGAAACCGCATTAAACTACTACATGTAATATATACATAATAAGGATCTAAATATAAAAAAACTATATAAAATAAAGCACTTAAGATTTGTGATATAAGAGGAGAAATGGAGTGAGCCCGAGTTGCACCATTTTATGATGAACCATTATTGCACTATTCTGCACCTGTTATCCAGATGCAGTAATTATCAGTGCCTCGTATTACACATTAAAACCTATGTATAGTTTGTAATTAATCTCCCTCCTATTGTATAAGAATATTTATATTTTTACGGAGCATGCATTGAGTTTTTAGGAGCTACCAATGGTGGGGGGGGGGGGTATATAATATTACATATAGGATAGGTGTAAAGTGTGTGTGGCATTTCTCACTATTACCATCTAAATTACCATAAATACATAAGGATAATGCGCCCCTTACAGTGTAATGTCCTTATATTATAATGTAAGGGGCGCATTATTTCTTATAATACATATGTATCTGATTCCTTCACCCCATTCGCATTTTAAATTCTAGCCTTGTCCCTATTTCCACCTTAAACCCCCCAAGCTACCTCTGTAACTTAAACCCGTAGAAAGGAACATCCCAGCTCAGCATCTATTTGATAAACACATGTTTGTGGAGAAAGAGAGACTTGGTTATGAAGTGACAGGGAGCAGCTCCAGCAGGTTCCGTTAGTGAAGTTAAACACTGCAAAAAACCTGGAATGGGAGGGGCAGTGGGATATAAGAAATATAAATGATCACTTAGTGACATAGCTGAGTGATTTTTGTAAGGATATATACCACTGTCCCACCCATTATAAAATATCACACTTGTGTATTAATGCATATAAAATATAGTACTTATATAGGTTATTATGGTACAGGACAAAATATATCATCTTATAGGTTCTTTATAGGACCTCAGGCTTTTCAATATTGAGCGCTCTCTAACAGATTCCCTGATGATTGGTGTGAGATCAATGGGAGGGTAAGCATTGGTGGATGTTTGAATCTTTCCATTATAGAAGCTTCAATGGATAGCTCTTGATTGATGTTCATTGGATGGAAGTTTGAGTGGGAAGATACATGTAAGCTCTGCTAGCAGTTGTATTTCACTGTGGTGTTTGGACTGAACTATAACACTCTGTACAGTTGTACCTCATGTATATTTCCTCATGTATTTCTAAAGCATTTTAAATACTTGAGCACTTTAACCCTTTCCCTGCCACAGATCGTATATTCACGTGTGGCTTCCCCCTCCAAACTTTTTTCCCCCTGCTAGGGGCGATTGGGGGGCAGCATTCAACTGCCCCCCTAGCCCCTCGATCCCCCCTCGGTTTCGTCCAAATCCGAGGGGGGGATCGGGAGATATCTGTACCTGCAGCCCGGCAGCCGGTCCCACGTGGAGAAGCAGAGGAGGGCAGTCTTCTTTCCGAAAGGGAGACCTGATGACATCACTCAGCTTCCTGCTTCACCGGGGTCTTCCTAGAGAGGTAAGATGCTGCCCTGGTGGTCTAGTGGGAGCTGCAGCATGATCTCTATTTAGATCATGCTGCTACCTGTATAGCACAAGCTGTCATGCTGACAGCTTTACTATACATTTTGTGAATGGAACTCAAATTCCATTCACAAATAGGATTTTTTCTAAGTCTTTGCTACTTAGCGAAGACTTAGAAAAAAAATGGGGACGAGATCAAAATTTGGTGTCACTTCTGATCACCAATTATTGATCTTTGCCAATGAATGAAAAATCACTTCTGGAAAATGATTTCCGGAAGTGATTTTTCCGATCGGATCGAATTGGAAATTTTTTTTTTACCCTAAAACTATAAATTAGCAAAAAACTTTGTCTTCTCCAAGCTTCCCAATGTCCCGGTGATATCGGTAAAGTAAACGCGGATTATTTATTGTTGGATTTCAAGGGAAACTAAGCCTATTTTAGTAGGAAATTTTGCAGAGGTACCAAAAAAAGACCTTATTGATTTTTTAGGATCAGTAAAGTGTGCAAAAACTTGTGTGACTCTCCGTACTAACTGGTTTTCCACTAAAAGGGGGAGTGGGGATAGGGGTGGGGGGTGGGTTGTGGCGTTTTTAAATTTTTTCTTGTAATTGCAATTGCGCATGCGATCCCATTTGAGCTAGTTGGTGGCCCCGTCTCTGTTTGCACCCACCCTGATGGCATACCATTTGATTCAGGACATGTGGGAGATTGCCGTTTAGTGGTTTTTTTTACTTGCCGAGTGGGTTAGGTAGGATTTCAACCATTGAGTCCTCTTATTTTATTTTTTCACAAAATCTCCTAAAAGCACGGAGTTCTATGGATACAGCGCCTGGAATTCTTCATGTTATTACGAAAGTATGATACCATCACGTAGCTGAAGGTGTGTAGCTTCCAAAATATATAGTTTGTGAGGGGTATTTCCAAGTTGTTTGGCTGTTCAAATTACAGAACACTTTGATTTTTTTCTTGTAATTGGACTTGTGCATGCGTCCAATTTGAGCTAGTTGGTGGCCCCGTCTCTGTTTGGACCCACCCTTATGGCATACCTTTGATTCAGGACATGTGGGAGATTGCCGTTTAGTGGGTTTTTTACTTGCCGAGTGGGTTAGGTAGGATTTCAACCATTGATCCTCTATTTTATTTTTTCACAAAATCTCCTAAAAGCACAGAGTTCATGGATAACAGCGCCTGGAATTCTTCATGTTATACAAAGCATGATACCATCACGGCTGAAGGTGTGTAGCTTCCAAAAATATATAGTTTGTGGGGGGTATTCCAAGTTGATTAGGCTGTTTCAAATTACAGAACACTTTGATTTTTTTCTTGTAATTGGACTTGTGCATGCGTCCAATTTGAGCTAGTTGTGGCCCCGCTCTGTTTGCACCCACCCTTATGGCATACCTGTTTGATTCAGGACATGTGGGAGATTGCCGTTTAGTGGGTTTTTTACTTGCCGAGTGGTTTAGGTAGGATTTCAACCATTGAGTCCTCTTATTTTTATTTTCACAAAATCTCCTAAAAGCACGGAGTTCTATGGATAACAGCGCCTGGAATTCTACATGTATATACGAAAGCATATACCATCACGTAGCTGAAGGTGTGTAGCTTCCAAAATATATAGTTTGTGGGGGGTATTTCCAAGTTGATTAGGCTGTTCAAATACAGAACACTTTGATTTTTTTCTTGTAATTGGACTTGTGCATGCGTCCAATTTGAGCTAGTTGGTGGCCACGTCTCTGTGTGCACCCACACATATGGCATAACCGTTTGATGCAGGATATGTGGGAGATTGACATTTAGTGGGTTTTTTTTGCTTGTCAAAAGGGTTTGGGTAGGATTTCACCCTTGAATCATCTTATTTTTTTTTCACAAAACCTCGTAAAAACACGACTTCTTTGGATCAGTGGGTCTGGAATTCTTCATGTATGTATGAAAGCATGGCATCGTAACGTAGCTGAAGGTGTGTGATTCCAAAAATAATAGTTTTGTGGGGAGATTTCCATGTTTCGGGACTGTTCCTTAGAAAAAGTGTAGGCTGTTCAAATTACAGAGCACTTTGATTCTTTCTTGTAATTGCATTTGTACATGCGTCCCATTTGAGCTAGTTGGTGGCCACGTCTCTGTGTGCATCCACGCATATGGCATAACGTTTGATTCAGAACATGTGGGAGATTGATTTTAGTGGGGGGGGTTATTTGTGGGGGGCATTTCCAAGTTTTGGGGCTGTTTGAAATTACAGAGCACTTTGATTTTTTTCTTGTAATTACACTTGTGCATGCGTCCGATTTGAGCTAGTTGGTGGCCACGTCTCTGTACATCACACACATATGGCATACTGTTTGATTCAGAACATGTGGGAGAGTGATATTTAGTGGGGGGGTTTTATTGTGGGGGCATTTCCAAGTTTTGGGGCTGTTTGAAATTACAGACAACTTTGAATTTTTTCTGTAATTACACTTGTGCATGTGTCCCATTTAGCTAGTTGGTGGCCACGTCTCTGTGTGCACCCACACATATGGCATACCGTTTGATGTAGGATATGTGGGAGATTGACATTTAGTGGGTTTTTTTGCTTGTCAGTTGGTTTAGGTAGGATTTCAATCCTTGAATCATCTTATTTTATTTTTCACAAAACCTCCTAAAAACACAAGAGTTGTTTGGATCACTGGGTCTGGAATTCTTCATGTATGTATGAAAGCATGGCATCGTAACGTAGCTGAAGGTGTATAGATTCCAAAAATATATAGCTTGTGGGGGAAATTTCCATGTTTCTGGACTGTTTCCTTAGAAAAGGGTAGGCTTGTCAAATTACAGAGCACTTTGATTTTTTCTGTAATTGCATTTGTGCAGCATCCCATTAGACTAGTGTGTGGCCACGTCTCTGTGTGCATCCACACTAGGGCATACTGTTTGATTCAGAACATGTGGGAGATTGATATTTAGTTGGGGGGTTTTATTTGTGGGCATTTCCAATTTTGGGGCTGTTTGAAATTACAGAGCACTTTGATTTTTTTCTTTAATTACACTGTGCATGCGTCCGATTTGAGCTAGTTGGTGGCCACGTCTCTGTACATCCACACATATGGCACTGTTTGATTCAGAACATGTGGGAGAGTGATATTTATGTGGGGGTTTATTTTGTGGGGGGCATTTCCAAGTTTTGGGGGCTGTTTGAAATTACAGAGCACTTTGATTTTTTTCTTGTAATTACACTTGTGCATGTGTCCCATTTGAGCTAGTTGTGGCCATGTCCCTGAGTACCATCCACGCATATGGCATACCGTTTGATTCGGGGCATTTGGAAGATTGATAATTGACAAGTTTTTTTTACATGACATGGAAATTTGCCATGATTTTTAACTTTGAATTGTATTTTTATAAATTTTTCTGAAAATCTGGTAAAAAAGCGAAATTTTACATGAAACTGCGCTCATACCATTGGTGGTATGCATAAAGAATCACACCATTGTGTAGCTGAAGATGTGTAGTTCCAAAAATATATAGTTTTGGGGGGGTATTTCTAATTAGAGGGTGTTTAGTAGTCTGACAAATCTGAAAAGTTGCTGTAATTGGGCCATTGTTCATTGGCTCACTTTGTGGCTAGTTGATTCCAGTTTGCGTGTGTAACCATACATAGGGCATACCGTTTGATTCAGGACATTTGGGAGATTGATATTTGGTAACTTTTTTTACATTACTTGGGATTTTGGCATGATTTCACCTTTGAGTGTTTTTTTTCAAATTTTTTAGAAAATCTGCTAAAACTGTGAATTTCACGAAGAACTGCCCCCCACCATTGATGGTACGAATGAACAAACTACAGAATTTCGTAGATAAAGGTGTGTGGATTTGAGAAATATGGTTTGTGGGGGTTGTTTTGTGGGAAAAATTGCAGACTGTTCAATTCGATTTGGCTGATATTTTTGCTGTTTCTGCCCATCGTGCATTGTTTCACTTTGTGGCTTTTGGCTTCCACGTCCACGTGTGTAACCACACATATGGCATACCGTTTGATTCAGGACATTTGGGAGATTGATATTTAGTAACTTTTTTTACATTCCATGAGGTTTTGGCATGATTTCTACCTTTTGAAGTTGTTTTTTGTTAATTTTTTCAGACAAATGCGAACTTCTACGAAGAACCTACGCCCACACCATTGATGGTATGAATGAACAAGCTACAGTGTTACATAGCTGAAGGTGTGTACATTTCAGGAATATATAGTTTGTGGGGGTTATTTTCAAGTTACGGGGGTGTTTTGTGGAAAAATTTTAGACTGTCCAAATTCGGAGTTGGCTAAATATTTTCGCTGTTTCTGAGCCTCGTGCATTGTCTCACTTTTTGGCTTTTCGCTTCCACGTCCGCTTGTGTAACCACACATATGGCATACCGTTTGATTCAGGACATTTGGGAGATTGAATTTAGTAACTTTTTTTTACATTCATCCATGAGGTTTTGGCATGATTTCTACCTTTTGAAGTTGTTTTTTGTTCATTTTTTCAGACAATGCGAACTTCATGAAGAACTGCGCCCACACCATTGATGGTATGAATGAACAAACTACGTGTTACATAGCTGAGGTGTGTAGATTTCAGGAATATAGTTTTGTGGGGTTATTTCTAAGTTACGGGGGTGTTTTGTGGAAAAAACTGCAGACTGTCCGAATTCGGAATTGGCTAATATTTTCGCTGTTTCTGAGCCATCGTGCATTGTCTCACTTTTGGCTTTTCGCTTCCACGTCCGCGTGTGTAACCACACATATGGCATACCGTTTGATTCAGGACATTTGGGAGATTGATATTTAGTAACTTTTTTTTACATTCCATGAGGTTTTGGCATGATTTCTACCTTTTGAAGTTGTTTTTTGTTCATTTTTTCAGACAAATGCGAACGTCTATGAGAAACTGCGCCCACACCATTGATGGTATGAATGAACAAACTACAGTGTTCACTAGCTGAGGTGTGTAGATTTCAGGATATACGTTTGTGGGGGTTATTTCAGTTACGGGGGTGTTTTGTGGAAAAAACTGTAGACTGTCCAAATTCGGAGTTGGCTAAATATTTTTCGCTGTTTCTGAGCCATCGTGCATTGTCTCACTTTTTGGCTTTTCGCTTCCACGTCCGCGTGTGTAACCACACATATGGCATACCGTTTGATTTAGGACATTTGGGAGATTGATATATAGTAACTTTTTTTTACATTCCATGAGGTTTTGGCATGAATTCTACCTTTTGAAGTTGTTTTTTGTTAATTTTTCAGACAAATGCGAACTTCTACGAAGAATTGCGCCCACGCCATTGATGGTATGAATGAACAAACTACAGTGTTACATAGCTGAAGGTGTGTAGATTTCAGGAATATATAGTTTGTGGGGGTTATTTCTAAGTTACGGGGGTTTTGTTGAAAAAACTGCAGACTGTCCAAATTCGGAGTTGGCTAAATATTTTTGCCGTTTCTGAGCCATCGTGCATTGTCTCACTTTGTGGCTTTTCGTTTCCACGTCCGCGTGTGTAACCACACATATGGCATACCGTTTGATTCAGGACATTTGGGAGATTGATATTTGGTAACTTTTTTTTACATAGGGTTTTGGCATGATTTCTACCTTTTTGAATGTTGTTTGATGTTCTGGTAAAAAAAATCTGGTAAAAGTGCAAACTTCTACGAAGAACTGCGCCCACACCATTGATGGTATGAATGAACGAACTACAGCGTTACATAGCTGAAGGTGTGTAGTTTGTGGGGGGTATTTCTGAGTTGGGGGGGTGTTTTGTGGAAAAACTGCAGACTGTTCAAATACAAAACTGGCTAATTTTTTTTTTGCTGCTACTGACATTTGGCACTGGTCACGCTCTGGGTTAGTTGGTAGCCATGTCTCTGGGTACACCCATGAATGTGGCATACCGTTTTATTCGGGAGGGGTTAGGCTTTCATATTTGAGATGCGTTTGAACTTTCCTCCACAGTTTTTAGCTGAAATTCGCATTTGATTTTGTCTCTGATCTTACAGTTGAGGAAAAAAAGGAAAATGTGAGAAAATAACTTACAATTAACTAGCTTCACCACTATTACAGAACAGGGACTCATCTCTCCTATCCAGAACATGTCTCACCACCAGCCCCCTTGACCCCATTCCCTCTCATCTTATTCCCCCTCTCACCTCTTCCTTCATACCAGCCCTAACCACTCTCTTTAACTTGTCCCTATCCACTGGTATTTTCGCCTCTTCAATTAAACATGCTGTGGTATCCTCTATACTTAAAAAGGCACCCTCAACCCGTCTGCTCTTTCCAGCTACTGGCCTGTCTCCATTCTCCCATTTGCATCCAAACTACTGGTAAGCCATGTCTATGCTGAACTGGTCAGTCTCCTATCTCTCTCTTTGACCGCTTCCAGTCAGTCTTCCACCCTAACCACTCCACGAAAAACTGCCCTTACTAAAGTGACCAATGATCTAAATCTAAAGGTCACTACTCTTTGCTCATTCTTCTTGATCTGTCCTTTGCTTTTGATACTGTTGATCACCCTCTACTTCTTCAAATCCTGTCCTCCTTGGGTATCCAGGACACTGCACTTTGAGCTATCCTCCTATCTCTCTGGTAGGACCTTTAGCGTTTTCCACTCTGGAATTAGCTCCACTCCTCGCCTCCACCCTGTGGTTGTCCTGCAAGGCTCAGTACTAGGTCCTCTTCTTTTCTTCCTCTACACCTATGGCCTTGGACGACTCAACTAGTTCATTTGGATTCCAGTAACACCTGTATGCGGATGATACCCAAATTTACATCTCTGACCCAGATCTCCCTACACTGATATCCCAGGTCCCCGACTGCCTTAGGGCCATCTCTGCCTTTATGTCCTCCCGCTTCCTCAAACTGAGATTGTCCTTTTTCCACCCTCACAATTTGTTCCCCTCCCTAGTCTTACTATTAATATTAACAATACACCTATATCCCCATCTGCTGTCTGGGAATAACGTTAGATTCCGATCTTTCCTTCAAACCACATGTCAATTCGCTTGCCAACTCCTGTCAGCTTCAACTCAAAAACATCCCCCGCATTGGACCCTTCTTCTCAAATGAAGCTACAATAATCCTAGTCTATGCCCTAATCATATCCCGGCTAGACTACTGCAACACACTCCTGTGCGGTTTACCAAACAACCACCTGGCACTGCTTCAATCTATCCTGAACTCTGCTGCCCGGCTCATTAATTTCTCTGCTTGCTTCTCCTCTCTGCCAGTCCCTCCGCTGGTTGCCCATCACACAAAAGATCCAGTTCAAGCTGCTTACCCTATCCTATAAAGCACTATCCAACACAGCCCCTTCATATATCTCAGAGCTGATCCACCAATATCATCCCAGGCGCAACCTCCGCTCCATAAACAATCTCCTCCATTCCAATAAAGAATCTGTTGGCAATAAATATCCTGGTATGTGTCTCAATCAGCATTTAACGGCATATATTGGACTATAAACCAATCCAACTGAAGATGCACATCTTTGATCTGAATGGTGTGCTGAATAGAAAAGGTCCAAACATCTGTTTAATTTGGCATGAAAAAGCCAAATTCATGTTCTTTCTATATTTCTTCTTCTTGCCTGTTATTTTTTCTGCTTTTTTGGACTATATCTCCTCCCACATTTTTTGAGCTAGAGCTACAGTTGTGCATCACACATATGACAAGTGTGCTATTACCTAGCTAAGGAACCCGTAAACATTTTTTAGACTTTTTTTGTGCGTACTTTAATGGACATGTTTCACAAGAACAATCAACACCTGTCTCTTTGCAACAGCTGTGAGCAGACCTAATCAGCGCTGCTTGATTGCATTCAGCACTGATTAGGACTGCTCACACATGATTAGCCGCTTTGATTGCCAGTGTCACAGGCGCAGGTTTTAAAACTCACAGCACACACAGACACTCACATTAATAGAGCTTTGTGCAGCCTTTTAAAGACAAATTCAAAGACTATAGTTATTATCCTTCCTAGTTAATTTGGCTTGAAAATTAACTTTCTATTTCTTTTTCTTCCGTTTTATTCTTCTGCTTTTTTGGACCGTATCTCCTCCCACAGTTTTTGAGCTAGAGACATGAAATTCGGTACAGACGCGCGGGGCATATAGGAGAAGTGTGCCATCTTCTAGCTAAGGAATCTGCGGAAGCGTTACGGCGAATTTCCGGACATTTTTTCCCATAGACTATAATGGTAACAATCCTCAAATGTGGATATTTCAAGTTTTTTTCTTGGTCATAAATACAAATGGTGATACCGCCCAACCCCCCACACAGACCTAGGTACACCCACCTACTGACCCACCTTTCCATTCCCATGGAAGCCATATTTAAAGGGTAAATAAGTCAAAAGAACTAATTTAGATTTATCCTCAATAAAAGATAGTTTTATAATTTTAAACACAAAAAAGACATACCCCCTCAACCAGACCCAGGTACACACACCTACTGATTTACTTATCCATTACTGTGGCAGCCATACTTAAAGGGTAACTAAAGTCAAATAAATTAATTTTGATTAATAAAAAAGGTTTTTTTTTTAACCCCCACATGGCACAGGTACATACACCTACTAACCTAACCCTCCATTACTGTTGCATCCAAACCTAAAGGGTAACTAAAGTAAAAATAAAATTTGACCAATCATCAAAAGTTTGTTTTTTTAACCCCACATGGCACAGGTACATACACCTACTGACCTACCCCTCCATTACTGTTGCAGCCATACCTAAAGGGTATCTAAAGTCAAAAAATTTTTTGACCAATCATCAAAAAAGTTTGTTTTTTTAACCCCCAACCTGACACAGGTACACACACCTACTGATCTACTCATCCATTACTGTGGCAGCCATACTTAAAGGGTAACTAAAGTAAAAAAATCTTTTTTGACCAATCATCAAAAAGATACAGAGAGATTCAATAAAAGTTCTTATCATTGAAAATGGTGCTAATTTTGCCCTAACCAATCAGATGCTTTCTGATTGATTGGATCAATATTAGCACCACTTTGGGCTGGGTACACACAAGTTTTTTTTGTCCCAAACAAGCGTTCACTACAAACTCATCATTCCCATTATTGAGTTTTAAAATCTGCAGCAAACACATATTCCCTTCCAAAATGCAGCCCTTCAAGCCAAATTCAAAGTTTATACTTTCCCTTTCTAGTTATTGTTTGATTTGCTTCAAATACACTTTTCTATAACCATTTGCATTGTAGTGGAGGTTTGGGGAGAAGCAAAGAAAGCAGATATAGGGAAAATAGATAAACTAAAAAGACATTTCATATGGGCTGACCTGCCATACAGATTATTGCAAATTCCATACCATTCCATTCTCTCCCTCCCTGACTGAATTAATGGTGTTTAAACATCCCTAATAAAATAAGCAATTCATACACATTTGTGTAAAGGTTATGTAGAACACTTATATTCACCATTGAATGATTTCCATTGAGATGTGTAGAAAGTTCTTTATAAACATTGATAGGATTGCAGTGGTATAAGTTATGCTTTGTTGTATTTAATATATTTGGGGATCAACAACAGGGATATTTAAGTTGTCCTTTTTTTTTTTTTTTTACATGCCTTCTTGTATCCAATAGTAATTTGCTCTTTAATATTGTTTCCATTAACTAGTCCATAAGGAATTTTCTACAGTTCAAATGTACCTGGAAAAATTGAATCCTGTGGTAAAAAAAAAAGAAGTTCCTTGTAGTGATTACTCTTACATCAATATGAAAGCATTTTGTCCCACTTTCTCACCAAATTCTGTATCATCAGTGCAACAATCCAGGAACCTCTTAGATACCTAAGGGCGTGTAAAAAGTTCTAACTTTAAGTTTTCATTTTGCATTTTGACTGACTGAGGGTCAACACATATGAAATCTACATATTACAATGTTCATTAAAGAATGTATGGTTACACAGAAATCAATGCAACCAGCATCATGCTTCTAATGTAATAAACTTCCAACTAGAGATGTCCGAACTTCACAAAATCCGGTCCGCTCGAGGATCCGCGAATTTTCGAAAAAATTCGAAAATCCGCGAGCGGACCCGTTAAAATTAATAATACCCTTGAAATAACGAGATTTTCCGTATTTTCGAAAATTTTCAAAATTACGAGTTTTCACGTATTTTCGGGAATTTTCGAAGTTACGAGTTTTCATGTATTTTCGAAAATATGTATTTTCGAAAATACAAGCAATCCTCGTAATTTCAAAAATTTTCGAAAATGCGTATGTATGGAATTAAGAGAAATCCTTGTATTTTCGAAAATTTGCGAAAATACATGTTTTACTGTGTTTTCGAAAATTCGTGAAAACTCGTAATTTCGAAAATTTTCCGAAATACGAAAAATCTGCGAAATCGGAAGTTCGGAAGGCGGAAAATCCGGAAAAATCCGCCGTTCGCGAATGGGATAAATCCACAGCGGATCCGTGTTCGGATCCGCGAACCGGCCATCCCTACTTCCAACCAGCTCTGTGCTAATATTTTTTTTAAAGTAACTATCTGAAGGTAAATGAAGACTTCAGAGCAGATCAATCCGTCCACACGGATACACTGAACTGAGAGCTGGCTGAAATATGAGAAAGTAAACTACTTACAAATGACAGAAAAAAAACAACAAGGTAAATGAAAACTGAAGTTAGGAGAAAGATATGTGTGGGGGAAAAAAAAGGGTGTGCATATCATTAAGGCTAGCTAGGTTCACAAGAATGGCTTGTTTTTTGTTTGGCCAGCATTTTTTTCCTTGTCACTGCAACGTTTTCCTAGCAAAAAAAAAAAAAAAATCTGGAAAAGACAGTAAAATGCTGGAAAAAATGAACAGAAAACATTTTTGTAAACAGAACCTTAAGGTTCGTACACATGTGCGATCGCAGGCATCTGTTATTCTTATTGCAGCTGGGCCACTTGGTTGAACTTCAAAGATTGTCGCAGACTGATTGTTAGACAATTTGTTCAACAATGACAAGCTGTTTGGCAACCTCAGAAGGATCCTCCACATGTTTGATTCTGGTTAGCCACTGCAACCAGCAACAGTACAGGTATAAACATCTTAACGGTTGTTACATTTTAGGTTCATACACCGAGTACAGCAGATGGGCTGGGGGTTAAATTAAACCTTTAAATTACAGGTGCTCAACCTCTTAGCTGCATGTGTCCCTCTGTATGGTTATGCAGGCAGAGCTAGGCTGGGGCAGATTGTGTGGGTGAGGGTTCCCATGGGTCAAAAACATACTTTAGTAAATACAGTATCGTAGATCTCTGCCTTAATATTTGTAATGCTTATTTTTTTTCCAACCATTAATCCAATGATTTCAGTACTCCCTAGCCTGTGTAGTCTTGCAATAGGACCAGAAGCAGGGGCTGCTTGCTGTGCTAGTTTGCACACTAATTTTGACAAGCATATAGGGGAGCAAGGCAAACTACTTTAGAGCTCTCTAACTTCTATAAAATAAATAAAAATGAGCCCCTAGATAACATTTTACACTCCAACCCCCTCAAAACTCTTACAAATCTGCTACTCCTATTTCCAGAATTCTGGGTAGCAGCTATTAGCTATTACTATGGCTCCCCGAGCCACCTTCTCCACTGAGCAAGTATGTAAAGCTGTCATAGAACACAAAATTCAGGATCAGAGCAGAAAATTACCATCAGGATTTTTATCAATCCATAGACTGACAGACCATATCCCTGTAACTAATCCTGGGGATAGTAGGGCTGCTCTTTGCAACTTTAACGGTTCATGTCAATTTCAGAATACCTTTACATACTGTACTCTAAGTTGGCTACATATATAAATGTTCACATTTAGAAAGTCATACTAAAAGGAAACAGCCTGGCTTCAGCACAAGTCTGGGACTAACATGGCAGATAAAAAGTGTATACGATTGTGCTCCTCAATAAAATCTTAGTGGGACGTAAGAATATTAAGTGCTATCTCCCTGCCTTAGGTAATTTTCATTCAAACAGATTTAAAACTTAATTCAAAACGCAACTGCATGCGATTTCGATGCATTTTTTCAGCAGAAATAGAAAACTGCATGCAATTGCGCAAAAAAATGTGGAACGCAAATTGCATCCAAAAACTTACGTTTTCGGTGCGTTGTCCCGATTGCAATGATCGGAAAAAACACACGGGCAAACGCATCAAAAACGCGAGTGTGGCCTAGCCCTCAAAGTTATTATCAAGATTTTTTTTAACCATTAGTGATTTCAGTGTGATGTTTCACCTTTGTGTGTGAGAAACGTGTCAATGTTGAATCATGAACAAGATTTTCAAATCAACAAATTGCTGGTTTGTTTTATAAATTCAGAGCTTAAAAAAAAAAAAAAAAATCATCAGGACACGCAAGTTACGCAGTCTTTAGGTTCTTTTGCAAGAGTGAAAATCTGTCTGGGGGTGTAATGTCCCTTAAAACTTTAATGGTTTAGGACTATTTCTTATTTAATGACACAAAGCACATTGTTAAGTTTACCAAGCTTTATTTTATGAAAGCTTACCTACAAATCTTATGTACACACAAGGAAGCAAATCCATAATAAAATTAACATACATACTTGAGTATAAACCAGGGTTTTACCTGAAAAAAGGAGTAAAAGTGATTGAGTATAAACAGAGGGTAGAAAATATGACTACTGCCTTCTGATTCTGTATTGACAGTTGCCCTTTTATATTGACAGCAGAATTCCCAAATCCAGTATGGCTATTACTATACGGGAATCTGTCCATTTAAAGGGCAACTAAAGCCTCAAAACAAAAGAATTTGCACAAATGAAGGAGGTTTTACTCCTATTTGCAAGTATTGGTGGGGACTGGGGTTACCTCTGTATATTATTTTTGTTGTTGCCTTCCCCAGTAAGTGAGAGGAGCAGAGTAGTGACGTCATCCGGAAGCACAGAGGATGCGGGTAAGTGTTTGACTAGAGTATAAACAGAAGTTTGATTTTCAGGCGTTTTTAAAAGCCTCACAGGATAAGAAAGAAAAGTAGGATGCGTCTGTCAAGGAAAGGCAGTCTCAAACCCCAGATTTGGATAAAAGTAAAATCCTTTATTCAGAACAACAACAGATAAAAACAAGCACACGCCTGATACGTTTCGTGCTACAAGCACTTAATCATAGGCTATGATTAAGTGCTTATAGTACGAAACACGCTACTTTTCTGTCTTATCCTGCATTTTTGGACCTTGGCGACAGACCCGGACCATGTGTAGATCCCGGGGAGTGTTGGCGTTTAAAGTTGACTGCAATAACAAATCTACTTATTTATGTGCCAATATGGACCAATGGAGTGATAGGTTCGGGGCATGGGCACCCGGACCTCCACTCACCAGGGGTGAGATAAACTAAATCTTGTGTGTGAGGTTTGAGTTTTAGCACACTAAAATATATTAGCGCATTTTCACTTATTTTAAAGCCTGAAAACCTCTTTATACGGTACATAAAGAAAACTTGCCTACATCATTTAACATAATATTTCATAAATATCACATTTTTCAAACATAAAACAGAAGACTGTACTGTAACACAAGTGTGTGTATGTATACTAGCTATGTTCCATACAATATATTGTCCTCTGCATATTCTCAGCACCTGTAAAATATGTTAAATAACAATTTGTTAGTCGATTGGCAATAGGACATATGGATGGGAGAAGTCGAAAATACACCACCTATTTAACTTTAAGATGCTTTTTAAGGCATTGCATTTTTAAACATTGACAAAAAAACAAATAAAGAAAATAAAAACCCAACAACACAGACACCACCTTCTAAGTGCTAAGGTATTCCTGTTAAAATTGATTTCTCTGTGGAGATCAATTTGATTTCTCTGTGGAGAACAGCTGAAGCTGCGAAGAATATAAACAAAGATTTATTGACATTTATCGATCCATAGATTGTGACAGACAGGGAACCTGTCCCTGTAAACTAAGCCTGTCAGGCCTCACTAACTAGGGCTGCTTTTTACAACTTTAACTGTTCAGGTCTGTGCAGAAATCAATTTCAGAGATAAGAAATACCATTATATACTGTACTCTTTGGTTGGCCACATATGTGTATATATTAGAAAGAAAATCACAATAAAAGAAAGCCAAACTTAAGCTATATATATACAGAATTTAACTCTTAAAGGATAAGCAATTATTTAAAAGGAGTCACCGTAAATATGCAGAAAGTGCTGTCATAAGTTAATCTAGCACTTTTTTTTTTTTTTTTAAGCAGTTTAAGATATTAATTTACGTGACTTCTGGCAAAGGAGAGAAGTTTATACTTTGTACAGATCAGTTAACTTCTGCAAAACCTTTTTGATTTTGTTTGTTAAATGCTACTAAAATGCAGAGGAAAAAAAAACCCCATGCCCCTGGATAAATAAGCAATACTGCTTGTTCAGTGGACCCTGAACAAGAAAACCAAGGGAAAGTAGATGAAGAAAAACTTGTACTCACTGGTCTGAGGAAGGGAGGAACCCTTTTCCAACTACTTGGGGTGGGCCTGGCTTATTCTTAAATGGTACAATGATTTAAAATGCAACAAGCAAGAAAGCAATATAGGAAACAAGATTGCGTAGTCTCCCATTTAAAGGACCTAACCTACATTTTTCATTGCTTAATCTGAAAGCATTCTTCCCCAGAACACCACTAAATGGCAAGGTAATACTATGCTCGGTTGGGCCTCAAGCCTGATCTGCCAGGTGAGATCATTAACGTTACTACATTACACGTCTGTATGGATCTTAGGGACTGATATTATAAATAAAAGGCATACAAGTTTGTCTATACTTTTAATCAGCAAAAAACAATCAGATGTTATCTAACTGCAGTAATAAAATAACATCTGATTTGTTGCTGCAAATTAAAAGCACAAGCAAACTCTTGAACCTTTTATTTCATCAGCTTTTAAGCCCATCTATTTCAAATATATGAAAGCCCCACTATACGGTTTAAAAAAAAAAAAAAAGTCTCCTTGGAATAAGATAATAGATCAACTTCAGGAGAAGCTTCCCTTCAAAAATGAGAATGGCAGATATCTGTTGTGCTCGGACATGGTAAACCAGAAAGTTTGGTTCTTTGCATTGAACTACTGCATGCTTACAACTTGGTTAAAGGGAATGTCCAACCCCAAAACTAAAATTTAACCCACTACTGATGCCCCTTGCCCACCCCTAACCAGCAATTTATTTAATTAAAAAAAAAAAACACCATAGATCAGAACATTCCTTACAAACCTTCTTTCCCACGTCTCTCCATTGACGGCAGCCACGTCTGATTGGCTGCCTCTCAGCCAATCACAGACGCAGCTACCGGTACAGACCCCTGCTTGCAGTTCAAGCAGTGGGCCAAGATCAGAGCGCTGGTGGAATGAAGGCATGGAAGTACCGTTCTGAGCCTTTTTTTTTTTTTTAAAACAAGGATTGTAGATACCCTTTGCTAGCCAGTCTGACGTTCTTCCATTAAAAGCTGTCCATTGAAGTGTCCTCCTTTATCTGAGAGTGCTTCTTATCCAGTCTTTCAGTGTATGGCTAGCTACAGCTTGTATAAAAAACTGTAGTCACAATAAATCTGAAATAAATAACAGTTTTACCTTTAGAGCCTTAAAAGATCATTGTGTAAGCATAGCCATTTAATTCAGTCATGAGATCCTAAGGGTAAAAAAAATGTTACACATATGCAAATCTGCTCATAACATTACATAAACACTACCTATAAACCAATAACATCATTGTTATAAAGACTGACTTCATATTCAGCAACCAATAAAATCTTGTCTCACTTTCCCATGCAAACCTCTAAGTGAGGCAGCAGCACTAGGAAGCATGAAGTTTTCTATCCCATGGCTAGGAAGGGAGACTGTCACAAAAGAGCAGCTCCCAAGGAATCATGGAGGAAAATTGTATATAAATACATACATAGGTTTGTGATAGTTTGAAGGAAGAGGGGGAAAAAAAAAAATTTACCCTCAGCTGCTATTGCTCTGGGTAGATTTCCCTTACACGATTTAATATCACATGTGCAGCTGAGTAAACAGGCGTAAAAAAACAAATGGCAGTGCAAGTGATACTGAATCACGCGAGTCAGCTGTGCAGGTGTCTTTTGTGATACCTGCGCAGAAAGCACAATCAGGGGTTATAGTTGTGCCAACATATTAAATCAATTAAAAAAAAAAAATACATACTACAGTTTGTATTTTTGTAAAAATTTTGACTGTGGCAAACTTAAGGGGAACTGTGGTCCAAAAATGTCTTTAGGTAAATTGAATTGGTCCCCTGAGAATTTTTGCAATTTATTTCCATTATTTTGCATAGCTTTGAAGAGATTTACATTTTTGTGTGTGATATGGCAGCAGCATCACCAGGTCCCCTGCACTTCCTGCTCTGAAACTGTCAGTCATTCTGTCCTGTGTCTCCTCCTCCCCTTTGCAGCCCCCTTGGTCCCTCCCACTCATGGACCCCATGGTCCCTTCAGTTGCAGGCCCCCCATGGCCCATTATCTTACAGCCCCATGTGGCCCCGCCCACTCGCAGGTGCCTTGAGTTACTCAGACCCCCCCTCTACCTTTCTCTATCAGGACTTCACACAGCAGAGAGGAGGAGGGACTTCCTGTCTCCCTCACACACTGAGGGAGTCTGAGGCACTGTGCAGGAGAAGCCTCAGGAATGTCACATGTCAGCCTCCCAATCATTAACTTTCTGGTCAGTCATTTCTGTATATCTTGGGCTGTGGAGCACGTAGAGAGGTGGTTGATTGCTCGTTTAGGAAACTGGCCTTTCATTTAAACTCAACTTGTTTGAAGACCACAGTTCCCCTTTAAAGGAATTGTACACTGAAAAATCTACATACCTATATATAAAAAAATCTAAGAATGAATACATGAAAGCTGCACTTACTCTGATGTGTTTTTGTTGCTGCATGACTTCAATACAGTACTTGATTTGTTCAAGCTCGGTCCCTCAGTCACCCAGCCCCCTGCCAGACTCTCTGTAAGGGCAAGCATGCTCCATAATCCCTATGAGGCAGCATCGGGAGAGGAAATTTCCCACCTTGTTTGGAAACGGTCACCATTCCAGCTGCAGCAAAACTATATATAACAGAATGAAAATGAATGAATGAAATGATACTAAGGCACTTGATTGACAGCTACAATTTAAGATGTTTCAAACTGGATATCTAAATAGGGGACAGATCAACCAAAAAAATAGTACAGTAATAGTTGGGAAGAATTAGTTTCCAGTAATGGGCAATTAAAAAAAAATAATTTCACAGTGTACATATCCTTTAATACCTCCAAGATCACTGGAAAGCCATAAATTAATTCTAGACAAAATACACTTTCTTTTTCTGACAACACCAAAATAAGGTAAGCATGTAAGGTAAGTTTCTTCATTCCTCATCCATCGCTCCTGGTGAATTGATTGAAGAACGGGAGCTAAGGCATAGCACCTTAACCTCCCGGTCTTTAATAAATACATTAAAGGAATTCTTCACTTTGAGTGAACTATTCCTTTAAACAGCTTATCTTTTATCTTTCTATGCAATCTCTTATCAAAAATCAGCACTAAAATATATCATTACTGAAAGACATGTAGTTACTGCCCCCTCCCCTAGCTTGATGAAATTCAGGCATGCTCAGCATGATTCACCTGCAAAGAGGACGAGGGGAATTCTTTAATTAGCCATTTTATATCTCCCCATGCTAAAGGGAGAGGGAAGGTAAATGAACTGAAAGGGCTTTCTGTGATAAAATATATTTCATTTTAACAGGTATAACGTTAGTTAGGAAGTACATAGAAAGACATGCGATACATCATTTAATCATAAGTTACAGACCTTAAGTAAGGGAAAAAAACATTTTAGGAAGGACTACTACTTCTTGCATCAGTTCCATATACAATATGGGCATTTTGCAAAACTTTTAGTCGAGTTGTAGAGTGGAGGGTCCTGAAGCCCCAACTTCATCTGAGAGGCAAAGTGAGCACCGATTCACTAGGTAATCCCTGCTTATTATTTTTTGTAGTATCTATTCTTAATTACAGCATTTTCTATGGTTTATTTTGTTATGTTTAAAGAGGCAATTACAAAAAAACTCAAGCATTATACCATTAGTATTTACCAGGCTCTAGGAGGCATAATGAATAAGCTTGTGAAGTTTCTCATTCACCCAGGTCTGTTGTATTCAGTTAGATCAACTGGACTTAAAGTTTAGTTCTTGAAGACCTAAGCATTATCAAGTGAACCTGATCTTAGCATAGTTCTGTGCAATGCATTTCTCAATAGTACACCTATCTGAAAGTACATTAAAGCTTCACTATCTGAAGGTGAATGAAACCTACAGAGCAGATTTAGGTATACATTTTTGTTAATTACTCAATTAAAGGGCATCTATAGTGGGAAAATTAACTTTTTTTCTTTCTTTCCATGAGTTCTATAATTCCCCCCAACCCCCAGAGTGTCTGTATTTTCTTAAGTTTCCCTCACTGTCCTGAGATACACAAGTTAGAATACATGATTGCATTCCTCTACTCCTACTTGTACTGTCAATCAAATCCCTGTGACGTTGAGCCGCTTCCCATGCTCAAGTCCCTCCCCCCTCTGTAACAAACAAAGATTAGAGCATTAGCAGGGAGAGAGGTAGCTTTGATGGCAGAGATAAGGCTGCACTTGACCCCCCTTCTTGATAGACTTCACTGATTGATAATGGGTCACAAAGAGAGAGATCGTAAACTGTACTGTTCTTCCGTGTCTCCAGGACAGCTTGCTTTCTATTGGCCACTGTGCGTGTTTTTCAGGATGTTGAACTTTAACTCCTACTGCACATGATAAGCTTGTCGGTTAGCCGGAGTTGAGACATGGAGGAGGTAACAGAGGGGAGGGGGGAAGTGCTGACAGATGGATGGAAAAACAAAGTCACTGACAGAGTTGGGAGAAAGGCAGCACAGAGTACATGAATTTAACTTTGCAATGGGACAATGTTTTTTTCACTATAGATGCCCTTTAAACATTGAATGAGTTAGGCTCAGGCTACACTAAGTTGGAACGCATGCAATTCAATTCTTTTTTTATCACATGTGCTACAAAATGTGATCACTCACTGAAATCCAGTATGGCAAGTCTCCTTACTATATAGGGGAAAAGCGATAACATCTACTATTTATAAAGGACATTGCTTTTTTAAGTTTATCGCCTGGTGACTTTTTAGAGGTTTTGTCTATATAACTGGCTACCAATGTTAAAAATAATATAGCAAACCATGTTCTAAGTTATCTTTTTAAAAGAGAACCAAATTGTAAAAAATACCTTTTTAAAAAACGAAAAGTACCTGGGGTAGGATTGATTATTCCGACCTTCCAAAATCTTTTGTTAAAGAGCGCTAGCAGAACCATTTTTCACCTGCCAGGTCAGTGTCCTGGACTTACCTGTATTACAAAAACTGTTAAGGAATAATTCACTAATTATAGCACGCTAATGCGAGATATAATTAAACTTAACTGGCCGGCAGAGGATTGTGCACAAGGTAAATTTACTTACCTTGGTTCCTGGTTCCTGGTCAATTGATTGCACAACAGATGGTAAGGCATAGCTCCTTTACCTCCTGTTCTTCAATCAATGGATTAAAGTAATAGTTCACTTTTTCAGTCAACTATTCCTTTAAAGCCAAGAAGTTTGTCAGAAGCAGTTTTTTGTGTTGGCCCTCCTCACAGAAACAATATTGCAAGGTAAGAATTACTAATCCTACCTCCGTTGTTCACTAGGTACTTTAAAAAAAAATAAAAAAATTGCACTATAGATCTCCTCTAAGGGCTAGATCACATTAGCGCGTTTTTGATACGTTTGCGCATACGTTTTGTGAACATTGCAATCGCTGCAACGCACATTTTCAGGAGCGATACGATTGCGCATGTGATTTGCGTTCTGAATTTTGAGCAATTGCATGTGGTTTTCTATTTCTAAAGGAACGCATGCGCAAACGCATCAAAATCGCACACAAATCACATGTGATTCTGTGTGCGATTGCGGCGCAGTGTGGCCGTGCCCTAACGCTTACTTTAATTTGCCACTTATCAACTTTTTGGATAGATCAATTAGAGCAGAAACACCGGCCAAGTCACTTCATGGAGGTTTGTATGCGGTAGACCAGATACAGCAAAGAGCGCATCTGGGGGAAAAAATTCATACGTTAAAGGGCATGTCCACCTCCAAAACTGTAATTTAACCCCATACTGGCCACATTCTATAGTTTAAAAAAATCCTTTCCTTAAATCTCTGCTCCAAATGGTTCTGCTATGCCCCCTCCAAAGTCCAGGAAACTGTTGTGCAGAAGCTGTCAGTGAGTCATCCTGTGGCTGCCTGTGCCTCAACCTCATCAAGGTCTGAGGCATGCGCAGGGAAGCCCCCCCCCCCCCTCGCACTATCTGGATCCATCCTCTGAGATCTTGGATCGGGAGAGGTGGGGATGCCTACCACCTTGTGTTGCAATGCAGTCCATTTCCCCAACACATTGTCCATATGACACGGGGATAGGCAACCAGTAGATCTTCAGATGTTTGAAAACTACAACTCCCAGCATTCCCAAATTAAAGAGTGCTTGTAAAGGAATGCTGGGAGTAATAGTTTTCAACATCTGGAGATCTAATGGTTGCCTATCCCATGCAGGGTCCTAGCACCACTATGTGCAAGCCACGTGCTATGGTTGTTAGTGCATGTGTGCACGGTTATTTCATGTAGATTGCACACATTCCTTTCCTCTATAGTAATGGGAAACCGAAAACGCAATAGACTAACTATTACCACTGCAGTGGACCCACATACAAATGGTTATTGTTTTCTAACCTGTTTAACCCATTGTGTTAAACAGGCCCTACATTGACAACGATGGGATATTAACGTTCCACGCGATCTAGCTAGACAATGGGCAACCCCCACCCCACCCACCTAACGTCTATAGTATCCGTTCTCCCCTGAGACGCGGAAGAGCGCGATTACCATTCCTTCAGTACCGGAGAAGCGGGAAGAAGCCACACAAACACTGTGGTGTGGGATAAGGTTTGCCGTAATAATGCTGCGTATGCGTTAGAGCTGGCCAATCACAGGAGAGCAAGAATTGACCATTGAGAGGGTGGAATCCTAGAAACCTGCAAGAGAGCTATGTGAAAGAGTGAGATTCCCATTGGTCTGGGTGGGATTCCCATTGGTCTGTGACTCATTGGTCAGGGTGGAATTCCCATTGGTCAGTGTCCCATTGGTCGGGAAAAAAAATAAAAAAAAAAAAATTGCATGCGATTGCGCATAAAAATGGCAATTGCATCCAATTGCGTATCACACATGATGCGCAATCACATCGCACCCGAAAATGCACGTTTTTGGTGCGTTGTCACGATTCCTTTGTTCGGGAAAAAAACGCACAAAATAGTGGCAAGTGTGGCCTAGCCAACCAATTATTTGACCTAAACAAATAATTTGTCTGGCACATATATTCTCATAAATCCATGCTGACAACTACTAATAAAATCAGTTCTAGAGACAAAGTCAAGTATCCCATAACAAAGTTCCAGCACCTCCCTACCACTGATGTTAGGCTTACAGGTCTATAGTACCAGGCTGGGAATAGCTACATTTTTAAATATTGGTATTTAATTGGATTTTTCCAATCCAGTGGCACATCTCCAGACAAAAATGAATCTGAAAATATAAGATACAGTGGTCTAGATAAAACTGGACTAAGCTCTCTTAAGACAAGATAGAGGATGTATTTTTAAAGGACAATTATACTTACCATTTCCCGATCCACTCCTGCAAAGTACCCAGGGTGAGACAGTGACAGTCCGGGAGGCAGCCAATGGGAAGACACGCCTACTTGCAGGCGTGTCTTCCCATTGGCTGCCTCGAGACCTGTCAATCAAAGTGCCAATGGGGAGGATCGGACCAGAGCGACGAGAGATTACAAGTAAGTACTTCAGGACTTTTGTAAAGTACCCAGAGGTGAGGACTTAGCGTTTAGGTCCTCACCCTGGGTACTTTGCAGGAGTGGGGGGAAAGAACGAGGGGGAGGGGAGTATATTGTCCTTTAATCGGTAATGGGCTTTATTAATATAACTTTGTCTAATTGTTTCTGTACCATATCTTCTATCAGCCAGAGTAAATATTCCTCATTTATACCCTTTATATTATTACAGTCCCTGCTATAAGTACTAGGATTTCTGTAGAGTGTCAGTGCACACGGTGCGGTAAATTTCTGAAAACACTACCCTTGAAGGTCCTTACTTTTAACTTGGCCCCTAACTCTGTGAAATTATTTTTTTCCCCTTACCTCTAACTTTGTCATTAGCACCAACGAGAACCAAGACTGCCGGTCACTCTCAGCCCAGCCAATAATCTGTCTACACTATTCAACCACATGTCGAGCCCTAGCACTAGGCAGGCAACATACTGTTCGGCATGTAGAGTTTTGGCCACAGATTACCCTACCTACCTTATACAATGTCCCCTACCACTACCACCTGCCTATCCTTTCTAGCCCCTAGTTTCCCTCTCTTGTATTAGAGGGGGCAGCCCTTGGGTGCTCAAGTGAACGGCCGCCCTCATACACGCTACTTCTGAGTTGTCGTCCTCGCAACTTCACCCAAACGGCAAATCTGTGGGATCAACTAGCTGGAAAGAAGCGACACTTCCCTTCCGTCTCCTACTTCCCCTTGTAACCCTTACAAATATATATTTCTTCACACCCTTATATGCCCCATTTCCACCCTCCAGTTAATGGCCCCTGTCAGTACCTGCATTCCCCCCAGGTTTTCCAAGCCCTGCAATGCTGCAAGTTTCCCTTTAGATTCTGCACCTCAGATTCTAAATGGGCAACCCACTCACATTTGACACATACAAAGGCCCGTGGTGCAGCTGCTCTAAGATCATATCATGCGCCAGGATGCATATTGCATGGCCCCAACAAAAGTGTCATACTAAACAGCAATACACAACAAGAAAACATAAATACACAACAACAGAAACATCAATACACAACAACAGAAACATCAATAAACAGCAACAATACACAACAGAAACAGCGATCTTGTTCTTAAACCCTTTTTGTTCTAAACGCTTTTGTTTCTTAACTTACCCCTTAAAAACAGACAAACCCTTTTAAAATAGAATAACCCCTTTAAAAGGAAATCGCTCTACCAGCAGGACTTATATGTAGATTCAAAACCAAAGTGCTCAAGCAATTTAAACCAATAGCTATACAGTCTTCCAATCAGAGAGGAAAGAAACAAAAAAAACGCCTTTCCTTTGTTTCTTCCCAGACCCCCACCCTACAGGTAACAATGCAGTTGAAAACAAGTTATTATTTTAGAAACCCAGAGCCTTAAGTTTACTTAGTAATGACTTACAGAGCTTTGTTCCTGGCGTTCTGATCCGGCCCTTGCTTGCAGAAAATTGCATCTTTTTTTATTGCGCAGAGAATACACAGGTCGGTTGGGACATCAGAGGACGTTGCGGAGGAGCGAGAGACTGTGTAAGTACCTTACCTTCTTCCTGGCTCCTGAACATTTAATAGAAGAACGGGAGGTAAGACCCAGCTCCTTTACCTCCCGTTCTTCAATAAAACTAAATACCAAAAAATTTTGGTACTAGTGAGTGGAGATACCTTAATTTCATTAAAATAATTTAAAGTGGATAGTAAATCTCTGTCTTGTATAAAAACAATATGAATTCAAGGATGAAAAATAGTTTGGTAAGGCCTTATTTGGAATATGTGGTGCAGTTTATGAATCCCATATTTAATAAGATCTAAGGTACCCATAGTTATAGGAAATGACATGAATTGGTTGCAGGTCCCCTTCTCAGGTAAAATTCCTTGGTTACACCGAAACAATCAAACAAGACCAAAAAGTACAGATAGTTAAACCATCATCAATTATTCCCTAGCAGTCCCACTTATATATTTACACCGAATAAATCAGTAGTGTTCAATAAAACAGCTGTAAAAACAAATATGAGGCCATTATAAAAATCATAGTTCCATAGATTTTAAAAGTCTATATCAAGTCCCATGTTAGCAAATTATTAATTCCAAAATATCTGCTTAGATGACAGTATTACCGGTCCTTGTATTCAGGGTAATACAGCTAAAAAAAAGCATAATTGATAGTGCCCTTTCTGTATGAACAATTACAGTGAAAATGAAAACACGACTGACTCGAGTATAAGTCGGGGGGTAGGAAATATGACCACTACTGCCTTGATTCGTATTGTTTTGAGGCTTTGGTTGCCCTTTAAATAGACATCAGAATTCCCATGCAGTAGTCCTATACAGTAATAAACAAATCCAGAATGGATATTACTGTATGGGACTACTGAAAGGGAATTCTGCTCCATTTAAAGGGCAACTAAAGCCTCAAAGCAATACAAATCATAAGGCATCTTTTTAACAATAGATAAAATGCTCCTGGTTCTGTATTGTTTTGAGCCATTAGTGTCCTTTAAATCTCATACAGTAACCCCCATTCCTTGGCACTCCAGGCAAGAATTGGGCTTACTGTATGGGACTACTGCCTCCCTCCCCCACCCCCAGAGCGAAGGTACATGTAGGATCACTGAGAAGAAAGTAGGATCAAGAGAAGGTAAATGTAGGATCACGATAGGAGTGTAGATTAGTGTATGGAATTTTCGATGGCATCAGAAACGATTGGTACGAATAAAAAAATTCCCGCCTTCGGGTTTCTGTACTAAATATAGGGCCATGATCGTTAGATGTATGGCAGCATACTTCCTCTAGCTCCATTTCCAACCCATCTCTCTCCCAGAGTGGATCCAATCAGAAAGATCTGTAAGTGATAATACACCTTTTGCGAAAGGAAACACTTATAAAGTGATTATGTTTAAAGGAGCATGTTGTTTGTACAGTCATGAATACCCCGGAATAGTAAGGGAATTTAGTGTTTTAATTGATGACAATGTAACCAATAGTGGATTTTACATTTATTTCACATATATTTTCATGTTATATGTATATATACTATTGTCTAGCCAGCCATAATTATACATGTTGCTTTTTTAATTGTTTGTTTATGTTTAAAGAGCATCTATAGTGAAAAAAACACATTGCCCCTTTGCAAAGTTAAATTCATGTACTCTGTGCTGCCTTAATCCTATCTCTGCCAGTGACTCTGTTTAACCATGGTGCCAGATCTGTGTGAACCACTCCCCCCTTCCCCTCTGTTACCTCCTCATGTCTCAACTCTGGCTAACCGACAAGCTTATCATGTGCAGTAGGAGTTAAAAGTTCAACATCCTGAAAAACACACCCACGCACAGTGGCCAATAGAAAGCAAGCTGTCTGGAGACCCGGAAGAAGAAGGAGAACAGTACAGTACGATCTCGCTCTTTGTGACCCATCATCAATCAGAGAAGTCTATCAAGAAGGGGGTCAAGTGCAGCCTTTAATCTACCATGAAAGCTACCTCTCTCCCCTGCTAATGCTGTATCTCTATGTTTATTACAGAGCAGGGAGGGGGGATCACGTCACAGGGATTTGATTGACAGTTAAAGTAGGAGTAGAGGAATGCAATCACATATTCTTCTAACTGGTGTATCTCAGGACAGAGAGGGATCTGAACAAAGTGATGACACTCTGGGGGTTGTGGGGAATTATAGAACACATGGAAGAAAGGAAAAAAAGTTCATTTTCCCACTATAGATGCCCTTAACTCCATTTGAGTTAATATTTCTAAGGTATTGGTATTTGCACTTACTCAGTAATTGTTTGCAAGTTTCTACATACCATAGCAGTTACTTAAAGCTGTTACAGCTATACATGTTATTAGACTATTTGCTATCCTTAAGCTGTGCTTGTACACACGCACAAACACACAGCAGCAGGCCTGCGTCCATAGGTAAAAGTAGTACGCACACAAAAATCTGTTGTAATCGGCGGCAGATTTACACTCAGGAGTCTGTAGGCCACAAAAGCCTGGTGCCCCACCACTAAACACAGACAACACACCCCACATTTTCTATTTTGGGAAGAAAAAAGACTATATTGGGGGTGGAGATTAACAGCTGCCCCTCCAAACACGGCATCCCTAGGTGCATGCCTAACGGTAAACCTGGGCCTGGCTGTAAATATAGTGCTGAGAGGTATAACACAAAATTCATTTGTGCACAGATACACCTGTGCAAACAGCAAATAAAAACATCTCAGGGAACATTGATCAAAGATGGCATTAGTTACTACATGTAACGTACTTTAGTACATGTCATCACCATTTCTACAGAGCTGTAACATTTGATTTACTAACATTAGTTATTTAGTTATTTCATATTACGGTGAATACATTTGCCATCACAGTTACTACAATATAGTTACTCTGTCAACGTCACTATATGCAATCATACCCTCAAGCCCTTTGATGGCTTGGAATTGTTGCTCTCCCCTCATGGATTTCAGGGAGATTATAGATCATTTCAGGGAGTCAGGGATCTGCTATTCTTATCAGGTGAGCTGGGATACCTGCAATATAGCTTTCTATCTGTTTTATGAAGCCTTCAGCACAAACCATATATAACTGTACACTATCACACTGTCAGGACACAGCAACACCTACTGCCAGCAAGACACCCACCACCTATTGCTTACAGCTTTAATGTGTACAGACCCAGGCAGTAGATAAACTGCAGAAACATTTATATAACATTCTAGTTCCTGGAACGGTAGGATTCTTCCCATTCACTCTGAAACTGCACAATGACCAAGGGAATCCCACCCTGACCAATGGGAATCCCACCCTGACCAAGGGACACTGACCAATGGGAATCCCACCATGAATAATGGGAATCCCACCCTGACCAATAGGACACTGACCAATGGGAATTCCACCCTGAACAATAGAAATCCCACCTGACCAATGGGAATCCCCCCGACCAATAGGGAATCCCACCCTGACCAATGGGACACTGACCGATGGGAATCCCCCCTGACCAATAGGGAATCCCACCCTGACCATGGGACGCTGACCAATGGGAATCCCACCCTGACCAATGGGACACTGACCAATGGGAATCCCACCCTGACCAATGGGACACTGACCAATGGGAATCCCACCATGACCAATTGGAATCCCACCCTGACCAATAGGGAATCCCACCCTGACCAATGGGACACTGACCAATGGGAATCCCACCCTGTCCAATAGGGAATCCCACCCTGACCAGTGGGAATCCCACCCTGGCCAATGGGACACTGACCAATGGGAATCCCACCCTGTCCAATAGGGAATCCCACCATGACCAATTGGAATCCCACCCTGACCAATGGGACACTGACCAATGGGAATCCCACCCTGTCCAATAGGGAATCCCACCCTGACCAGTGGGAATCCCACCCTGGCCAATGGGACACTGACCAATGGGAATCCCACCCTATCCAATAGGGAATCCTACCCTGACCAATGGGAATCCCACCCTGACCAATAGGGAATCCCACCCTGACCAATGGGACACTGACCAATGGGAATCCCACCCTGACCAATGAAACACTGACCAATGGGAATCCCACCCTGACCAATGGGAATCCCACCCTGACCAATAGTGAATCCCACCCTGACCAATGGGACACTGCTTCCTGACCAATAGGACATGGACCAATGGGAATTCCACCCTGACCAATAGGAATCCCACCCTGACCAATGGGAATCCCACCCTGACCAATAGGGAATCCCACCCTGACCAATGGGACAATTACCAATGGGAATCCCACCCTGACCAATGGGACACTGACTAATGGGAATCCCACCCTGACCAATGGGACACTGACAAATGGGAATCCACCATGACCAATAGGAACCCACCCGACCATAGGGATCCCACCCTGACTAATGGGACACTGACCAATGGGAATCCCACCCTGTCCATAGGGAAAACTCTGACAATGGGAATCCCACCCTGACCAATGGGACACTGACCAATGGGAATCCTACCCTGTCCAATAGGGAATCCCACCCTGACCAATAGGGAATCCCACCCTGACCAATGGGACACTGACCAATGGGAATCCCACCCTGACCAATGGGACACTGACCAATGGGAATCCCACCCTGACCAATGGGAATCCCACCCTGACCAATGGGACACTGACCAATTGGAATCCCACCCTGACCAATGGGACACTGACCAATGGGAATCCCACCATGACCAATTGGAATCCCACCCTGACCAATAGGGAATCCCACCCTGACCAATGGGACACTGACCAATGGGAATCCCACCCTGTCCAATAGGGAATCCCACCCTGACCAGTGGGAATCCCACCCTGGCCAATGGGACACTGACCAATGGAAATCCCACCCTGACTAATGGGACACTGACCAATGGGAATCCCACCCTGTCCAATAGGGAATCCCACCCTGACCAATGGGACAATGACCAATGGGAATCCTACCCTGTCCAATAGGGAATCCCACCCTGACCAATGGGACACTGACCAATGGGAATCCCACCCTGACCAATGGGACACTGACCAATGGGTATTCGACCCTGACCAATAGGAATCCCACCCTGACCAATGGGAATCCCACCCGACCAATGGGACACTGACCAATGGGAATTCCACCCTGACCAATGGGACACTGACCAATGGGAATCCTACCCTGTCCAATAGGGAATCCCACCCTGACCAATGGGACACTGATCAATGGGAATCCCACCCTGACCAATGGGACACCTGACCAAGGTATTGACCCTGACCAATAGGAATCCCACCTGACCAAGGGAATTCCCACCATAGGGACCTCAGGCTTTTCAATATTGAGCGCTCTCTAACAGATTCCCTGAGATTGGTGTGAGTCAATGGGGAGGGTAAGCATTGGTGGATGGTTTGAATCTTCCATATAGAAAGCTTCAATGGATAGCTCTTGATTGAGTTCTATTGGATGGAAGTTTGAGTGGGAAGATACATGTAAGCTCTGCTAGCAGTTGTTATTTCACTGTGGTGTTGACTGAACTATAACACTCTGTACAGTTGTACCTCATGTATATTTACCTCTGTATTTCTAAAGCATTTTAAATACTTGAGCACTTTAACCCTTTCCCTGCCACAGATCGTAATTCAAGTGTGGCTTCCCCCTCCAAAACTTTTTTCCCCCTGCTAGGGGCGATTGGGGGGCAGCATTCAACTGCCCCCTAGCCCCCTCGATCCCCCCTCGGTTTCGTCCCAAATCGAGGGGGGGATCGGGAGATATCTGTACCTGCAGCCCGGCAGCCGGTCCCACGTGGAGAAGCAGAGGAGGGCAGTCTTCTTTCCGGAAAGGGAGACCTGATGACATCACTCAGCTTCCTGCTTCACCGGGGTTTCCCTAAGAGAGGTAAGATGCTGCCCTGGTGGTCTAGTGGAGGGTACTGCAGCATGATCTCTATTTAGATCATGCTGTCAGTACCTGATAGCACAGCTGTCATGCGACAAGCTTTACTACATTTTGTGAATGGAACTCAAGTTCCATTCACAAATAGGATTTTTTCTAAGTCTTTGACTTAGCGAAGACTTAGAAAAAAAATGGGGAAGAGATCAAAATTTGGTGATCACTTCTGATCACCAAATGATTATCTTTGCCAATGATAATGAAAATCACTTCTGCGAAATGATTTCCGGGAGAGTGATTTTTCCGATCGGATATTTCGAATTGGAAATTTTTTTTTTTACCCTAAAACTATAAATTGCAAAAAACTTTGTCTTCTCCAAGCTTCCAATGTCCCCGGTGATATCGGTGAATAAAGTAAACGCGGATTTTTATTTGTTGGATTTCAAGGGAACTAAGCATATTTAGTAGGAAATTTTGCAGGCGGTCACCAAAAAAGACCGTATTGATTTTTTAGGATCAGTAAAGTGTGCAAAAACTGTGTGACTCTCCGTACTAACTGGTTTTCCACACAAAAGGGGGAGTGGGGATAGGGGTGGGGTGGGTGTGGCGTTTTTAAATTTTTTTCTGTATATGCAATTGCGCATGCGATCCCATTTGAGCTAGTTGGTGGCCCCGTCTCTGTTTGCACCCACCCTGATGCACATACCATTTGATTCAGGACAGTGGGGTTTGCCGTTTAGTGGTTTTTTTTACTTGCCGAGTGGGTTTAGGTAGGATTTCAACCATTGAGTCCTCTTATTTTATTTTTCACAAAATATCCTAAAAGCACGGAGTTCTATGGATAAACACGCCTGGATTCTCATGTATAAGAAGTATGATACCATCACGTAGCTGAAGGTGTTGTAGCTTCAAAAAATATATAGTTTGTGAGGTGGTTTTCCAGTTGTTAGGCTGTTCAAATTACAGAACACTTGATTTTTTCTTGTAATTGGACTTGTGCATGCGTCCAATTTGAGCTAGTTGGTGGCCCCGTTCTTGTTTGGACCACCCTTATGGCATACCGTTTGATTCAGGACTGTGGGAGTATGGCCGTTAGTGGGTTTTTTACTTGCCGAGTGGGTTTAGGTAGGTTTCAACCATTGAGTCCTCTTATTTTATTTTCACAAAATCTCCAAAAGCACAGAGTTCTATGGATAACAGCGCCTGGAATTCTTCAGTGTATATACGAAAGCATGATACATCACGTAGCTGAAGGTTGTGTAGCTTCCAAAAATATATAGTTTGTGGGGGGTATTCCAAGTTGATTAGGCTGTTTCAAATACAGAACACTTTGATTTTTTTCTTGTAATTGGACTTGTGCATGCGTCAATTTGGAGCTAGTTGGTGGCCCCGTCTCTGTTTGCACCCACCCTTATGCATACTGTTTGATTCAGGACATGTGGGAGATGCCGTTTAGTGGGTTTTTTACTTGCCGAGTGGGTTTTAGGTAGGATTTCAACCATGAGTTCTCTTATTTTATTTTTTCACAAAATCTCCTAAAAGCACGGAGTTCTATGGATAACAGCGCCTGGAATTCTACATGTATATACGAAAGCATGATACCACTCACGTAGCTGAAGGTGTGTAGCTTCCAAAAATATATAGTTTGTGGGGGGTATTTCCAAGTTGATTAGGCTGTGTCAATTACAGAAACACTTTATTTTTTCTGTAATTGGACTTGTGCATGCGTCCAATTTGAGCTAGTTGGTGGCCACGTCTCTGTGTGCACCCACACCATATGGCATAACGTTTGATGCAGGATATGTGGGAGATTGACATTTAGTGGGTTTTTTTTTGCTTGTCAAAGGGTTTAGTGGATTTCCACCCTTGAATCATCTTATTTTATTTTTCACAAAACACTCGTAAAAAAAACCGGACTTCTTTGGATCAGTGGGTCTGAATTCTTCACTGTATGTATTGAAAGCATGGCATCGTAACGTAGCTGAAGGGTGTAGATTCCAAAAATATATTTTCGTGGGGAGGATTTCCATGTTTCTGCGGACTGTTTCCTTAGAAAAAGTGAGGCGTGTTCAAATACAGAGCACTTTGATTTTTGTTAATTGCATTTGTACATGCGTCCCATTTGAGCTTAGGTGGTGCCACGTCTCTGTGTGCATCCACGCATATGGCATAACAGTTGATTCAGAACATGTGGAGATTGATATTTAGTGGGGGGGGTTATTTGTGGGGGGGCATTTCCAAGTTTTGGGGCTGTTGAAATTACAGAGCACTTTGATTTTTTTTGTAAATTACACTTGTGCATGCGTCCGATTTGAGCTAGTTGGTGGCCACGTCTCTGTACATCCACACACATATGGCATACTGTTGATTCAGAACATGTGGGAGAGTGAATTTAGTGGGGGGGGTTTATTTGTGGGGGGCATTTCCAAGTTTTGGGGCTGTTTGAAAATACAGACAACTTTGAATTTTTTCTTGTAATTACACTTGTGCAGTGTCCCATTTGAGCTAGTTTGGTGGCCACGTCTCTGTGTGCACCCACAAATATGGCAATACCGTTTGATGTAGGATATGTGGGAGATTGACATTTAGTGGGTTTTTTTTTTGCTTGTCAAGTTGGTTTAGGTAGGATTTCATCCTTGAATCATCTATTTTATTTTCACAAAACCTCCTAAAAACACAAGAGGTGTTTGGATCACTGGGTCTGGAATTCTTCATGTATGTATGAAAGCATGGCATCGTAACGTAGCTGAAGGTGTATAGATTCCAAAAATATATAGCTTGTGGGGGAAATTTCCATGTTTCTGGACTGTTTCCTTAGAAAAAGGGTAGGCTGTTCAAATTACAGAGCACTTTGATTTTTTCTTGTATTGCATTTGTGCATGCATCCCATTTGAGCTAGTTGGTGGCCACGTCTCTGTGTGCATCCACACATAGGGCTACTGTTGATTCAGAACATGTGGGAGATTGATATTTAGTTGGGGGGTTTTATTTGTGGGGGCATTTCCAAGTTTTGGGGCTGTTTGAAATTACAGAGCACTTTGATTTTTTTCTTGTAATTACACTTGTGCATGCGTCCGATTTGAGCTAGTTGGTGGCCACGTCTCTGTACATCCACACATATGGCATACTGTTTGATTCAGAACATGTGGGAGAGTGATATTTAGGGGGGGGGGTTATTGGTGGGGCATTTCCAAGTTTTGGGGCTGTTTGAATTACAGAGCACTTTGATTTTTTTCTTGTAATTACACTTGTTGCATGTGTCCCATTTGAGCTAGTTGGTGGCCATGTCCCTGAGTACATCACGCATATGGCATACCGTTTGATTCAGGGCATTTGGAAGATGATAATTGACAAGTTTTTTTACATGACATGGAATTTGCCATGATTTTTAATTTGAATTGTATTTTTATATAATTTTCCTGAAATCTGGTATAAAAAGCGAAATTTTACATGAAACTGCGCTCATACCATTGGTGGTATGCATAAAAGAATCACACCATTGTGTAGCTGAAGATGTGTAGATTCCAAAATATATAGTTTGGGGGGGTATTTCTAATATAGAGGGTGTTTAGTCTGACAAATCTGGAAAGTTGCTTGTAATTGGGCCATTGTTCATGGCTCACTTTGTGGCTAGTTGATTCCACGTTTGCGTGTGTAACCCTACATAGGGCATACCGTTGATTCAGGACATTTGGGAGATTGATATTTGGTAACTTTTTTTTTTACATTACTTGGGATTTTGGCATGATTTCTACCTTTGAGTGTTTTTTCAAAATTTTTTAGAAAATCTGCTAAAACTGTGAATTTCTACGAGAACGCGCCCACACCATTGATGGTACGAATGAACAAAACTACAGAATTTCGTAGATAAGGTGTGTGGATTTGAGAAAATTATGGTTTGTGGGGGTTGTTTTGTGGGGAAAAATTGCGACTGTTCAAATTCAGATTTGGCTGAATATTTTTGCTGTTTCTCGAGCCATCGTGCATTGTTTCACTTTGTGGCTTTTGGCTTCCACGTCCACGTGTGAACCACACATATGGCATACCGTTTGTTCAGGACATTTGGGAGATTGATATTTAGTAACTTTTTTTACATTCCATGAGGTTTGGCATGATTTCTACCTTTTGAAGTTGTTTTTTGTTAATTTTTCAGACAAATGCGAAACTTCTACGAAGAACTACGCCCACACCATTGATGGTATGAATGAACAAGCTACAGTGTTACATAGCTGAAGGGTGTGTACATTTCAGGAATATATAGTTTTGTGGGGGGTTATTTCTAAGTTACGGGGGTGTTTTGTGGAAAAAATTGTAGACTGTCCAAATTCGGGGTTGGCTAAATATTTTCGCTGTTTCTGAGCCATCGTGCATTGTCTATTTTTGGCTTTTCGCTTCCACGTCCGCTTGTGTAACCACACATATGGCATACCGTTTGATTCAGGACATTTGGGAGATTGATTTAGTAACTTTTTTTTTACATTCCATGAGGTTTTGGCATGATTTCTACCTTTTGAAGTTGTTTTTTGTTCATTTTTTCAGACAAATGCGAACTTCTATGAAGAACTGCGCCACACCATTGATGGTATGAATGAACAAACTACAGGTGTTACATAGCTGAAGGTGTGTAGATTTCAGGAATATATAGTTGTGGGGTTATTTCTAAGTTACGGGGGTTTGTTTGTGGAAAAAACTGCAGACTGTCCGAATTCGGAATTGGCTAAATATTTTCGCTGTTTTGAGCCATCGTGCATTGTCTCACTTTTTGGCTTTTCGCTTCACGTCCGCGTGTGGAACACACATATGGCATACCGTTTGATTCAGGACATTTGGGAGATTGATATTTAGTAACTTTTTTTTTTTACATTCCATGAGGTTTTGGCATGATTTTCTACCTTTTGAAGTTGTTTTTTGTTCATTTTTTCAGACAAATGCGAACGCTTATGAAGAACTGCGCCCACACCATTGATGGTATGAATGAAAAACTACAGTGTTACATAGCTGAAGGTGTGTAGATTTCAGGATATACAGTTTGTGGGGGTTATTTCTAAGTTACGGGGGTTGTTTTGTGGAAAAACATGTAGACTGTCCAAATTCGGAGTTGGCTAATATTTTCGCTGTTTCTGAGCCATCGTGCATTGTCTCAATTTTGGTTTCGCTTCCACGTCCGCGTGTGTAACCACACATATTGCATACCGTTTGATTTAGGACATTGGGAGATTGATATATAGTAACTTTTTTTTACATTCCATGAGGTTTTGGCATGAATTCTACCTTTTGAAGTTGTTTTTTGTTAATTTTTCAGACAAATGCGAACTTCTACGAAGAATTGCGCCCACGCCATTGATGTATGAATGAACAAACTACAGTGTTACATAGCTGAAGGTGTGTGATTTCAGGAATATATAGTTTGTGGGGGTTATTTCTAAGTTACGGGGGGGTTTTTTGAAAAAACTGCAGACTGTCCAAATTCGGAGTTGGCTAAATATTTTTGCCGTTTCTGAGCCATAGTTGCATTGTCTCACTTGTGGCTTTCGTTTCCACGTCGCGTGTGAACCAACATATGGCATACCGTTTGATTCAGGACATTTGGGAGATTGATATTTGGTAACTTTTTTTTACATGGGTTTTGGCATGATTTCTACCTTTTTGAATGTTGTTTGATGTTCTGGTAAAAAAAATCTGGTAAAAGTGCAAACTTCTACGAAGAACTGCGCCCACACCATTGATGGTGAATGAACGAACTACAGCGTTACATAGCTGAAGGTGTGGTAGTTTGTGGGGGGTATTTCTGAGTTGGGGGGGTGTTTTGTGGAAAAACTGCAGACTGTTCAAATACAAAACTGGCTAATTTTTTTTTTGCTGCTACTGACATTTGGCACTGGTCACGCTCTGGGTTAGTTGGTAGCCATGTCTGGGTACACCCATGAATGTGGCATACCGTTTTATTCGGAGGGGTTAGGTTTCATATTTGAGATGCGTTTGAACTTTCCTCCACAGTTTTTAGCTGAAATTCGCATTTGATTTTGTCTCTGATCTTACAGTTGAGGAAAAAAAAGGAAAATGTGAGAAAATAACTTACAATTAACTAGCTTCACCACTATACAGAACAGGGACTCATCTCTCCTATCCAGAACATGTCTCACCACCAGCCCCTTGACCCCATTCCCTCTCATCTTATTCCCCTCTCACCTTTCCTTCATACCAGCCCTAACCACTCTCTTTAACTTGTCCCTATCCACTGGTATTTTCGCCCTCTTCAATTAAACATGCTGTGGTATCCTCTATACTTAAAAAGGAAACCCTCAACCCGTCTGCTCTTTCCAGCTACTGGCCTGTCTCCATTCCCCATTTGCATCCAAACTACTGGTAAGCCATGTCTATGCTGAACTGGTCAGTCTCCTATCTCTCTCTTTGACCGCTTCCGTCAGTCTTCCACCCTAACACTCCACGAAAAACTGCCCTTACTAAAGTGACCAATGATCAATCTAAAGGTCACTACTCTTTGCTATTCTTCTTGATCTGTCCTTTGCTTTGATACTGTTGATCACCTTACTTCTTCAAATCCTGTCCTCCTTGGGTCCAGGACACTGCACTTGAGCTATCCTCCTATCTCTCTGGTAGGACCTTTAGCGTTTCCACTCTGGAATTAGCTCCACTCTCTCTCCACCCTGTGGTGTCCTGCAAGGCTCAGTACTAGGTCCTCTTCTTTCTTCCTCTACACCTATGGCCTTGGACGACTCAACTAGTTCATTTGGATTCAGTAACACCTGTATGCGGTGATACCCAAATTTACATCTCTGACCCAGATCTCCCTACATGATAATCCCCAGGTCCCCGACTGCCTTAGGGCCATCTCTGCCTTTATCCCTCCCGCTTCCTCAAACTGAGATTGTCCTTTTTCCACCCTCACAATTTGTTCCCCTCCCTAGTCTTACTATTAATATTTAACAATACACCTATATCCCCATCTGCTGTCTGGGAATAACGTTAGATTCCGATCTTTCCTTCAAACCACTGTCAATTCGCTTGCCAATCCGTTCAGCTTCAACTCAAAAACATCCCCGCATTGGACCCTTCTTCTCAAATGAAGCTACAATAATCCTAGTCTATGCCCTAATCATATCCCGGTAGACTACTGCAACACACTCCTGTGCGGTTACAAACAACCACCTGGCACTGCTTCAATCTATCCTGAACTCTGCTGCCCGGCTCATTAATTTCTCTGCTTGCTTCTCCTCTCTGCCAGTCCCCGCTGGTTGCCCATCACACAAAAGATCCAGTTCAAGCTGCTACCCTATCCTATAAAGCACTATCCAACACAGCCCCTTCATATATCTCAGAGCTGATCCACCAATATCATCCCAGGCGCAACCTCCGCTCCATAAACAATCTCCTCCATTCCAAAAGAATCTGTTGGCAATAAATATCCTGTATGGTCTCATCAGACATTTAACGGCATATATTGGACTATAAACCAATCAACTGAAGATGCACATCTTTGATCTGAATGGTTGCTGAATAGAAAAGGTCCAAACATCTGTTTAATTTGGCATGAAAAAGCCAAATTCATGTTCTTTCTATATTCTTCTTCTTGCCTGTTATGTTTTCTGCTTTTTTGGACATATCTCCTCCCACATTTTTTGAGCTAGAGCTACAGTTGTGCCATCACACTATGACAAGTGTGCTATTACCTAGCTAAGGAACCCGTAAACATTTTTAGACTTTTTTTGTGCGTACTTTAATGGACATGTTTCACAAGAACAATCAACACCTGTCTCTTTGAACAGCTGTGAGCAGACCTAATCAGCGCTGCTTGATTGCATTCAGCACTGTTAGGACTGCTCACACATGATTAGCCGCTTTGATTTGCCAGTGTCACCGCGCAGGTTTTAAAACTCACAGCACACACACACTATCACATAATAGAGCTTTGTGCAGCCTTTTAAAGACAAATTCAAAGACTATAGTTATTATCCTTCTAGTTAATTTGGCTTGAAAATTAACTTTCTATTTCTTTTTCTTCCGTTTTATTTCTGCTTTTTTGGACCGTATCTCCTCCACAGTTTTTGTGAGCATCAGAAGACAGATGAATCGGTACAGACGCGCGGGGCATATAGGAGAAGTGTGCCATCTTCTAGCTAAGGAATCTGCGGAAGCGTTACGGCGAATTTCCGGACATTTTTTCCCATAAGACTATAATGGTAACAATCCTCAATGTGGATATTTCAAGTTTTTTTCTTGGTCATAAATACCAATGGTGATACGCCCCAACCCCCACACAGACCTAGGTACACCCACCTACTGACCCACCTTTCCATTCCCATGGAAGCCATATTTAAAGGGTAATAAGTCAAAAGAACTATTTAGATTTATCCTCATAAAAGATAGTTTATAATTTTAAACACAAAAAGACATACCCCCTCAACCAGACCCAGGTACCCACCCTACGATTTACTATCCATTACTGTGGCAGCCATACTTAAAGGGTAACTAAAGTCAAATAAATTAATTTTGATTAATAAAAAGGTTTTTTTTTTAACCCCCACATGGCACAGTACATACACCTACTAACCTAACCCTCCATTACTGTTGCATCAAAAACTAAAGGGTAACTAAAGTAAAAATAAAATTTGACCATCATCAAAAGTTTGTTTTTTTAACCCCACATGGCACAGGTACATACACCTACTGACCACCCCTCCATTATGTTGCAGCCATACCTAAAGGGTATCTAAAGTCAAAAAATTTTTGACCAATCATCAAAAAAGTTGTTTTTTTTAACCCCCAACCTGACACAGGTACACACACCTCTGATCTACTCATCCATTACTGTGGCAGCCATACTTAAAGGGTAACTAAAGTAAAAAAATCTTTTTTGACCATCATCAAAAAGATACAGAGAGATTCAATAAAAGTTCTTATCATTGAAAATGGTGCTAATTTTGCCCTAACCAATCAGATGCTTTCTGATTGATTGGATCAATATTAGCACCACTTTGGGCTGGGTAACACAAGTTTTTTTTGTCCCAAACAAGCGTTCACTACAAACTCATCATTCCCATATTGAGTTTTAAAATCTGCAGCAAACACATATTCCCTTCCAAAATGCAGCCCTTCAAGCCAAATTCAAAGTTATTACTTTCCTTTCTAGTTATTGTTTGATTTGCTTCAATACACTTTCTATAACCATTTGCATTGTGTGGAGGTTTGGGGAGAAGCAAAGAAAGCAGATATAGGGAAAATAGATAAACTAAAAGACATTTCATATGGGCTGACCTGCATACAGATTATTGCAAATTCCATACCATTCCATTCTCTCCCTCCCTGACTGAATTAATGGTGTTTAAACATCCCTAATAAATAAGCAATTCATACACATTTGTGTAAATTATGTAGAACACTTATATTCACCATTGAATGTTTCCATTGAGATGTGTGAGAAAGTTCTTTATAAACATTGATAGGATTGCAGTGGTATAAGTTATGCTTGTTGTATTAATATATTTGGGGATCACAACAGGGATATTTAAGTTGTCCTTTTTTTTTTTTTTAACATGCCTTTTGTATCCAATAGTAATTGCTCTTAATATTGGTTTCCATTAACTAGTCCATAAGGAATTTTCTACAGTTCAAATGTACCTGGAAAATTGAATCTGTGGTAAAAAAAAAGAAGTTCCTTGTAGTGATTACTCTTACATCAATATGAAAGCCTTTTGTCCCACTTTCTCACCAAATTCTGTATCATCAGTGCAACAATCCAGGAACCTCTTAGATACCTAAGGGGCTGTAAAAAGTTCTAACTTTAGTTTTCATTTTGCATTTTGACTGACTGAGGGTCAACACATATGAAATCTACATATTACAATGTTCATTAAAGAATGTATGGTACACAGAAATCAATGCAACCAGCATCATGCTTCTAATGTAATAAACTTCCAACTAGGATGTCCGAACTTCACAAAATCCGGTCCGCTCGAGGATCCGCGAATTTTTCGAAAAAATTCGAAAATCCGCGAGCGGACCCGTTAAAATTAATAATACCCTTGAAATAACGAGATTTTCCGTTTTTCGAAAATTTTCAAAATACGAGTTTTCACGTATTTTCGGGAATTTTCGAAGTTACGAGTTTTCATGTATTTTCGAAATATGTATTTTCGAAAATACAAGCAATCCTCGTAATTTAAAAATTTTCGAAAATGCGTATGTAGGAATTAAGAGAAATCCTTGTATTTTCGAAAATTTGCGAAAATACATGTTTTTACTGTGTTCGAAATTCGTGAAAACTCGTAATTTCGAAAATTTTCCGAAATACGAAAAATCTGCAAATCGGAAGTTCGGAAGGCGGAAAATCCGGAAAAATCCGCCGTTCGCGAATGGGAAAATCCACAGCGGATCCGTGTTCGGATCCGCGAACCGGCCATCCCTACTTCACACCAGCTCTGTGCTAATATTTTTTTTAAAGTAACTATCTGAAGGTAAATGAGACTTCAGAGCAGATCAATCCGTCCACACGGATACACTGAACTGAGAGCTGGCTGAAAATGAGAAAGTAAACTACTTACAAATGACAGAAAAAAAACAACAAGGTAAATGAAACTGAAGTTAGAGAAAGATATGTGTGGGGGAAAAAAAAGGGTGTGCATATCATTAAGGCTAGCTAGGTTCACAAGAATGGCTTGTTTTTTGTTTGGCCAGCATTTTTCCTTGTCACTGCAACGTTTTCCTAGCAAAAAAAAAAAAAAAATCTGGAAAGACAGTAAAATGCTGGAAAAAATGAACAGAAAAATTTTTGTAAACAGAACCTTAAGGTTCGTACACATGTGCGATCGCAGGCATCTGTTATTCTTATTGCAGCTGGGCCACTTGGTTGAACTTCAAAGATTGTCGCAGACTGATTGTTAGACATTTGTTCAACATGACAAGCTGTTTGGCAACCTCAGAAGGATCCTCCACATGTTTGATTCTGGTTAGCCACTGCAACCAGCAACAGTACAGGTATAAACCTCTAACGGTTGTTACATTTTAGGTTCATACACCGAGTACAGCAGATGGGCTGGGGGTTAAATTAAACCTTTAAATTACAGGTGCTCAACTCTTAGCTGCATGGTCCCTCTGTATGGTTATGCAGGCAGAGCTAGGCTGGGGCAGATTGTGTGGGTGAGGGTTCCCATGGGTCAAAACATACTTTAGTATACAGTATCGTAGATCTCTGCCTTAATATTTGTAATGCTTATTTTTTTTCCAACCATTAATCCAATGATTTCAGTATCCCTAGCCTGTGTAGTCTTGCAATAGGACCAGAAGCAGGGGCTGCTTGCTTGCTAGTTTGCACACTAATTTTGACAAGCATATAGGGGAGCAAGGCAAACTACTTTAGAGCTCTCTAACTTCTATAAAATAAATAAAATGAGCCCCTAGATAACATTTACACTCCAACCCCCTCAAAACCTTACAAATCTGCTACTCCTATTCCAGAATTCTGGGTAGCAGCTATAGCTATTACTATGGCTCCCCGAGCCACCTTCTCCACTGAGCAAGTATGTAAAGCTGTCATAGAACACAAAATTCAGGATCAGAGCAGAAATTACCATCAGGATTTTATCAATCCATAGACTGACAGACCATATCCCTGTAACTAATCCTGGGGAAGTAGGGCTGCTCTTTGCAACTTTAACGGTTCATGTCAATTTCAGAAATACCTTTACATACTGTACTCTAGTTGGCTACATATATAAATGTTCACATTTAGAAAGTCATACTAAAAGAAACAGCCTGGCTTCAGCACAGTCTGGGACTAACATGGCAGATAAAAAGTGTATACGATTGTGCTCCTCAATAAAATCTTAGTGGGACGTAAGAATATTAAGTGCTATCTCCCTGCCTTAGGTAATTTTCATTCAAACAGATTTAAAACTTAATTCAAAACGCAAACTGCAATGCGATTTCGATGCATTTTTTCAGCAGAAATAGAAAACTGCATGCAATTGCGCAAAAAAATGTGGAACGCAAATTGCATCCAAAAACTTACGTTTTCGGTGCGTTGTCCCGATTGCAATGATCGGAAAAAAACCACGGGCAAACGCATCAAAAACGCGAGTGTGGCCTAGCCCTCAAAGTTATTATCAAGATTTTTTTTAACCATTAGTGATTTCAGTGTGATGTTTCACCTTTGTGTGTGAGAAACGTTGCAATGTTGAATCATGAACAAGATTTTCAAATCAACAAAATGCTGGTTTGTTTTATAAATTCAGAGCTTAAAAAAAAAAAAAAAAATCATCAGGACACGCAAGTTACGCAGTCTTTAGGTTCTTTTGCAAGAGTGAAAATCTGTCTGGGGGTGTAATGTCCCTTAAAACTTTAATGGTTTAGGACTATTTCTTATTTAATGCACAAAGCACATTGTTAAGTTTACCAGCTTTATTTTATGAAAGCTTACCTACAAATCTTATGTACACACAAGGAAGCAAATCCATAATAAAATTAACATACATACTTGGATATAAACCAGGGTTTTACCTGAAAAAAGAGAGTAGAAAAGTGATTGAGATAAACAGAGGGTAGAAAATATGACTACTGCCTTCTGATTCTGTATTGACAGTTGCCCTTTATATTGACAGCAGAATTCCCAAATCCAGTATGGCTATACTTATACGGGAATCTGTCCATTAAAGGGCAACTAAAGCCTCAAAAACAAAGAATTTGCACAAATGAAGGAGGTTTTACTCCTATTTGCAAGTATTGGTGGGGACTGGGGTTACCTCTGTATAATTATTTTTGTTGTTGCCTTCCCAGTAAGTGAGAGAGAGCGAGTAGTGACGTCATCCGGAAGCACAGAGGATGCGGGTAAGTGTTTGACTAGAGTATAAACAGAAGTTTGATTTTCAGGCGTTTTTAAAAGCCTCACAGGATAAGAAAGAAAAGAGGATGCGTCTGTCAAGGAAGGCAGTCTCAAACCCCAGATTTGATAAAAGTAAAATCCTTTATTCAGAACAAAACAGATAAAACAAAGCACACGCCTGATACGTTTCGTGCTACAAGCACTTAATCATAGGCTATTGTAAGTGCTTATAGTACGAAACACGTACTTTTTCTGTCTTATCCTGCATTTTGGACCTGGCGACAGACCCGGACCATGGTAGATCCCGGGGAGTGTTGGCGTTTAAAGTTGACTGCAATAACAAATCTACTTATTTATGTGCCATATGGACCAATGGAGTGATAGGTTCGGGGCATGGGCACCCGGACCTCCACTCACCAGGGGTGAGATAAACTAAATCTTGTGTGTGAGGTTTGAGTTTTAGCACACTAAAATATATTAGCGCATTTTCACTTATTTTAAAGCCTGAAAACTCTTTTATACGGTACATAAAGAAAACTTCCTACATCATTTAACATAATATTTCATAAATATCACATTTTTCAAACATAAAACAGAAGACTGTACTGTAACACAAGTGTGTGTTGTATACTAGCTATGTTCCATACAATATATTGTCCTCTGCATATTCTCAGCACCTGTAAAATATGTTAAATAACAATTTGTTAGTCGATTGGCAATAGGACATATGGAGGGAGAAGTCGAAAATACACCACCTATTTAACTTTAAGATGCTTTTTAAGGCATTGCATTTTTAAACATTGACAAAAAAACAAATAAAGAAAATAAAAACCCAACAACACAGACACCACCTTCTAAGTGCTAAGGTATTCCTGTTAAAATTGATTCTCTGTGGAGATCATTTGATTTCTTGTGGAGAACAGCTGAAGCTGCGAAGAATATAACAAAGATTTATTGACATTTATCGATCCATAGATTGTGACAGACAGGGAACCTGTCCCTGTAAACAAGCCTGTCAGGCCTCACTAACTAGGGCTGCTTTTTACAACTTTAACTGTTCAGGTCTGTGCGAAATCAATTTCAGAGATAAGAAATACCATTATATACTGTACTCTTTGGTTGGCCACATATGTGATATATTAGAAAGAAATCAAATAAAAGAAAGCCAAATTAAGCTATATATATACAGAATTTAACTCTTAAAGGATAAGCAATTATTTAAAAGGAGTCACCGTAAATATGCAGAAAGTGCTGTCATAAGTTAATCTAGCATTTTTTTTTTTTTTTTAGCAGTTTAAGATATTAATTTACGTGACTTCTGGCAAAGGAGAGAAGTTTATACTTTGTACAGATCAGTTAACTTCGCAAAACCTTTTTGATTTTGTTTGTTAAATGCTACTAAAATGCAGAGGAAAAAAAAACCCCATGCCCCTGGATAAATAAGCAATACTGCTTGTTCAGTGGACCCTGACAACAAGAAAACCAAGGGAAAGTAGATGAAGAAAACTTGTACTCACTGGTCTGAGGAAGGGAGGAACCCTTTTCCAACTACTTGGGGTGGGCCTGGCTTATTCTTAAATGGTACAATAGATTTAAAATGCAACAAGCAGAAAGCAATATAGGAAACAAGATTGCGTAGTTCCCATTTAAAGGACACCTAACCTACATTTTTCATGCTTAATCTGAAAGCATTCTTCCCCAGAACACCACTAAATGGCAAGGTAATACTATGCTCGGTTGGGCCTCAAGCCTGATCTGCCAGGTGAGATCATTAACGTACTACATTACACGTCTGTATGGATCTTAGGGACTGATATTATAATAAAAGGCATACAAGTTGTCTATACTTAATCAGCAAAAAACAATCAGATGTTATCTAACTGCAGTAATAAAATAACATCTGATTTGTTGCTGCAAATTAAAAGCACAAGCAAACTCTTGAACTTTTATTTCATCAGCTTTTAAGCCCATCTATTTCAAATATATGAAAGCCCCACTATAACGGTTTAAAAAAAAAAAAAAAGTCTCCTTGGAATAAGATAATAGATCACTTCAGGAGAAGCTTCCCTTCAAAATGAGAATGGCAGATATCTGTTGTGCTCGGACATGGTAAACCAGAAAGTTTGGTTCTTTGCATTGAACTACTGCATGCTTAACAACTTGGTTAAAGGGAATGTCCAACCCCAAAACTAAATTTAACCCACTACTGATGCCCCTTGCCCACCCCTAACCAGCAATTTATTTAATTAAAAAAAAAAAAACACCATAGATCAGAACATTCCTTAAAAACCTTCTTCCACGTCTCTCCATTGACGGCAGCCACGTCTGATTGGCTGCCTCTCAGCCAATCCCAGACGCAGCTACCGGTACAGACCCTGCTTGCAGTTCAAGCAGTGGGCCAAGATCAGAGCGCTGTGGATGGTGGAAGAAGGCATGGAAGTACCGTTCTGAGCCTTTTTTTTTTTTAAAACAAGGATTGTAGATACCCTTTGCTAGCCAGTCTGACGTTCTTCCATTAAAAGCTGTCCATTGAAGGTGTCCTCTTTATCTGAGAGTGCTTCTTATCCAGTCTTTCAGTGTATGGCTAGCTACAGCTGTTATAAAAAACTGTAGTCACAATAAATCTGAATAAAATAACAGTTACCTTTAGAGCCTTAAAAGATCATTGTGTAAGCATAGCCATTTAATTCAGTCATGAGATCCTAAGGGTAAAAAAAATGTTACACATATGCAATATGCTCATAACATTACAAACACTACCTATAAACCAATAACATCATTGTTATAAAGACTGACTTCATATTCAGCAACCAATAAAACTTGTCTCACTTTCCCATGCAAACCTCTAAGTGAGGCAGCAGCACTAGGAAGCATGAAGTTTTCTATCCCATGGTCGGAAGGGAGACTGTCACAAAAAGCAGCTCCCAAGGATCATGGAGGAAAATTGTATATAAATAATACATGGTTTGTGATAGTTTGAAGGAAGAGGGGGAAAAAAAAAAATTTACCCTCAGCTGCTATTGCTCTGGGTAGATTTCCCTTACACGATTTAATATCACATGTGCAGCTGAGTAAACAGGCGTAAAAAAACAAATGGCAGTGCAAGTGATACTGAATCACGCGAGTCAGCTGTGCAGGTGTCTTTGTGATACCTGCGCAGAAAGCACAATCAGGGGTTATAGTTGTGCCAACATATTAAATCAATTAAAAAAAAAAAATACATACTACAGTTTGTATTTTTGTAAAAATTTTGACTGTGGCAAACTTAAGGGAATGTGGTCCAAAAATGTCTTTAGGTAAATTGAATTGGTCCCCTGAGAATTTTTGCAATTTATTTCCATTATTTTGCATAGCTTTGAAGAGATTTACATTTTGTGTGTGATATGGCAGCAGCCATCACCAGGTCCCCTGCACTTCCTGCTCTGAAACTGTCAGTCATTCTGTCCTGTGTCTCCTCCTCCCCTTTGCAGCCCCCTTGGTCCCTCCCACTCATGGACCATGGTCCCTTCAGTTGCAGGCCCCCCATGGCCCATTATCTTACAGCCCATGTGGCCCCGCCCACTCGCAGGTGCCTTGAGTTACTCAGACCCCCCCTCTACCTTTCTCTATCAGGACTTACACAGCAGAGAGGAGGAGGGACTTCCTGTCTCCCTCACACACTGAGGGAGTTGAGGCACTGTGCAGGAGAAGCCTCAGGAATGTCACATGTCAGCCTCCCAATCATTAACTTTCTGGTCAGTCATTTCTGTATATCTTGGGCTGTGGAGCACTAGAGAGGTGTGTTGTTGATTGTCGTTTAGGAAACTGGCCTTTCATTTAAACTCAACTTGTTTGAAGACCACAGTTCCCCTTTAAAGGAATTGTACACTGAAAAATCTACATACCTATATATAAAAAAATCTAAGAATGAATACATGAAAGCTGCACTTACTCTGATGTGTTTTTGTTGCTGCATGACTTCATACAGTACTTGATTTGTAAGCTCGGTCCCTCAGTCACCCAGCCCCCTGCAGACTCTCTGTAAGGGCAAGCATGCTCCATAATCCCTATGAGGCAGCATCGGGAGAGGAAATTTCCCACCTTGTTTGGAAACGGTCACCATTCCAGCTGCAGCAAAACTATATAAACAGAATGAAAATGAATGAATGAAATGATACTAAGGCACTTGATTGACAGCTACAATTTAAGATGTTTCAAACTGGTATCTAATAGGGGACAGATCAACCAAAAAAATAGTACAGTAATGTGGGAAGAATTAGTTTCCAGTAATGGGCAATTAAAAAAAAATAATTTCACAGTGTACATATCCTTTAATACCTCCAAGATCACTGGAAAGCCATAAATAATTCTAGACAAAATACACTTTCTTTTTCTGACAACACCAAAATAAGGTAAGCATGTAAGGTAAGTTTCTTCATTCCTCATCCATCGCTCCTGGTGAATTGATTGAAGAACGGGAGCTAAGGCATAGCACCTTAACCTCCCGGTCTTAATAAAATACATTAAAGGAATTCTTCACTTTGAGTGAACTATTCCTTTAAACAGCTTATCTTTTATCTTTCTATGCAATCTCTTATCAAAAACAGCACTAAAATATATCATATACTGAAGATGTAGTTACTGCCCCCTCCCCTAGCTTGATGAAATTCAGGCATGCTCAGCTGATTCACCTGCAAAGAGGACGAGGGGAATTCTTAATTAGCCATTTTATATCTCCCCATGCTAAAGGGAGAGGGAAGGTAAATGAACTGAAAGGGCTTTCTGTGATAAAATTATTTCATTTTAACAGGTATAACGTTAGTTAGGAAGTACATAGAAAGACATGCGATACATCATTTAATCATAAGTTACAGACCTTAAGTAAGGGAAAAAAACATTTTAGGAAGGACTACTACTTCTTGCATCGTTCCATATACAATATGGGCATTTTGCAAAACTTTTAGTCGAGTTGTAGAGTGGAGGGTCCTGAAGCCCCAACTTCATCTGAGAGGCAAAGTGAGCACCGATTCACTAGGTAATCCCTGCTTATTTTTTTTTGTAGTATCTATTCTTAATTAAGCATTTTCTATGGTTTATTTGTTATGTTTAAAGAGGCAATTACAAAAAAACTCAAGCATTATAACATTAGTATTTACCAGGCTCTAGGAGGCATAATGAATAAGCTTGTGAAGTTTCTCATTCACCCAGGTCTGTTGTATTCAGTTAGATCAACTGGACTTAAAGTTTAGTTCTTGAGACCTAAGCATTATCAAGTGAACCTGATTAGCATAGTTCTGTGCATGCATTTCTCAATAGTACACCTATCTGAAAGTACATTAAGCTTCACTATCTGAAGGTGAATGAAACCTACAGAGCAGATTTAGGTATACATTTTTGTTAATTACTCAATTAAAGGGCATCTATAGTGGGAAAATTAACTTTTTTTCTTTCTTTCCATGAG